>CM069874.1:52268500-52909042 GCA_036172665.1 Prosopocoilus inquinatus
TCTAAACCTATCGTCTATCTCTTCAAATAAGCGAGATCCCCAGTGAGGGTCGAATTTGAAATAGCCTGTATATTGAATACGAAGTTGAATAGAGATGCGAGAAACAGCACCAGCGGTCCTTACAAACATGATTTGTTGAATCAAGGAAGCTAACAGAGCTCCTCACTGTTAGTTTGTAATAGGTACATAAAAACGTTCTGCACTTGGAGTAAAATTAAAATGATTATACCTTATAAAAAAAATCCTTTTTTGAAACTTTGAGAAAGTCGAAAACTGTTGTTTAGTTCCTTCTTGAAGTTTCACTTCGATCAGACAAAAATTCTGGAAATGAGAGGTTTTTTCCAAAAATCGGGCATTTGGCCCCACTGTGGGGCGGAGCTTGGTTTTCAACTATTCTCCGGCGTTCGAGGCCATAAAAAGTCATAAAAACGCAGACTATGATCTAATGGACAGGCATTGTACTTAAGGCAGGTCAAGTTTCGTGTTTCTTTTGTTAATTTTAAAAGCAGATAAATTTTGTAACTAGGTAAGTTGTATTGTATTGTATTCTGTTTATTTATTCATTTACATCACAGCTGTGATACAGAACACGTCAAAATAGTAAATTGAATTGCAAACAAAAATATAAGATTAAACACATAAATATATCACATAACATTGTAAATCATATAAAGAAAATTATAAGTTATAAAATTCATTGAGTGAATAAAACCATTTGTCACTCAACCATTTCTTTAATTCTCTTTTGAAAGACAATATATTTGTTATAGCCTTCAAATGACGTGGCAAATGATTGTATATCCTTATACAGTTGTAATGCGGACCTTTTTCAAACAGAGACAGAATGAATAGGATATGATAAAGCGTCACAAAATCTTGTATTGTACCTTTGTTGAATGTCGCTATTTTTACGAATAGTTTAGGATTTTTTTTCACATATAAAGAATATTCAAGAATAAATAAATCAAATACAGTATGTAAAGCTAATTTGAGATATATCGGCTTACAATGGGAAAGAATATCAGCACCAACCATATTACGAACGATTCTTTTTTGAATAATGAAAACCCGATTTACATGAATCGAAGTGCCCCAAAATAAAATACCATATCGTAGTCTTGGTTCGATATTCGCAAAATAAAATAATTTTAAATGTTCTAAGTCTAAAATTGGCTTGATATTATAGATCAGATAATTAAAAGAACATAAGCGTTTTGATAAATCGGTGATGTGAGAATTCCAGTTTAAATATTCATCTACATGGAGCCCCAGAAATTTAACAGATTTTACCTGTTTAATAGATTCACCATCGGTACGAATCCATAAGCTACACTCAGACTGTTTAGATGTCTTAAAATAGATTGACTGTGTTTTGTCTTTATTTAATATTAGATTATTTTCAGAACAATATCGAGCCATCTCATTGCCAACCATAGTGGCACTATTGACCAACTCCAATTTAGATTCATTGGCGAAAACGGTTGAGATTAGACCCTATGTATGGTACACAGGGTCACATTAAAATTCATTCCAGAATCCGAAAATGTAAAAATATATAGGATGTTCCGTTTAAAATAACGAAGTGACCTAACGCCCAGGCTAAAGGGAACACTCTGTACACGTCAAACTAATTTTCAAATATGCTCCACATAATCCTGTGAAACTTTCATTTGAAACACTTTTTCGTAAAATTAATAACTAGAGAGGTATGAAAGAATCCGCCTTAAGTGGGACACTCTGTAGACTTTTTTTTCTGTGTGCTACCTGTGGTTGACGGATCGACACTTATTTTGAATCAGCCTGTATTTAATTAAGAATGTCGCATTTATCTTTTCACTTACTTTACGTATATTTGAGGACCAAGGGAACATTAAACCAAACGAGTTTTATCCTTCAGGTCAAGTTCAAAGAAATATGCATGTTTTGCTCCTTAAGCAATTGGCAGCTGTTCTAATCAATGAAAGGAAAGCTTTGTTATCCTGTGTGTGAAATTGTAATATTTGACAACTAAGATATGAAAAAGTAGCAGGTATGGTGTCACCAAGGGTATCACAGTTATCTAAATTAAGTAAGTCTTCAAAAAAAAATGAAACAAATTCACGTTAATTTATACAGTTGTCTCAAAACATAGTGTGCATTCTTTATAAGCCGACATTATTAGTTCATATAGCGTCAGACCAAAATAACTTTTTTTTATTAATATTTTTTGATTTTACACGAGCTTTTAAAGATGTCTCTCGTAACAAATTTTCTTACTTAATCGTATCTACTAATTTCGACAAGAGTTAGAGAGTCATTCAATGTCGCCATCTGTTGTCCAAAAGTGAAAACTATTGTATTTCTGAATTCCTACAAAAGCATTTTATCTTTATACCGACGATATAAGCAAGTAGGATAATAATTTCAATCGAATTTCCTCTAACAGAATTCTATTTTCACAGCAAAACAGAGAAAGTCCTTCAACAACGACATCTGTTATCCAAAAGCATAACTATTTCATATAATATCTGGGTTCTTATGGCACCATTTCGTCCTCCTGCAGACGTTCCAAGCGAATAATCGAATTTCCTGCAAGAGAATTTTATTTTCCCAGCAAAACAAAAAGAGTCATTCAACGACGCCATCTATTGTCCAAATGTTAAAACTATTTGAATTGAATTTCCTGTAACAGCATTTGATCTTCCCACCGACGTTCTGAGGAAAAGGCAAAATGATTTTAATCGAATAATATGTCTGTTTTAGAATTTAATTTTCATAACGAAACAAAGGAGCCGTTCTAGGGGCCCTCTGTTTTATCAAAAGCGAAAACTATTTTATCGAATATTCTATAACAGCATTTTACCTTCACGCCGAACTTTTTAAGCAAAAAGAAAACAGTTTTCAATTTCAATCCAATTTTCTGGAAAAAAATCTTCGTACAAGTAGAAGAAGTAGAACAATTCAGCAGCGCCATCTGTTATCAAAAAGCGAAAATTATTCTATTCTAGTTTCTTTTAACAATATTTTTCATCTTCATGCCGACTGCCGACGTTTTAAGCAAAAGGAAATAAATTCAATTTTAATGGAATTTCCCGTAAAGGGATTTTATTTTTTTACATCAAAACAAAAAGAGTCGTTCAACGGCTCCACCTGTTGTCGAAAAGCGAGAACTATTTTAATTTAATTTGCTGTAACAGTATTTCACCTGCACGCCGAAGTTCTAAGCAAGAAAGAAAACCATTTTCAATTTTAAATTCCTGTAAAAAAAAAATTTTTCAGCAGAACGAGAAAATTCGACCGCCCCACCCGTTGTTCAAAAGCGAAAATGATTTTATTCAAATTTCCTATAAAAGTATTTCATCTCTCATCAAATCAGATTGAAAATCTAAATCAAATTCAAGCATCGTGGGAATTTTTCAAAGCGCCATTTTAGTCTAATGTCAAAAAGCATTTTGTTTTACTGAAGTTGACATCAACATCAACATCAACATTCTCAGTAATTATTGCTTTGCCTTCTGTATTTGCAATAATTTTTAGGAAATCAAAAATTCAGTAAAACGAAATGCGAATTATTTAAAGCGTCATCTTTTCGTCCGTACATATTTTCATTTGACTACAAAAAAATCGATCTTCGAGAACATGAATTTGTCTAAACTCTTAGGAATAGAATAAAACTCTCCAAATTCTTAGGAATAGCAATGTCTTCAAAATTAAATCGAAAACAATAACAGAATATAAGTTTGACAGCAATCATACAGAGCGCCATCTTTTGGCCAAAAGAATAATCTGCTTTAATGGAATTTCAAATATTTCATGGCTAACGTTCTCATCAAAAGCTTTGTCTTCTAACTTCACTTTAAAGGTATGAATTTATTTAATAATAAATTATTTTCAAGAGTTTTTAAAGGGCTCCCTGAGCTTTTATAATGTGTAAAGAAATTAAATAAAATAACAGAAAGTTTTTAACAACTCCTTGGAGTTAATTTTTTTTTTTAATAATTGTTTTCAACATAAACAAAAAGATTTTTAAAGGGGGCACGGCCCTTCTGCCGCCTGTAAAGATTTCAGGTAACGAAAAATAAATCTTTTTTAATCGATTCCCAGTCGACTCCTATAAGTTCTTGGACTCGCAACAGATTCCCGTGGATCCACGAATCCTTTTATGTTTTCATCACTTGCTTTGGGGGTCGACATGGTCGACATGGTCGACATGGACGTTCATCTTTTGGCCAAGTAAAAAGAAACTATTTTGATCACATTTAAACAATATTTTCCCTGACGTTCTCATTAAAAGCCCTGCACCGTCGTTAAAAAATTTGATTGGAAATTTCACAGCACTAATCTTTGCATATTTTATAGCCAGTCGAAATTCTTTCTTTTGTAAAAATGGAGTGTTCTGGAGGTTCTCAAATGGTCGGTGAAAACCCTGGAATAAATCGGCGAGTCAGTAAGGATCGATTGGGAACCTCTAAGTGTCCTCTGTGGGTCGATGAACTATTAGTAATTAACTGGACGTCGGTTAAATAAGATCTATTTTGTATTATCTAATGATTTTATATCTTAGAAGGAGAGTACCCACTGAAAATAGTTAATTTTCAATAGAAATCCGCCGATGCAGCGCAAGCAAAGTTTAATGACACGGATTCCCCTATAGAATTCCCTCTATTACACGTTCGTTTGCGTACGTTCCTTGACCTAAGTAACTTGATCTGCACAGCGTAAGCAAACTATTCAACTATTTTTACCATGTCATGTTTAATATGAAAAATATCACATTAAAAACATTAATCAAAGAAGTTTTCTGCTGCTTTGAATTTAAATTCATAATTTCTCATTGATAAAATTACACCGAATCTAACGGCCACTACTCAAAAATCAAAAAACCGTTCATCGTCTCCTATTAAACAGCTTATTATTCTTGATTACCGCACTAATGCAACCAGGCAAACAAAATAAAGCAAGCGATATGTTTAATTTTAATTGATTAACGATTTCTAAAACAAGTTATTTAATAAAAAGTTAGTATTGTATTGTATCTTATTGCGTATATCCTCAGTGTTTACTACTGAGGATGTACGCATCGCGTATGAAATGCACTATGGTGCTCACCAAAAACGATACGAATCGGCAATTTGCTGACCCTTACGGCAAACAGAGCTAGAACTGTTTCTATCGATTTTTATATGCAGAATCACGCAAAACAATACTTATCCTAAAGCCTAAATATCGGAATTCAGTCAAAACTAGTGATGCGACGAGTCGAGTAGACTCGCTATCAGACTCGATTCTCAAAGGTACTCATTGTACTCGAGTAACTAATTCTGTGAACCCGAGTCAGCAGTACTCGAGTCGACTCGAATACGATATAAGTACTCGAGTATCGACTTTAGAATTTGTAGACTCGAGTCCCAAAGGTATTCGTTCTACTTGAGTAACTATTGCAGTGACACCGAGTCAGCGAAACTCGAGTCAACTCGAGTTCGATTCAAGAAATTCGAGTACCGGCTTTAGAATTAAATAACGAGTCGAGTAGACTCGATGTCAGACTGGATTTTATTGGATTCTCTTTATAGAGCCTCCTTGTCAGTTGGTAACGAGTGAATGAGTACCGAGTTTAGAATTGAGATTATGCGTGACAAGTTTCATTCGTTTTAGAAGTACTATGCTTTTGCTAAAACAGTCGACTGCCGCAATAACTTACTGTGACAGTGAGACGCTTGATATCGGGGCGGCTTGACGGCGGTCATTGTTTTTTTTTATATTTTATGAAAAAGATTACATAAAAAAATGAATAAGTTCTAAAATTTCAAAGGGAGTACAGTTTTTTGTAACTGAAAAGGCTGTTAAATATTGTTAAATAAAAACTGAAGACTCATACCCATTTAATGAATAATTTGTGGCTCTATATTCTATATTTTGTTTTCTTTTAAAGAAAATAATTTTAATTCAACTAAACATGCAATTACATAGTAAATAAGTTTTTCTTTTTATTTTACACAGAGCCTGCACACTTTATTATGAGACTTATCAAATAATATTACATTGTTACAAAATTTTAAATTTATCTGAACCGCCAGAATACATTAATAAAGAAAACACGTGACGATCGGAAATCAAGTAAACTATAGAATGAACTTTGTTATTTTAAACGGAACGTTCAATATACAGTTGAAAACAAAAAAGTACACAAATTACTGTTTCCTGTAATTATTCTTCCTCAAAATGCTATAGAGTAAAGCCGAATTCACAGATTTTACCACAGTTTTAAACTTGTTAATTTTGAAAGATTTTTATGTTTGTTTAAAGTTATTTATGAAATCGTCTTTAATCACTACCATTTTCAAAAAGAATAATTATAGGAAACTGTAATTTGTCTACTTTTTTTGTTTTCAACTGTAAAGTCGGCATGTATGGAATACCCATTCTTTGGGCCGTCATAAATTCTGAACTAAGATACTAAATACTCAGATATTTTAATTAAAAATACTTTATGTTGTTTTCCAGCGGTTGTATATAATAAATTTAAGAAATACATATTTTTGGGGAAAATTCTGAAACAAATTAAAAAACTGCATTTTCATGATATTATTTAAAATGGCAGATAATATAGAATAGTCAGTTGGGGTGACATGAAATAAGAGAAAATGTGCAATACTTTAAGTTAATAAGGTAAAATATCAACTGTTGTACTAATCTACACTATAACAAACAAACGTTGGTGTGATTTTAAAAGATACGCCAAAATAACTTTTTCTCGTACCGCGCGAAAACTTCCAAAACGATAAATTCACAAAATCATGTATTGTAAAGTTATGCAGTCTTACCAGCTAAGAACCTCTGCAGTAATGACCTATAACACCGAAACTCATGTTAATACCAGAGTCGTTTAACAGATGGCGCTTCTTATTTCAAAAATACTGGATATTTCATATTAGCCCGGTCTATTCCATATATGTATCCTAACTTTACTCTACATATTTTCTTGGATTAAAAAAAAAATACTTAATTCCTAATTCAAAATATAGGTACATGTTTATATTGTTTTGTTTATTTGCATTTTCATTTTTTTACGATATATAAGTTTAAAAAAAATGTGTATTTATTTTAGTAGACCTTTGCATTAACAAGAGTTTTTAATGCGTAAGGAGCTAATTGTAATTCACAGACAAAACGTTAACAGCTAGAACAAATTAACATTATAGAGAAGATCAAATTAAAGAATTTTTCTTAATAAACTTTCTTAATAAAACTTAAAAATCAGTAACTAGAAAGTTATAAGAGTTTAATGTGAAATTAATTAACAAGTAAGTTACTACTTGTAGTAATATTTTACGTTTTAAATTTTGGTATTTACAACCATTTAAAAAAAATCTAGTCTCGTAAAAGTTACGGATATTTCATTTTTGTGTCAATTAAAGAAGAAATTAAGAAACTTAACTGTTACTTTTTTAGGGTTTTGGTCAAAAACGAATTAAGAGAAAAGCTATATTTTGATCTTCTACAGCTGCCCTATCAATCTCCTCTGTACGTTATAAAATAAATTAATAAAAGTAAATCAAACCCTAATAATTTCAAGCTCAAATATCATGAAAAGTATGAAACCAAATAAAGACAAACTACAAATTGTTGGAATTAGGAATCTTTCTTAATTCAAAAAAATATGTTGCGAGTTGAACATGAATGCTTCTACGGACGTCATCCATGATTGAATTGGCTACCGGTTGAAAACACGTCATTATTATTTCTTCCACTGCCGTCATTTCGCCCTTCATTGTAGAAGAACCTCCTCAGGACTGATATTGCTGGCTGCAGCTTTTTCCTAGTCGTTGAAACTGACGGGAAGCAATAGAACACCATTAGCAGCTCTGAGGAATTTCTTCTGCAATGAAGAGCAAAACGTCGGCGTAGGAAATATCTTGATGCGGTTCCAAACGGAATCAGTCATTTGGGTTTCCGATCGGCACTTGTTTAATTTTTTCTTAATAATTTCTTGATTCAAACAAATTCCTAAAAGTTACATTTTACATATTTTGATATACGTATCTAAAATAGAGTGTTTATAACGTTAAAAATGTAAACAAAAACACTGCACCTTTATTATATCGATTCTAGTAGCAGTAAAAAAGTAACGTCATGAGTACTTATATTTCCGGGTTTAGTTAAATGTTCGAAACTTTTAATGTGGACTCGAGTCAAAACTCGCATTTTTTATAAAAAATGTTCAAGTTTATTACATTCTTTAAAACGGCGAGTCCCGAGTTCAATTCGAGTACTTTTATCTGAACTCGAGTCAATTGACTCGAGTCGACTCGATTCTTTCAAACGGCGATTTTCAGCCAAGTACTCGAGTCTTTTGATCTGGACTCGACTCTCTTGACTCGAGTCAAGACTCGGTTCTTTTATAAAAGTATTCGAGTCGACTCGATTCTTAAAAACAGCGACTCGTCGCATCACTAGTCAAAACCCCATGTCCAACTGAGAAAGTCATTCGACAATCATTTTCTCAAAATTACAATTGAAAGCAAAAAATAGTAGACAAAGTACAGTTTCTTGTAATTATTCTTTCTCAAAATGCCAAAGATTAAAGACGAATTTACAGGTTTTACCAAAGTTTTAAACTTGTTAATTTGGAAAGCTTTAATTTTTTTTTAAACTTATCTGTGAAGCCTACTTTAATCACTTCCATTTTCAGAAAGAATAATTACAGGAAACTAATTTGTCTACATTTTTTTTTGCTTCATACAGTACTTTATTTGGACATGTCTGAAGTTGCAGGGAACACTCCTCCTCATTTGATCAAAGTATACTTGGATCGTGTGAACACCGATTTACCAATTGAAATTTTCAAGTCCTTTCACATCTTGTTATTTAATTAACGTATGTATTTTTTCAGTTATCGAATGAACCACTTGCGATATTTATTTTCAATTAAATAATCACACATAACACTATACTTCCCGATCCGCTCACGTAATAAATTTCCGAACTTTCCCCTCCTCGCCATTTCACTCCCGGATTTTCCGCACAATTTCGCCTCTTAACAACGCAGAACTTTCGTAGTTACGTAAAGCGCCGCCGTGTTACAGGTCCCATTCGTCAGAGCTTTCTCATAATGTGATCCATTACATAATATCCTTACGAATCGCCAGAAGCAATCGGAAACGAAGCCGCTGAGTCAACACGGATTTAATCGATCAAATTTCTACGACATTCCGTAGAAATGCAAATGGGACCACTTTCGCCACCGTAACCTCGCAAGAGTTCAACCTGACCTACCTATATATTTATCGAACAAGGTTTAGTTTAGATTTGCTAATAAATTCCTTCAATATTATTTCACGGTAGCTATTCGGAACCCACTGAATTTTATCTAATTTGTGCAACAATTCCAAATTATGACAATTTTTTAATTTTCGCATTTTAAAAGGATGCCATTTTTAGCCACACTAAAAGTTGCTCACTGGATCTGTTCTGTTTATATTTGGCTATCGAACCTGCACAAACTATTGGCGCAAGAACTTTTCTAAAAAAATCAATAATAAAAGAAATATATATAGAAAAAGTTTATTGCGCCATATTTTATCCTCTGATGAAGATGACATTTCTAAATGCATAAAGTCTCTAACTTTAAGAGATCCGGTCTTTTGGCTTTCTCATTCATAGAACAGTATTTCCCAAGTTACGATATCCAAATAATGGAAAAAACTTTTAAATTTTGATGTTATTGATCTCGATGAATATGAAGACGAAGACAATTTACCTGTCGGTATTTTAAAATCACAGATCATTTCTGCGAGGCTGGATTTAACATTAATATTTAGTTTCTTTTATGCTACACCGGGCCGGAGGAGAAGTGTTGACAGAAGCCGAAGTTCAGTCTTGGATTTATGATGATGAAAATATTTACTCCGTTTGAAAGAAAACGTTCAAAATGATTCCGGCGACATGAACAAGAACCATTTAGAAGAACGATTAAGAATGAAGAAGCAGTAATGGCTTTAAATGTTGCCATAGAGTGGGCCAAAGAAAATGATGTTCCGCCTGCAGAAATAACAGTTTTGCTGAGACTTCAAGAAAAGGGCATTTATTAATGAAAACTGATAAATTATAACAAACAAAAGTTGCAAATTTCTCTTAAATTACATACTGTCGGAAACAAAAAACAGTTTTCGGTAATTATTCTTTCTCAATATGGTACTGATAAAAGATGACTTCACAGATAATATTTAAAAAATTTAAAACCTTTCAAATTTAACAAGTTTAAAACTTTGATAAAATCTGTGAATTCGTCTTCAATCAATACCATTTTAAGAAAGAATAATTACAGGAAACTGTTTGTGTCTACTTTTTTTTGCTTTCAACTGTACATACTTATGTATATTTTATAATAGTTTTACTTATTAGTGTTTATATTTTAATAATAAACATTTTCTTGCATTATGTAATGTGTACAGGGTGGATTAATTTCGATGTCACTTATGGGCATCTCCGTAACTATAAGAGATAGAAAAAGCTAGTGGCCAAGTCTCGATCTCTTTTTTGGAGATTAAGTCAATAATGTAAACAAAAATTGCTATCTTCTTTTGTTTTCAAGTTATGGGCAAAAATTGCAATTTTCGACTTTTCGTTTCTCGGTCATATCTCGTTTATTTATAGAGGTATTAAAAAACTGCAAACATTATTAGGACACTTTTTGGAATACAATTCAGTGGTGTAGTTGATTTCTTAATATTTACTTAAATTTTCGAGATATAACATAAAGTTATGTTTTTTTAAATAGAAATCATAGTAGGCAATGCCCTCATTAAATAGAGACTTTTTTCTGTCTTCAAAAATATATACTTTGTTGGGTTTATTTATTATAATGAATAGGAAAAACTCATTTTTATTATTATCCTTGCGTTAATATCCTAGTCTCAATAGGAAGGGTTAAATACGGTGCGAATTTTTTGTTTTGCAAAAAATTTTAACGAGCTTTGAAATATGTTCACAGTTTTGACTGCGTAAATAATTTCCTATTCGCGTTAATTTGCAAAATTCCGTTTCATCGTTTTGAGCGACCGTTCTGACAAGAGCTTCTATCTGAATTTCTATTGAAAATGAGTTTGTCATTCATCACGTTTCACAGAACATTTTAACAAGAATGTTTAAACTATGTATTATTAAAACGTGTTATGACCGAAAATTTATAGAAAAACATCGCACGAACATTCAACGTTTCATTATCAATTGATAGCTTCGTTAGAAAGAAACGTTGAACGTTCGTGCAATTTTCAGTGTCCGTTTAAAGGTTGAAAACAATTTTTATACAATTTCCATCGGACAAGAAACGACTTTAATAAAAAATATATAATTGAAGTCGACTCTTGTCCGACGAAATATGTGAGAGAAAATAGTTTTTAAGCTTTAAAAGGGATACTG
The DNA here is from genome assembly GCA_036172665.1 of Prosopocoilus inquinatus. Classification (NCBI taxonomy): domain Eukaryota; kingdom Metazoa; phylum Arthropoda; class Insecta; order Coleoptera; family Lucanidae; genus Prosopocoilus; species Prosopocoilus inquinatus. The sequence goes on from CM069874.1 coordinate 52,279,901, forward strand.
TGAAATCGCAAGAACACTCTACTTTTCGCTATCGCTTCATAGTTTCGTCAGGAGCGAAAAAATGTAAATAAACAAGTTGTCAAGAGAAGCGAAAAGATAACATGATTTTACACTAAAATACAAGTTGTTCGGATAAACATAAAGGTAATAATAACTAAATTAGAACTAAATTAAGATTTCTTTTTTTTGTTTCTCTTGAGTTATATTTTATTAAAAACACGAAAAACAAAAACAAACACACAAATAGTAAAATATAAACAAAATCGGACCTATATCAAACTAGATTTGCCTGCATTCATATTTAATAAAAACAAAAAAACTTTTACCAGATCGGTCGTGATGGCTGCTACATTTGTCAAACGGAATTTTGTAAAATAAAGTGAATATGAAATTCTTTAGGCGGGCAAAACTGTCTAAAGGTTTGAAAGTTCGTTAATATTTAATAAAAACAAAGAAATGTAGGCACTGCATTGAAGCCAGCTTACTGAGACTAGGATACGCAAAAATAATAACAAGAATGATAGTTTTTTTCTATTAATTATAAAAAATAAACCCAACAAAGTATATATTTTTGAAAACTGAAAAAAAAAATTATTTGATGAGGGCATATGATTTCCACTTAAAAAAAACATAACTTTATGTTATATCTCGAAAATTTAAGTAAATATTAAAAAATCAACTACACCACTGAATTGTATTCCAAAAAGTGTCCTAACAATGTTCAAGCAGTTTTTTAATATCTCTAGAAATAAACGAGATATGACCGAAAAAGGAAAAGTCGAAAATTGCAATTCTTGCCTATAACTTGAAAACAAAAGAAGGTAGCCAATTTTTACACTACTGACTTAATCTCCAAAGAACAGATCGAGACTTGGCCACTAGTTTTTTTCTATTTCTAATAGTTACGGAGATGTCCATAAGAGACATCGAAATTAATCCACCCTGGAAGAAGGACATTAACAATAAGGACATTTATTTGTCACTCAATTTTGTAGAAACAGAAATACGTATAATGAAATGTGAAAAAAAGATTAGCGACCAAAGGGTTCTCAATCAGCGATTCAACAGAAAAGGCTGCTCTTCCTTCAGAACCCAGTGATGATCATGTAATCCGAATATTTTAGTAATGTGTTCCGTTTTAATTAGTCTGGATTAACGAGGTATTACTGTATTATTTATCAAGAGTTACTATGTTTCTTGAAACCGTCAATCTGGCAATAGCAGTCTGATGAAATGAAAATTCAAAACTACTAAAGCTGTAAGAGAATGAAATTCATTCGAAATATGTCGTAGGAATGTCATAGAATGTCATAGGAAACGGAATCTGTACAGAGCTCAGGTGAGAATAATTCGTCATTTTTAAAGCCAGGCGGCCACTGCGAGCGAAACGAAACTAAGTTTTGCTCCAATGTAATCTTATGGAAACTTCTGTTAGCCAAACTTCGCTTCGCTTAGCTTTAGTTGCCACGTCTGCGTAAAAATTATATTGGAGCTAAGTTTAGCTTCGTTTCGCTCGCAATCGCCTCTCGTCTTTAAACGCGTGTTATCGTTGGATTTTTGCATTTTCGTAATAAAGCGTTCTTCTTTTCTGGCCAACGGATTGGGTCAACAATGTCACGAACGATGCCATTGCATAAATCTTACACAAGTTTCTACATGTCGTCCGCTTGGGCAACACCATATTATTCAGTCGGCGATTTTAATCTCATGTCGTGACAAATATGTTCTGCAAACACGGCCTACGATTTAATAAACGCTTACTATATTTGGCCATGGTACATATTTCTACAGTATGTTTTTTTTTCGACTTCAATTAAGAAAATCTCTTTTTGTATTTATTAAATTAAGAAAAAAAATGGGACTTCGATATTTAACGTTAATTCTGAAGTGATGATGACACAGTTACTTTTATGAGTCAAACGTTATTACGTATCACTTTCTCCTTAAAAAATTAAATTCTATTTCACTATTAATTACGAACATATCTTTTAATGAAATGTAATTTCTCAATGTGAATTGACTGAGTGTATCATAGTAAATTACATAACTGTTTAAGAACCTTGTTGCCACTCTCTCCAGAGCCAACTCAGACTTGATCTATTCTTTTTTTTTTTTTTGAGAAAAGGTTGCATGATTCTAGTTGCATAATATCCGTATTTTTGTGCGCGTCTTCGTTTCCGCCTTGCTCGCCGCCAGTAAAGCAAGAAGACGCCCGCCCTCCAGGTGACTCCGGTAAGAAGGAGGTCTCGCAATATTACACTGACCGACTTTGCACTGGCACTTTCTCCTTCACTGTCTATGTCATAAAGTAAATATTATGTAAACAGTTGCGAGTGCTTGGATTAATAACGTGGCCCCAATTTAAATGGTGCGGGATGAGCTTGTGTTCCACTGAACTAATACTAACAAAGAAGAAGGAACATTTTTCGTTACATCAAAAGTTTTCCAAAGTAATTACTCTAACAAAGAAAAATTGCGGTTAATACAAACGAAACACGACATTTCACCTTGCTTGCGTCATTTAAATTAATTTATTTTGCTCCTAATTTTTTTTTATTATATCGGAAATTTAAAAAAGTAACCGAAGTATATTTGTAATGAAGACGAATCATTTTTGTACTTAAAAAAGTTAAATTGTTTCATTTCTACATTCTTTGACAAAATTAACTCTGTTATTGCTTTGATTGCTTTATAATTGCAAGTGGGGTATTTTATTTTAATTATTACCATAAGTGTTACTTGGAATAATCAAGTGAAACGTCGAGAATTGTTGAAAGCAAAGTAGATATTCGACCAAATAAAAAAGCTCATAACTTATCTTTATTTTTCCTTTCTTCTTGTACAGGGTTACAACTAATTAAAGCGCCACTATGGGGACCTCGTAAAATGTAACAGACACAAAGATGGTTAAATTACAGAAAAGTTGCGCTATTTTGAGGTCAAAAAAAAATATGCAAAGAAATCTCTTCTATTTTCATTCGTTTTTGAAATATCTTCAAAAAACTGAAAATTCTCATTTTCGAATATCTCGAATGTCTTCTTTATTTCTTAAGATAGAATCATAAAATTCGATGTTTTTATATTAAATTCGATGGACAACCTAATACAGTTCGAAGAAATAGGTTAGGTTTGACAGTCTCATAGATACGACTGTCAACTGTTTCTGCACTAACTTAGATATTCATAGCACATGATGCAGATATAATTTTTGAATACGACCATATGAACATTTATGCTTTTTTGTTTTAAAACAAAATATTAGATTACTGAGGCCCGGCTTCATAATCGAACTAAATGAGACTTTAAAATAAAAGTTACAATCTGATGTATAAATAACTATGTTTTCGAATTTGTTTTGATATCTGACTGTGACTTTAATTTTGAAGTCTCCTTTAGTTCGATTATGAAACCGGCCCTAGAAATTTTTGTTAAAAAGTACTTTTTTTTATATAAATAGGTAAATAAGTAATCATACTTGAATAAGATTTGTTAATTTAACAATAATTTTAGTTCTGAATGTTTACATGCATCCGCCTGCTAGATATCTTTTTTTTCAAAATCTTTTGGAGTATCTTGATACATATTTTGTTTTAAAACAAAAGCATAAGTGTGTCGTATGTTCGTATTCGGATTTTTTTTATATCACGTGGTATGAATACCCAAGATAGCGTCCGTAAGAAAAAAGTTGACAATCGTTTCTGCGTAACTGTCAATACTAACCTACTTCTTCGGACTCTATTAAATTGTTCGTCGAATTTAACATAAAAATATCGAATTTCATGATTCTATTTTAAGAAGTAAAGAAGATATTCGAGATTTTGGAAAATTAGAATTTTTAGTTTTTTGAAATTATTTCAGAAACGAATGAAGCAAGAAAGTTTTTTTTTTTTTAATTTTGATAGACCCCAAAATAGCGCAACTTTACTGTCATCTAACCGTCTTTGTATCTTTTATAGTTTACGAGATCCACTTGGTGGCCCTTAATTAGTTGTAACCCTGTATAAGAAACGGATGTGTGATGGGGGTGTAAAAGACTTTAAGCAAAAAATGAAGAAAATTCAAGGTAGTTGCTCACAGTAAAAAGCATTTTTGCTAACTTGACGAAAAACATTTTCATTTATAAAATTTAAGAAAGGGCTCACCAGAACACAATCAGTCAATGATAGGAGTCATTAACAATCCCTAAATTATTTGTCTTATGACAAAAAATGCAAAGAAACCGTTTTCTTTTATCCTATCGGCAGCAAATCTAATAATTAGTCTTAATGAGTTGAAAGAAAGAACTTAAGAATAACTGAAAGTTTCTAATTTTTTGTAAAGTCCATACGTTTAATTCCTTTAAAGTTTATAAATTTGTTCGTTGATTTTTCATGATGAAATATTGATTCACTTCCTGTGATTTAAGATTTAAGTGATAAATAATATTAATTCTGAATGCAATGTAATTAAAGCTAGGCGAAAATTCTTGGTCGACTCCCACCACTTCTGTTTAGAGATTTTAATATGTGAAAGTTTCATACTAGAATCGAAAGAACGGAGCTGAAAGAATGGTCAGCCCTATGTCTATAAAGACTACAATTGATAGTAAAAGTGCAATTACTCTTGTAAACTTAATGGAGCTAACAATTCTGTTATAACGAAGATATTAATGTGCTTCAAATCCCGTTAAATAATAATTTAAAGTAAACAAATTTCTTTGCTCAATAGTTCAATTACGATTTTTCTAAACGAATATAATTCGGGCGTAATAAACCAAATTTTCATTATCGCCGAAAATTTTTTACTATTAATATGGGTATTACATTATAATCAAATTAAATAAATGTTTTTATATTCTTCTCACAGTTTTTTTAAACACAAAAAAGATATAATTTTATTATTTAAATTACTTACGAGTGTCGAAAGTCGTATTTGTGTTTTCCTCCGCGGCTACCACATATAGAAAAACAATCACTGAAATCAATAGGTTCGAACGATCCATTGTATTAATTTTATTTAATCCTTTTTTTTCTTTCTTCTTTAATTACAGTCTATAAATGCAGTACAGGAAATAGGATCGCCAACGACGTCAACAACAAAAGACCCCACATAAAAATGACCTATTCACAATCAGTACATTTGGTATCTGAATATATGTGCGGCGGATTAAACCGAGCGAAAGTGAGAACTTTTGATTTTATAAGGGGGTGGCGAAGGTGGGAAATTAGTAGGGATTACGATATTTTTTTCCGCTTTTTTTCCGATCATATTGATATGCAACAGCGCGATTGCGATATCGAACTAAGGTCGGGCAGTTTTATTGCCAATACGATGCGAAAATGGGTGGCTCTTTAAAAGCCGCGTTTCCAAAAGGGGTTTAATTACTATTTTGTTTACCGCGTTTACCTTCTTTGGAATTCCAATAGCCTGACATTGAAAGATATTGCGATGTGCGATTATTTAACTTTGGTGGCCCGTTAGGTCATAGGAATTTCATTAAGATTGCAATTTGGACTTTGTACATGACAGTTGAAATCATACAAATGACATTTTGGTAATTACAAATTAATTAAGACCATAATAAAAATACTTCTTCTAATTGAAATATTTAAAACATTTTGAGAGGAACTTAATATCTGGCTACCACTAAATTAAGTAAGTAAGTAAGTACATGTCACAATATGATTGGAATGTTTGAATCAAAATTTCTAAAAGGTTATATACAAGACAAGGTGTTCCACGACACCGTTTGATTATTTTAATAATACCAATGTATTATTTCAGTAAAGTACAGAGTACAAAAAAGTACATTGTACAAGATATATGTCAAAAAGAAAATTAATACTAAGTCTAGTACTTTAGATGCTTTATTCACTCTACAGGATATAGCCCACTTACTGAGCGAAATTATTAACACAATAAATTGTGTACGTCACATAAATGTATATTATTTTTATAAAAAAAATCGTGCAAATCGTTTTTGATTGCAGTGAAAACATCGAGCAGTCTCTGTACAGCTGTTTCAGCCCTGCTTGGGGCTTCTTCAGCAGAGACGTAGCTCGACATTCCCACTGCAAACAAAAACGACTTGTCCAATTTATTCGCAAATGCGATGTAAGAGTGATGAACAGATAAAATAGCGACACCTTACGATCGCTTTTTGACCTGACGTTGTCTATCCTACTGCAATGTCAGGTCAAAAAGCGATAGTAAGATGTCGCTATTTTATCTGTTCATTATTTTTATACTTATGTTAACCAATATTATTGAGGACAGCAGCATCATGTCAGCCGGTCTCGTATAGCATTCCTGTAAGCTTGATAATTTAAATGGAAAATATCCACCTCGTGATACACTGTGTTGTATAAGTTGCACATACTGTAAATTGGAGATCTTTTTAAACTATTTGTTTTTGGAATTTTTAAATAAAAAGTCGTACGGGAACGTGTTAGAGATGAAGGAACTCTGAAATATGGTTCTCTTCAAAATTCAACGTCATCAATCATGTTGTTTATCAGTTTATAAAGATATTGCTGCTGCAAATATTGACGTCTCTTTTTAACAGGTTCACATTTGTATGTCACTAAAAGTTCTTCATAAGATACATAATTAAGATACATTTTTTATCTAATAGATATTTTAATTTTAAGTACCGTAATTGAACACGTTCGATCATAAGTTCATATTTAACATAGAACGGTTCCCAAACAACAGAAGCGTATTCCAATTTTTGTCGTATTAAAGACGAGAACGGAGTGTCGAATGGGTTAGTTGATTTTAAATCTTTTGTTTGCCAGAACACAAATCCTAGTGATCTCAATGATTCCTTCACTATACTTTATACATGTTCATTAAAACATAGTTTATTGTCAAACATAACTCCCAAAATCTCTAATAACTGTAGCTCTTTCCAGTGAAGTTTCACTCATTATGTAATTAAATGTTACAGGACTTTAGATTCTATGATACGTCACTGCTTTACATTGATTGAAATTGAAGTACAATTTAGATTTTAAAAACCAATTTACTAAATTTTGTAGGACAGTTTGTAATACTTCACAATCTTGTACTGATCTTATCTGACGGTAAATGTTTAAGTCATCCGCGTATAACAGTACTCTACTATTTTGGATAACATCTACTATATCATTGATGAAAAGTAAGAATAGCAGGGGTCCCAAATTACTTTCTTGCGGAATACCAGAAAATGGAACAAATTCTTGAGAAGTGAAACCCATACATGATGCGAACAGTTTTCGTTCAGAAAGATAAGATTTAAGAAATTCAAGCAGAGGTTCGTGGAATCCAATACCTGTTAATTTTCTTAAAAGAATACCATAAGAATAATATATTACCAATATATTAGCAAAACCGTTACATCATATTTATAATTTATGCTTAAAATATTCATGTTTTCCTAAAGTTTGGAAAATGTGCGCGTGTGTGTCCTATACATAAATCAGGGCAACGAAATATGATATGCAACTATCGACCAGTAGCCATTCTTTCAACTCCTGCTAAAATTTTAGAAACAATCATCCATCGCAATCTTTTTAACGACATAAAAAATATTGTATCAATTAATCAACATGGCTTTATGCCGCAAAGATCAACTTTAACAAATCTATGTAATTTTGTACAATATATTTATAAGGCTTATAATGATAAACTACAGGTAGATACAATATATACGGACTTCACAAAAGCGTTTGATAAAATTAATCATAACATACTTCTAATAAAGGCCAATAAAATGGGTTTCGGGCCTGCATTGCTCCTGTTAATACGTAACTACTTATGCAGTCGATCATTGTTTGTTTCAATTAATGGATATCAGTCTAAATTATTTTATCCGACGTCTGGCGTCCCACAAGGGAGTAATTTAGGACCATTACTCTTTTTACTTTACGTGAATGACATCGTTCACGAACTTAGATATTGCAATATTTTCCTTTTCGCAGACGATATAAAATTTTTTTCTACAATTAATTGTGAAGATGATTGCACAAAAATACAAGCAGACATAAGTAGTATATTTAACTGGTCTGAAAAAAATTGCCTTCCTTTTAATGTCAAAAAATGTAGAGTAATGTCCTACACATACAAAAAAAAAACACAATTAAATACAGATATACAATTAACGATGAAAAACTTGAAAGAGTAACATCTACTACTGATCTTGGTGTAGCATTTGATACGTGTCTCTCCTTTAATAAACATATAAATCAAATAGTAACAAAGGCCTATCAAATTCTAGGTTTTATATACAGAAATATTAAACAATTCAAAACATCGAAGGCTTTAGACGTTCTATACAACTCATATGTACGCTCTAAATTAGAATATTGTTCATTAATTTGGGCACCATATTATCTTCACAATAGGCTCCAAATTGAAAGAGTACAATTCAGATACTTTAAACTTAAATATTACTTAGATTATGAGATTTATCCCACACAATTATCGTATTTCGAATTACTCGAAATGTTCAATGGAATTTCATTGCATTGCAGACGGCTAATTACCGGTCAGACTTTCGTATATAAAATACTAAATGGATTAATAGACGATCCGCAAACACTAGGAAAAATCGGCTTCAGAGTTCCTCATCGAAAAACCAGGAATAAGGAACCATTTCATTTATTCATAAGATCCAATTTATGTCGCTTGTGATACTTACAATAAATACTGTTTTCAAATAGATGTATTCAACATATTAATATTACAATTTAGGTCTCAAGTAACAAAGTTACTAAAACGACAGAATTCAGTATAATTATATACTTTAATTGATTAGTGGGATGAGGTTTTTATTTGGCGTTGCATTGCTTAGTCCTGCATCAATAAACACACTACAGAAAGAAAAGATACGTTACACTCTCCGTTTGTTTAACTGTGACTGTCTCGTAATTTTGTAATCATCCGTTTATATTGTTTTAAATTTTTAAATTTAATTGTTAAACTGTTAAATTGTTACTCTGTAAATGGTTCTTGTGACTGTTGAGTAATAAACTGCAATCAAGTTAATTAGTTAATGATCTAATTTATCGAACTTGTGTTTTCTCCTCCAAAGCGTTGGAGACATACTGAGTGAAATTACACAGATTACTTACAGTGGATCTTCTTGGCTTGAAACCATGTTGATAGGGAGAAATAATACTTTTAACCCCTCCGATAATGCGGTTGTACAAAATTGTTTCAAAATTTTTTGCTGCGGTAGACAATAGGTACTTTCTTTCGCTCACAAAATCGTGATCCAAACGTGTTTTTATTCAAAAACAGACGTTCTTTTCTTTGAATCTCTCTATTTTTAAAACTTGTTGGGATTGAATTATGGTTATTTACAAATGAATTGTCATTTGAAAATTCAAGGCAGGTGTTTTGTTGCAACAACTACGAAATACAGGTCCAAACTACGTGGGCTACTGGAAAATTTTCTGGATTCTAGTAGGTCTAGAATTGTTAGCGTTTATCAACTGTCATATTTCAAAAATTTGACGTTTTTCGCCTAGAATTCTATTGACAGTTCTTATCCAAGTGATCTAGTTTTGTTTGTACAGCATTTGAGAAAAAGTAATTTTGTGTAAACACGGAAATCTCTCGTGAAAATTTTCGTGCCATGATTTTTTACGGTTTCAAATGTGGTTTAACGCCGAAACAATGCCTCGATCGGCTTCATTTGGCTTTTGGAGATGAAGCACCATCAAAGAGCAGTGTTTATAATTGGTTTGCCGAATTCCAGCGTGGCCGTTCCTGTCTCAGTGACGAATTTCGTGAAGATCGTCCATCAACATCTGTTGTTGCCACTAATGTAGATGCTGTGCGTGAAATGCTTGAGCGAGATCGACATGTGACATACCGTGAGATTCAAGCATCCTTACGCATTGACATGAAAGCAATACACCAAATTTTGCATGATCATTTGAACGTACGAAAGCTTTGCAGTCGTTGGATCCCACACAATTTAACAGAAGCGCAAAAGCAGGGTCGTGTCAAATGGTGCGAAGAAATGCTCCAGAAATTCAATGGAGGTCGTTCAAATTTAGTTTATAACATCGTTACTGGTGACGAAACGTGGATCTATTCGTACGAGCCAGAAAGTAAACAACAATCTACCGTTTGGTTATTTCAAAATGAATCAAAACCAACAAAAGTTATTCGTTCACACAGTGCTGCGAAGCAAATGATTGCTTGTTTCTTTGGTTTAACTGGACATGTAGCAACCGTGGCTTTAGAGGATCGAGAAACCGTGAATGCTAATTGGTATACTACAATTAAATATTAATCGTCCGTTCAAAATTATCATAAAGTGCGCAATTACACAGGGGAACAATTTCTAACAAAATTACTGTGGAGTTCGATTTTTCAGCTGAAATCGTCTCAGACCGGTCGACTGGACTCGAAACATTTAATTTCATGCTATGCATGAAATTAAATGGAACCCCGTACACTGCTTCGGTACAATCGGCGCGGACCAGTACGATCGCTCGGACCGGTCGGATCGACTCGAACCGGTCGGATCGTCTCGGGTTCGGCAGAGAACCGTAGAAAGAGCAAAAATTGCCGAATGGTCCGACAACCTTCAAACACTTCAGGGGGTGCATGTCACTGACGCTACTGAGAAAAAAAGCTTCTTTGTAGAAAATAATTAAATAGTAGCCATGCCGATCGTTCCGAATCGAGTCGACCGGTCCAAGTCGATCGTTCCGTGCCGGGTCGACCGGTCTGAGTCGATTCGGTACGCGTGCTGCTTTAAGCTCTTTTCGTACGATAACTGATTCAGCAATTTTTACGGTTCTCTGACGAAGCCGAGACGATCCGACCGGTTCGAGTCGATCCGACCGGTTCTAGCCGATTCGACCGGTCCTAGCCGCTCCGATCGGACCGAAGCAGTACGCGGGGTTCCATTTAATTTCATGCATAAAGGTCGTACACTAAAAAGACATATTCGCGGCGTTCACAGCAATTCATTTAGTACCTACATTTCATAGCACACACACTCTTTTCATACGATAACCGATTCTTATTAATGAAATATAAATAAAAGGACTCAAAGTGTTATTAAAAAAGATGAGTTCTTCAGACTCTGAAGAAGATATTATGATTGCTTTGGCATGCCAAGAAGTAGCAAAGCATAAACCAAGATTCTGGATTCATAATATTAACGAACAGATAAAATAGCGACATCTTACGATCGCTTTTTGACCTGACATTGCAATCAAGGTTTTCACTGCAATTAAAAACGATTTGCACAAAATTGTTCATAATATTAACCTTAAAACAGGAACCTATGGAGAGTTTTAAAACTTGTATCCTGATTTACTTCGAGATGAAGAAAAGCTCTTTAAGTATTTTAGAATGTCCAGTACTCTACTTTTCCAAAATTACATTGCGTTGTGCTACATTAGCTGTTAAATTAAATGATTCCGCAAAAACTCACAATTAACGGTAATGAAATTAATTCTCTCAATTTAAAGAATAACTCACCAACGAAATTAATATTCATATTTCTTTGCTACTATTTAATTATTTGCTACAAAGAAGTTTTCTTTTCTCAATAGCGTCAGTGACATGCACCTCCTGAAATGTTTGAAGGTTGTCTGACCATTCGGCAATTTTTGCTCCTTCTACGGTTCTCTGCCGAAGCCGAGACGATCCGAGCGGTCCGAGCCGATCGTACCGAAGCAGTGCGCGGGGTTCCATTTAATTTCATGCATAGCAAAACGTGCCGATTGTTCCGAGTCGAATCGACTCAGACCGGTCGATTCGGCTCGGTATGATCGACTCGGAACGATCGGCACGGCGGCAACGTAGGTCGTGCACTAAAATGACATATTCGCGGCGATCCGACCGGTCCGAGTCGATCGTACCGAAGCAGTGCGCGGGGTTCCATTTAATTTCATGCATAGCAAAACGTGCAGATTATTTCGAGTCGAGTCGACCGGTCTGAGTCGATTCGGTGCGCTTTAAAGTTACATAGGCATGCTGATGTCAAACCTAAAGTCAGTTTTCTTCTATCACGTCAAGTTCTTTTCTCTACAGCTGTCTGAATGAGAAAGTTTTTACCTAAATATGAAAATGTAAACAGACACTTGCTGTGTTGTAAATAAACTTACTTAAAATGCAATAAACATATCGTAAGATTTTTTATAAAACTGAACATACAATGTAAAAATTCCTTTCCATTTTAAGTATTTACATCACTGCATGCGTCTAACATCATCATTAACTAATGACGTGCAATTCTACCTTTCGTACCACACCTGTACGTGGGCGGAAGATTCCCCCCACGCACTTTTGGCCCACCCTGTATATGCACTATTATTGAAACACACAAATAAATCACTTTACTGTCATAGATACAAAGTACACAGACGAAACAGCATTGTATGTATTTCATGAAAGTTACTTGCAAGGCTTTCACCATTTAATTTCCGTATTGAAAGCAAAAAAATACTCCTAAAACGTATGTACTGGTGACATAACTTGATGTGTGTAATCCGCGGAGAAGTTACCAAATCTTAGGCTAAAGTTCCACGGCTTTTTAAACTGTTACCTCCAAATATAAATATTGTCATTATACTCTTGGCACGGAATAGTTATTTGTAGCACTAGGCCAGAAAGTGTTTCTCCGTTGGCGGCACTTACTCAAAAAAACCGAAAACGGAAGTATATCCAATACGTCATTTTTGACTGATGTCAGTTTTTCGGTTCTTGACAGTTTCGTGTTTATGCTCAGTAAATTTGTGTTTCCTTGTTCAGGTTGGCTCAGATATAGTTTTCTGGCGGTATCAGTAGACAGTACTAATTCTACAAATGATTTAATTACGGCCGAATCTTAATTACCGGAAAAAGTAGTTTGAAATTTTACACGGTAGGTACAAAATAAAAAATAGTTTTCTTAACTTTCCTTACTCAAATTGATTATTTAGTCTTCTTTTTTTTGCGGTATAAAGAGGAACTCTGTAATGTAACGTAACTCAGTAATTCTTTAAAAAATAACTTGTCCTGTTTGACAAAAATCGCTAAAACGCGAGCCAAGTGTAGTATATTCAAGCCGCACGTTTTTTTACTCTGATTTTGGCTTGCGAAGCTTTGTAAGGTAATGTCGTGCTTAATTACGTTATTCTTTTCAATGACAATCATTTCCTAATTATAACAAAGTGGTTTTAATTAATTCGCATAATCGCACTGTCATAAATATGCATCATTTGACGTTCATGACGTTTAAGTGACAGAAAACTTCAATTTCGGTAACTAGCGCCAAAACGGAGAAAATTCGCACTAAATATACAAATTGCTCAGGCCGAATAAGAGAGTCTGTCTTGTGAAATCTATAGTAGGTCGTGAAAATAATTATTGTCAAAATAGCGTCGGTTAGGAAATTTCTTTCTTTCTTATGTTAGCGGTACAATTCAACGCTGAATTACATGAATTGATTATTTACAAAAATAGAAAATTTTAATTGTAGAATAGTTTAAAAACAGTGAAATAATAATTTTTCTTTTATTTGTGATGTTTAATTCGACATTTCAATGTCACTCAGCGCTATCAATCCAAAAATCGTTCTAGAAACATTTTGTGCAAATCGTTTTTTATTGCAGTGAGAACCTCGAGCAGCCTCTGGACAGCTGTTTCAGCCCTGCTTGGGGCTTCTTCAGCAGAGACGTATCTCGACATTCCCGCTGCAAACAAAAACGACTTGCCCAATTTATTCGCATTTGCGATGTAAGAGTGATGAACAGATAAAATAGCGACATCTTACTATCGCTTTTTGACCTGACATTGCAGTAGGGTAGACAAATTGAAGCGGGATTTGCTCCTAATAATACGTCTCCTAATAATACGTCTCTGCTGAAGAAGCCCCAAGCAGAGCTGAAACAGCTGTCCAGAGGCTTCTCGAGGTTCTCGCTGCAATCAAAAGCGATTTGCACAAAATTTTTCTAAAATCTTTCATTATGCTTTGACAGCAAGCATGGCCGCCTTGCATGGGAGACTTATTAGGAGCAAATCCCGCTTCAATTTGTCTACCCTACTGCAATGTCAGGTCAAAAAGCGATAGTAAGATGTCGCTATTTTATCTGTTTCAAAATCGTTCGTACAAAATCCCTGTTTTTATTTTCCTGCCTAGGCATGCAAATGACTGTTTTCAGGTCAATATGAACGTATGGAAAGTCAGTAATTTTAAACGGAGGCCGAAAAATAAATATAACGGGGCCGTTGCCGTTGTCCCTCATATTAACAGTAATGGCACTATACTTACTTTATTTTAAAATTTCTTTTCTATTTTCCAATTTTCATTTTTACGGTTACGCTAAAATTAAATGATAACAGCGAAGAATAGAAATTACTTTATTTCCTTTTAACAGCAGAATTTTTTTTTGTGTCACAAACACAGGGTTAAAAGGATTAACGATAGATATTCTTATTTTCACCCCGACCTTCTCACGTACGTGTCACGGACGATATAGGTATACACGTGTTCGTTCTTAAAAAGACGTGACTTGTTTGTCTGTGATTTAATACACAGCGTGATTCAAAATAAGTATCGACCCGTTAACCATAGAAGAAATCTGTATGTCTAGGGGATCTAATATGCACAGTTTCTTAAGGTAAAATGCATTGAAAATTCCAGTATAAATTGGTTTGTCGCCACTGAAATAGTTGTATTCCAAGAGCAATGAACCCTCGCACTAAACACGAGCGTTAACTTGAGCCGAAAATGTAAAACGGTTTTGTTTGTGTCTTCTGCAGAAGAAAGCCGAGCGTACAATAGGGCGATCGGCGCGACGCGGCTCTCAAACGAAATACATGTAAATCACCGCCGCACCGCTCCCACCAACCGCCTTAGTGGACGCTCAGCTTAACGTGCAATTCATTTATTATGGACTTCGAAGTTGCATATGCAGATCACGAATATAAGATGAATTACATAGAATTTTTACGTAAAAAGGGATGCAATCATGGTCTTGTCATTGCAAATTCCTGTGTGTGCGTGAAACGTTCGCTGGAGTATAAATAACGAACGGAAATGTGTATTTGGAATTTACTCGTAACACGGTGCTAAGATGGCTTGATGTTGAGGATTTATTAATAGTTCGGTTTGGAAATCGATTGATATGACGCGCTAGGCAATAGCTTGGGTTCCCCGGTCTTCTGATACGGATATCTTAAGGTTGTCGCACATCTAGCGCGGCGAAGAAAATATCTTTTGCTGTATTCTTATGAGAGTGCGCACACTGTTGCGACCCGCGGCGAACCGCGGCGCCGCTACCCAGCTAACGCACACCTAGCGCGGCGAACCGTGGCGACTCTACCCGACCCTAGGACGACGCGGAGAAAATGTTATTTTGCTCTGGTCTAAATGGATGAATACTATTGGTTATAATTTCTGAATTTTGATACGTGATTGGCTAATAAATTGGAAGCGTAAACTAGTCCACGTGGACTCGAGAAAAGATTCAAACGAGGAGTTTTTATGATCCATTTATGATTTCTTTGTAAAAATAATACCGCCACATTTATTGCACTGTAGCCCGGCACGATTGTGTCATGTTTGCGGGGAGCCACGTGTGCGTGTTTCAGCTAGCGACGGCTAGTTTTGTCTGTGTAGTAAAAGTACTATTGATGAACGAGATCAGGCGTTTATAAATCTGAATTATGTAAAGTATAAATTATGTATGGTATTATCGGTCGCAGATTACAATGAAAGTAAATTTTTTTAGAACGTAATTATTGCAGCAAATCGTCATCTTCAACTTCAATTCAACTAAACAGCGTTATTGGTTTCCTTGATTTCCGACGACGTTCTAAATCTAACGAGCATGGAACACACAAAATTGCTTTTTAGTGCCTAAAGTTATTTATTGCGCGATACAAAATTAAAACGGGCACACGCGTCGTAAGTGGCATCACAAACAAAGATCTAATATTCTTAGACTTGAGAAGGCCGTAACACGCGAACCAAATCAAATAAAGTTCTATCCTTTCGCACAAACCAAGTACGGGCTGCACTAACTATGTGTGTCTCATGCAGTCAAAGAGTAGTTAAATTAATTAATTATGCAAATGTTAAATTTTGTTTATTTAATGCCTCTTTTATGGCCTCGGCGAAGTTTCGCTTCCAGTGTGCGTTGGTATCTTCGCGGCGCCGCGCCGCTCCTCCGTTCGCCGCGCTATGGTGTGCTATGATCTTTATACCCATCACAAATTTAAAGACAACTTCGAATTAGAGTGAAGGAAATTCCATTTCTAATCAAAGATATACACGAAAAATTTAGTTTATAAGGACTTTACAATCGGTTATTTGGTAACATCACGCGAGAAGATCATATCAAGTACCTATCGCGGTGTGTTGTTCCAGTACGACTGGGTGAATTAGGGAATGCGATTGCTGGGTATAAGGCCCGGTTTCTCAATCGATTGGTAAAGTGACTGTTAGCGTTATCCGATTGTTAGCTCAGAAAATGAGTTTATCAAAGTATTGGTAGTCTTAACAATGACATAAATTACTTTTAACAAGGAGGTAGAGGGGATACATAAATGTGTAGAAGCAACTGTACGACTCTACTTCTTTGATATTTGATTTATAATTGGAGATTTTGTTTAACAAGCACGTTACCAAAGAGGTTAAACTTATCCCAGTGGTAAGTAACCATCACTTTACCAATCAATTGAAAAACCGGGCCTAAGCGCTTTTATAATAATGATTATAAAATAAAGTGTACAAATACGGGAACTGTCAGATGGATATATATGAAATTAATTTTTTGCTTGGTTTTGGTAGAATTAGGTTAAGTTAACAAAGAACAGCGTCCCCACTTTCATGAACTCGATGGGGAGTTCTCACATTAATCTTACCGTGACCTCCCCGGGATTGGTAGGGCGTATTAGAATTGGAGGATCGCTGAGAAACTAGAAAGTCTCAGCGACTACAGGATAATAATATTCGAATTACAACAAACACACAACCGTGAACCCGAAAGGAAAAAGGCAAGGGCAGGCCGGAGGCGCAGTAAGTGTATATAGTTGAAAAGGAGGCCGATTAGACTGCACAGGACGACCGAACAGGTTCGAACCGATGCATGGGACAGCTACATATCACTAAAGCTATCACTAAAAAAGGAGATTCGCAGGTCAAATGCTGAGACAATCTAAGAAACTAACTTCAGGAAAACATTTGTGGGGATGCGTCAATGTAAATCTCAAACCGAAAGCACAGCTCAGCACGGAAATGCAAGCAATGCAAATAAAGAAACTTTTCCCAATGGCGCAGGAAGAGAAATGGATCTTGGGTAGAAGGAGCCCGGAGGAGTCGCCTTTTACCGAGGAGGAGCTGCTGAAGGCCGCCGGTCGTGTTAAAAGCTCCAGAGCACCAGGACCAGGCAGAATCCCACTAGAAGTCTTTATGGTCACAATTGCGGCCAACCCGGCGGCCTACCTCAAAGTTTCCAATGGTCTCTGGAAAACAGGATATTTCCCAGAAATATGCAAAATGGCTAGAGTCGTTTTGATCGAGACACTGCGAAAGAGCGAAATGGAGGAGACTACATATTGACCCATATGATTATTGGATGTTCTGGGTAAGGTCCTGGAATCTCTGATTAAAGGAAGGCTCATGGAAAAGAGGATTGTCAACAATACCCAACATGGATTTAGAGCGGATATAGACCTACGTTGACGGCCTTAGAACAAGTCTAAAAAACGTGACAGATATTAACAAAAAGGCTAACAAAAACCGATAATATTGCGTCATGGTCGCCCTTGATGTCATGAATGCATTTAACACCGCCTCTTGGCGGGAGATCTTACCTGCCCTCCATAGAGACAAAGTGAATCACGGAACAAGGAAGATCATCAAATCGAACCTGTCTGGTAGAACTATCGAGACCTCGGATGGCAAAAGGGTGACCTTGACGTGTGGTGTTCCGCATGGGTCTGTTCTGGTGCCAACTCTCTGGACCGTCCTGTATAATGGGCTTCTGGATATGGAGCTGGAAACTGGGTACATTGCCATCGCTTACGCTGATGACTTGGCTATCGTAACCAGCGCAAAAACAATTCCAATGTTGCAAGAAATGGTAGCGCTTGCGGTGGAGAGAGTGAGGAACGCCCTGCAAGAGATAAAACTGATTCTGGCAATCCGAAAGACGGAAGTGGTCATCCTTACCGAGTAAATCTGACACAGTTGGTGGTCAAAGTTGGAGATCATGAAATTAGCGCAAAAAAGAAACACCTGAAATACCTGGGAGTACATCTTGATAGAAACGTGAAAATGACCACCCATTCAGAGAAACCACGAGTAAAACCCAGAAGTCATATGCCGCATAGCCAGACTCATGCCGTGTGTGGGTGGACCCAGTCAAAGGAAAAGCAAGCTACTTGCCGCGGTGGCCTTCTCTGTGATTTTATACGCAGCGCGCCGCACAGTGCGTCGAATGATAGGCGTAAATGGACAAAAATCATAATTCTTCTTTCTCTTATTTTTTGGTCTTGGAAATATACATATTATAAACAGTTGGAGTAATTGAAAATAGAATAGTATCACTAGAATATACAGGGTGTGTAATTAGTATTGATTTCTTCAACAGCATCTTAACTATTAATTATAAAAGAAAATGTCTTATACAAAAGTTATTGTCTGTAATTAGCTCTATATCAGAAAATTATTTTCACATGTACAGCATGTTCCACAAGTGAGTTATCTACCAAACTTATACTTTTTTTAAATGGAATATACCAATTTCGATATCTACAGCTCTTCCATTGAATTAAAGAGCTAAAATGTAGAAGTATTTTATTCATAATCAGTGGCGAATATTGTAACGTTGGCTTATTGGTAATCTGGTTGTTACCAAGAAGTAACGTATTAGGGGTTGCGTAGCTGAATTAATACAGGACAAAAAACATCAAGTACATTTATTTAAAAGTATACGAGATACACTTACATGTCAGAAGCACTATTACGAACGACATACATAGTTCTCGCACTATAATCAGATATCGATGACTTCTCTCTTGCTATCGGAAAATCTCTCGGTATATATGCCTGGAGTTGGCCTACTTTCTGCTGCGTGGGCGATTGACGTGTAGCTCTGTGTTCTTGAAGCTTTCGATGATTCATTTTTCTCTATTGCCGGATTATTAAGTAATCACGTGCAAAGTTATCGATCAAGGTTTTTGTTTACACTGTATGGATCTCAAATAATTATTTAGATAATTATTTCTTCTCTTACAATATTTACCTAATTAATTATAAATATCGTGTAGAATATTCCCTATAAGTAAACGTAACATTTTTGATGTTCAGTCATGCGCAACTGAAATGCACCAACTGCAGGCAAACTTCACCCTAAGACCTTATCTACAAGGCTCACAGAAATGTCAAATTGTAGCACTTAAGGTGCGCACGGCCGTATGTTTGTATAGAAACAATTGAAATTTAAAAGTTTAAATTAAATGTAACGCCCTATATATTTTGACACAATTAAATAGCTATAGTATAATCCAACTTCTGAAAAAGAAAAGAAAATGAAGAAAAAGGAAAGGGTATAATTAGATTTATTAAATTTCAATTAAAGTATTGGCATTTATAAGTAATCCGAGAACGTAAGTTCACTACAAGGAGTTCTTACAACTAAAATTTATTAATTGCTAAAGTTCAAGCAAGAAATTTCCAATTATTATTTTTATCTAACGAAAATTTAACTCCACTAATCTTTCAATTTATTTTCAACATTTAATCGATATCTTGGGAACTGTTGAATATCGGCTAATGATGTTTAGCTGATTTTTGCAAACACGTGCCTTACGTTTTTTTATATTCAATCGTATTTTGTCGAATTAAAAACAAATAAGTAACACTAGAGGCTAACATTTTCATTAACAAATCATTAGCGTTGGATATCTATTAGATGTCGAAAATAAATTAAGGATTAATAATGTTAAATTTTCATTAGATAAAAATTATATTTTGAAGTTTTTTTTAATAGTAATTATATATACCTATAGTTCATTTCAGCTGTAAGCAGTTTTAGTAGTGAACTTATGTTCTCGGATCACTCATTAATGGCAATATTTCCTCGAGATTTAATAGAGAAACGTAATTATGCCCTTTCCTTCTTGTTTATTTTCTTGAAAGATGGTTCTTCGCCTCCACTCGATGTAGGAAGCTCCGTAAGTCTTTCTTCACCAAACTAAACAAACTTTATGCTAAATTAAATTGCCTTTCTAAGAAAATATGGTAACGCATCGTGAATAAAATTCGATTTCGAGAACATTGCATCCAAAATCTACTACAATTCACGTAAAAATAAGAACAAGCTTGAATTAATTCTCCGTTTACACTATCCAGACAGTTTGATATATTTAAATGTTTTAAAATGTGTCTTTTATGTTTGATTGTATCGATTTTGATGTTTCCTTGATAGGAAATTCATTTGTCAAAAATTTGTCTATTGGTGATATGGGAAACGTTACTAAAACAAATTCTTCGTTGAATAACAGCATATTAGCAGGTAGTAGCAGAAGAATTTCTTGTTTTCGTAAAACGCGTGGATGAGGGAATCAGATTTAAAAAAAATATTCGATACGTTTCTTTACGTATTTTTGTAATATTCGATTAAACTTTACTTTTAATTCTTGAAATAAGGTAATTTTCATTTGCAGTTTTAATGTTAAAATATGCTCACAAATTAATTTGAAATTATTCATATCTGTACTAGAAGACTCCATTGTTAGGATTAATAGTCAAAATTACTTTTCAGTTTTTTTCAGTTAATTATGTAAGATAACATTCATAGAATCGTAGAAGTCACTATGGCAAACGGTCCTTGAACTTTCAAAAACTATATCATAAATAATTATAAAAAACAGAGAAATCAAAGAAATAGGGATTTTATTTACTTTTTAGATATTAATTGGTAAGTACTGAAACCTTTTTGTCCCTTAAAAAAAATATCGCATTTTCGATTTATGTCCATAGTTCGACGCACTGTGCGCCGCCCCGATATGGACAGAAGCCATAATATACAGGGTGAGTTTTTTCGATGTTTAGCATGGGGATCTTGAAAACTAGCAGAGTTAGAGAGACGGTTAAATAGGGAAAGATTTGTTGTTTTAGGTGGTCAGTTTAATGCAGCTTTTGTTTTTTACTGAAAGTTCATGGCTGCTTAGATATTTCGAAAAAACAGAATTTTTACAATTTCGTAAAATGTATATAGCTCGGTTGTTCTTGATTTTAGAGAAAAGTTGTAAAGGAAAAAGTTGTACTGAATTATGTTCTTAATTAAATAGTCGAACTGAATTCTCCATGTAAATTTCTATTTTCGAGTTATGACATAAACTTCGGTTTTTTTAGTGGAAACCCTAGTAGGCCATGGTTGAAAGCAAATAGCATTTTTTTACCTTTCCAACGATGTATCACTCGGTATGTTTATTTAAAAATTCGGCAATTTTTCTCTTTCGAAATTGTTAATTTGGTTGGCCTTGGAAACAAATGTTAATTGACAAATGCAGTTATATCACCTTGAAGTTTATCACCACCAGTATTCACTTGATAAGTGTGGTTTGTCATTGAAATTAATTTTTCTAATCAAAATGATCAAGTGTTACATTCAGTGTCAAAAAATGCCATCCAAACTGCACAAAAATATTTTGATTGATATTTTGATAATCGTCAGCCTTCACTGCCTACATTTAAAAGATTGTATGACAATTTGGGAGAATAGGGTTCCTTCTGTAAACCAATCAGGATCAGAACCAACTGGAGTGGCGTCTTGTCGGGGTGGGCAAGGTGGGCAGTGCCCATCCTGCCCTATTGAAGTTGCATATGTCGGCTCCATGCCGGGACATCCCTGAAAAACAGATTTATTTCTAAAATGCACCTACCTTCCCCTTTTGCAGTTGTTGCCCAACCGTAGTAAATCATTACAAGCCGCCACTGACCAACTCAATTAACGTAGCTGCTTGAGATAAATGTACTAGCGTATATAATGAAAAATAAATCAACTTCGACCCGGCAAATTGAAACGGAAGCAGAAACATCACAACGCACGAACCAGGCTTATAAACTGTGACATGTTTAATAGAGACAACGAGCATTGAAGATTTGGTGCGGTATAATTGGATGAACAATTTTTAATGGCACTTCATTGGTGATCGTTATCTTCATTTTTTACAAATGATTTTGAAAATATGTTGGACGAATTAAACTGGGGAGCTAGAAAAGATAAGGTCTATCCGAAGGTTGCCAATTTGACAGACGTTCTACTAGAAAGTAGTCAATTCGATTTTAAAGAGGTGTGTATATGTGTATTAGAAATAATGGTAGTTTTTGAACATCTTTAGAAATATTTTTAGTTTATTTTTGTTCTTCATAGTTTAAATTTGTAATACGAAAGTCCTATTCTCCGACTCTGGTACTCATACTTGCAGTTCTGTGGTTTCAAAAGCTGATCTGTCATTCTTTTGAGATTTCGAGGCTTCAATGAAGATATGTCCAAAATGAACTTGAATATGTTGTGATAATGAGTTTGGCTTGTATTATGACAAAAGTAGATATGCCTTAGCTTTATTTCCATCCCCAAACATTAGTTTAACAAGTATTGATATGTCTTTCCGGCCTAAAACAACTGTCTTGTAAAATTCGCCTCAAGTCACATAATCATCTTTTGCCACGGAACCCCAGAGTTGTTCATACGGTGAATTTTGAAAGGTTCTTCTCAAAACCACAGGAATGATCTTCCAAGGTTTCGCTACTTCGTATTTCTCCCACAAAGTAATTTATACATACAAATAAACTTTTGTTGCAAATCGTTTTTGATTGCAGTGAAAACCTCGAGCAGCCTCTGTAAAGCTCAAATAAGGCTGAAACAGCTGTTTTCAATTTTAAAAAGACATTGTGAAAATTACAGGAACGTTCAACGTTTCTTCCTAACGAAGCTATAAACCGATAGTGAAACGTTGAGTATTCGAGCAATTTTGGCTGTGTTTAAACATTGAAAACAATTTTTCTATAAATTGAATGATAAACTCATTTTCAATAGAAAGTGAGACAGGACCTCTTATCAGAACGGTCGCTCAAAACGATAAAACGGAAATTTGTAAATTAACGCGAATACGAAATTATTGACGCAGTTAAAACTTTGAAAATATTTGAAAGCTCGTTAAAATTTAATAAAATAAAAAATCGGTTCCGTATTGAACCCAGCCTACTGAGATTAGGATATTTAGGTAAGGATAATAATAAAAATGACAGTTTTTCCTATTTATTATAAGAAATAAACCCAACAAAGTATATATTTTTGAAAACAGAGAAAAAATCTCTATTTAATTAGGGCATTGCCTACTATGATTTCTATTTAAAAAAATATAACTTTATGTTATAACTTGAAAATTTAAGTAAATATTAAAAAAGCAACTACACCACTGAATTGTATTCCAAAAAGTGTCCTAATAATGATCAAACAGTTTTCTAATATCTCTAAAAATAAACGAGATATGACCGAAAATGTCAATTTTTGGCCATAACTTGAAAACAAAAGAAGTTAGCCAATTTTTGTTTACGGTTTTGACTTAATCTCCAAAAAAGAGATCGGGACTTGGCCACTAGTTTTTTTCTATCACTTATAGTTCCGGAGATGCCCATAAGAGACATCGAATTTAATCCACCCTGTACAGAGGCTGCTCGAGGTTTTCACTGCAATCAAAAACGATTTGCAACAATTTTTTTTTTTAACTTTCATTATGCTTTGACAGCAGGGATGGCAGCCTTGCATATGGGGACTTATTACGTAGCAAATCCGCTTCAATTTGTCTGTCCTAATGCAATGTCAGGTTAGAAAGCGATCGTAGGATGTCGCTGTTTTATTTGTACAAATAAAGATTTGTTTCCATGGCCAACCATATTAACAATTTCGAAAGTGAAAAACTGCTGAATCCCCGTTATTTTTTTAAATAAACATATCGAGTATACATCGTCGGAAAAGTAAAAAAAATGCCATTTCTTTTCAACCATGGCCTACTAGGGTTTCCATTAAAGAAACCGAAGCGTATGTCATAACTCGAAAATATGAATTTACATGGAAAATTTAGTTGGATTGCTTAATTAAGAACATAATTCTGGACAACTTTTTCCTTTACAACTTTTCTCTAAAATCAAGAATAACCGAGCTATAAGCATTTGATGAAATTGTAAAAATTCAGTTTTTTCGAAATATCTAGGCAGCCATGAACTTTCAGTAAGAAACAAAAGCTGCATTAAACTGACCACCTAAAACTACAAATCTTTCCCCATTTAACCGTATCTCTAGCTCTGCTAGTTTCCAAGATCCCCAAACGTCGGAAAAAACTCACCCTGTATAAGCATCACGAGAAAATGCTGGAAAAAATTAACAGACTAGCCGCTATTAGGGTAGTGTCTGCTTATAGGACGGTCTCCACGGACGTCGGGTATCCCTCCGGGAAAGGTACAAGTAGAAGAACGTATCAAAGTCTACGCGGAAGGACATCAGATAAAGGCCTTGACACGACGAGAACTATACTGTTACAGTCGTGATGCGCAAACAGATCTATTTTTAGCATCAGTACGCCACTTTGCGTCACAGAACATAACCGAAGACTACTCAATCATTCTAGTATGTTCGAGCAACAGAGGGCTCTGCTATATAAGCCGTACGATCCGCCAGGAGTAGTTAGTTATTAGGGTTCGTACCTCGAATCAATAGAAAGTACATTTTGTAAAAGTGTTATTTGATAGACAAGCTCATTACTACTGTGTTGTTTATGTGTAAATCGACAGCTTATAATTAAAATGTTCTGAAATTTAACGACTATAATTTGTGAACCCCCAAATACATAACAATACAATAAGTGGCAACAGAAATGGACACATTACGATGGACCGGCCAAGGTATTTATCAAAGACGTTGAAAGATGGTATAACAGAAAGGGGGGGAAAACAGATTATTACGTAACGCAGGCGCTAAAGACATTAAAAAAAGAGAGACGGCCGATTGCCCATACTATGGTGAGGTCTCAGACACTCTAGAACACACAATATTTGTATGTCTAAGGTGGCAAGAGATCCGCCGTTAATTTAATTATTTTAATATTAAAAATTGAAATTATTAATGAGCAAATATTAATCGAGTAGGTCGAAGTCAGAGATTAATTTGTTATACAAACAAAGCCTTATTTGTACCAGACTGGATTAATCGGCAGTTGTTTCCCATGAAATCAATTATTATTATAATCGTTTTTGTGGAGTTAACTGGAGTTTAAAATGTAACTGAAAGTGGCGCAAATGACCCTTAGACGTCAGGACTAATTTCTCTCTGACATTGACCTACCTACCCGACTAATATTTGCTCATTAATAATTTCAATTTTTAATATTAAAATAATCATAATTCTTATTTCTGTCCGATTCGAAATTAAAAAAAACTTTGTACTTACAATTTTCATCGGACAAGAACCAACTTCAAATTAAAATAATCATACGTAAGTATGTGTTCATTATGTAAGAAAATTTTAAAAGCAGATGTGAAGGGAAAACAAAGAAAAATCTTCGCTAAAACTTGGAGTGAAAAAAAAAGATTGGGCTAACCTTGAGTTTATTCTAACAAAAATTTTAGAAATTTTAATTAAGTAGTAAAAGTAAGCACAAAAGTTACGATTCAAATATAGTAAGAAGTGTGTACTACTTAAATTACTCAATTAATTTTTGGTTCGCAAATAACTTGTGTAATTACTCAAAATGAACCAGCAGTGGAACGTAAGTTAAATGTTAAAAATTCTGAAACTAAGAAAAATTAAAACAAATATTTTTCGAAAAATTTTTTCTGACTGATGATTGTATTAGTGAATACAAAAATGAAACGTTTAAATAAAAAAAAATTGTTGTAAATAAAATCACACAAAGTAAATATGTATAAAACTTAACACGTGCACGTATGTATACAATAAAAAAAAGTAAGCACTAGATATTTATTTCATCGGACTTCTTCTTTCACTGTGGTCTGGTCTGATTCAATGTTGGTATCTTTTTCCTGGTTGTTTTCGACCTCTTCCTTCGGCATCCACAGGTCCGTGGGCATCTTCAAGAATATGTTGTTCATGATGTCGGTGAAGATCTTGCTAAGACTCTGACCGATGCTCTCCTCTAATTCTTTGGCAATATCTAACCCGTGTTGGTTCAGAAAATTGTTCAATGTGTTACCTTAAATTAATAAAATGAATACTGTAGAAAATAGGAGACTATTAAAGATATAGAGTAAAGTCGGCATTTATGGAATACCCATTCTTTGGGCCGTCATAAATTCTGAACTAAGGCACTAAATATTCAGATATTTTAATTAAAAATACTTTATGTTGTTTTCTAGCGGTTGCATGTAATAAATTTAAGAAATACATATTTTTTGGGAAAATTCTGTAACAAATTTAAAAAAAAACTGCATTTTCATGATATGATTTAAAATGGCGGGTAATATGGAATAGTCAGTTGAGGTGATATGAAGTAAGGGAAGATATGCAACACTTTGAATTAATAAGGTGAAATATCAGCTGTTGTATTAATCTACACTATAACAAATTAGCTTTGGTGTAAAAAAAACTCTTTTATTTTAAAAAATACGCCAAAATACATTTTTCTGGTACTGCGCGAAAAGTTCCAAAACGACAAATTCACAGAATCATGTACTGTAAAGTTATGCAATCTTACCGGTTAAAAACTTCTGCAGTAGTGACCTACAATACCGAAACTCATGTTAATGCCAGAGTCGTTTAACAGATGACGAATCTTATTTTAAAAATACCGGGTATTCCATATTAGCCGGTCTATTCTATTTTGTATTTTTACGAAGTAACTTAAATTAGGAAAGTTTTAGGACCTTTCCTATTCGATTTTATGGTACTTTCAAAAAAACAAATGACTATCAGATTTTCGAGATTTTCAATTGTTTTCACCTTTCTTAAATGGGGCATTATATTTTTTATCAGCCTATCGTGTTTAGGATGTCAAATTAAGTACTTCTCTAAAATATTTCTCTCCTTAAGTCTACTATTTTATAAATTATTTAGTAAATAATGGTATTAGGCATTTTAACAGGTCGTACTTTCAATATTTGGCACAAGGATTTTGAGTTTGAACTAAATTTAAACAAATTTTGAATAATGACAGTTCACAAAGGTTTGACAGTTTGAACACACTTCCTTTATTCTCTTGTTTCAACGCGCACCATATTGTATTCGTGAATTAAAAGACTATCTATAAAAATTTTGTGCAAATCGTTTTTGGTTGCAGTGAGAACCTCGAGCAGCCTCTGGACAGCTGTTTCAGCCCTGCTTGGGGCTTCTTCAGCAGAGACAAAATGTTTCTAAAAACTTTCATTATGCTTTGACAGCAAGCATGGCCGCCTTGCATGGGGGACTTATTAGGAGCAAATCCCGCGTCAATTTGTCTATCCTACTGCAATGTCAGGTCAAAAAGCGATAGTAAGATGTCGCTGTTTTATCTGTTCATAAAAGACTATCGTAATGATGCACTTCATCCCGCGAATATCAAGACTGAATTATTTATGAAATATTCTGTTTTGAGAGATAACATTTTACAGACATACTTAATTTGACATCCTGAAAGCGATTCCATGATAAAAAAAAAAAACATAATGTTCCATTTAAAAAAGTTGAAAACAATTGAAAATCTCGAAAACCCGATAGTCCATTTGTTCTTACGAAGGTACCATAAAATCGAGCAGGGAAGGTCCTAAAACTTTTCTAATTTAAGCTACTTAGTGAATGTTGGAATTCAGATTTTTGTTTAATATTTCATGCACTACTGAATCACTACGAGAATTAAAATAGCAAGCTAATGTTTACTGTTTTCTGAACATAATGAATAAATACTTGATTTTGTTTCTTACATGAAAAATGTCAATACAGTTTTTCTTAAAACCGGATATTGAGTTTTCTATGACCAAAAACCTTAGTATATAATTCCAAGAGTGAAACTTCAAATAAAATAGTTAGCTACCGTAGCCATTTCCCGTGAATACCAAGATTTTGTTACTAAATCATTCCTAAAATAGTAGGCTTTGGGAGATGATATTTTAGAGACATAATTAATTTGACATCCTGAACGCGATACAATGATAAAAAAACCTAACAATCCATCTAAAAAAAGGGTAAAAACAATTGAAAATCTCGAAAACCTGATTGTCATTTGCTTTTATGAAAGTACCATAAAAACGAGGAGGAAAGGTCCTAAAACTTTTATAATTTAAGTTACTTCGTAAATAAACAAATAAAAAAGTTAGCTGTTGTAGCGGCTTCTCGTGAACACCCTGTATGCCGACTTTACTCTACATATTAATTTTGAAAATGAAATTAACAGCCGTAATAAATATTTCTATTGCCCCCCAGAAGGTCATCGAGTAATTTATTTATTCTAGGGTCAACATTATACGTAAATTTATTTTAAAGAGTGCTCATTTCTAGCGATTTTAAGAAACATTTACAAGTTACAGATAACAATAGGATCATTCCATACGAAATGATCTAATGAAGGTTGACTATTTTAAATATTTCTAATTTTTTTTTATGTATTATTGCCTTATGTACTGAGGGTACAGAAATGATGTTGTTAAATTGTTATCTCAACCCGTTTATTTGTGGCGGACATTTTAGTTTTGCAAGGCGTACCAATTAAGGAGTTTGCAGATATTAACGTAAACTTACTTTTCTTAGGACTGGATTAAGCTGTTAAACACTACAACAAAGACCATTTTATTCAGCATTTCCTCCTCTATAATTTTGTGTCTCAGCATAAAACGGCTTATTTTTTGCTTATAAGTGAAAATGTTCCTTAAAGTTTGGCAACCGAATTTAACAAATGCTACTTTTTGGAGCCTAAGTTTATGATGAAGGGGTGGTATATCACAGCAGATTTTTTTAATTACAATTATATATACTACTGCATTCACTATAGCCAGAGTTATAACACTGATAAATGTGTCCTTTAATTTTCAAGATTTAATAAATGCTTGTTGGATTATTTATATCTTTTCACTATTTTTTACACCCTATATCTTGGAATATAAGCGTTTCCGGACACACGTTTGTATAGAAAAAATTATTAAAATAACGTAAAACATTACACCCTGAAGTTACGGGCCGTATTTAGGAAACACGCTGTATACATGAAAAAAAGGGATTGTTTACATTGTCTACATAATAAAGTATTATGGAAACTACGTCATTGTCTACATGTAAACAATTTTGTAAATTACGTTCAATTCCTATACGCACAAATGAGCAAAAAATATATATTTACCTAATAATTTGTTTCCATTGAATAAATTGTCCAGGTAACTATGAATACTTTCAAGCGTAAATGACACGTTCATTGTATCTATCCGCACAATCTCTTTTCCTTCCCGCATCGGAAAAGAAATATTCGTCATTACTTGAGTATCTACGCCTCCAAGAGTCAGCTCACTATCACCATGCCCAACCAACGGAAGTATCAGTATTTTTCCCTTTAAATTATACCGAGCCTTAATGTCGAGCTGCGGTAGAAAAACGCCGAAGTTCAATTTGCGTTCAGAAATTCGTAAACTGAAATAAGGAAATTGCTGAATTACGAAAGTTCTTAAAAGAATGCATACACTAAAATTCTAGTTGTTTTTTTTTTCTTCTTTAATTTACTTACTCAGTGTACGTGGGCATTGCTTTTGAGGGACCGGTAACCACCAGGTCGAAGAAACTACCGCTCAACGTTACAGGTCCAGCTCCTTTGCTGACGGTTACACGATCCAGGTGTAGGGGTTCGAAACCCTCGACATTAATTTCTGGTATACCTGAAGTTAAATTAGTGATGCTAATTGAAAATTTATTCAAAAGAAAAAGGTTTATTATTCAAAATTACCTTTGGCTAATACGGGAAACATCTCGAGGAATAAATTATTTAGACATGTGTTCAGATTGGGGTCAGATCTTTTGCACATCTTTAACCAAGGAGCTAAAAAAAAATAATTAAATAATAATTAAAAATATTATTTCATAAATTTCTATATTGATGTATTGCAAAGAGATCATGAATCATGGTCAGAGACTATCACAAATAATTCTAGAACGCGTAACTGCCTCCCACTCAACGCGATTCAGCACTATACACTTAGATCCTGACGGGATAACGCGAAATCTAAATTAAATTTGATAGGCTCTGATCATGATCATGATCAAGTAAAAACTTTATACCTAATTCAAATAGAATTAAATATATATTTATGAAAGTTTCTTCTGCTTAATAGGTTTTACGTCTTGCTTCTCATTTTTTTCATGTTTTAGTTACTGTAGTTTTCTACATAATCTACATAATAGAAAAGTATAGAGCAAATAGGCGAAGTTCGGGTGTACATATGTAGAATCAACATGTGCTGTGATTTGCTAAGCTTGGTAAGTTAAGCAATGAGATAACAATTTACATGGTGTTCTTTTACTGTGTCCAAATAAAAAAAAAAACTCAGTGTAAGTACACGAAATGCTACCTTCTGCGGGTATTTTTTGATGGCTACCGTATCATAGCATAAATAGCACAAGAATTTCAGATGGACCACTTGTTTGGAACTGCTGAAATGTGCGAGAAAGATAGTAATAATAATAATAATAATAATAATAAAGGCCTTTATTTTGTTGGCGAAGTTCAGCTGCGCTGTTCTACCACTTAACCAACCATATAACCTATTTCAATATATATATAAATGTAATAATACAACTTAATACTTACGCACTAATTATAAGATTAAAGCTGAATGAGAGAATAAGGAAAAAGAACTATGTCTAAGTAATCAAGTGCTCGATCATCTAATGCAGAGAAAGCATACGTTCTTTTAATTTTCTTCTAAAGGAATTTATCGGTAACAGTCTCAGCTCACGTGGTATGGTATTATAGACTTTTGATGAATAATATGAAAAAGATCTTTCCAATAAAGTAGTGTTATGCAACGGAATGTCAAGTCCACTAGTACGTCTTAAATTTCGACTATGAATTGACTTTCTCTGTATTATTAAAGAACTGAGATATGGTGGTAACGAGGTAACACACACTCTGTGGATTAAGCAAGTGATGTGGTGTAATCTTCTGCTATACATATTCAGCCAGGTAATATTTTGAAGTTTATGACTAACATGTTCCCATTTTCTTAAACCGAAAATAAAACGAAAACAGGAATTCTGAGTTTTCTGAATTCTTTGACTAGTTATAGCATCAATGCATGGGCCATAGACAGCATCACAATAATTAAAATTTGACAAAACCAAAGAATCACATAATTGAATTTTTAATTTAAATAGTAGAAAATGTCAGAAGATTCATGTATAAAGATTTCAAAGAACAATATGATTTCTGAATTAATTTATTTACATGCGAAGTAAATCTCATGTTTTTGTCAAAAATAATACCTAAATTTTTAACCTCATCGGTAAATAAAAGCATACTGTCATTAATGAAAATACTCATGCAGTCTATGATCCTCTGTCGATCTTTAGCATTTCCAAATGCTATAGCAGATGATTTCTTTGGATTCACACATAAACAATGGTCATTAGATATTGATAGTAAACACTTCAGATCATCATTAATTAAATCAATTGCTAACTGTATGTCTGGTGATTTATAACTGTAATATAGTTGAGTATCATCGGCATAGAAATGGGAAGAACATGCTTTAATATTTTTATAAAAATCAAAAGTATACAGGGAATATAAAAACGGTCCCAATACAGAGCCTTGTGGGGCGCCAGACGTATTTGACTGAAATGAAGATTTATTATTATTTACTACTACCGCCTGAGTTCGTTCAGTGAGATAAGAAGCGAAAAATCGAACTGATAGATCATCAAAACCAAGGTAATGTAGCTTTGCACACATTAACTCATGATCAATAGTGTCAAATGCTTTTGAGTAATCAATGGGTACCAATACTGTTGTCTCTCCCCTATCAGTTGCTCTCAGAATATCGTCCGTAACTTTCAGCAGTGCTGTAGTGGTACTATATCCAGCCCTGAAACCGGACTGAACTGAAGGTAG
Organism: Prosopocoilus inquinatus; assembly: GCA_036172665.1. NCBI lineage: Eukaryota > Metazoa > Arthropoda > Insecta > Coleoptera > Lucanidae > Prosopocoilus > Prosopocoilus inquinatus. Next base: position 52,311,965 of record CM069874.1, read on the forward strand.
TAAATTATATTTATCAATGTATTTCTTACACTGATTTAAACATAACTTTTCAAGAACTTTAGAAAAAATAGGTAAAAGGGAAATAGGACGTAAATCATTTAACGATTCAACCTGCTTGACTTTGGCAACAGGAATAATTAATGCTTGTTTCCAAAGCTTTGGAAACTCTCCTCGAATGAAGCATAAATTTATGACATGTGTAATATATTTAACTAAAAAAGGTATGCATATTCGTAGCATATATGCGGAAATACCATCATTACCACTAGCATTAGATTTAATAGAATTTATTGTTTTCTCAACATCAGTTTCAGTGACTGTGTGAAATGCAAATTTTTGTTGCTCATTATTAATACAATTATTAAGGTAGAAAGACAGAATGTTGGTGGGAACAAATTTATTCATTTGTTTAGTTATTGTTTAGATAGGAAAGTCAATTTCGCCGATACCGCACTCGATCTTCAACGCAGCGTTTCGTAATAATAATAACTGATATCGTTTATTAATTATTTTATTTAAAATTTTAATTCACTGAGCGAAGTAATATGTTTTACGATATCAACTATCGACGAATAATTCCGAACATTTATGCGCCAATTAGGGAAGCGCGTTAAAAATGTTCTTTTTTCACCCTTTTACGTAAATAAACTTTTACTGTAATCTCGCTGCCAGCTATAAAAGTATTACTACTTACGGTCCGCGGAAAAAAGTAAATGTCAAATTTTTATAAGTCTATTAAAAATAATATGGAATGAGAAATTACAATTTGTTTGTACCTCGCTTTTAATTTGTTCGGCAATTACAAACCGTAGCTTCTTGAATTGCACTGGATTTCAATTTAAAATTACTTAAACTTGTAATTACTTGCTGATTGGAGCGGCTGATTTACGTCGTTCGTGCTCAAGATCAAGTACTGACCCTGGCCTACTTCGGCTTCGGGTCGTTACTGAAGAGGCGGCCGCGTTCCACTTTCAGTTATGCCAGCAGTTCTCAAACGGTTTAGTGAAAATCTGCCACAGCATTTTTCTCGAAAACTATTAAATTTTTTTAGAAAAATTTTGCAATGTTAGGTCAAAAAGCGATAGTAAGATGTCGCTATTTTATATGTTTATTAAATTTTTGTTAAGAACATATGAGTTCAATCGTTGCCATGGTGATATATTACAGGTTTAAATATTTGCACACAGTAAAAGAACAGCCTGTATATGAGAAAGTGTAGCGCGCAAACAGTTAAAAAAAAATGATATTATTTTATTAATAGAGGATTATAAATTAAGATGCAGACATTGCTCTGCAAACAACGTAGCTCTGAGTTTTTTCTTGAATAATTGAATATTTAATCTGTATTAGGAGCTTGATATGTATGTAAATGAGCATTTAAATTGTGTTGTTTTATGTATCAGAGGTTTTCCCCTGAAACGTATGTTGATATCACAGACATCAGATCTGAATGTTATTTTATTATGTAAATGTTGAGGAGCTTTTAATATTATAACCTTATGGTATAAGCAAAAAGCACCTAGCCGGCGTCGATTATGCAAGGAGATGTATTATTCTTAATAACAACCTGCTGATATCTATTACTTAAATATGAATTAAAAAATTGAATCGCATTATCACTAAGACTTCAAAATGGTTAATAATAGATTATGATTAATAAAAATCTAACGGGACCAGTACCGTTATCTTATTTTCATCCACTCCATTCAAGAAATCATCAACTACACATAGCAAGGTCCTTTCGCAACTATGATTTGGACGAAAACCAAATTGCATTGTAGGCAGAATATTATTTCGCTCTATAAAATCCCGTAACTGTTTCTCTGTCACTCTTTCCATAACTTTGGACAAAGTAGGAAGAATACTAACTTGTCTGAGATCTTTAAATTCTCGAGGAGTTTAGGAATTGGATTTACAAAAGCAAGTTTCCACGTATCCGGAAATGTTCCAGATTCGATGCAAAAATTGATAATATGTACTAAAAATTCAGTAATTTGAGGGCAACAAAGTTTAATTAAATCTATACTTAAACCATCAGCTCCAACAGCTTTGGACTGGAGAGAATTAATTGTTACTAACAATTTATAATCAGTTATTTTGCTAAAGCTTAACAGATCATTATTTAGCTTGTAATGATTGACAATATCTTGTGTAACTGGTAAATGGGGGTGCAATGTATACAGTCTGCTCAAGAAAGTTGTTCTACATTTAATTTTCTGCAGTGCCTTCAATTGAATTCCTCATTAAAGTAAGCTGTGATTTTTTTATGAAGTTGGCGACACAATTCTAGAGAAAACAGTTGTCATTAACCATCAGTACTGATCATAACATCAAATAAAAACAAAACATTAAAGTTTAAAGTAGATGCTCAAAGTGCTCTCCTTCAGCTTGAATACATAAGCGTACTCTGCGTTTCATGTTTTCAAACCCGTTTGCTAAGTGTTCGAGGGTTATGTTAGCACATACATCTGTAATGCCCGCGCGAAGTTCTTCGATTGTGTGACGCGTAGTTCTAAAAACTGTGTTTTTCATGTGCGGATAAATGAAGTAATCCATAATTGTGAGATCCCGAAACCTTGCAGGAAAATTCACAATCCGATTATCGAAAAACTGCTGAAGGAAAGTCATTGTTTGATGAGCTGTGTGGGCAGTAGCATTGTCTTGCTGAAAAAAAACCCCTCTGTAAGTTCATCATCATGTAGTTGATTATTGAAAGGTTCTAGTAACTCATTTCGGTATCTTTCAGCAGTTACTGAGTCATTAAAAAATATTGGTCCGATGATACGCCTTCTTGACACTGCTAGCCAAACACCAATTTTTAATGGATGTAATGGAGTTTCCACAAATTCATGGGGATTTTCTGCTGACCATATTCTCATATTGTTTATTTAAATACCCTGAGAGATGAAACCAGGCCTCATCGGAAAAGAAATACTTGTCAAGAATGTCGTCGTTGTTTAAGTTATTAAGAAACCACTGACAATATTCTGTTCTTCTGTGAAAATCTACTGGCCTGAGTTCGTGGACTGCTTGAATCTTATACGGATAAAGCTTTAAGTCTTTTTTTAAGAATAGTGTGACATGTTGCCACTGATAGCTGAACTTCTTGTGAAAGTTTCGCAATAGATTTCTTTGGAGAGTGTTCCATTCGATCCCGAATATCTTCAATGCAGGCTGCAGTCCTTTTCTTAGCTGCTCCGCTCCCTGTTTTGCGACCAAGTGATCCTGTTTCACGAAATTTAAGAACACAAGCATGGATATGTTTAACTAGCTGTTCATAAGTAATAGCAAAATTAGGATACTGCTGTCGAAACTTCTGTACACACTGATTAATTGAATAAACTGTCCATTTTCTATTCTACCGGTTTGAAAATAACTTTCAACAATAAATATTTTCTGCTGTAATTCTAACATTTTGAATTAATTGAAAATACAAAGTGTCAATTTGACATTTGTTTAATTAAATAATTGAACAGCTATCAGTGCTGCAAATCTTAGGAGAAAAAAAAAACAGATAAATAGCGACATCTTACTATCGCTTTTTGACCTGACATTGCAGTAGGATAGACAAATTGAAGCGGGATTTGCTCCTAATAAGTCCCCCATGCAAGGCGGCCATGCTTGCTGTCAAAGCATAATGAAAGTTTTTGGAGAAATTTTGTGCAAACCGTTCTTGATTGCAGTGAAAACCTCGAGCAGCCTCTGGACAGCTGTTTGAGCCCTGCTTGGGGCTTCTTCAGCAGAGACGTAGCTCGACATTCCCACTGCAAACAAAAACGACTTGTCCAATTTATTCGCAATTGCGATGTAAGAGTGATGAACAGATAAAATAGCGACATCGTACTATCGCTTTTTGACCTGACGTTGCAGTAGGATAGACAAATTGAAGCGGGATTTGCTGAAACAGCTGTCCAGAGGCTGCTCGAGGTTTTCACTGCAATCAGGAATGATTTGCACAAAATTTCTCCAGAGAAAAAAAACAGTGAAATCATAGCCCACTTTAATGAGGAATTCAATTGAAGGCACGGTATTATCTGCCTTGTTCTACATTTAATTTTCTATTATCTGCCTTGATCAGAAATACAATTGACCATCAAATGTGTTATATGTAGGAAATACATTCAAAATTTTAAATGAAATGTACCCAATTTTATTACTTTTCTAAAACTGTAAAAAATTGTCTTTACAACGATATATCACATACCATAGTTATCTAATCAATTAGAAACATAAGTCGTTAATTAACAAATGTATAGTTACGTTGATTAGAGTTTTATTCGAAAAAATAGGCGGTGAAACAAATGAAATTATTTCTCAGCTTCCAGTTGAACAGTGTTCCTTAATACTTACTGTCTTTCAACATGTGCTGTTCACCGTAATACAACATAACAACGTACACAAAGTAACAATAAATTAATTAAGTAGCAAAAAATGGCTTATAACTGCAAAGAACGGAGGCCACTTTGAACAAACCTCTAGATATTATGAACTGAAATTTCAAACTTAATTTAAGACACAGTACCACGGTGAAACAAACAAATTTATTACGCTTCAAATAAAAATTTTCAGGCTATTGTTTCCAAAAGAAAGGCACGGTAAGTGCCCGTAAATATTATTGTTAAAAAGTTCGAACTTTTATGTTAGATGTATGAGAAACAAGCAATTGTTTACATTGTCTGCATTGTTTACGTTTTTTTGCATTATAAGACGTGATGTAAACTACGTAAACTACATGTAAATTGAAATTACATAACGTTACATTATCTCACTGATGCCCGGTTTCTGAAACGATAAATAACTTTACGTAGAGATAAAGTTTTATTGAGAGATAACTTTATGAAAAGTATAAACTGTTTACGTTGCTACGTATACGTTTTATCCACGGATAAAGTTTTGAGAAACAGTTTTAAGAAGTTGTGGTCAATATCTTGACTTTATCTCTGCATAAAGTTATGTATCGTTTCAGAAACCAGGCATGAGTATATTAAATTATTAAAATACTTTATTATAACAACTAAGTTATCAGTTCATATTCTTAGTGTTAATACATATACTGAGTATTAAAAAGTTTCCACCACTTTCAGAAATTGGATCGAAAAATTTATCAAGAAGTGCTTAAAATATTCACCGTCAAATTTTAAGTTGAAACGTAAGCGGAAGTTACATCATTAAGTTACTGTTTAGCAATGCACACACTTACGCCTTTTAGTTAATAGAGGACCATCCTGTACATGATATCCGCAAACCGCACACAGCGTCAACACCAGGAAGCAGCAAACCCTGTTCACCGCTTTTTCCATCGCGTTTCAGCTAAACTGTGAAGCAAGTTCGGAAATGAAATATCCCCCTCGGGAAGAAATCCGCACTCCGCTTACCGGGGAAGTCCCAGAGGATATTGGCTGATACGTCCTTTTCCGATAAGAACCAAAATCGCAGCCCGCACGAAGAAATTACTCCTGCGACGAGTGAAAGTGGAGTGCAAACATTTCTTTTCTAAAATTATTTAAGAGGTTACGTGCGAACTGCTGCAACGTAATCGTCGACCTAATCTCAGGTGGCGGGTTTATTTGATAGCCGATTGATTGGTGGCCATCAACAAAGAATATTTGCATTAATAATGCGTGCGTGAATTATTGCTTCCTAATTGTAATTTTAGAGGGCCACCTACGACATTCAAGATACGGATTGTTAAAGAAATAGGAAGAAATGAGATCGTACTGCATAAATGTAATGAAAAGGTTATTTTTTCCAAATATACTAAGCGATCAGAATGACGAAATCCACTGCAATTTTAGTCTTATTAGTCATTCTATGGACTTTCTTCTAATTCCAATAATTCGCAACCACCCAGTATGAATACATTTAATGACGTTTATGTCGGTCGTATAACTAAGCTGCTCTCATCGAATATCAATTATTTATTTACGTTTGTCGCTGAAAAGGTGTCAAGGTTTAATGTACTCATCAATCAATCCTTTGTTTCATCTATTTTATTATTTCTGTCTTTCGATTTCAGGTTTTTCAAGATTCGTTTATATTATTGCTTCGACGGAATTACTGACTATTAAGAATATAATTTTGAATTTTACGGATCTTCAAAATGCAAGTGAGATGTAGATCGCTTAAAGAGTGAGAAACTATGTTGCTTTTAAATTTTTCTTGTAAAAGTTTAATATTACGTATTTTCCTTTTCATGATTTCACTACTTGCATTTTATATTTTCATAAAGTTCTTGCTCGTGAGAATTGCAGAAAGGATGTGAAATCAATAGGATACTTAAGAAACAAGCTAAATACTAATAAATTTTTTTTGTTGCAAATCGTAGGATGTCGCTGTTTTATCTGTTCATCACTAGATAATAATATTAACGCACCAAGGAATTTTATTATCAAAAATATCGGGCTAGCGGTCAATAAAAGACTTTTTTTTTATTTTTATGTTGAGCTTTCGGCTACCTTTATTGCCTTCATCAGAGCAAAAAATATTTTTTAGTTTAAATTAGATTCCAAAGTTCAAGATTTCAAAATTTTTGTCGAAAAACGTCATATCAAATAGTGTTGTAATATTCGATGACTGAATTAAATTATACAGGATGTCCCAACAGTGCGTTCTCGGGCTATATCTCGATAACTAGTGCAGATACAAAAAAGTTTCAGGACATTTCTGTTTTAAAATTTAGAGGTCTACAATATAAAATTATTTTCACTTGTACAGGGTGAATCAAAACAACGATACTGAATGCAACATCAAGTGGCATGACCTATATATGATGTAAAATTTGGATTGCAAATACAATTCTACACATTTTTTATGTACCATAATCTATGTCTAAATCTAACCGTTTTGAAGACATTTAACATTTTATCCAAAAACTGTCGATTGCAGCCATTATTTTATTTACTTATATTTTGTTTATTTTTAACTTTAGAGAAAATATTTTCGGTACAGATGTAGTTGATACTTTAACTTATTCTATTTCACTATTAAAAGTATTTTTATCGTTACAAGGTGATCATGGTACTAACCAAAATATGGGAAATTTCAAACTGACATAAGTCAATTTTCTTAAATAGCATGCCCTATATTTTTATATCCTAAATTGTTCGTCTAATACAGTACTTTCATTTTTGTCATGCATGTCTTATACCTATCTGCTATATTTTTTTAGAACTCTAGATCTGTATGAATTATTTGTTTTAAAACTAGTAATTGTCTAAGTTGGTCATGGAAAACAAACGAACCAGCTGACATTGATAATTAGTTTACTACCTGTTTTCCACAGCCACCTTATACAATTATATGTTTTAAAAAAAGAACTCAAATGGATATAAGGTTCTCAAAAAATATTGCAGGTAGGTATAGAACATGCATGAAAAAAACGAAAGTACTGTATTAGACGAACAATTTAGGATATAAAAATATAAGGCATGCTATTTAAGAAATTTGACGTATGTCATTTTTAAATTTCTAATATTTTGCTTAGTAACATGATCACCCTGTAACTATAAAAATACATTTAATAATGGTTTAGAATAAGCTAAAGTACCAACTACACCTGTGTCGAAAATCTTTTCTCTAAAGTTAAGAATAAACAAAATATGAATAAATAAAATAATGGCTGCAAGCGATAGTTTTTAGATAAAATGTTAAATATCTTCAAAACGGTTAGATTTAGACATAGATTATGGCACATGAAAAATGGGTAGAATTTTATGGGCAATTCAAATTTGATATCATATACCGGCTGTTTCAAATTGGGTGTGCACTGAAGGGATCTCCTAAACCGTAAGAGATACAAATTCGGTTAAATGAAAGAAAAGTTGCACGAATCAATGCTTTATTCATATCCATCGACAGAATGATTTTATTCTTATTTCTTCTTGAGATATTAATGAAAATGTAAAAAAGTCGATTTTCTTTTTTCCTCCGTATCTCTTTTATTATAAATAATTTTGAAATTATGATTTAATTTTCTACAGGCACTTTTTGATTCTCCTACCAACAGGGGTGACAGAGTTGGAGTCGAACGTTTCGGCTTCCCACGACCATCATCAGTTTCGATTTTTTAAATACAACGTATATCTTTTTATTATTCCCTTCGATAGCATTTTTTCTCCTGATTGTAATGATATATCACACTTAATAGTTGACATTAATTTGAAGCTTAAATAATATTTTTGTATGAAAATTTTGTTTAATACGTAATTTAAATTTTTACTTCATTTTCTTAGCTATAGTGTAAATTATTTAATATTTTTCTGCATCGCTATTGTAATAATGCATTGCACTATTACAATTTTTACCGACAAAAGTCGAGTGGTCCAAATATAACGTGCCAGATAGGTATCTCAGCTTTTTGTAATTTTGACTCACACTGTTAGTATAAAAGAAAAAGTGAATACTAATTATACTGAAAATTTCTACAACAATGTAATTTTTTTAAATATCTTTATCATTTAACGCCTCTCAACGTTTTACTATCTTTAATTTTTTTGAGCACGGTTATTCCAAAAATGATACTAGATTTTATCACTCGTTCTGACGAGGTTAATTACCAGTTGAAGTTTGGCGTGTTATATCAGGACCACTCTGCATAATTTAAACAGGATAAAGTAGGTTTTAGATTTCGGACCTTGAAACAGTGACTAGCATTAAGATAAATAATAAGGAGGAACTAAGAAGGCGAATATTAGATTCTTGCAGAAATGTTTCGCGAATTCATATTCGACATGCTAGGCAACACATAAGATTAAGAACAAATGTATGTCTTGAAAACGGTAGAGGACATTTCGAAAATTTACTTTAATTTATTATTTTCACTTTATTTATTTCACAAATTCATGTTCTTCTTTTGTAATTTTTGTTCATGTTATTGTTTATTTTTTTCTGGTAATATGTTTACACTGCTGCTTATGTGCGTGTGTTATCCATCTAATATAACTTAATAAATTATTTTTTAGTCTTTTCGTAATACCAAATATTAAGTGTGATATATCATTACAATCAGGAGAAAAAATGCTATCGAATAGAATAATAAAAAGATATACGTTGTATTTAAAAGATCGAAACTGATGATGGTCATGAGAAGCCGAAACGTTCGACTCCAATTCTGTCACCCCTATTCGAAGCAGAATCAAAAAGTGCCTGTAGAAAGTTAAATCATAATTTCAAAATTATTTATAATAAAAGAGATACGGAGGAAAAAAGAAAATCGACTTTTTTACATTTTCATTAATATCTCAAGAAGAAATAAGAATAAAATCATTCTGTCGATGGATATGAATAAAGCATTGATTCGTGCAACTTTTCTTTCATTTAACCGAATTTGTATCTCTTACGGTTTAGGAGATCCCTTCAGTGCACACTCAATTTGAAACAGCCGGTATAGGATATGCCATTTGAAATAAAAAAAAGTCCTGTATAGGTGAAAATAATTTTATGTCGTAGACCTTTAAATTAAAAAAAAAAGTCTTGAAACTTTTTTTATATCTGCAGTAGTTATCGAGATATAGCCCGAGAACGCACTGTTGGGACACCCTGTATAATCACATATTTGATATTAAATATTTTATAAAGTAGTTTCTCATGCACATAAGTTGATTCTTAGAATTATTTCTTTTGTCTAACATTTCTCTGTGTCACACAATATAGTTCTAGCGTTCGAGTCACGTACAGTATCTTTTAGTTTAGTTTCACAATAATTATTTTTTACTAAACTAAACTCCCATTATTTTAATCCAAATAAAATACAGGGTGTTCTTTTACAGTGTGCAAATATTTAAACCTGTAATACATCACCATAAATGGCAACGATTAAACGTATATGCCCTTAACACCAAGTTAATAGTTTTCGAGAAAAATGCATTGGAAGATTTTCACCAAACCGTTTGAGAACTGCTGGCATAGCTAACGACTGAATGGTACGCCGCCTTGCCTGTGTGAATCAGACGCGAATATAGGTCAGTGTTTTACGATGTCGTAAACGAACGTCTGTTTGATTCGTATGAGGCCTATTAATAGATCGTAACAGTGGAAACATTTTAAACGCGCTCACAAAGCGCCTGGATTAATTAAAACAAGTGCTACTTCGCTCCAAGTAATTACAATTTTAGGTATTTTCAAATTATAAATTGACGATTATAATTACTGGACAAAAAATGCGGATGAGTTAAATAATGACATCACCATCAGTCATCATTTCGGATATTTTATCCTCACAAGTAATAAATTGCCTTTCCATTTCTAATTAAATAGATTAAGATTTCTTTAGTTTAATAAAGAAACTTTAAAATAATGTAGTAATTTATCTACTGCTTGTACAGTTTAAAATCGGCCGGATTACGTAATCACACTAGGCAGAATAAAATAGCTGCTAAAACTGATACGTGCTCACTACCAATATGACTGACATGAAATTTACAATTTCTATTAATTCAATTATGAAATTCATTAATTGCAAATTCCAAAATTTACAAATTGATTAGTATCTTAAAGTATTCTCGCATGCATTCGATAAAGTCGCAGTTTCGCAGTATTGATGCTTTTTATTACGGCAATTTTTTGTGTTTTAACAACGGCGGCGCTGTAACGCGTATAAGGTGGGGCAGTATTACATTAGCGTTCTGCATATACGAAAAATTTAACAAACGAAGATAGATTTTTGATTCGTAAAAACGCATATTAAGATCGTAATGGCATTTACAAATAACGAAAAAACAGATATGTTACTCTTGTACTGGGAAGTCCGCGGAAACGCACATAGGGCCCGGGCATTGTAATAAACTATATCAATGATTTTTATTACGAAACGCTGGAGAATGTGTTTAAATACGGGACTCTTTTTATGATCGGCGCTGTGTGTGGGCACACCTACGACTAAAGAGAAAGGCGTCAATCACCGTGCTGAATGTTTCTCTCGCATGTTTCAGCAGCTTCAAATAAGTGGAATCTCCGAATTTTTTTGGCTTTGACTCGGTAGCCACCCGAAAATACGCGCAGAAGATAACATTTCACGTACTTATACCGAGCAAAAATAAAAGTAATAGGTATTACTTTCCAGAATATTTTGTTTTACCGGAAATTAACTATTTAATTAATATCTAATCAAGTTGTGAATTGTTTAAAAATTATTATTTTAATTATATTTTCTTCTTAGAAAAATTTTGTGCAAATCGTTTTTGATTCCAGCGATTATTAGGAGCAAATCCCGCTTCAATTTGTCTATCCTACTGCAATGTCAGGTCAAAAAGCGATAATAAGATGTCGCTATTTTATCTGTTTATATTTTTTTCGAAATAAAAAATTAATCTAAATCGAGGTTTGACTGGATACATGCCATTGTACAATTTCTTGTATCCAGTGGCGTCCACCTATATATAAAAAAAAGAATATTTCTATTTTTTAAAAAAACCCACGACTCTGCTCTCCATCATACCAAACAGTAACCAGGTAAAAGGTATAACTTAAAATCAAGATAAAGACTTTACAATACAATAGTTCTAAAAGTCTGATCACAACTGCTGTTGCTTAGATCATATTTGAAGAGCATTCACGCAAAATTTAATAAGTCACTTTTTCATAATTTTCAGAAATTACGTTTTTCTTATAATCTACATAACAGTTATGCTACCTTTTTTAACTAGAATTTATAAATATTATATTTCCCTAGTATACCAATTCTTTAAGTCAGATTAAAAATTAGTTAAAAACTTACCTTAAAAATCAAAATTTGTTTTGGATGTATTGAGTTATGTTTGAACACAGTCGACTAAAAGTTTTGAACGAAACAAAGCTTGGACTGATTGAATTTTGATTGAAATTGACAAGAAATTTGAGTACCGTACCACAGTGGAGCAAAACGCACTTTTTTGTGCCAAAAATGTATAACTTCAAAAAAAATTGCTTCATGAAATTGAAATTTGGCACAAGTAACAAAAGATGTACGAAAAATAGAATTAAGGAGCAAACATATTATAAAGTTGATGTACAGAGCGTTGAAAAAATCATTTTTTTATTCGTTTCATTAGATTTGATTAGATCAAGTATAAAAGTTCTTAGATATCACTTTTACGTAATTTAAATAAAAATTTAAACAAGAAAGGAGCAAAGAAATATAATTCTGATAATTTCAATTATAAGGATCAAGGAAAACCGATAATAATTAATTTTTAAATAAATCAGATTCTCGTCCTCTGATATAAATTTTACCCGTATCATAATTTTAGTTTTGAAGAAATATTATTATCATTCATAATAATCAACTTTTGCTCTTTATGGGGGGAAGTAGGGTACGTCACTATTTGCCTTTTTTCCAGCCCCGTATATATGAAATTCTAATTTTTTCTTTTTTCTTTTTTCCTTCCTTTAATTTATTGAAGTATTGAGGTATAGTTCAAAACGTTCATTAAAAAAAAAAAAAACAAATACGCCATTCGATTTGAGAAGTATAATGTGAGGATGAATTAAACCATAAATTTATTACCTCTATAATTTATTTGTTTGCGAATTTGCTAAAAATGGAAACTAAAACATCAATAAAAAGTATCATTACGCGCGTTGGTAAAGAGAACGTTAGTAAAACTTATTTAAATAAGTTTTAACTGAAAAGACAAATTTGGAAATGATTAAATAAGCGTTTTTCTTCATTTCCAAGTGAAAAGTTTTCAACAACATATTTTTGTAATTGGGAAATTTGTTTTTCCACTTTCCGCAAAAACAGTAGATTAACAACCATTTTAAATTTTTAGTTCATGTATTTTGATTAGAATAATAGTTATTAATTAATATTATTTAACAACTTCTTCAATGAAATGATTGATTGATTCATAAGTACTAAACAAACTGCAAAACTGTTTTTAATATTCGCCAAAAATATTTGTACAACATGGCCAGGCCATCTCAATTTGAAGTGTAATTAAAATTTCCTAAATTTGAGCAACTTAAATATATGACAACAAGAAAAGGTGCAAGAAGGTGCAGCTAAATTTTAAAAGAAACAGTTCTTAGACATTTATTCCTTATGTAAACATAAAATTTAAGGTGCCGGCAAATGCCGATTATAACCAAAAGTCTACATATTTATTGATCTGCATGCAAAAAAGAACCATCAATGTAAAGGCTCGTACTTAAAAAGAGAATGAAATAAATTTCGACTTACCATTCCTGTAATCTACTTTGTGAAATGTATTTTTAAAAAAAAACTATTAAATTTGTCAAAGTTATTCACGCAGATGATATTTTAAAGGTAACAAAAATAGGTTAAAAGATGTCATGTAATACCTTGGCATGTTACATCTTTTTAAAGGGCTAAAAATCATAGAAAACAAATTCGTGTTGGCTGAAATTATATTTTTTGAAATAAATTGTTTTCTTTTTATTTTAAGGTGTCATGTGAGAAGAAATTTTTAATTAAGCAGCATGTAGATACTGCGCTACACCGGAACAAACTAAATAAACTCAACTCTGGAAATGGTTCTCAAAGTCGCCTTATTGAATCGTTTAAAAACATGGACAAGAAGACAGCGGAACAAGAGTTCTCCAAGGAGTTGTGTGAGGTATTCCTAAGCGCCAATATTCCATTATCAAAAGTACAAAATCAGAAATTAAAATGTTTTCTCCGATGAAAGTACATTAAAGAAGAATTATGTGGACCAAATTTACACCGAGGTAAATACCGAAATTCGTTCGTTGATTGGTAACCACTTGCTTTATTTTGAAGTGGATGAAACTATAGACTCTTGTGGTCGATATATTGCTAATCTGTTAATTGGTTGTCTTGACACTGAAAAAGTTGGGAAATCGTATTTAATAAGTTGTAAGCAGTTAGATAAAACTAACGATTGTACAGTAACTCGTTTTATTTGAAGGATTAACAAATTTTTATCTGCCTGATCCAATACCACATGCAAAACTGATACTGATGTTATCAGACGCCGTCCCTTACATGTGTAAAGCCTCAACAAATTTAAAATTATTTTTATTAATTAATTCATACCACTTGTTTAGCAAATGGTATTAACAGAGTTGCCGAAGAAATAAGAAACCAATTCCCTCTTGTAAATGAATTAATTAGCAACGTAAATTTTTTTTTAAACCGCCATTACGGATTCAATTGTATAAAGAATCGTTTCCGGGTTTACCGTTAAAATTATGGAAACATTAAAAATTTAATTTTAGAATTCTCTGACGAATCCACTTCTATTAAAGAAGCCAAAAAAAAATTCAAAAATAATGTAATACCAAATCAATTAGCGTTTATTGCAAGTAATTTTTCTGTAGTGGCCGAAACAATTTTAAAATTAGAATCAAAAGAGCTGGTTTTGACTGAATCAGTAAGTTTAATAAACAAATGCCATAGAGAATTATCAGCTGTCATAGGAACTGGATAATTAATTTTTAAAAAGCTTAACTCAGTATTGAATAAAAATGAAGGATTCAAAATTCTGTCAAAAGTGTCTAAAATTTTGAATGGGGAATTTGTTGATGACGATGAACTTGAACCATATATTGTAAGCAATTTAAAATATGCGCCCATTACTTCCGACGATGTTGAACGATCTTTTTTGACGTTTGGACATTTACTAGACGACCGATGACATTCGTTTAAAATAGAAAATTTAGAGAAACACCTAATTGTAAATTTTTCTCATAATAATAAATAGGTATATAATATGTATATAAATATATTACTCCGGTTATTTTTGTGAATAGGTACGTATATTGCTAAATGTTGTATTTTAAAATGAATAATAATAATAATAATAATAAATATGTTTTAGTTTATTAAATTGGAATGGACTTTCATTTTTTTTGCATATCGGTGCATATTTGGCATAAATTGAAACATATTTTTTAATATCTTGTGCATATTTTTGTGAAGATACGTGCATATACAGCGTGGAAACTAAGTAGCGGATAAAATCCATAACTCCGTTAATATTTGTAATAAAGCAAAAATCTAAAAGGGGTATAGCGATTCAAATTACAGCGCATAAGAAGAAGTATATTTTGAGATATTTTCATGAATTTTTTTTAAGTTATGACGTCATCAAGATTTTTTTTAAATGACAACCTATACTTTTTATTTTTGATTTCGGTGGGATTCTTTAACCTGCTTTCAACAGTATAAAATTTTGGATCGATTACATAACAAAAAATTCAAGAAAAACGGCCATAAAAGTTTAATTGTAAAGTTGAAGAAATAAACAGAACATCTAGTTAGCTAGGTTTAGAACGAAACAAAATTAAGGTGTAAATAAACAAAATTTGATTTTGACAGTCATTGAAATCACAATAAATGTTCAAACTGACGACCATGCACCAACTGACAATACCCAAGACGCTCATAAAATTCATTTATTACATTTTGAATAGTCTGAGGTGTTATTAACCTACACTCCTGTCGAATTCTTTCTTTAAGATCGTCTAAGTTGTTAGGTCTATTTTTATACACCTTGCTTTTTAAGTACCCCCATAGAAAAAAGTCTAATGGCGTTAGATCAGGGGATCTAGCTGGCCATTCCATTGGACCTCTTCTTCCTATCCATCTACCTGGGAACATCTCGTCCAAATAACGTCGCACATCAACTGCGTAGTGTGGCGGAGCACCGTCGTGTTGCATCCAAATGTTATTGTTTGGTACGTCACAGTCATTTTCATTAGGAAATAATATCGCCAATGCAGGTACTAATTCGAATTGTAAGAAGTGTAGATATTTCTCACCAGTTAAATTACCTTCGATAAAGAATGGACCTAAAATTCTGTCACCGACAATTCCTGTCCATACGTTGAGCTTCTGGGGATGTTGAGTATGAGCTTCTTGCATCCAGTGGGGATTTTCCCTAGACCAATATCGACAATTATGTCTGTTAACAGTTCCATGTAAAGTAAAACTTGCCTCATCAGAAAAAATTATACGCTGCGAGAACATTGGATCACGATTGCAAATTTCCAACATTTCTTCACGAAATTCTTGTCTATGATCATAGTCAGTTTCTGCTAACTCATGGACTAATTTTACTTTATACGGATGAAACTTTTGCATTTTTAAAAGTTTCAGTACCGAGGTATGGCTCAGGTTGTGCTCTAAAGCAATGTCTCGATTAGTCGAATGCGGATTATTTTCTATTTCTAGTAAAATATCAAGCTGCACATCGTCAATTAATTTTGTCTTAGGGTGGCCAGTTTTTGGAAGGTCTTTCACAATACCGTAATTTCGAAATTTATTTTCTATTCTGCTGACTGTGGATTGACTTATTTGCTGATCAGAATATTTGTCTATAAAAAGTCGACACACCTCTTGATGAGTTCTAATTCGATCGCCATACCCAATCATCATTAGAACTTCAATTCTTTATTTTTCAGTCAGCAACACCATTTTGGTAAAAGGTTTTTAATAATTAGTGTAACTCCTACTATCCACAGGGAATAAAAATATTCGCTTTATTGTGATAGGTATTTACAAGTTCTTGTCAATCAAACTGTTATTATTATATTCTGTTAATTTCTTCAACTTTACAATTAAACTTTTATGGCCGTTTTTCTTGAATTTTTTGTTATGTAATCGATTCAAAATTTTATACTGTTGAAAGTAGGTTAAAAAACCCACCGAAATCAAAAATAAAAAATATAGGTTGTCATTTAAAAAAAATCTTGATGACGTCATAACTTAAAAAAAATTCATGAAAATACCTCAAAATATACTTCTTCTTATGCGCTGTAATTTAAATCGCTATACCCCTTTTAGATTTTTGCTTTATTACAAATATTAACGGAGTTATGGATTTTATCCGCTACTTAGTTTCCACACTTATGCGCATATTTTATGGATTTTCTGTGCATATAATCCGAGCCTTAGTAATGATCATGATTTTTTGCATCTGCGCTTCTTTATTTTTGTTAACAATATCCACGACGACGATTTATTTACGAAATAGTTTTTCATACGCAACAAAGTTGGAGGGGCCTGTTCAGGAATCAATGAAATTTTTTATTTCTAATAAATTTTCCGTGTTTCTTGATTAATTAATCTAGGTGTTTGAAGGAAAGAAAATCTTTTTACAATATTTTGCTAGTCTGGGTTCAATCAAATTGTTGATTTAGAGCCTTAAACGTGAAACAAGCGTAAAAATTTTAGTAGTGAATTTTTGCAATGACATGTTCATCTTTATTCTACTTATAAATTACGCTAAATACGTTGATTCCAAATTTCGAACAATTTTTATTTTATAACTCTCGTATATCGGTTGATTCGACTTTTATTTTTCTTTATCTTGTAAAATAAGGGCACTTTACTCTTAAACGGTCGTCATTTCTAAGTATCCATGCTGCATACCGTTCAAAAAAAAATTGATCTGACATTTGCCAATTTGATTTTAAGAGATGCAGAAGCATCCTGCATCAATATTTTTTTTGTAAAAATCGATAATAAAAAAAAATTCCCTTTTGTGTCATACTTTTTTGAATACTACCTGTATCTTTAAACGCATTAAAAGGGCAACCTGTATAACCACGTACTTCTTCTGTTAAGAGAAACATACCAAGTTCTTTTTCTTTACTCAGTATTTGTTTTAACATTCGGTTATTTTTACTTAAAAAGAGTTTTGTCTTTCCTCGATAATAAAGGCAATGGCTAATGTAAATTTTCAAAATCATTTCCTTTATTGAAATATTTCAAGAAATTTGCTTCGTACATTCATTACAATCGTGTTACAACCATTAAACAATGATACCAACTAGGGCGGCAAAAGCAAATCGAGGGGATATTTGTGAAAAATTTTATTGGCGAACTTTTTAAAGATCCTAGCAATCGTATCCTCCAGAACCGGTTTGATTTCCTTGGCCACGTGCTTCCAGTTGTCATTCAGAAAAAGATTCATGGCTTCACCTACAATCATTTCATAAGGAAAAAAAAAATAACGTACATGACATTGTTATTACCCAACTCTTTGTCACCATTGAATAGGTCATCCAATTGAATGCTTGCGTGTCCTATGTTAAAATCTACGAAAAAGTCTTGTATGTCGAAGTAACTCTCCCCGTCTTTTTTAACTCGCTCTCCATGCATACTTACAACGGCATCGATGTCACCTAGAAGATAGAAGTTGAAGATGCAAAAAAAAATTCAACCTCTTAATAATACCCGGTGATAAACGGAATTAGAGGAGGGCGTGATTGGTATTATTTTATGGTGTGTAGTTGGGCACACTGAGAAATAAATAATAAATCGACAGTTATTATACTTGTCTTTGTGCATTTTTGAAGTAACTTGGTGATAAAAATTCTATGTCGATTATCAAACATTTTAAAAAATAAGAATGCTGACACTTTTTTGACAATTTTTTTTTTTAATTTCAAACTGCAAGCCTGTTGCATTAACTATTAATGGTAAATATCACTGCCTACTCTAATATTACAAATTCCGTTGATCGTATGGTGTAATCTTACTATAATTTCCATGACTAGTTCCTGATCCGGTTATTGGCATCATTAGAAGACGACCATCCATGTTGTAGTGGCAAGTCATAGTTAAGCGAGGTAGAAACAATCTTATCTTTACTCGATTTCTATCCAAGTCAATCCTGAAATAATATTTTAATATATTTTCAGTTTTATTGGAAAATATATGTATGTACAGTGCTTTTTTAACTGTGGCCACAGGGATGATTACGTGCTCAAAATTTTGTCTCACGTTAACTTATGTTCTGCTGAAAATTTTAAGCAAATTTTTGTTTCTAATAATCAATAACATAATTTAATTCAAAATACACATTACGAGAATGACATGTGCGTTACTAATTTTATTTCCAACTTCTTAGTAAATGACATTTTACAGGTTAATTTTATTGCTTATGGTAACCAAGTAAGCGATAAATAACCGATATTACAGATCTGTAATATTTTACGGGCTAGTATAAAAGTCCTGTAAAATTTTACAGGCTTGTAAAAAAGCAAATTATCTATTTATATTCGATAAAAAAAAGTTTACACGGTCATAATAAAGTAACGGATAAAATTGATATTGTGGCGAGCCAACCTGACTTAGCGCAAGGCGTCAAGAAGTCGGTCCGCTGTTATGTGTCATCGGCCGTCACGCGGCCGGGGCCTACATCGAACAAACTAGAATCTTCCAGCGTAGAGACTTCCAGACGCCAGCAAATGATATAAAATCGCCCGGAGTTGACTCACCAGGCAGTCGAATTCGAACAGCGAACGTCGAAGTTAGATTTTAGTGTGAAAATAAATTATTACAAATAAATTAGTTTTTAAGTTTTATTAAATTACGGTTAAGTTTTTATCGAGTGTTTTATTCGTTTAAATAAATAAACTCAAACCCTAGAAACGTAGCAGTGGTGTCGGTGTGCGGGTTTGTGCAAATAAATAAACAATTTAAAGTAAATTAAATTTAATCAGATTATTAAATAAGTTAGGAATAGGAATAGGAAAAAAAAAACAATGGCTACGAGAAAAGTGTTGTTGAAAGACTTAAAAGTGGCCGAATTAAAAACCGAATTGGAAGAACGAGAGTTAGAAACCTGTGGTTTGAAAGGCGCACTTCAACAGCGTCTCCGATCCGATTTGTTGACAGCTGGTGAAGATCCAGAGACGTTCCTTTTCGAAATTTCGTGTGGTCCCGTAAAATGGGAATAAAATCTTGAAAGATGAACTTCGAGAACAATCCAGAAATTTCAAGGATGAACTTCGAGAACAATCTGGAAATTTCAAGGACGAACTTCGAGAACAATCCAGAAATTTGGACGAGAAGTTTCAAGAACAGTCTGGAAATTTACAGAAGCTTCGAGAACAATCCAGAAATTTAGAGGAGAAGCATCTAGAACAATCTGGAAATTTCGACAAATTACAAAATAAATTGTTGGAACAATCTAGAGACTTAGACGAGAAATTTCTAGAGCAATCCAGAAATTTCGACGAGAAACTTCTAGAACAGTCCGGAAATTTGAAGGGTGAATTTCTAGAACAGACGAAAGGACTCGAAGATAAACTAGTGGTAAAAATATCGGAAGAAACAAGAAACCTGCAAGAAAATGTGGAAGAAATAATATTCCAGCAGGATAACAAAATCAAAAATCTGGAACAAATCATGGCGGGGTTGCGAGTGTTCGGGGATCAGCCACCAGTAGAAGTACTAGAAAATAATGAAACCCGAATTGTGGAAGGACCAGCAGAAAATTCGAAATTAAAAATAAAACCACCAACGTTCGATGGAAAGTCTTCTTGGCCCAACTACTTCAAACAGTTCGAAGCAGCAGCAAAGGCAAACAGATGGACGGCCAGCGAAAAAGCCACTTCGTTAATTGTGGCCTTGAGAGGGGACGCTATCGATGTGCTACAGACGATGCCGCCAGAGGAACAAGAAGACTTCGACAAGCTGGTGAATAGGATGGAAATGCGTTACGGACAGGCCCATCTGACCGAGGTATACCATGCGCAGTTGAGGAATCGCTGTCAGAAATCCGGAGAAACTCTTCAGGAATTCGAAGCAGACGTTGCGCGTCTGGCCCAGTTGGCATATCCCACAGCTCCTGTTGAATTCCTCAAATGTTTGACGGTGCAGACATTCATAGATGGAATCCGTGACCCAGACAACCAGCAGGCATTGAGAATGACCCATCCGAAGACGTCCAAGAACGCATTGGCTTATGCCTTGGAATTTGAAGCGGCGAGACGAGTCTCAAGAGGGCATGTCAAGGTGCGAGCGGCTATGGACTTCCAAGAGGAAGAAGAGGAAGAATCCGCTAACGCCAAGGTGGGATCTGCTATAAAGGAGCGACCCAGAGAGTATACCACCGCCGAGGATGTTCGCCGCATTGTGGAACAGGTCTTCAAGCAGAAGAAGCCGCTGGTGTGTTGGAATTGCCAGGAGGAAGGACATGTTCGCAGGCGATGTCCAAAGCCCAGACAGGATCCAAGGAAGCCACAGTTAAACTAAGCCGGGTCGGTGCAGAGGGGCAAACGTCGACCCGTATTCAAAGGCCCCCAAAGACGAAAGCCAAACAAGTAATATCCCTACGGCAGTTAACCAGCAGTGTCTTCGTGGATGTCACCATTGATGACATTCCTCACACCATGTTGTTGGATACGGGTGCGACGAAGACCATCCTAAGACCCGACGTCATTAAGTCATCTGGACGCACCGAGCCGACCAAGTGGAAACTGAAAACTGCAACTGGAACATCAGCAACTGTCCACGGTGAAGTAGAGGTTATCATCACCATTGGTCCAACTCCAATAAAACACCGTGCACTGGTGGCAGATATAGAGGACGAGGCAATTTTGGGCATGGACGTCATGTGTGCCCACGGGTTCCAATTGGACTTAAAGCGTGGCGTGATGGCGGTCAATAATGAGGAGTTGGTTCTACATCAACGAGGGGACGTGGCCGCTCGAGTAGTCCTCGCTGAAGACGTTGTATTACCCAGCAGGACTGAGGTTATCGTCGACGCAAAACTGGACGGTGTTTTTCAAGATGGGCAAGTCATTATGGTTGAACCTAATACTGATGATCAAAGGATTGGAAGAGGAGTCCTCGTTGGGAAAATGTTGTTGACGGCGAAGAAGGAAGTACCTGTCCGCCTGATGAACGTCAATTGTTTCTCTGTCAATATCAAGAAAGGAACAATCTTGGGAAGCTGCACCATGGTGTCCTCCATCACCCGGCAACTTGAAACAAACGTGCCAGAAGCGAAAGTCCCAAAGAAATTATGGGAAATGGTTATGTCAACAGCCCAGGAATTGACTCCAGACCAGAAGACAAAAGCAAAGAATCTGATCGGCCGCTATCAAGATGTATTTGAGGTAGAAAATGGATCCAAGGGAAGAACTGATGTCGTAAAACACAAAATAGAGACTGGAGAAGAAAGACCTATCCGTCAAGCTCCAAGGCGATTACCGTTGGCGAAGCGTGAGGAAGCGGAACGCATTATTCGCGAGATGGAAAAGGATAATGTAATAGAACCATCAAGCAGCCCGTGGGCGTCACCAGTAGTGCTTGTGAAGAAGAAGGATGGGTCCACCAGGTTCTGTGTAGACTACCGGTTACTCAATAATGTCACCAAGAAGGACAGCTATCCCTTGCCCCGGATTGATGATACCCTGGACACCCTGGCCGGCTCAAAGATCTTCTCAACTTTGGACTTAAAGAGTGGATATTGGCAAGTGGAGCTGGCGCCCGAAGATCGAGAAAAGACGGCTTTTCCATTGGTATGGGTCTGTGGCAGTTCACAGTGATGCCATTCGGATTATGTAATGCCCCAGCGACATTCGAGAGGTTAATGGAGACGGTTCTGAAAGGTCTGTCCTGGACAACGTGCATGGTGTACCTTGACGACATAATTGTCGTGGGAAAGACGTTCGACGACCACCTAAGGAACCTGGAAGGAGTGTTCCAGCGGCTTCGCGGAGCTGGACTAAAGCTTAGCCTCAAGAAGTGTCACCTGTTCCAGAAGGAAGTGAATTACCTGGGGCACATTGTTAATGGAAACGGAATCGCCGTGGACCCTGTGAAGATTCAGGTGGTGAAAGACTGGCCAACTCCCAGAAATAAACACCAAATAAGGAGTTTCCTTGGCCTGTGCACTTACTATCGGCGCTACGTTCCTGGATTTGCAGACATTGCTAAGCCGTTAACAAAACTCACTGAAGAAGGTCGTCCATTTGAATGGGACCAACAGTGTCAAATTGGCTTTGAACAACTAAAGCAGTACTTGGTTAGTGCTCCTATTCTGAGTTATCCTCTCCCGGAAGGCAAGTTCGTCGTGGACACAGATGCTAGCAACGTTGGGATTGGTGGCGTACTCTCCCAGATACAAGAGGGGCAAGAGAAGGTGATCGGCTACTTCAGTAAAGTCCTATCAAAGCCGGAACGAAACTATTGCGTCACAAGAAGAACCCAGAAGGGCAAGTTGCACGATGGATCGAACGACTTCAGGAGTACGATTTTGAAATTCAGCATCGGGCAGGAACTAGCCATCGAAATGCCGATGCTCTGTCGAGAAGACCCTGTGCCGAAGACTGTAAGCACTGTAGTCGTTTGGACGAGAAAGTAGCCACGACTGCGAGGACAGCCATTGTTGATGACAAATGGCAAGGCGAAGAACTGCGAAGAGACCAGGAGAACGACCCGGATTTGAAATTAGTGCTAGAATGGAAAAGCAGGGACGCGAGGCCTACCTGGGAAGAGGTAGCACCATGTGCACCGTCCGTAAAATCATACTGGGCGCAGTGGGACTCCATAGTGTTGGATCGTGGTCTTCTGAGACGAAGCATAGAGAATCAGGAAGGCATGGAACAGAAGACACAGTTACTGATCCCCAAGAATAGGGTGCCAGAAGTTCTGAGGGAACTTCACGATGGAACTTCCGGAGGGCATCTGGGAGTTAAGAAGACTATGGAGAAGGTGCGCGAAAGATTTTACTGGGTGAACTGCAAGGAAGACGTGAAGGATTGGTGCAGAAAGTGTACAGTTTGCGCAGCCAGTAACGGTCCCCACAGGCGGGGTAAAGCTCCCATGAGACAGTACAACGTTGGAAGTCCTTTTGAGAGAGTTGCCATCGATGTAGCCGGCCCGTTTCCAGAAACGAATGGTGGAAACAAGTACATCGTCGTGGTAATGGACTACTTTAGCAAGTGGGTTGAAGCTTACGCCCTACCTAACGAAGAGGCAGTCACTATTGCGGAAGTCCTTGTCAGGGAATGGATCAGTCGGTATGGTGCACCTATGGAACTGCATTCAGACCAAGGAAGGAACTTTGAATCGGCCTTGTTCAAGAACGTGTGTACTCTGCTCGGCGTACGAAAAACTAGAACAACTGCACTCCACCCACAGTCGGACGGAATGGTGGAAAGGTTCAATAGAACCATCAACCGACATTTGTCCAAGGTCGTTTCCAATCATCAGAGGGACTGGGACACGTACATCCCCCTGTTTCTAATGGCATACCGCTCATCTGTTCATGAGACAACAGGGGAGACTCCCGCGAAAGTGGTATTCGGGCGAGAGCCGAGACTGCCCTGCGACCTGAAGTTTGGTGTGAAGCCTGGCGAAGTCTCTGCCGACGAAGATTACGTGAGCAAATTACGCAGGAAAATGGATGATATCCACAACCAAGTGCGTCACAATATACAGACGGCCAGCGATCGGATGAAGGAGCACTATGACATCAACGCTCAACACGGGGGATACCAACCTGGAGCACTGGTCTGGCTTTATAACCCCCAAAGACGTCGAGGCCTCTCCCCAAAATTACAGACCTCTTGGGAAGGTCCTTACAAAGTGATGAAACGGATCAACGACGTCGTTTACCGCATCAAGAAGGTCCCCCATGGCAAACCCAAAGTAATCCACTTCAACCGGATAGCCCCTTACCATGGAGAAGCAGATGAAGGGACAGTACAAAGGGCGCAAGTTTCCGAAGTGAACTTCGAAACCTTCATGTCTCATCACCCCAAAGGAAGCAAGGCACGGTTTGGAGTGACCACGGAGAAGCAACAAGATCTCTTTAAAGTGCCACTGGAGTACAGTCTGGCCCACTGCGTAGCAGAAGACCTGAAAATGTCCAAAGGAATCGCTCAGGTGTTTAGGAAGAAATTTGGCCAAATCGAGGAGCTACGAAGACAGCATCCCGTGGTAGGCAAGAGCTTGCAGATCATTGATTCGACGGCAGATCGGAGGCGCCACGTGCATTATTTAGTCACTAAGAAGACATCAAGCGGTAAACCTGACTATGTGACTATGTGGAGAGCCCTATATAGCCTGAGGAGACAGCTAATAGAGAACCATCAGATGAAGTTAGCCATCCCCAAATTGGGCTGCGGATTGGACGGACTAGACTGGAGAGTAATTCGAAGCATGCTGGAAGTCATCTTCCACAGAACGGGAATTGAAGTCCTAGTCTGCAGCCACCACCCACAGGCAACAGTCTGCAACAGCAAAACCGTAGACTGTTACTTCTTCTAGACGGGAAGTTGCAAGAATGGGCCAGCATGTAGATTCCGACACCCTCCTTCAAGACTATCACCAGGAACATTTCGAGACGAAACGTTTCTAAGAAGGGGGCAGTGTGGCGAGCCAACCTGACTTAGCGCAAGGCGTCAAGAAGTCGGTCCGCTGTTATGTGTCATCGGCCGTCACGCGGCCGGGGCCTACATCGAACAAACTAGAATCTTCCAGCGTAGAGACTTCCAGACGCCAGCAAATGATATAAAATCGCCCGGAGTTGACTCACCAGGCAGTCGAATTCTAACAGCGAACGTCGAAGTTAGATTTTAGTGTGAAAATAAATTATTACAAATAAATTAGTTTTTAAGTTTTATTAAATTACGGTTAAGTTTTTATCGAGTGTTTTATTCGTTTAAATAAATAAACTCAAACCCTAGAAACGTAGCAATATTTTCAAGACGATGATTTTTTTCGAAAAATGTTCGGTCCCGTTTTGTCTTATTTTTTGCCTCTTCCAGGAAATATTTTTAATAATACGGGGTGTCTCAAAACCTCTGTCTTTAAATGAAACTGTAAGTTCCTCGTTACACAAGAGATTAATTCTCCAAATCCGAAATCTTTTGCCCAAGAATGAAAAACTGACATATCACAAGCGAGCGCATTCCTTGTGCTTTGAAACCTCTGCTTGGTTTACGACTTGTTTCAGAAATTTATTCCGATAAAAGCAATAAAACTTTTTATTTACGTTTATAAGAACTCGGTCAAAGTCTTACTTATACGAATATGAATCCGACTTGCGGACATTGGCATGTTTATTTGTATTTTCAACATGCGATAAGTAAGAACGTTTGTTTACGCACCTAGTTGTAATAGACAATATCAATTATGTTAAAAACGAGTACCTAATCTTGGTTAGACTTTTGCTGAAGTAATTAAACATCTTCGTACGCTAGTTTTGTAACTGCGTTGAAAATGCGTGAAATTATTTTGTAATTATAGCACTAATAGCTGCAGAATAAGTATTGCAAGAGCAGAAACTATTCCTATTGTAAAAACGAAAAGCAAGAATTGTAGTATGAGAGGATGAAAATTTTAAATAAATTAGATTGTTTGTACACACAATAATCTATGTGTTCAAAATAAGAGATTGAATAACTTCGCTAGCTCTCAATCGAAATATTTTATTAATTGTTTACATTCCAATACAAAACACATGTTTTTATAAGGATAATATTGAACTTGAATTTCTGCGTCGACTTAAACCATAAAGACATAAAAGCTCTCGCCTAGTGCAGATGTTTATTTCGTCGTTTATTCGAAGTTTTAATAAAGAAACAAATTTATTTTTGCTGTACAAATACAATAAATTTTGGTAATCAACATTGTAAGTTGATTATTGGCAATTTATAAATTAAATAATGTAGGAATTTTCACTTTTTCGATCTCCTTTAGATTGATTTTTTTTTTAATTTTACTGTTAAAGTACGGATTAGCACAAAACTAATCATCAATGAATGCAACACGCACAGAATATTTTAAACTATTAAGAACTTACCTAGTTACAAAATTTATCTGCTTTTAAAATTAACAAAAGACACAATGCTTGACCTGCCTTAAGTACAATATCTGTTCTATTAGGTCATGGTCTGCGTTTTTATGACTTTATAACCTCGAACGTCGGAGAATAGTTGAAAACAAAGCTCCGCCTGAAACTTTAAGCTGCATTCTGCGACCCTCAAACAATTTCTTCGAAAAAGTAAAATAATTTTTATCTGCGTTATTGCTTATTGCTATCTGACCGATAGCAATTGAAGCAAAAAGACTTGGTAATTTGTAACCAACAAGATTCTATTAATTGTCTCAAGCAACAAATTACCTTACTGTGCAACATTCACGATTATGTGATTCCATGTGATAATCAGGATATAAATCAACCTGTCTCCATTGAAAAAGTCCAAAGTTCCAAAACAAAGACAGATAAGCCATCATACGCAAATTCATTAAAAGCGACGAAAACCCGTTCCGTGCTCGAAGCACAGCCTATCAACAATAACAAAAACAAGTCCTTGGCAGAAAATATAAACACGTGTATTTCGCCGGACCTGCAAGTAAAAAGAGTAAATACGAAAGAAGCATCTGCCAACGCACCCACTATTAAGAATGCTAAATCGAGAATAAAACCAGTAATTGGATCCAATAAAACGGTGACGGTTGCAGCAGCGCTTCCGAAAAAAAGGTATTTGCATGTTTACCGAATGCAACCTGACACCACCGTGGACTCATTGCAAAATTTCCTGAAAACTTCCGCGCCCTCCATCAATTTTGTATGTGAACAGCTGAAAAATACGGAAATCTCTTCATCTTTCAAAGTTGAGTTCCCCATCGAGCAGTTGCAGCAAGCGTATGACCCAGAAATTTGGCCAGCTGGAGCTGCAATCAAAAGGTATTTCTTCCAGAAGCCAAAAAATTTTCAGAAAACGCCTCAAGCCTCGTCGGCGCGGTAGGATCTGCGAAGACAACTTTTCAACTAATTCAACTCAACGCTCAATCGCTGTTTAATAAAATGGACCACCTTGACTTGTTGATAAAAGATTACAACCCAGATGTAATCTGCATCCAAGAGCATTGGTGCAGCAGTGAAACGATAAGCCTAATGAATCTCCCTGATTATGAAATTAAAGTCCATTTTTGTCGCAAAGAGCACAAATGTGGCGGAGTGCTGATATTCATTAAATCGGAAATCAATTCTTTTCCGATAGATCTTGACATTTATTGTATCGAGTTCAATTTTGAAATTTGTGCCATCAAAATATCTGTGGATGAATTACAACTGTGCATCATTAATATATATAGACCCCCCAGTAATAATCTCCTGACTTTTTTTGATAACTTTTCCTCAGTCTTAACTAAATGTAATTCTTTTGCATCCAACTTGTTTGTTTGCGGAGACCTTAACATAGACTATTTAAGCAACTCCACAGCTCGTCAGCTACTAAGTGATCTGATTGATAGCTTTGGCTTAAGCATTACAAATAGCCAACCAACAAGAGTATGTACTAATATAAATAACAAAACTTGTTCGTCCAAAATCGACTATATAATTACAAAGGCCCACCATCTAAAAGCATGTACTTCAGTTGTAATTCACCCCAACTTAGGTGATCATAACGCATTACTTTTAAGCCTCAATACAACCTCTGTACCTCCCAAAACTGTGAATAAGCCCGTACCTGTATATTGTCGTACCGTTAACAGCGCATCCCTAGATTTACTGCGGAAGCTTTTAGCCGAGCTTAACTTCAATTATTGTTACACAATTCGTAGCCCTGAAAATGTCGATGAAGTTTTTAACACTTTCATGAACGAACTACGTCGCGTAATTGACGCATCACTGTTCATTAAAAAAACATTAAAAAAACCATACTCTTCCGGGTGGATCAACAACACTGTCATGACCGCCGGCCATGAGTTAAAAAATTTGCACTGGCTCAGACAGAACTTTGACATTCCGCAATTGCATGAAATGTACAGGCAAAAGAAAAAATCATATAACATACTAATTTCAGAAACTAAGAAGCAATTCTTTGGAAATTTAATTGACAATTCGCATAATAAACAAAAAACAACTTGGAAAATAATAAACGAAAGACTTGGTCGGACTAAACGCAACACAGACATAACATTAATATCTAATGACGTGTCTGTATCACAACCGCTAGGAGTGGCTGAACTCTTTGCCAGTCATTTTTCGACGGTTGCTCTACAAGCCCTCACAGATTCTTTCGGGTATATCCCTGCTGTTCCTTGCACAAAGAATCAGTTTAACCCCAAAACTTTTGCCCTTTTGCCAACTGACTCAGCAGAAGTACTCAAAATTGTAAATAATTTAAAAAATAAGAATAGTTACGGAATAGACAATATATCCACTCATGTACTCAAAACTATCGTCCAGCAAATGTCAGCTCCGTTAGCCTGCATTATAAATAATTCAGTGGAGTATGGCGTTTTTCCAAAACTTCTAAAAACGGCGATTGTTGTACCTATCTTTAAGAAAAATGACGCCCACAACGTTGATAACTACCGACCCATTGCTCTACTTAGTTGTCTGTCTAAAGTTTTCGAGAAAGTAATGTATAATCGTTATA
The DNA here is from genome assembly GCA_036172665.1 of Prosopocoilus inquinatus. Taxonomy (NCBI): domain Eukaryota; kingdom Metazoa; phylum Arthropoda; class Insecta; order Coleoptera; family Lucanidae; genus Prosopocoilus; species Prosopocoilus inquinatus. The sequence goes on from CM069874.1 coordinate 52,341,065, forward strand.
ACGTTCATAAATAAATGTAAATTACTTTGTAACTGTCAACACGGCTTTCGCACGGGTAGATCGACCGAGGGAGCCGCGACTGATTTTCAGGAATTTATATACAAAAATGTTGATGATGGTCACTTCGTCGCGGGTCTCTTTTTCGATCTGACTCGTGCCTTTGATTGTCTCGACATCACTTTCATTGGCGATAAACTGTATAATATAGGCATTAGAGGTAATGTTCTGAATTGGTTCATGTGTTATATTAACGCCCGCAAACTTTGTGTTAAAATTGACAATATTTGTTCGTCTCAATTTGATGTAGATTATGGAGTTCCTCAAGGGTCCGTACTGGGACCCCTTATCTTTCTGCTTTACATTAACGACGTTGTTGATTATGTTAATGCTGATCATATCACTATATTTGCGGACGACACGTCTATGGCTGTCACTGCACGGACCCCTGAGGAACTCAGAGCTACAGTTACCAATGTCTCGGCGCAATTTGGCGATTGGTGTTTCAAGAATAGGCTTATCCTCAATGTTAGTAAAACGTGTGTATAGCAATTCTACAACAGAAAGAATCCCGGCGGCACAGAGTTTAATGTAAATGGCACATCTATTGCTGCAAAACTCTCCACTAAACTTCTCGGCATTTATGTAGACGAACAGCTTAACTGGCAAGAACAAATTAACAATGTATGCAAGCATTTGAATAGAATCCACTTTGCTATCCTACATATAAAAACTGTTATCAATAACGATCAATTGCTCGACATGTACTATGCTCTGGGATACAGTTATTTAAGTTACAATGTAATTCTATGGGGAAATGCAACCAACTGCTCCAGAGTTTTTATCGCCCAAAAGAGATTGATCCGCCTGATATTTAATTTGAAACCCAGACAATCATGTCGTGATACATTCAAGAAACACAGTTTGCTAACGTTTCCTGCAATTTATATTTACAAATGTTTACAATTTGCTAAAGCCAATGGGGGTCAATTTTTTACTAATTCCCATTTTCATGATTACAACACACGGACGAAAAACTTATTCTCTGTCCCCGGTCACAAGTCCACCAAATTCGAAAATTCTCCAAGTTTTATGGGCAGGAAGTTTTTTAATAAATTGCCCGATTCGTTGCGAACTGCTGATTCCTCAACTTTTAAACGAACAGTTAAGAAAATGCTCTCAGAAAAAGCATACTACTCTGTTGCCGAATTTTTAGCGGACAAAGTATTCTAACGCAACACTGTTAGTGACTGCATTCTTGTGTATTCGTCCTTTAATGTTTTAATGTTTTATGTTTTATACAATTTTTTGACGTGTACATCCATTTTTGTAAATGGCCTGTGTACAATAAAGGAATTTATTATTATTATTATTTATTATTGTTGTATAACAAACTTTATTTCTTTTCTTGACCACTATTTGTGATTTCAATTAAAGGCATAGATTTAGAGACAAGCTGTATAAGGGTGTTTACTAAAACCTGGACAAGTGCTAACTTTATTTATTGTTTTAATGGAATTCTACTCAAAATTTTACATATTTTTCGTATACGTTACCACATGTCATCGAGATATTAATGCGTGAAAATAGATATTTTTCTACATAAAAACTTGTAATAAATTGTCAACGTGGAGTCAGCCACTTCTTTTCATCTTAGTTTCTCATAACAATTAGAATAATTTATCAACTTAAATAAAATGAAATTTAAATATTAAATTATTATTTCACATGTGACTTTCAGGAGGCAGAATGCGACTTTCAATCATCTTTAAAATTGCAAAAAAATGAGGAGTTGCATTAAAAAAAATTAACTTAAAACTCGTCCAGCTTTTTGTAAACACCTTGTAGTATTAAAACTATTTCTTGGAAGAGGCACAATATAAGAGAAAACTGAGCTTTTTGAAAAAAATAATCGCCTTAAAAATATTGAATTTATCCGTTACTTTATCACAACCTTGTATACAGGGTGCTGCATTTTGAAACGCAACATAGAAAATCCCATTTTAATGTAAAGGTGCTCGAATATTGGCTTCGCCATATATTTTACAGCGAAATTCCGTTTAGGTTTTTTAAAATACTCTTCAAGGCGAACCTGCCTGTAAAACTAAAATAATAAAGGAGACTGTGGTTTAAGAAATAATTGAAATTAATCTCCGCCCACAATAATTTTATATCCGCAGATACGTATTTCGGCACCTAAGCTGCCATCTTCAGTACGCTACCAACATAAAAGCACTTAAAAAGATCTAAAAGCACAAATTTATGTATTTATTAGGATGATTAGGTTGTTTTAAATCTTTCTAAGTGCTTTTAAGTTGGTAGCGTACTGAAGATGGCAGCTTATCTGCCGAAATACGTATCTGCGGATATAAAATTATTGTGAGCGGAGATTAATTTCAATTACTGTCTGTAAAATTTAAGAATTTTTCATACACTAAGTCTTAAGATATTTAAGAAAAGATTCTGTAACTAAATTCAATTTATACCAAACTATCAGCCCTGATCAATAGTGAAAATTGAACAGATAATGAATAAATTGAAAAAGCTTTTACAGTAATTTATTTTAACATTTACTCATCAAGGCCGTGCTGATAGTTTGGTATAAATAGAATTTCGTTACTGATCTTTTTTAAATATCTTGAAACTGAGCGAATGAAAAATTCTCAAAATTCGCAGACAGACTCATCTTGAAGAGCACTTTAAAAAACCTAAATGGCATTTTGCTATAAAATAATTAGGAGAGCCAAAATTCAAGCATCTTTCAATTCACATGGGATTTCCCTTATTGCGTTTCAAAACGCAACACCCTGTAGATCGGAGTATTAAGTCACAGGAATTTCCATTTTTCAGATGCTAAATTACGTGCTAGAAAATGCATCACCTCGATGAAAAACACTTAATTTGTGGTAATGGTTTTCCACTTCCAATTCCTCATCTTAAGGCTAATTTACATTATTCGATTTTCGGTTTCGAGTACCTGAAACGTGGTATTTTTGCCTTCACACTTGGATTTTTCATTCGAGTAGCTAGTTTCATTCGAGACAAACTCGAATATAAAATTCGAATAATGTAAACTAGCCTTTACATTATCGTTTAATAAGAAATCACTAAAGTTTTAGGATCTTAAATGATATTTAAAAACAAAATTAACTAACTTAAATGCTACTACACTTTCAGTAAGTTCTGAGATGACAATTTCCCTGAGTAACTTATATTTCTGTTATAATTTATTTCTTTTGCCCACTAACATTTAAATCCTGGCACTTTTTTTTAAATCTGCTGTACTGTTAAATATTAGTACGTACTTTCGACGTGTCCAAAATCATATTATATGATCTACTGAATTTAAATAATTTTTTTTCGACCTCCGTCTAAAATTTACTGATTTTCCATTCGTTCAAATTGTCCTGAAAACAGTCATTTGTATGCCAAGGCCGGAAAATAGGCAGAAAAATAAAAATAGGGATTTTGCATGAACGATTTTTAGGTTGATAGTGCCGAGTGACATTGAAATGTCAAATTAAACCTCACAAATTGAAGAGAAATATTATTTCATTGTTTTTAAACTAATTTATGGCTAAAATTTTCTATTTCTGTAAATCAATTCATGTAATTCAGCGTTGAATTGTACCGCTAATATAGAAAGATACATTTCTTAACCGCCGCCATTTTGACAACGATAATTATTTTTATTTAACCCTTAACACCGTAGTGAAAAAATCCTGACTCTCTGACTAGCGCGGTCTTCATGACCGCAGCTATTTTCTTCAAACCAGTATACAAAATAAATTAGATACTGTTTTTTAACAAGAGGAACTTATTTTAGCTCCTCTTGAAAAGCAGCAACATTAAACCAAATATTTTTTTTTTACTGTTTGTGTCAAAAATAAGTTAAGTTTTGCAAATCTCAATATTTTATTAAATCAAATACAAATGAAAGTTTTTTATACAAATAACAAGTAAATAGACAAATAAATTGTTGTTAGCAGAAATTGAGTAAGTAAAAAATACAATGAATTAAAAAAATACCAAAGAAAACTATTTGGTAAAAATTGCAACCTTCACAAATTATATTTGCAGTTTTGACATAATTTTGTGGAACACTCTACACAAATTGGTTTTTTTACATAAGAAACATAAATGAAAAGTTTTTCTTTTGATTCGTGATGGGCATGTGAAGCAAGTTTTTCGCTTTTCCAACTTTTCCTCGGTAGTGGCAGAAGTAGATTCAGGTTTTTTCAAAATTCTGCAAATTGTGGCACGTAGGTCTCTTTTCAATCGCATATCTTCCGCTCTCCTTTCCAACTCTGATCGGACCAATTGATCTGCTAATTGTTTTATAAACTCTGTTTTTTCGAGCTTAGCATTATTTCTAACTGACTGGTGTAAAATATGTGCATTTACGGCACTTATGTCTAATAGCCGGAAGAGTAGAACCATTGGCCATCTCTGTGTCCTTCTACTTGAATGTTTTGCACATTTTTCATCCAGTGCATCCACACCACCTTTTGTCATATTGTAAAATTCAATTATTTCTGGTTTGGGGCTGTTTTCCGCAAATGATAGAACATGATGCATAGACGAAAGTAGCAACACAGCCTTGTTTTTCCGTGGCACAAAGGAAACTAGGGTCTTATCTTGAGTGAAGCCAAAAAGAGTTGAATCAACTTTTCTAGTTTTATTAGGTAAAAAAAATTGGGGAATTTCTTTTTTATTTTTTTTTATTGTGCCGACGTAAGTTAGCCCTCTCCGTTTCAGTTCGTCCACTAATTCCACGCTGGTAAACCAGTTGTCCGCTGTTATATTGCGATTAGTATTTTGAAGAGGTTTGGTCAATCTTACCACTGCTTGAGAAGGTTTTGACAATCTTTTTTCTTCCTCACACAATCCATATCCATCTGAATCTTTCCCAGTATAAACATAACCATTATAAAAATAGTGATTTCTTGCATCGGTGATAGACATGACTTTCAATCCATACGTACATGGTTTATTTGGCATACACATTTTGAAACGGCATCTGACACGAAATGAAACTAACATTTCATCCACACACATGTATGCTCCAGGTGAATACATTGTCTGAGAATTTTCTACAAATTTATAAAAAAATTGTGAGATTGGGGCTATCGGATCTTGTTTTCTTCTCTCTATCCTATCAGCAGGATTGTCAAATCTCAAGGCAATGAGCAAAACTGTGAATCTGTTTTTACTCATCACTAGGCTTAAGATAATTATGCGTTTGCATAATTGCATATGCAAATGCATATTTGGAACATTTTTATACATAAATGCATATTTTAACTTTTTAGGGCATTAATGAATAATTTCCTGCATTTTTTTGTTTTAATTGCAAATTTGCGATTATTTCTTAGTGCCAAGTGCAAGCTGACATTTTATAGCAGACAATCTGAACAACCAGTGTTTCAAAATCAGAATACTTGGAAATAATAAGAGGATTAACAGTGTATGAAAACCGCCATTGTTTACTGCGACCGCACATTATCCCACGAATTTCCAAGTATTTTGTCCGCGTTAATAGTACTCGTACAGACCATGGTATGGGGTAGCTCTCTTTCTAATTTTACCAGGAAATTCTGCAGAAAATTTCATCAACCTTCAGTAGTTGTATGCTGATTGCAATAGGATTAACATCTCTCAAGATGCCAAAAGAAAAAAAGTGTGTAAGTGCAATTTTAAACCAGTTTGTGAAGGACTACAGAATTTATTAATTGCAATTTATTAATTGCATTATTTCGTCTGATCGCACTCCCATGCAAATTGAGTTTTATAAACACACTAAGAATGAATTACAGCGTCGTGTCTCGAGCGGTGAAAGTAATTTGAGAATCAAGTACAAAAATGGTGTGCCAACTATTGTTTCTGCTTCTAATCATTTAAACTGAATTCGCCCAACAAAATTCCCAATTATTTAAAAATATATTATCAAAATTCTCGAGGATTACGCACTAAAACCCATGAATTTTATCTCAACGCGTGTGAGCATTTCTTTGATATTATTATCATTACTGAATCCTGGCTGAACAACTCAATTACTAATAGTGAATTATTTCCTCCCAATTATGATGTTGTCAGATGTGACAGAAATTATGATGCCTTAAATATGTTAACTGGTGGCGGTGTCATTGTAGGCATTTCTAAGAATCTCAAGTTTGAGGTAATTGATGCATCTCATTTCTTTGAATCTGTCCCATCGATAGATTATATTATTTGCAAATGTCAGCTTTCCACGACTGTATTTTATTTGGCCTCATTTTATATACCACCAAATACATCCGTTAGCGATTATGAGATCTTTCTTGATGCACTTGAAGTTTTTTCAACTAACAAACTAATTACTATTATTGGTGATTTTAATCTTCCCAAGTTTATAGAATTAAATTCAACTTGCCCGAAAGTGCGATTGTTGCAAAATTTCTGTGCCTCTCAAGAATTGTTTCAACTAAATAATGTTCTCAATAACGATGACAAATTGCTGGATCTTGTCTTGTCAAATCTTATGTGTGAACTTGCAGTTACTCAGGAAGAAGTACCCTTTGTTTCAGAGGATTCGTATCACCCTGCTCTTGCTCTTACTATTAAGGGTTTGTTCCCTGATCTATCTACTTTTCCAGTAGGTCAGATCAAAAGATATAATTTTCGCAGAGCAAATTTCTTTGATCTCTATAATAAACTCCTTAACATTGACTGGACTCCTGTGGAAACTAACTCTGATGTTAATCTTTGCACTCAATTACTGCATAATATTCTGCATAATATTTTTGATACATCAGTTCCGCAACATATCATTCGTAAATCTGCTTTTCCTCCGTGGTTTACAGGATCTATTATTGCTAATTTAAAATTAAAGGATAACTACCGACAGAGATGGGTGACTACAAATAACTTGTTTTATCTCAATGAATTTAAACGTTTACGTGCTCTATGTAAAACTCAAATATCTTCTGCCTATAGAACATATATGCGTCAAACGGAAGAGTCTATTTTGTCTAATCCTAAACAAATCTTTCAATACGTTCACATGAGACAAGGCACTACTCGGATCCCTAACGAATTATTCTCTGATGATAAATCCTATGATAGTCCCCAGGGTATTGTTAATGGTTTTGCTGATTTATTTTCTAAAATTTATTTAACTACCTCTCTTTATACAGAATCTGAGGAAGTCCATTCGAATTGTCCTCCTTTTCATCTTTCACCTGTTACTGAGGATGACTTATCAGAAATAATGGTTAGGTTTCCTGATAAAGATACCGCTGGTGAAGATCTGATTCCCAGTTTTTTGGTTCGTGATGCGAGATATGTACTCGTTAAACCCTTGCTGTATATTATTAACCTCGCCATTACTACATCTTCATTTCCAGATGCTTGGAAACGTGCTAGAGTTACACCTATTCATAAAAAGGACGATAAAGCAGTGTTAAAAAACTATCGCCCTATAGCAATCTTAAATAATTTTGCTAAAATTTTTGAGAAAGTTATCTTTCAGCAAATTTTTAATAACACTCGATCTTTCATAGCATCTTCTCAACATGGTTTTGTCTCCGGTAGATCCACTACAACGAACTTAGTCACTATAACACAATTTATTTCTGAGCATCTTGATAAGCAGGGTCAAGTAGATGTTATATATACAGATCTCACTAGTGTTTTCGATGCGGTGCACCATGGCATTCTTCTTAAAAAATTAAGTTCTTTTGGCATGACGTCCTCTGCATTAGGTCTAATGAAGTCATATTTAACAAACAGAATAAATTATGTGTTCTACAACGGTTACAAATCTTATGAATATTTTGCAACATCTGGTGTACCACAGGGCTCTAATTTGGGTCCCTTACTGTTCGTTTTATTCATTAATGATTTGTTGATATCTCTTGAAGACCGAGCTCTAGCCTTTGCGGATGATGTTAAAATCTATGCCTCAGTTTCTAGTGTTTCTGAAGGTGCTGATCTTCAACGGTGTCTTGATACTGTTGCTAAATGGTGTTTAAATAATCATTTAAAGTTGAATATCAATAAATGCTGTGTTGTTACCTACACTAGGAAGTTTCATCCACTGATCGTCGACTATATAATTAATCACCAAAAGCTAACACGTACGGATTTTACTACAGATCTTGGGGTAAACTTTGATTCCTCACTTAGCTTTTCTGTTCACATACGTAATATAGTTACAACAGCCTCCAAATTATATGGTTTTGTCTTACGTACGACTAACGTAAATATATTTAAGTGTCTTTTTAATTCATTGGTTGTTAGCAGATTGGAGTACGCTTCGCAAGTTTGGTCACAGTTATATAACTGCTATCGTTTGGATATTGAACGTATACAACGCAGATTCCTTAAGTTCCTTACATTTAAAATCAGTGGACAATATCCACCGAGAGGTACTGACTATGATTGTCTACTGCTTACGCACAACTTTCAATCACTTAGTCATCGCCGTGATAGACAGGGAGCCCGATTTATATGGAAGGTACTTCATAACCAAATAGATTGTGGTGAAATTCTAGCTTCTTTAAATCTGCTAGTGCCACGCATTAACTCTAGGTGGGCCAAAACCCTCCACTTGCCAACTGCTAACACTAATATGCGCTTAAAATCTCCACTTTACACTATGTGTCGCAATGCTGATGTCTTATATGAAGATATATTCTATGACAACGTTTAATCTTTCTCTTCATGTTCGATGTATTTTATTGTTTTTTTTTTTTTGTATATATTTTTTGTTAAAGTTATTCTCATTTCGTCCTATAATTGGGAAATTTCCTGTTGGGCGATTAATATTATTATTATTATTATTATTATTATTATTATTATTATTATTATTATTATTATTATTATTATTATTATTATTATTATTATTACTACGATGATTTTATAACGGATGGGCGTCTGTTATTTTGTAAATACTGCGAGGTTCATGTTACGGCAACCAAAAAGTTTCAAGTCACGCAGCATCTTCAAACCGGAAAGCATGCAAGTAATAAAAATCGCAAAAGGGGAAATAACGAACGGCAAGTGTCAATTTCTAATTTACCGACGCCTGGACCTAAACGATCAGAACTCAATGCAGAACTTTGTACGTTTTTTATTTGCGCAGACATCCCATTAGCTAAATTAAAAAATGAAGTTCTTTGCCATTTTTTGGAAAAGTATACAAAGCAAAATATTCCAGATGAATCGACATTAAGAAAAAATTATGTTTCTGAACTGTATACATTAACATTGGATAAATTAAGAGCAAAAGTAAAGGATCATTCTATTTGGGTGTCGTTGGATGAAACATCCGATGAAGAATAAAGATGCATAGGAAATATTGTGTTTGGTATATTAAGGGTTCCTGAAGAAAAAAATAAATCATATCTGCTGACTTTAAAAGTGTTGGACAAAGTAAATCATTCAACAGTCGCTGCTTTTTTCAACGACTCTTTAAGTTTATTGTGGCCGTCTGGAATTTTATATGAAAAAGTGCTAGCGGTTTGTAGTGATGCTGCACCATATATGTGCAAAACAATGCGGGGACTGCAGGTTTTATACCCAAACATGATACATGTGACCTGTTTAGCACATGGCTTACATCGAGTAGCTGATTTAGTTCGTAATCTTTATTCAAATGTTAATGTGCTAATATCATCTGTGAAAAAGATTTTCCTTAAGGCACCAAGTCGTATTCAGAAGTTTCGGGAAATATCGGGTGACATTCCACTTCCACCTGCGCCAATCATTACAAGATGGGGAAGTTGGATCGACGCTGCTGTGTATTACGCTGAAAATTTTGAAATTGTGAAGAAAATTGTTGATGAATTCGACTCTGAGGAAGCGCAGTGCATCGAAGAAGCACAGAGTATTCTGAGAAAAAAAGGTATTCGAGAAGATTTAATTTTTATTCGAGCTAATCTGGCATGCATTTCGACTGCAATCTCCAAGCTAGAAGCTAAAGGTCTATCTTTACAAGAAAGCATTCAAATAGTAGAACATGTAGTTAACGGTTTAGCAAAACTCAAGAAAAATGTTTTTATCAATAAATTAAACGAAGTGCTGTCAAAGAATACGGGCTATCAGCAACTGAAGAATATAAATGAAGTGTTGCAAAATGAATCGACCCTTAATGAAAAAAAACGAACATTTAAGTGTTAATGACGTTGTAAAATATGAATTTGTACCAATAGTGTCCTGCGATGTCGAGAGAGTGTTTTCTCAGTACAAAAATATTCTCGCCGACAATAGGCGCAAATTTACTTTTGAGAATTTGTTACACTATGTTGTAGTTAAATGTAATTATAATTTGTTTCTATAATAACGACTAAATAAATAATTTAGAATTAAAAAAAAGTTTTTGTTTTTTTGTAGCAAAATAATGAAGAATGTGGTAACATAAAAAATATTATTTATTCTATAAAAGTTAATTTTTAATGCATATTTAAGTGCATATTTTTGATGATTTTAGTGCATATGTGCATGCATATTTTGAAGTTTTTTAATGCATAATTATCCTAAGCTTACTCATGACACACCGAAAAATTTCGCGACCTGTTCTGTCTGTGGCAAAAATACGTTCAATTTTTTCATGGTTTGACTTAAAAACTGATTTGTAAAATAGTAAACCCACAAAGGCCTTCAGTTCACTCATCTGTAAGTCTTTTAGCTCTGATCTATTCTGATCTCTATACTTTGCCCTAATAGATTCAATTTTTAAATTGGTCCACTGAAGAATTACATTTAGTATTTCATTAGAAAATAACAGACTCCAAACAGTAACAGGATCACTTGTTTCTCCCAGTTTAGCAGAAGGACGTAAACCTGGCAACTGTACAATTATATTGTTTTTGTATCTGTTTTTGCCGTAATAGCTTTTTTGCAAATTACTACAAGCTTGTTCTCCTTCCTCTTCTTTTTCACTTATTCCATCGCAATCCTCAATTTCCTTAGCGCCTTCTTCTATTTCAGCTTCAGAATTAGAATCGTGTACACTTTCCTCATACTGATCTTCTGCACTTTGATTGTTTTCTGTATCACTTGTATCATTCCTCTCGTTCATCCACTGTGTAAGTACACTTTCAAAGTCTGGATCACCGTAGCGGACCCTTTTTGAAGGTCCAGGTTGATCAGCCATTTGGAAAATTGGTATCGGTATGAAATACAATAAAGTTCCGCAAATACCGCGGTTCACTCACAAACCACCACAGTCCAAGACTCGAAAGATCAGCGAGTCGCATGAACGTATTGAGATGCACGATATGCTAGATTGAAGTAGGGGTAAATAATGCGCAAATCAAATTTTGCATCGGTCATGGTGACCGCACTACGGTGGTTAAGGGTTAAAAACTTTGTCGTCCGAAAAAGTTTTGTGTGTCACGTGTCCAGAAACTTTTTTGCGAGTATTCACACTAGTGTGGCCCCGCCTTCGCCTCGGCCCCATAAACCGTGCTCATACTCGCAAAAGTAAAGTTTCTGGCCTAGTGATACAAATAACTATACAGGGTGATTCACGGAACCCGTTTATTAAAAGTTTACGGACTTCCCCTTTGAATATTTTGCAATTGTAAGTTAGCGATAGTGGTCTATTAAAGTATAATATTTTCAACTTTCGGGCACTTCCGCGTGTACCGGAAGTTGCTGTCAACTTTCTTATTTGAAATGGAATACCCCATTTTTTATTGCATTTTTGAATTCCTCGTGAAATTCTAAAATTATTTTATTCAACATATGATACAAGAAAAATTAACCGTTTGAGAGATATTTCCATCTTTTTTTTTTCATTTTTTTTCAAACTTGCGGTACCTTGCTTATGACAGTGCCATCTTTGTGCAATAAAAGCCATAATGTTAAATTTTGGCCTGCAGTAGACTACAGTAACATGCTTTGAGATCATGTCCAGTTTTAAACTGAATTGTCTACAGGCTGGTTAAAAAGTAACTTCTATTCGAATAAATTTTAACCGTCGAAAAGTCAGTTTTTTTTAATGGAATACCCAGTATATTTTTATACCTAGAGATTCAGAATTAAATATTCTTTCGAACTGTATTTATAATAATAATAATAATAATATGTTTTATTTCGATCATACGCGGGTACTGTGGAATAGTACATGCAAATGAAAGATAACGTCAAAATAGCATTCCGTATACTCATCTCTTACCTTTCTTTTTCTATTCATGATTTTGTCTTTGACTCATCATTTTTTTTTTCACTTTTCGGTATTATAAAATTTATCAAGCAAAGGTTTTTTTAAAATTAATTTGCGATTCTAAATTAAATTTCTCTTTAAAAACCGAAAAACAACATTTAAATACCTGTCTAACTGCTGTATTTGTTATTTACATATGCCGTATGTATGTGAATTCTTGGTATTACCTTTTACGCATTTATAAAAATAAATTCACTCTTACGAAATAATTTTTTTAAAAATATAATCAAATGTCTAATAATTTTTTGAAAACTAATAAATCAATCATAAACAAATCAACATTAGAACTAATACACAAATTGTTAGTTATAATATTTGCTCTAAGTGTTCTCTATTATTTATTAGTAATAAATAATGAAGGACACTTAGAGCAACTTTTTGTTGTATCTAAGTAATAACTTATTTACCTAGACACAACAAATTATATTATTAACTTCTTTAGTTACTGATTTTTTTTCAAATACATTTAAAATTCTTGCGTTTGTATTTTCATTATCTTGGTTCTCCGTACGGATTAAATTGTTTTCTTTTTTTAATTTCTACTAGACGGATGATTTAAAAAATTACAATTTCTTTAGTTTTCATAGTCCACTATTTAAAAATAATATCAAAAAATTTAAAAAATTAACGTTCTAAAATAAAAATTATCGATAACGAGTGAGATATATACGAGATAGGTATAGGGAATGCGAATACAGGACGAAAGAACAATTAATCTTTTGAGTCACTTGGTATAAAAATAAAATAAAAATATACTGGGTATTCCATTTAAAAAACTTGACAAAAATTAACATCATGGTTTTTATTGCACAAAGATGGCAGTGTCATAAGCAAAGTACTGCAAGTTTGAAAAAAATGGAAATATCTCTGAAACGGCTAATTTTTCTTGTATCATATGTTGAACAAAACAACTTTAGAATTTCATGAGGAATTCGTGTTATAAAAAATGGGGTATTCTATTCAAAATAAGAAAGTTGACAGCAACTTCCGGTGTAAGCGGAGGTGCCCGAAAGTTGAAAATATTATATTTTAATAGATCATTATCGCTAACTTATAACTGCAAAATAGAAAATAAAAATTCAATGGGGAAATTCGTAAACTTCTAAGGAACGATTTCCGCGAATCATCCTGTATAGTATACTATTATTACTACACATGTGGATAACCCTTTTTATTGGCTTTCCGAGAATACATTTAAATAAGTTTTATAACACTTAAGTTATTGTTAATTAATTATACATTTTACAGATATTAGTTGGATGACCTTGGCATCAGATCCACGAATGTGTTGCATAGCAAGTTATTGTGTTTTTTTATCCAAACCAATAAAAAAATATTATTATTTTATTCGATTGCGTAAGATTTTTGTATGATAAAAACTTAATTAGTGTTTGAAGCAGCAAATAGCGGCTTACCTCACGGACTTCAAGACGAATTCGGATGGACCGTAGACTTTGATGTTCGTATAAGTTGACTTGACTGCCACTGCTCCGCTTCCTTGGTCCATTACCACTTCGGGGATGTATAAGGGTTCACAACCAGGAATGCCGAATTCGGGGATTCCTTTGGCCATCATGGGTCGAAGCAATTCCACAGAACTCTTAATGCATTCGGTGAGGTTAACGTCGCTACGTCGGCATGTCTTTAGGAAAGATGCTAAAAGCCAATAAAATTTAACTGTTATTAATTGATAATATTTTTAAATGAAAATTGGGTTCTGTGAGTTAAATGAGGGTCTAGGACAATTCGCCATCGCCGAATTGTCGTCGCCAATTCACCGTCGCCGATTCGTCGTAGGTACAATTCACCGCCGGAAAACTCGCCGTCGGTAAATTCGCCGTGAGCGATTAAAGTTTTAAGTGCAGGTACATATCCAAATCATAATATACCGATAATTATATGTAAATAAAATAAAGAAGTTAACACAATTAATGGAAAATAAAATAATTTGTTATTAATTAAATGTGATACATAGATAAAGAAACAGATAAAAAAATTTGGTCTTCCAGGAAGTATTTCTTATTCTTCAGGGTGTTCGTAAAATCCCTCCAATTCTTCTTTTTTATATTTTCAGATTCTGCTCAAAATCATATTGATTTTCATATCAATCAAAATCACTACACATCAAAAGTCGACTGCTTTCAAAATATTGATTCATGAAAGCTCGTCATTTAAAATTATAAATTAAAAAAAAAAAAAAAAATAGAATTATGATTATGTGTACGTACAGCACCAATTTGTTCGTAATTTTGTGTCTTACGGTGGTCGCACTGTAATTAGGAATTTATTTTAACTTGAAATAGAAAAAACAATAGTAACGTCCATTTTAATTTACTTGAAACGTACTCAAACTATAGTTATTTTCTTCAATTCGTAGGTACAACTTGGGTATTATCTAAAATGGTCAGAAAGTGTTTTAAAGCTTATCAAGCTAAATAAAGCAGTAACATGGGACGGCGAATTGGGCGGACGGTAAATTGGATCGACGACGAATTGGTTCTACGACGAATTGGCGACGACGAATCGGCGACGGCGAGTTGGCGACGGCGAATCGTTCCATCCCCGTTAAATAACTCTGAATGTAGAAAGTTAAACGGGAGCTTTCTTGAGCTGAGCGTCCAAAAGTGTGGTCGGTCGGAGCGGCGCGGCGCCGAAAGAAATGCTTGTAAATCATAGGCACTATTCTGCGCCGCGCTCCCGCCCTAATGGACGCGTCTCGATTGATTTACATGCACTTTGTTTGGGGGCTGCGCCGCGCCGCACATGGGCGGAATTTCGAGAAATTTTGGTCAAAACTTAATAATTGTGTAAAACGATTGAAAACACATCAGGCCATAAAAAGAAACCTTATTATTGAGATTTCAGGTTTAATTAATAATTAATTTTTAACAAGTTTACATATTTATTACACAGGCTGGCTAAAAAGTCTGTAGTACCTTAACTAATTTCTAAAAGATTTTCATTCTGTATAGACGTTCAAAAAAGACCATTTTTAGTATAAGTCTACCATATTTTCGAGTGGTTCATTTATTTGTACAGTGGAGTACCGTTGGAGTAGAAATATAATTTTAATTAAAAAAAAAACATATTTTCACATATTAAAACTATAAGTTCTGTATCACTTAAGAAAGCGATTTCTGCATTTTATTGGTGAAAAATTAAAGAAATTAAAATCCCCCAGAGCCAGGAGACTATTCGTTTGAAAACCCCTGACCGGCCGTGCATCAGTTTCTACAAGCGCATTATAAAACGTTGTAAAATAATAAAACGTCATCGAACTGAAGGGCACTGGATTAAAATCTTCGCTTATGTAATTCCGGAATAGAATTATAAATATCCATCGCGTTGCTTATTAAATCAATCAATTTTCTCAATTTTCACGTAATTGTTAATAGTTTTCTGCTCACAAAACTGTAAAAATAAATAAAAATTAGAAATTCCATTTTCTGAAATTATTTTACTAATTCGTACGTATTCATCGTGTACTTTATTTGCTGGTCGTCAATAAACTGCTTTGTTATTTCTTTATTGCGCAAAATGTTTAAGAATGTCTTTTCTTTCTGCATTTCGGAAAATCATTATTGAATGCAGCCATCGCTTTTATTATTTTGTGGAACCAAAACAATAAAGCGTCATCGAACTCGAACTACGAAGAAACGTATTCGTAAATCATGTGTACTATTGGTTTACAAAGACCAGGATGTCAAGATCTAATTATTGCCGATTATCTAATGAAAGAAATTTAATTCTGATCAATGCAAGCAGATTTAAATTGTTCTCCTTTAATCATAATGCACATACGGGCCACAACCGAGAGGTTGTGAATTTGAAGTCTCGTCTTTAATGGGTCGGTGATTCTATTTTATTGTGTTCCCATAAAGCTTTTAAAATGCGATCAAGCAATTGACCTTGAATTTTGCTGAAATTTTGTTTTATAACGTTGTTTTTGTGCATGGCCGACCAGAAGTTCTCAAACAAAAGAGTCAATACTCCTCCACTAGGTATTTTTTTTTATTTTTGAGCTAGACTTTTGGTAGTTGCAGCATTAATTCTCTTACAAGATGAGGAACTTGCGGTATTAATATGTGAAACTAATCTGATTACTCCCTGTATACAGGGAGATTCAAGCAACTCATTCATTAAAAGTTTACGGACTTCCTCTTTGAATTTCTATTTCATATTTTGCGGTTATAAGTTAGCGATAATGATCTATTGAAATATAATATTTCCAATTTTTGGGCACTTCCGCTTACACCGGAACTTAATGTCAATTTTTTTATTTTAAATGGAATTTTATTGCATTTTCGAAATGCTCATGAAATTCTAAAAATATTTTGTGTAATTTGAAGAGATGGGCCAGGGAATGAACCCGGTGCATTGAGAGCACCCACATGGGTGCATTCAGCAGGGTGCGTACATGAATGTACCGTGTACATTCAAAAATTTAAATTTCCCGCGCAAGTCGAAAGAGAAATAACGTGCTCTTGATGTTATTTAATTGTTTGCAGGTGGTTTACAGATTTAGTGTTTCATAGTGTATGGTGAATAGCTGAATAGTAAACTTTTAAGTTTAACCGGAAGCCTTGTAGCTTAAAATATGAACAAAAAAGTAAGTTTTTGAAATTAACGTTACAAAATAATTGTCTAGGGAAAGTCCGTACATGATATAATATATTTGGTGTCATTTTGAAGCATTTTTTTATGTCTTATGTAAATGTTGGCAACCGGGCAATGCACTCAACCCACTAAGCAAAAAAATGTTATGTAAACATTTTGTGAACGTTATTTAGTCAGTCATTATTTTCTCGTGCTAAAATTTTGTTCTCGGTGAGGTTACAAAATTCTGTAAATATAAATGAAGAAAATGATGTACAAATACATTATAATGTCAAAACAATTAAAAAAATCGTATTACTTACCATTCATCAGTTTTTCAACAATTTTTCCTTATTAACATAAAAACATTTTTGATGATGTGACTGAAAATCTGAAATGTATCTCTTTTAAAAATACGTAAAATAAATAAAACATTTTACTATATTTTTCACGTGTGTTCTTTGCATTCTGTATTCTAACTTTAAAATGTAGCATCACTTTCGAGGATTTATCGCAAAGAGATAGTGCAGCCTAACTGCAGCGGTTTTTTCCCTTTTCCTAAAGCAATGCCACTTTTTAATTAGGAGTAATTTTTAAGTGTGTACTTCTTATAACGAGCCTTCAATAAAAAAACCACCTCGAGTAGCCTTGGAAACAAAAGTACGTACCGTAGATTGAACAGTACAGGTTCTGTGATATTCGCAATAACTGTCAAAATACAAAATTAAATATAGTATAGTAAAATAGTACTTTAAATTTCTTCTGGCATTGACCACTTTCACCAACAAATATGCTAATTTGCAGATATTTAAAAAAAGTTGAATCTTAATATCCACATTTTAAAATTAACTCATAGCGTTTTCTACTGACATGCACTAATGCACTGAGTACGCACTCAATCTATCTTCCATCTTCTTCTAACCTCACCTAATAAAATGAGTTGGAGATACACTCAGTGCATGTAGTGAACGTTAGTAGAAAACACTATCAGTTTTTGTCACGTGTAAGAAGTCGAGATATACCGGATGTTTAAATTGGTTAAATTGGTTATTGGGGATGGTGAGTTGATGTTCGGCAAAAAAAATTCCAATAAAAGTCCTTTAGTTTTCGAAATAAAAATTGCTAAAAATTTGGCTAAAATTGTTGTTACGTCACTGAGTTAAGATGATAAGCAGTCACAATAGTCACAGCTTGCTACATTGTTATTACTGAAAGGAATGCCGCTTACATGAATAATGAGGTGACGGAAATGGCGTTATTTTATGGAAAAAAATAAAAAATAAAAATAAAACAAATTTTTTTAAATGTTTTTTTTTTGGATTTCTTAGGACTTCCAGATGCCACAGTTTTTTTTTGCACTAGCAATTTTCAAACATCCTGTATTTTTTCGATTGTCAGATATTTTATTTTTCTTTACAAAACTATGATTTAACGTTCCTACTCCTTTTCATTTTACGTTTTTAACAATAAACATTTGAAAGAGGTAGGAGGTAGTACAAATTCAATCTCCGACATATTGCGCGTATGTTAATACAAGATATTTTCCAAATATATTATACATATTATATATTATATATAATATATATTATATACATATGTATAGTATACTTAAGGTGTCACATATATTCAATTTTATACGTAAAGTAGAAGTATTAAATTAGTCCATAAACTGTTTACCTGTTCATTAAATAGATGATGTTTCGTGTTCCCAAATTAAGAACAGCAACGACAATCAGCACTGTCAGTAGCAATCGGAAAATACCAAAGTCTAGTAAATTGTCGAAACTAGTGAAGAGCAGCAAAGTTGCGATGCCATATTATTACGCACAGGCGCATTAAATAATTGAGAAATATCGTTTTATTTGGGTTGTTATTATAACATTTAAATAAAACTTTACCTATCATAAAAGTATCATGTTTCAACAATATTATGTAATGTTTCATGCAGTGCTGTAAAGTTATTTCGATATTTTCAATAAATGTTATTATTCTGTTATGTAGTAACATTACATTGGTGTTTCATAACATTCCACATACCATTTGTAATATTCTATCAACATTTTGTTCAAAATATTGCTGTGTTGTTGTGTTGAAAATGTTTCAGAAATGCTAAGTAACATTCTATGCTTAGTGGGAATGCACCGGGTGCATTGTGGGTGCATTCCGTGATTCCACCGATGCAAACGATTGCACCGGGTGGAATCCCATCTCTAGTAATTTGTGATACCAGAAAAATTAGCCGTTTTAGAGGTATTTCCATTTTTAAAAAAAAAGTTCAACGTTGCAGTACCTTGTTTACGATACTGCCATCTTTGTGTGACAAAAGCCACCATTTCAATTTTTGCCCTGTAGTAGGCTATAATCATAGGCTTTCAGGTGAAACCTAATTTTACACAAAATTATTTACGGGCTGGTTGAAAAGTAACTTCTATTCAAATGTTTAGGAAGTTTACAGAAAAAATATTGAAAACGTATCCATACATCGCTTCAATCTGGCGAAATAATAATAGGTAAAGCTCGGATTATATGCATGGAAAATCCGTAAAATATGCGCATATATATGCACGTATCTTCACAAAAATATGCACAAGATATTAAAAAGTTATGCTTCAATATATGTCAAATAAGCACCGACATGCAAAAAGAACTGAAAGTCCATTCCAATTTAATAAACTAAAGTTTGTAATTTGAAGAAAATATCCACAAATATGCACGAAGTTGCCAAAATATGCAAAATATGTATTTTTTGATTGGCTTCTTTTAATCAAAAAACATTAGATATGCATAGAAAACTTAAAACTTTGTTGATATACCTCTTAATAACAAATATGCGTTTTGCATAAAATCCGAGCCTTAATAATAGGTATAATGTGGAAATGCTATATTCTGAGCTTTCTTTTTCCATAAAACATTATGTACAGGATATCTCAGAAATGGTGTTCATCCTTTATAAGCTGACATTATTAGTGCCTTTAAAGTATCAAATCGTTTTCTGAAAAGTGTTACAAGAACTGCCAGAGTACTAGGAATCTTTTAAGCTAGAAAATATCCATTATTTTTCCAAAATTAGTGCTAAAAAATATTTAAATGATACTTAGAAAAAAAAATATAAATAAAGAATCTGCACACATAACTAATTTCATACGCTCGTAACTTGAAAAGTAGCCATAATTTGTGATTTTAGAGTCGGATTGTATGTGGCATGTGACGTAAAAGATGGACAATATTATAGAGACATCCTGTATTTTTGATGTAGTTGGATAAAGAATTCAATGAACTCTCTCACGGATTTAAGAAAATAACTGGGGGCTATTATTTAAAAAGAATTCGATGGCGTCATTACTTAGAAAACAAATAACTGTCAAAAATTGATTTTTACAAAGAGATGTGTCTCTACTTTTTAAAAGCAAAATTTACCTGTCTGTGCGTTCTTTTGAATTGTCAAGAAAAAGAAATGACGAATTTATTTTGAGCACATTTATAATTTAAAAACTGATATAGTTTTACTATTAAAGCCTCACCCAGTACATTAGCACGTATTAGCAGCTTTAACCTTTTCCAATATTCAGTTTACACTTATACCTTTACAAAAAAAATGCATAAGGCTGTCTGATTGAGATGAATCCTGAACTTTTAAGTAGGACAAAACATAACTTGTTATAAAAACATATAATTTATAACTTAAATTTATATGATCTTCCAAAACGACCTTATTAAAAAGAAACAAAATTATTTATACCAAAATATCAAACACCAAAACAGATGCCCAAGTAACTGGCTATTTGGCTGTTGGGCATGGTACAATAATAATAATAATAAAAATAAATAGCTACATACCTCCAGTTTCTGAATTCATTTCAAAAATAGCAATCAGTTACACGACAAAATCAACTTTTATGTTTTTCGTAAGAGGAATAGTATTCAGCAGATAGGAATAAACGCTTCCGGCTTATTTAAACATACACTTTGTTCCGTTGTAACTGGTTCATGATGTTCATGTGATCAAAAGCAATCATGCCGTTGGTTAGAATAGGATGTCGACATTTAGGGAAAAAATAGTGGGATTTGATTTCACTGACTTTAATTTTTGGGGTTTTGACCAGGATTTTATGAAATTTCGCCTGTGTGTGCCGTTCCGACCGACCGGCCTAGTGGATGCACAGCTTTAAAGGAAAAAAGTAATTACGCACGTAATTTCCTGTTTGTAATGGTGTTTCCCTGTGTTATGAGTAAAACCAGTAAGTACAAAGCACAGAACACAATGTTTTTCACCATTATCATAAAAGTAATTAAGGAAGCAAAACAGCACAATGAAAGGAAAACAAACCGCGCAGTGTGCGTAGCTTTCATTTCAGCAGCAAGTTTTGCTTCATTGCAAATTTTTTTGTTGCGCAAAGAAATTTCTTTATGCTGAGTTGGAATTCTTTTAGGCTTCTGGATATAACGTAATTTATATTTATTGTTTTAAAGAAATATTTTTTTATATAGTAAATTTTAATTTATACGCATTAAAATTCTTTGATTCTAGATAATTAGTTAAGTTGATTTTTTTATTAGGAAAAAATGTAGAGTATTTTTTTTATAATAGTTCGATTAAGAGAAGAGAAAAAAGAATGTCTTAAAGTAACTTGTTCGAACTTCAAAAGCAATTATTAAAAAAAGAGAAAACATATCTTTTTTACCTAAGACTAATGGAAAATTTAGCACTATTACATTTTTTTTTTAATTATTTAAATTGATAATTAATAGGAAAGCATTGAATGCAATGACGATTTATTATAATCGTTTCAATTATAATATCTAGCTTCCGTGATTTAAAGCAAAAATTACGTAAGGTGTTAATTATGATAAATTAATAAGTACGGTTAGACCCTGTTTCCCTGTCCAACGATTTACGTCAAAAAATAATTCTTGCTGTAATTCGATAATTCGATAATTGTTAATAATTGAACGTATTTATAATAATAATAATAATAATAGTTTATTGTCACGGATCATTATAATGATATGAACATGGTCAAAATCAGGTACACTAATGCTTCAAAGTTTCGAAATGAAAAGCAATAAAATCATTCGAATTTGAACCTTATCGAAACGGGCCTAATATATTTCGAACCTTAAGGAACAGAGACACTTTCTCCGCACCCCGATAGGAGGGTTGTTTACTTAGGTCCTATTAAACCCCGGCCGGTGCAGATGTATTTATTGAAGCGACGCGCGGTTGCGAACGCGAACGCGGTGCCGAATTTGTTTGTTCTCTTTTGCTTTAACTTAAAAATTGAACAAAAAATGTTTTTTTTTTTAATTAGAATATTTTATATTGTTAAATAACAGGATTTCAGATCATATTATAAAGACATATAAATGTTAAATTGCTATAAAGGACAGACGATGTTAATTAATCTGAAAAATTATAATTATATCAAATTTCTGCCTTTATGCAAACACTTCTGGTTTGTTTGACTTCACAAAAATTTTATTCGTTTGTAGTTTGTGTATGTTTTTCTGTGGTTTTTAAAATTTTCATTACGAGAAATACATAAATAGATTTTTAGTAAATATGAAATACAGGGTGATTTATTAGCTTTGCCATACGGAAAGCTCACATAATTTTAAGAAAATAATAACAATTAGGACATATGTTCGATTTTATTTATTTTTAAGTAAACAGAAGACCTCACAATTTTGATTCTAGTTATTTTGTCCCGTTCCTCTGTACAGCTGTTTCAGTCCTATTTGGGGCTTCGTCAACAGAAGCGATCGCAGGATGTCGCTATTTAAGCGGTTTCTATTATGCTATTTAAGCATTTCCGTTATATTTTACATTTTTTCACGTCATCTTTATTTTATAAATGTTAATATATTGATATTTTCAATTCAATTTTATCATACACGTCTTATTCACATGTCAAGAAACCTATTCATGTAAAATATTTTCGACATCAAGAAAAATTATGTTTCATTTTACCGAACCTCTGTTTTATGATACCCGTTTGTTCTTTGTGATAAAGAGATATCACGTATAAAAACCTATGACTTTTATGCTGTTATGTTTTTCTGCGGATCCTAAAATGAAGCATCTATACATACCGTGACTTATTTTATTAACTCTAAACATAAAAGGTAAATATAACAAATCTTTTTTAATATTTTAACATAAACATAAATGATACTCGCACAATCGTTTGATAGGCTTATGAAGAGTAAAAAATAAGGTTCTCAAAGTTATTTTAATAATTAATTTTTTATTAAGAAATTTTAGTAAATATTATAATTGCTGCATTTATATGTCATTTTTTTTAATTAGCAAAACTCCGTACGTTCATTAACATAATTCGATATTTTAAATTTGTACATTTAAGAAAATGTGTTTTGAAAATATTGGGTTCACTCCTACCAAATGTTCTACAAATGTTGAATGATTTTCCTTACTTTTTTTTAGATATGATATATGTATATTTATGTTGATCTAAAATTAAATGTTGGCTTATTTCTTGTGTATAAAGTGAATTACAATTTAATTTCCTAAACCACGACAGGTTGTTTAAATTTCGGTGTTTTGGTTTTTAAATTTGAGAATATAATATTGAAATTATTAAACTTCATTTTAGCTCTGTAAATAATTTACGATTTATTAAACCTTATATAAATACAATAAAGGATACATATTAATTACTATATAATTACTTATTTATTTTTTACTTTGTTTATTTGTTAGTGTTACGAAGCCTTCAAACGATAGTGAAAAGTTAAGCGATTGTGCTATTAATTAGTGTCGTTGAAAATATTGAAAAAAATTTGTTATACTTAATATTTTCATTTGATTCAAAGACAATATTATTTGAATTTTATATATTATTTAAATTAAATTATATACGAAAGCCTAGTATGTTCTGACATTATTTTCTTATAAAGAAATTAACAATATGGAAATGGATACAGCGGTTTTGAATGGAAGGTAACATGCGAACCAAAGATCGGTCAGGTCGACCAAGAGTCACAACCGCAGATGAAGACGGAAGATTGGTTCAAATGTGTCGACAAAACCCATTCCACTCAAGTAGACAATTATTAGAAGTCGCAGAAGTTCAGTGTTCTCGCCATACCTTATATAAAAGACTAAGTGACGCAGGAATTCGCTGTAGAAGACCAGCCGAAGTTATAGATTTCCAGGACCACCATGCAGAAAGCAGAATGATCTTCTCAGTTCAAAATTTGTACAGAAACTGGGATAATGTCGTGTTTTCGGACGAGAAAGTCTTTTGCTCGATTGAATTATGAAAGCCGTTTACAGAAGTAAGAACACACGCTTCGATCCAAATCATATCGTCAAAAATAAGTCTAGCGGGAGAATATCTTCGGCTTATTGGGGCTGGATCTCCTCTCATGGGACCGGAGATTTAATTCGAATTCCAGCGAAACTAACTGCTGTGACATATGTTCTTCTTCTAGAAGAATATATCTTGCCTTTAGCTTACGCCAACGGCGGCACTGTAACATTTGTGCAAGACAATAGTAGCGTTCATACAGCCAGGGTAGTCAAGGACTGGTTTATTGAACATCCAGAAATAGAAGTTCTAGATTGGCCGGCAAAGTCACCCGATCTTAACCCTATAGAAAATGTGTGGGCAACAGTTATTCGGAATTGGGAAATTGAGCATATAAATCGAAATCACCAATTATTAAATAATGAAATCTTGAATATCTGGGACCAATTAGGTAATGGACCACTGTGCTCAAATGAAATAAATTCCATGCAGAGAAGACTGGAGGAAGTAATTACAAATGGCGGTTACTACACACATTACTAATTTGTAATTAAAATATATATTACACTATTATTGATCTATTTTTTTATGTAAATATATGTATATGTGAATTATTATTTTGTTAATTTTTATTTCAGTTTTGCTTTTACTTGTAATAAGTTTTTCGTTGTTCTCAATAATAAAGTCTTGAATACTTTTTCCAGTGTATGTTATTCTTTTTTATACGGTATCATATAATATTGTAAGAATTTACAGTGAAATAAATTTAAAATAACTTAATTTCATTTAAATAATAAGTTTACTGATGATACTTATTGATCGAATAATTAACTCATTAAAATTATTCAGAATCATACAAATTTAGGAAACTTAACAAATATAGTATTAAACTCCTAGAATATAGAATGATATGTGTAACACTTAAAAATTGCAATACTTGCGTTAAAAATAATATACATATTTCATTCTACGCCACAGAGGAAAAAATAATATTCTTCTTTTTAGTTTCTTCTCAAATCTGACATCAGTAAAATAAGTTGAAAAGTTCATCCACAAAGTTTGGCAAGTTTTCATTAATCTAGAAGTTAAGAGAAAATTATTAAATCGTATAACATTTATTTTGTGAAAATATGTGAATGATTTTTGAGTATTTGAAAAAATATATAGAATGAGCTAGATTATTTAAATTTGTTTCTTATTATAATAATATAAATGCTAAGAAGTTCTGCTCAACAAAGCTATTAATTAGTTGCAAAACATATGTGTATTTAATGAAACTAGAAAGTTAAATTTAATTAACGAAAAATAACAGATTTTATTTTATTGACTTATTTAATTTCAATTGCCAAAGTTTCAGAAATTTTAATTTCATAATGCACACATTATTTACTACACATGTTATAATATTTAGAAAATAAATTTTGTTAAATTTCTTATCCATCCAACTACAATGAAAGTCTTTCTAGCAGATTATTCAAGTTGGTTGAATAAGTTCGCATCTGTGTTAAATCGCTGTGTTTGCAATGACCGGTTTTATTATCGGGGTAGCAGGTACGGTTATAATTGTAAAGCATAAAATTACTTACTGCCAGTGTCATGTCTCGTACTCCGAAAACTTTATAGTAGAAGTGTACATGTAACACAATTCAATTAAAAACATAATACAATTAAAAACAATATGAAACATGGGTATGTAACATATCACAGTGAACACAAATAATATAAAAATCACAATTACAAGGATAAGAATACGCTGGGAAAACGTGTAGAAAAAGAACTCACCGAGCCACAGCAAGCAATAAATTAAATTTTAGCATGTGAACGAAATCTGCCCAACAGGGCACTAATTGTCAGAGCTTATTAGTTCATTGACATGATAGAAAGCTTTTTCGCGTAGGTAGCGTTTTAGTAATATCTTAAATTGTTTAACATCTGCACTTTTGATATTGATAGGTAATGCATTAAAGATTATTATTACTCTGTAATGAGCTCCACCTTGATAGAGAGTCATCCTGTGCTTTGGGATACTGAAGTCATTACGTTGTCTAGTTTGCATATTATCATACATATCAAGATTACGAGTAAACATACGCTCGTGTTTTTTTATGAACGTGGCTAGTTCATAGATGTATAAACTGGCAAGGGTTAAAATTCCCAAATTTTGAAATAATGGTTTGCATGAACTATTTATCGGCACTCCACACATGGTTCTGACAATCCTTTTTTGTAGAAGGAATAGACGCGTAACGTGGCAGGAGGATCCCCAGAAAAGAATGCCATAGCGTAACCTGGATTCGACGTAAGCATAATAAAACGCTTTGAGGGATGATATTCCTACATTGGCTCTTAGGTTATTTAAAGCATAGAAAGCAGAGGAAAGCTTACTGTTCAATTTACTGCAATGTTGCTCCCAATCAAGTTTGGCGTCGACAGTGAGACCCAGGAACTCAACGAAACTCGATGTCGGTAGCGATTTATTATTATATTTGACTAAGATGCTAAAGGCAGCAGGTTGTTTTTTAAATGTGACAATCGCGGTTTTATTCATATTAAGGCGAAGATTATTGATTGAGCACCACCTATTCATTTTCTCGACAATTTCAGAACTGATTTTGGAAATTTCCTCAGCTGACTTATTAGCTACAATTGCGTTAGTGTCATCTGCATATTGTGATAGGTGTTCGAGTGAGACGGTAAGGGGCAAGTCATTTACGTAGATCAAAAATAAGGTCGGTCCTAGGGTCGATCCCTGAGGGACTCGACGGTGAATAGGTGACTCGGTTGAATGGTAAGTTTTAATTGTGTTATATAAATAAGATTGAAAAATACTCAGAGCTAGACCACGTTTGCCATATCTCTCCATTTTTTTTTCTGTTCTATTTATTTCTATTCTATTTATGAATATAAAATCCAAACATTTTTTACAGAATTTGTGATACACAGTGTGACAACATGGGCAATTTTTGTATTTGAAAAGACAGAGAGATGGTTATATTAGCAAAAAGGTGCAAGTTTAAGAGTCATGGCCAACTCGGTTAAAATTTTACAAAACCAGATCCTCCTAATTTCTTTTATTTGTCGTAACTTTTTTGTTATTTAAGATATTGAGATACGGTTTGAACTAATTTGCACGGCAATTTAAGTATATTTATCGGCACTTAATAAAACTAATTTCTTTTTTGCAAATTTTCAGTAATCGAATCTAACCTCAAAATTTTTAATTGATACCCTCCAATTTTTCTGGCCCTTTTAAAACAGATTCTTTTTTGTGAATTCAATGATGTATCACATGATATGGAAGCCTTTTCAAAATTTTGAAAAACTGAACTTATTATTAAAACATTGCTTTTTGGTTTTCAAATTAGACTGCAGTCCCACTGAGCGATCGCAGCCAATTGTGAGCAAACGATTAAAATTTTAAACCAATGTCACATCAGCTTGTGCCAAAAAGATTTCATTGGTTAAAATAATAATCGCTTGTATACGATTGTCTGCAAACGATCAATGGAACTGCAGCCTTATCTGTATCCTTTTAACTCCGACTTTCTTGTAGCACGTGGTATAAGTACAGTCGCGATCAAGCGAATAGAGACTTATTTACAGTTCTGTAATACTTGTTACCAACGTTAACAAGGGCGCGGTTAGCTTGCAACATTCTCGATAAGGATGATTGCGATAAAATTTACCGTAGTTTTCAAAATTGTCCATTATAGGATGAAATAAGTAATAACAGACACTATTGACAGGAACGTACGATGATAAGCGTGCTTTTTGTTTCGAAACCAAAAACTACCAGTGAAAAACTTTATAAACTTTCGATGTCTTCTATAAGTTTGAGAATGAGAATGTGTGAGACGGCTTTTGCTCATAATGCAGTAATCACGGTTTTTAAATTAAATGGTAATTATAAGTTACAATAAAACTTTGGTTTGTTTTAATTCTACAGAGAAGTGAAATAGGACCTAGGTTTAGTGGCATACAGACAATATTTGCGAGTTAAATTAGTAAAGCAATTCGTTTTTAAAAAAATAGTAATGTAAGACTACGGTTCAAATCAAATTTGAATCAATATTTATTTCTTTTGTTTATTTGTCATAGAATAGTAATGTTATATGACTAACTAGCTGAATTATGTAAATGAAATGGAAATGGAATGGCGCGCACTGAGTAGACGAGTTTTGTGCAGCTCCTAATAATTCATTATTTTCCAACGTTTTCGTGTGGTGTAATTAAGTGCAAATTTACCAGTTGCTTCATTAACTCTGCCATCATATTTTTGTAATAATGGTTTTGACAAAAAGTCAGCGTGAAGAATACACAGATCTCATAAAAGAGGTGTTAAACACTGTTCGTGATAATAAAACTTGCGATGGATCTGTGAACCTTGACCAAGAATACGCCAGCCTAAAAACTGGAATTGACAACATTAACAAAAAGTTGGATACTATTGTTAATAAACTCGAAACCAAAATCTCAATTTTTTTTCCTGCAATTGAATTTTCGGTTTTAAAACTTTACTTCTTAATTTACAATTTTTCTCTCTTGTAAAATATTTAATTTTTTAGTATACTGAGTCATTTCATTTACCTATGATTAAGTTCTAATATGGATATCGCATGAGTGAACTGTATTTAAGGATAGCTCATCTCAACGTCAGATCACTTCTAAGTGGCTTCGATGCAATTAAAGATGTTATTTTAACTAATGATTTCGATCTTCTCTTTTTAACTGAAACCTGGCTCTCTAATGACATAAGCTCTGGTTCACTTCATATTGCAAATTATGTTTTTGTTAGACGTGATCGTACCAGTAGGGGTGGTGGAATTGGTATTTTTATTAAGAAGACTATAAAATTTACCCTGATTCAATCGGAGATCACACCTTTTATCGAGCACTTGTGGGTGAAATTATTTATTGAATCTACTTCAGTTTTGGCTGGTGTAGTGTACAGACCGCCACATTATAATTTCCATGAATTTTTCCCTTACTTTGAAGATACCTTATTGAAATTATCTATGTCTCATGATTACATTTATATCCTAGGAGACTTCAATATTAACTTCCTTTCGCCTTTTGAAGGTCATTCCCTCCAATTTTCAGAAATTTTAGAGTCATTTAATTTAAAGCAAATTATTAGTGAACCAACTCGTTTCACAACAAATTCTGCCTCTCTTATTGACCTTATTATTACCAATAAAGATAATGCCGTGGATAACTCGGGCACTATTGATGTTCATGAAGTTTCCGACCACTCCTTAATTTGGTGCACAACTACTTTTATTAAACCTACAAATACAACTCCCATCACCTTTTTTTTATCGTGACTTTAAAAATATCAATCTAACTGATTTTAATAATGATTTGGCTTCCATTCCGTGGCAAGAGATTTATAATTTTGATAATATTAACAGTAAAATAAATTTTCTCAATGCCAACTTACTTGCGCTCTTTGATTTGCATAAGCCCTTCAAAATATTTAAAAGCAACAAGCAGTCACCATGGATGACTGACAATGTGCGGTTCATGATGAATCTTAGAGACAAATCTTTATCTCGTTTTAAACGGACCGGTCTACAAGAACACTGGGTTTATTATAAATCCTTAAGGAATTTGGTAACAGTGGCAGTCAGGTCTGAAAAGAAAGCTTATCTTAACCGTATTATTACCGATGGTAATGCTAAACTAATGTGGAACCAGTTAAAAAAGTTCGGCATACGTGGCAACAGTCAGTGCGCTATTCCTGATACGCTCAACGATGCTCATAAAATAAATAACTACTTACTCGAGTCTTTAAATATTTCTGATTGTGAACTTCCTGAAACTGTAGACTTCTACTGCAATAACTACAATTGTAGTGAAAATTTTCAGTTCTCTCCTGTGACGGAAGATGTTGTTGCTAAATTACTACTGGGTTTTTCTAGCAAAGCGAGCGGAATGGATAATTTAAACATTGACCTATTATATTTTTGTTGTCCCTATTTACTACCTGTTTTCACACACATTATAAATTTTTGCATTGAAAATGGTGTTTTCCCAAAGATTTGGAAAGAGGCACGTATTTTACCGTTACCCAAAAATAGAAATCCCAAAACATTTAAGGATTTACGTCCTATAAGCATCTTGCCCGTTCTATCCAAAGTGCTTGAAAAGATTTTGGACAACCAACTAAGACATTTTTTTATCTACTAATAATATTTTACCAGAAATGCATTCTGGATTTCGTCCAGGCTACAGCTGTTGCAGTGCCTTACATAATGTAATCGATGATATCATTACTGAAGTAGACGAAAATAAAATGGTTTTATTAGTTTTACTCGATTACTCCAAAGCGTTCGATCTTATCAATCACAATGTGTTACTTGCTGTTTTAAAATCTATTGGATTAGGTGAAAGTGCTTTAAGTTTTTTTCATAATTATCTCATTGGTAGGACTCAAGAGAGTTTTTTGTGGTGGTGTACTTTCTGACGCCTTATATGTTCCCTGTGGTGTTCCTCAGGGTTCAATTTTAGGTCCCTTGCTATACTCAATTTATACATCTAAATTTTTGTTATCAATGAATTATTGCAAATATCATCTTTACGCCGATGATACACAATTATATTATTCATTTAATTTACAGTATGTTGGCGTAGCATGCACTAAAATTAATGACGATATAAACACACTAGTGAAAATATCCAACGAACATGGACTGAGTCTGAATGCCGCCAAAACAAATATCATGCTGTTTGGTAAGAAAAATCTCGCCTGCAAATTTCTAGTCAACTTAACTTGCGTATGGGTGACGTCACGTTATCGTTATCTGATTGTTGCCGTAGTCTTGGCCTATACATCGACTGTGATCTTAAATTCACACAACATGTTACGAAAATTATACAAAGGGCTTTTGCTAACCTTAAAGTAATTTATGTCAACCGCCATTACTTCTCTCAGTCTATTAAACGCTTACTGTGCGAGTCAATGGTTTTGTCGCATTTCAGTTTTTGCGATAGTATATATGGTCCATGTTTGAATGTCTCCGACATCACGAGAATTCAACGGGTACAAAATAGCTGCATGAGACATATGTGGAGTAAGGCGTAGATGTCACATCTCTCATAAGTTGAAAGAATTACATTGGCTTAATATGCATAACAAACGTTTTCTGCACAGCGCACATTTTTTTCACAAAGTCTTATTATACAAATGTCCTCCATATTTGTACAAAAAAATTCGGTTTCGAACAGATGTTCATAATGTTAACGTGAGACGTAACGACCTTTTGACAATTCCTCGCCATCACTCGGAATTTTTTAAACGATGTTACAGCTATCAAATTGCCAACATTTTGAACACGTTTCCTGAAGCTTTTTTAAAATTGTCACCGTCCCAGTTCAAGACAAAACTAAAGAGCTTACTTTTTAGTGATCCGCGTTGAGTAGAGTTTCATATATTTCTTTTTCTGTATACATTATTTTCAATCATTACCGATTTTCGATTGTGAATCTCTCATCGATATCCTTACCACCAATATTATATACTCGTTATCATGTACTGATTTTCGTTCATATATCTGTTAGGTACCAATTATTATTATCATTATTATTACGTTTGGTACCAATTATTTATAGCAAAGTGTGTGGAGTTACATAAAGTTTCTCTTTCGTTAAAGTTTATTTTCCTTTGTTTACACTAAATATTTTGGGTGTTGGGATTATTTAATCAGAAATAACTTCAGTACATCCGTTGTGCAATTAGAGCGACATTGTCCCTGTCTTAAAATGATTCACCGCTCAAGAAAATTTAGCCCAAAACTCGTTATAAATTGTCAGTTATGTAAGTGGCAAGATAAAGGAAAATAAAAGTAAGGGATCGTAAGTCAGTGTAATGTTAGCATCGGTGGTGTGAGCTTGTGAAGTGCACCGGTCGAGAAATTAGAATCCAGGTTAGTGTGGGGTTCATTATTTACATAGAGTCTAACGATTTTACACTGCTAATATCGCTGAATGAACAGCTGGTAACAATTTATCAATCAGATGGTTAAAAAGTCGGTGCAGTCGTTGACTGATACCAGTTAATTGTTTGCTAATCCACGTTATGCGGGCGGGTCGTTGCGTGGCATTCCTGAAACCTACTGGGTGCGTTTTCCCCCAGTAGACTGTGAGGAGGGAACCTCGTGCGTTTTCCCTTGGTTCCATTGCACTACCTACAGCGGGCTATGGTTATCCTAGCCGGGGAATGCTAGTTTGTTTTACAAGTTTATGATTAGATTCCTGAAACCTACTGGGTGCGTTTTCCCCCAGTAGACTGTGAGGAGGGAACCTCGTGCGTTTTCCCTTGGTTCCATTGCACTACCTACAGCGGGCTATGGTTATCCTAGCCGGGGAATGCTAGTTTGTTTTACAAGTTTATGATTAGATTCCTGAAACCTACTGGGTGCGTTTTCCCCCAGTAGACTGTGAGGAGGGAACCTCGTGCGTTTTCCCTTGGTTCCATTGCACTACCTACAGCGGGCTATGGTTATCCTAGCCGGGGAATGCTAGTTTGTTTTACAAGTTTATGATTAGATTCCTGAAACCTACTGGGTGCGTTTTCCCCCAGTAGACTGTGAGGAGGGAACCTCGTGCGTTTTCCCTTGGTTCCATTGCACTACCTACAGCGGGCTATGGTTATCCTAGCCGGGGAATGCTAGTTTGTTTTACAAGTTTATGATTAGATTCCTGAAACCTACTGGGTGCGTTTTCCCCCAGTAGACTGTGAGGAGGGAACCTCGTGCGTTTTCCCTTGGTTCCATTGCACTACCTACAGCGGGCTATGGTTATCCTAGCCGGGGAATGCTAGTTTGTTTTACAAGTTTATGATTAGATTCCTGAAACCTACTGGGTGCGTTTTCCCCCAGTAGACTGTGAGGAGGGAACCTCGTGCGTTTTCCCTTGGTTCCATTGCACTACCTACAGCGGGCTATGGTTATCCTAGCCGGGGAATGCTAGTTTGTTTTACAAGTTTATGATTAGATTCCTGAAACCTACTGGGTGCGTTTTCCCCCAGTAGACTGTGAGGAGGGAACCTCGTGCGTTTTCCCTTGGTTCCATTGCACTACCTACAGCGGGCTATGGTTATCCTAGCCGGGGAATGCTAGTTTGTTTTACAAGTTTATGATTAGATTCCTGAAACCTACTGGGTGCGTTTTCCCCCAGTAGACTGTGAGGAGGGAACCTCGTGCGTTTTCCCTTGGTTCCATTGCACTACCTACAGCGGGCTATGGTTATCCTAGCCGGGGAATGCTAGTTTGTTTTACAAGTTTATGATTAGATTCCTGAAACCTACTGGGTGCGTTTTCCCCCAGTAGACTGTGAGGAGGGAACCTCGTGCGTTTTCCCTTGGTTCCATTGCACTACCTACAGCGGGCTATGGTTATCCTAGCCGGGGAATGCTAGTTTGTTTTACAAGTTTATGATTAGATTCCTGAAACCTACTGGGTGCGTTTTCCCCCAGTAGACTGTGAGGAGGGAACCTCGTGCGTTTTCCCTTGGTTCCATTGCACTACCTACAGCGGGCTATGGTTATCCTAGCCGGGGAATGCTAGTTTGTTTTACAAGTTTATGATTAGATTCCTGAAACCTACTGGGTGCGTTTTCCCCCAGTAGACTGTGAGGAGGGAACCTCGTGCGTTTTCCCTTGGTTCCATTGCACTACCTACAGCGGGCTATGGTTATCCTAGCCGGGGAATGCTAGTTTGTTTTACAAGTTTATGATTAGATTCCTGAAACCTACTGGGTGCGTTTTCCCCCAGTAGACTGTGAGGAGGGAACCTCGTGCGTTTTCCCTTGGTTCCATTGCACTACCTACAGCGGGCTATGGTTATCCTAGCCGGGGAATGCTAGTCTGTTTTACAAGTTTATGATTAGATTCCTGAAACCTACTGGGTGCGTTTTCCCCCAGTAGACTGTGAGGAGGGAACCTCGTGCGTTTTCCCTTGGTTCCATTGCACTACCTACAGCGGGCTATGGTTATCCTAGCCGGGGAATGCTAGTTTGTTTTACAAGTTTATGATTAGATTCCTGAAACCTACTGGGTGCGTTTTCCCCCAGTAGACTGTGAGGAGGGAACCTCGTGCGTTTTCCCTTGGTTCCATTGCACTACCTACAGCGGGCTATGGTTATCCTAGCCGGGGAATGCTAATGATAGTTATTTTCTAAGTTGACCCTGCAGAACGTGGAGGTTTGTGCGTTTCTGAACGTAAACTAGTTGATTCACGGTTACCACCATGGAAGCCTGACTTTAGTTACTGCTGAAAATTGATTGACTTACATTGATTACCGAAATGGCGTTTCCTGTGTAAAGCGAAGGTTAGCCTAGAGGAGCACATTTATACAAAGAACAGTGTTCATTAGCGATATTAGAAGCAGGTGAAGTTGTTGTATAATGGTTGAACCGGCCAGTACATTACATAATGATTAAAGTAATCGGTCTATGAAATTCTGATTTCGGAAAAATACTTCAGTGGTTCATTTACATAATCCAGCTAGTTAGTCCTATAATATTGCTATTCTGTGACAAATAAACAAAAGAAATAAATATTGATTCAATTTCGCATTTGATTTGAACCGTAGTCTTACAAGTGTGTGTGAGGGGTAGACCAGGGAACAGTTACTACTAGTTCATCTGACCTCACACACTTTAAGCACAAAAATTTTGTTTAGAGTTTTTATATATATTGCAATAATTGTATTTACCTTTGTGCCTAATAAACTGATTATTATTATTATTATTAACCACTGAAGTATTCTTCCGAAATCAGAATTTCATAGACCGATTACTTTAATCATTATGTAATGTACTGGCCGTCAATAGCAGAACGTGTCGGTTCAACAACAACAACAACAACTTCAACTGCACCTAATATCGCTAATGAACACTGTTCTTTGAATAAGTGTACTCCCCTCGGCTAACTTTCGCTTTACACAGAAAACGCCATTTCGGTAATCAATGTAAGTCAATCAACTTTCAGCAGTAATTAAAGTCAGGCTTCCACGGTGGTAACCGTGAATCAACTAGTTTACGTTCAGTCCTCGGCATCACAATGCCGACGCTAACAAATGTCATGGGAGCCCGGGAAACGCACAAACCTCCACGTTCTGCAGGATCAACTTAAAGAATAACTATCATTAGCAGTCCCCGGCTAGGATAACCTTTAGCCCGCTGTAAGTAGTGCAATGGGAACCAAGGGAAAACGCATGAGGTTCCCTCCTCACAGTCTACTGGTGGAAAACGCACCCAGTAGGTTTCAGGCATCTAATCACAAATTTGTAAAACAAACTAGCATCCCCGGCTAGGATAACCTTTAGCCCGCTGTAGGTAGTGCAATGGAGCCAAGGGAAAACGCACGAGGTTCCCTCCTCACAGTCTACTGGGGGAAAACGCACCCAATAGGTTTCAGGAATGCCACGCAACGGCCCACCCGCATGACATGGACTAGCCAACAATTAACTGGTATTAGTCGACGACTGCATCGACTTTTTAATCATCTGATTGATAAATTGTTACCAGCTGTTCATTCAGCGATAATAACATTGAAAATCGTTAGACTGTGTATAAATAATAAACCCCGCACTAACCTGGATTCTAATTTCTCGACCGGTGCACTTCAGAAGCTCACACCACCGATACTAACATTACACTGATTTTCGAACGCTTACTTTTATTTTCCTTTATCTTGCCACTTACATAACTGACAATTTATAACGAGTTTTGGGCTAAATTTTCTTGAGCGGTGAATCATTTTAAGACAGGGACAATGTCGCTCTAATTGCACAACGAATGTACTGAACAGTTATTTTTGATTGAACAATCCCAACACCCAAAATATTTAGTGTAATCAAAAGAAAATAAATTTTAACGAAGAGAAACTTTATATAACACCACAGTAATAATAGCAGTAAGTAATTTCCAAGTTTTGTTTGCTTTTTTAGTTTGCTTTAGTTGCTTTTTGTTCTGTGTAATTCGAATTAAATTCAATACACATTGTTACAACTTTAAATGTGGAAATCGGCTATATTCAGTAGTATTCTCAGTATTCAATTAACTTCGTTCGGATTGCAATTTATTATTAAAAGCTTAGAATACATTAGACAAGTTTCGCGTTAAAAATAAAAACAGGAATGTTTTTAATAAAACTGAATGAGAGTATAAATGATGTGTTTACTGTGTGTAAATATTTAAACCGGTAACACATCACCATAAATGTGGAGTTACATAAAGTTTCTCTTCGTTAAAGTTTATTTTCTTTTGTTTACACTAAATATTTTGGGTGTTGGGATTATTTAATCAAAAATAACTTCAGTACATCCGTTGTGCAATTAGAGCGACATTGACCCTGTCTTAAAATGATACACCGCTCAAGAAAATTTAGCCCAAAACTCGTTATAAATTGTCAGTTATGTAAGTAGCAAGATAAAGGAAAATAAAAGTAAGGGATCATAAATCAGTGTAATGTTAGCATCGGTGGTGTGAGCTTGTGAAGTGCACCGGTCGAGAAATTAGAATCCAGGTTAGTGCGGGGTTTATTATTATATATTTATTATACAGTCTAACGATTTTACAATGTTAATATCTCTGAATGAACAGCTGGTAACAATTTATCAATCAGATGGTTAAAAAATCGGTGCAGTTGTTGACTGATACCAGTTAATTGTTTGCTAATCCACGTTATGCGGGCGGGTCGTTGCGTGGCATTCCTGAAATCTACTGGGTGCGTTTTCCCCCAGTAGACTGTGAGGAGGGAACCTCATGCGTTTTCCCTTGGTTCCATTGCACTGCCTACAGCGGGCTAAGGTTATCCTAGCCGGGGAATGCTAGTTTGTTTCACAAGTTTATGATTAGATTCCTGAAACCTACTGGGTGCGTTTTTCACCAGTAGACTGTGAGGAGGGAACCTCGTGCGTTTTCCATTGGTTCCCATTGCACTACCTACAGCGGGCTAATGGTTATCCTAGCCGGGGATTGCCAGATTGATTATCAAGTTTATGATTATATTCCTGAAACCTATTGGGTGTGTTTTCCACCAGTGGACTGTGAGGAGGGAACCTCATGCGTTTTCCCTTGGTTCCCATTGCACTACCTACACCGGGGCTAAAGGTTATCCTAGTCGGCTAGTCGGGGTGTGCTAATGATAGCTATTTTCTAAGTTGGCCCTGCAGAAGGTGGAGATCAACCTTATGGAAGTACACTTATACAAAGAACAGTGTTCATTAGCGATATTAGGTGCAGTTGAAATTGTTGTATAATGGTTGAACCGGCACGTTCTGCTATTGACGGCCAGTACATTACATAATGATTACAGTAATCGGTCTATGAAATTTTGATTTCGGAAGAATACTTCATTGGTTCCTTTACATAATTCAGCTAGTTAGTCATAAAACATTGCTAATCTGTGACAAATAAACAAAAGAAATAAATATTGATTCAAATTTAGCATTTGATTTGAACCGTAGTCTTACATAAATGGCAACAATTTGAATTCATATGTCCTTAACAAAAAGTTAATAGTTTTCGAGAAAAATGCAATGGGAGATTTTCATCAAACCGTTTGAAAACTATTGGCGTAACTAACTATAATGAATGCCTATAACTCTCGCGTACCTGGCCGCCTCTTGAATGACGACGCAAAGATAGGTCAGTGTTTAACTTTGACCTGCGTCAACGAGTCGTAAATTATCCGGCCACTGAAAACATATTAAACGCGTTCATAAACCGCCTAGATTTATTAAATAAATAAATTTACCTTCACTCCAAGTAATTACAATAATTTTAAGTGTTTTCAAATCGTAAACGGACGATTACTAGATGCAAAATGCGCCTCAAAGATGCGGATTAGTTAAATGACATGACATGACATCATCGTTTATATTTCGCATATTTCACCCTCACGAGTAATAAATTGACTTTCTATTTCCTATTAAACTGGATTAAGATCAATTAAAGTAAAGGAACTGAAGTTTAAAATCGGTCGCACTACGTAATCAAACTAGAGAGAATAAAATTCAATTATACGTCGTTATAACTTATGTATTCAAATTGGAGGCCATAATTTTGAATAGTTTTTATAATTCTTCATGTTTTCATAATAACTAGAAAATAATTACAATTTTGTAGTTGTTGGAAATAAATAGAAAATTTATTATTTGCATTTAAATTATTTCTAGTATTCATTTTCTTTATTTAATAAATAATAATGTCTTTATTATTCAAACAAATAACAGATAATAAGAAATAAAATTAAATTTAGAACAAGGCGAGTTTCAGCTTAATCCAAGGGAAGAAGCCGCTCTACTTATAAATAAATATTTCGTTTTAATTTGGCCTTGAACCATTTCCAGCCACAATTTTATCAATAAAAGTTACTTAATTTCAATCAATACAGGGTGGGCCAATGGCATCCATTTCCAATAGCGCCTTTAACTATTAATTATACAAGAGAATATCTTCTACGAAATTTATCGCCTAGAACTAGTTCTACATCAACAAATTATTTTCACATAAACAGCATGTTTCATAAATGAGCTATCTAAACAAACTTATAATTTTTTAAGAAAAGCTTTATAACTGGTTGTTGGCACTGCATCAGTCCGTTAAATTTAACGTACTCTATACAGAATAGGGCAAATTAGGGCACTTTACTTCTTTCTGGAACATTCCGGACGAGTGGGCGTGCTTTCTCCAGGACCCTGGTAAAAATCATTCCGTTAACCCAAGAAAGAGGCGGTTGACCAACGGAATATAAAATATATTTTAGTATACGTGACCTTTTTTTATGCTTTGGCGTACGCCATTGAAGCTACGCTCTGTATATCATCCACTTTTTATCAGTCTTTTCCGGGTTTTCTTTCCATGTTTTTTCATATACAGGGTGTGGATAAACTATAGAACAAAATTCATATTTCTGTTATCTTGGGTTTGATGAAAAATCATGAAACAGGTCGATTTTAGTTTTGTCCCGTGCATTTTATGACATAGTGAATTTCATTCTGTAGCCATCTGATTGCATCCAGGTGTGACGTCATCAGTTTTTTCAAATGGTAACATCCGACTTTTATTACACCTTGTCGTTAAGTATTCCATTGTACATACAACGGTATAAAAAGTTTGGTATCTTACATAACAATTTTTTGGAGAAAAACACGTTCGAATTTAAAAAAATTAAAATTTTATTCCTATGATAAACTAATCAAAAAATGATAAACTAATTAAAAATTATCAACAAATTAGATAAAATATCAACGGAGGTATTCAAACTGTCCACCGTTGGCCATTTGACATTGGCCAAGACGGACGTACACACTTTCTACGGAACGTCGTATTGTCTCTGGGTCAATATTGCGAATTTCCTCGTAAATGCGAGTTTTCAGGTCATCCAAGTCATGTGGCTTATTTGTGTACACCTTTGATTTCACATGACCCCATAGAAAAAAATCAAGTGGGGTGAGATCTGACGAGCGGGCAGCCCAGTCAATTGTTCCGCTTCGTCCTATCCATCTCCCTGGGAAAATTTCGTCGAGATACCTGCGAACATGCTGGCCAAAATGTGGAGGTGCTCCATCTTGTTGGAACCGGATTCTGGGATGAGACGCATCAGGATTGGCTTCGTCCGGAAACAGTATTGCCAATGCTGGCACGAGGTCAAATCTTAGAAAATCTAAATATCTTTCAGCGTTTAAATTTCCCTCGAGAAAGACAGGTCCCACAATGCGATCTCCTATTATTCCCGCCCACACATTAACTTTTTGTTGGGTTTGGGTGTGACCCTCCCGAACCCATCGAGGATTTTCGCCCGACCAATATTTACAATTATGGCGATTCACCTGACCGTTTATTTTAAAAGTTGCTTCGTCGCTAAAAAGCACATTACTGAGAAATTTGGGATTCTCACCGCATCGTAGCATCAATTGTTCACAGAACTCGTTTCGACGGTCGAAGTCATCTTCATTCAGTTCCTGAACGAGATGGACTTTATATGGATGAAGTTTTTCCTTCTTCAAGTACTTTGTGACTGTGGAAAAGTCGACTGCATTATCTCTGGCAATGTTTCTTGCTGAAGTGTGGGGGTTGTTTTGAACTTCCAAGAGAATGTTCAGCCTAGTACCTTCTTCAGTTCTTGGACGAACTTGTTTGGGTCTGTCTTTTACACTGCCAGTTTCTGCGAATTTTGCCACAATTTTGCTCACCGTTGATCGCGAAATCGGTGTTCGGTTTGCATTTTCTGCATTGAACAATTGACAGGCTTCTTCATGGCATAAAATATTTTATCACCAAAGCCAACCATAATAAGAATTTGAATTCTGTCTTGTTCCGTTCTAGTCAAAACGAATACTCAGGTGCAGTACTTGATATACGGTTATAAGCTAATTGACAGTACTTTGACATTACTTTCGTCTACGCCATAGTTACTTGCGTTTTTAAATTGTAAAAAAGATCATCAACCGGAAATTTAAAAAATCATTCGGTTCTAGGAACAAACGGTAAGGCCTGCATAGGGTTTTTTTGTTTCCCTTATGTCGACTGGTCGATGTCTCGATTGAAGACAATCCGAGGTACACCTCAGACGTATCTAATTTGTTGATAATTTTTGATTAGTTTATCATAGGAATAAAATTTAAATTTTTTTAAATTCGAAAGTGTTTTTCTCCAAAAAATTGTTATGTAAGATACCAAACTTTTTATACCGTTGTATGTACAATGGAATACTCAACGACAAGGGATAATAAAAGTCGGATGTTACCATTTGAAAAAACTGATGACGTCACACCTGGGTGCAATCAGATGGCCACAGAATAAAATTCACTATGTCATAAAATGCACGAGACAAAACTAAAATCGACCTGTTTCAGGATTTTTTCATCAAACCCAAGAAATATGAATTTTGTTCCATATTTTATCCACACCCTGTATAGTTCAATGTGAATCATACAGATAATATTTGAGAGTTAAATTAGTAAAGCAATTCGTTTAAAAAAAAATAGTAATAATAGCAGTAAGTATACTTACTGCTATTATTACGATTTTTTGCCACTAACTT
Organism: Prosopocoilus inquinatus; assembly: GCA_036172665.1. Classification (NCBI taxonomy): domain Eukaryota; kingdom Metazoa; phylum Arthropoda; class Insecta; order Coleoptera; family Lucanidae; genus Prosopocoilus; species Prosopocoilus inquinatus. Next base: position 52,382,191 of record CM069874.1, read on the forward strand.
TACCAAGTTTTGTTTGCTTTTTTAGATTGCTTTACTTGCTTTTTGTTCTGTGTAATTCGAATTGAATTCAATACACATTGTTACAACTTTAAATGTGGAAATCGGCTGTATTCAGTAGTATTCCCAGTATTCAATTAACTTCGTTCGGATTGCAATTCATTATTAAAAGCTTAGAATACTTTAGATAAGTTTCGCGTTAAACATAAAAACAACAATGTTTTTAATAAAACTGAATGAGAGTATAAATATTGTGTTTACTATGTGCAAATATTTAAACCTGTAATACATCACCATAAATGGCAACGACTGAATTCATATGTGCCTTAACAAAAAGTTAATAGTTTTCGAGAAAAATGCATTGGGAGATTTTCAAGATCAAACCGTTTCAGAACTATTTATTATTCTTGTATTTGCATTTTTGAAGAAGATAGTTTTATTTGCATACGCTGCCAAGAGAATAATTTAAATTCAGTTTTATATATTTTTTTTTTACTTTTGACTATAGGTCGTGACACTGTGCGTATGATACTAGAGTTCTGTTTTTCTTTTTTCTTTTTTTCATTTACTTTTAGCGCAAATAAATAATTCCAATAAATTCTAACGAAGCGAAGCCACATTTTTACAAAACGGCTTTGACTAATTTTATTAGAAATCATTGTACAGGGTGGATTAAATTCGATGTCTCTTATGGGCATCTCCGTAACTATAAGTGATAGAAAAAAACTAGTGGCCAAGTCCCGATCTCTTTTTTGGAGATTAAGTCAAGACCGTAAACAAAAATTGGCTATCTTCTTTTGTTTTCAAGTTATGGCCAAAAATTGACATTTTCAACTTTTCGTTTTTCGGTCATATCTCGTTTATTTTTAGAGATATTAGAAAACTGTTTGATCATTATTAGGACACTTTTTGGAATACAATTCAGTGGTGTAGCTGCTTTTTTAATATTTACTTAAATTTTCAAGTTATAACGTAGTGTTATATTTTTTTAAATAGAAATCTTAGTAGGCAATGCCCTCATTAAATAGAGATTTTTTTTCTGTTTTCAAGAATATATACTTTGTTGGGTTTATTTCTTATAATAAATAGGAAAAACTGTCATTTTTATTATTATCCTTGCGTAAATATCCTAGTCTCAGTAGGCTGGGTTCAATACGGAGCTGACTTTTTATTTTATTATATTTTAACGAGCTTTCAAATATTCAAAATTTTGACCGCCTAAATAATTTCGTATTCGCGTTAATTTACAAATTTCCGTTTTATCGTTTTGAGCGACCGTTCTGATACGAGTTCCTGTCTGATTTTCTATTGAAAATGAGTTTATCATTCAATTTATAGAAACATTGTTTTCAACCTCTAAACAGTCAAAACGAATACTCAACGTTTCACTATCGGTTTATAGCTTCGTTAGGAAGAAACGTTGAACGTTCCTGTAATTTTCACAATATCTTTTTAAAATTGAAAACAATTTTTATACAATTTCCATCGGACAAGAAACGACTTCAATAAAAAATTTATAATTGAAGTCGACTCTTGTTCGATGAAATATGTGAGAGAAAATAGTTTTTAAACTTTAAAACGGACACTGAAATCGCAAGAACACTCTACGTTTCGCTATCGCTTCATAGTTTCGTCAGGAGTGAAAAAATGTAAATAAACAAGTTGTCAAGAGAAGCGAAAAGATAACATGATTTTACACTAAAATACAAGTTGTTCGGATAAACATAAAGGTAATAATAACTAAATTAGAACTAAATTAGGCTTTCTTTTTTTTTGTTTCTCTCGAGTTATATTTTATTAAAAACACGAAAAACAAAAACAAACACACAAATAGTAAAATATAAACAATATTTTACTATTTGTGTGTTTGTTTTTGTTTTTCGTGTTTTTAATAAAATATAACTCGAGAGAAACAAAAAAAAAGAAAGCCTAATTAAACACGAAAAACAAAAACAAACACACAAATAGTAAAATATTGTTTATATTTTACTATTTGTGTGTTTGTTTTTGTTTTTCGTGTTTTTAATAAAATATAACTCGAGAGAAACAAAAAAAAAGAAAGCCTAATTTAGTTCTTATTTAGTTATTATTACCTTTATGTTTATCCGAACAACTTGTATTTTAGTGTAAAATCATGTTATCTTTTCGCTTCTCTTGACAACTTGTTTATTTACATTTTTTCACTCCTGACGAAACTATGAAGCGATAGCGAAACGTAGAGTGTTCTTGCGATTTCAGTGTCCGTTTTAAAGTTTAAAAACAATGTATCAAACTAAATTCGCGTGCATTCATATTTAATAAAAACAAAAAAGCTTTTGCCAGATCGGTCGCGATGAGTGCTACATTTCTCAAACGGAATTTTGTAAAATAAAGTGCAGGTGAATTTTTTTAAGCGGCCAAAACTGTCTAAAGGTTTGAAAGTTCGTTAATATTTAATAAAAACTAAAAAAAGATGTCGGCACTGCATTGAAGCCAGCCTACTGAGACTAGGATACGCAAGGCTAATAACAAAAATGGCATTTTACCTATTTATTATAAGAAATAAACCCAACAAAGTATATATTTTTGAAAACAGAAAAAAAAATCTCTATTTAATGAGAGCATTGCCTACTATGATTTCTATTTAAAAAAAATATAACTTTATGTTATAACTTGAAAATTTAAGTAAATATTAAAAAAGCAACTACACCACTGAATTGTATTCCAAAAAGTGTCCTAATAATGATCAAACAGTTTTCTAATATCTCTAAAAATAAACGAGATATGACCGAAAAACGAAAAGTTGAAAATGTCAATTTTTGGCCATAACTTGAAAACAAAAGAAGATAGCCGATTTTTGTTTACGGTTTTGACTTAGTCTCCAAAGAAGAGATCGGGACTTGGCCACTAGTTTGTTTCTATCACTTATAGTTACGGAGATGCCCATAAGAGACATCGAATTTAACCCACCCTGTACAGTTGCGGAAACATAAAGCCGGACAAGTCTTATAACGAAATTTCCGATTATTTTGATAGAATGAAATTTCCTTGGTGACGGTCGTGACCCTTCTAATTAATTTATTACCGTCGATGAACGTCTGAAATAACTTGTCAAATTGAGTTTTTAAGAATGTATCGCCTTTCTAAGGGAAATGTAAGTGAAAATTTTCGACCAGTGAATCAAATGGAATTACTGAAGCCTTTGGAAGAACTATATGACATTTTGGATGTGGAATATGTATATTAAAAATTTTAATTCAATCAATGTCCGGACATTTGTATTCAATGATTCAATCGAAAGGCTGCATGACTGTTATTTTGTTTTATTTTATTTCGCATGGCAATAGTTGTAAATAAAATAAAAACTAACTATTACAGTAGTATGATTTATTTGTATGAGGTATTTGTTCGTTTTAATTTTTAATTATAAACGGAATGGTTAATCATTTTACTTAAAGTGAAGGTTGATAAATTACTATAGTTACCGAAATTTAGAAGTAAGGTTTAAACTAACGAAAGTTTACTGTCTCGCTTTCTGTTTCCCCAACTGTACATTAAAACAATCTGAAACAGTTGCAATCAAAACGTTTTTACTTTACTGCCTTTTGATTTAATGTGTTTTTTAACACATCACCTAGAAAAAGTGATGCTTTCAAATTGCGCAGCCTTCCTTCGGCAGAGAAAGAGAGTTATTTTACTAGTGTAAGATAAAATAAAATGCAGTAATCAAGTTATTTTACTAGTGTGATGTATGATGTATGATAAAAGAAAACGTAGTAATCAAAGATTATTATAATTTTCGAAGGCCAAGGTTGCCGCGTCTGTCAACCGCCACCTTGAAAAGTTCACACGTGGCAGGGCTAATTAAAAAATAATAATTTCTTTCCTTGCAAGTGCGAATCATGATGACACCGCTCTTCATGGGACGTTAGAAGGTATTTTTCGGAATCAAACTGATTTATGGGGAATTAAAATTTAAAAGTTTACGCCGCCCAATAAACAACCTTGATTTACGGCTAGTATCAGAAAATTTAATTGCGATTTTTTTTTTTTTGTTAAGTCAATCGGGATTTTGATGTACAAATTGATTGACCTGTCCGCAATTTCTGGCAATTTAAATGTTGATTTACCGACTGTTTGGTTTCTGCAAGTTCACGCTTAAAATTTACTGTCCCCTTCAAAATTAAAACGTAGCTTGGATCTAAGGGTATTATCTAAAATTTCCTTCGTTATGTGGAAATCTATGTAGTTAAAAATTAATGGATTTTTATGCTATCATGCAAGACATCATGATACCGAGTAATATGATTTTAATTGAACGTCGTAGTATATGCGTCCGTACAACAGAAGTACTTAGATATGCGTAATATGAAGAGGGGACCAGTTTCAAGAGAGGTGAACTTCTTGATTAATATATAAATTAATTAATTCGTATGTTAATACGACTGGTATAAAAGTAAGGTCTTCCTCGGAGCTTCACACTAAAATCAAAATGTTTACGCAGTTCACTTTGGTGTTCTTGGTGCTAATTACCTTCTCCTACGGCCGACAATTGCGTAAGTAAAAATTCTAAAATTAGAACGCATCATGTAGGAGTTTTCTCTATCAAAAATTTTTAAGTATTTAATAGCTATTTATTATACAAGTGTCTTACAAGGCAAAGGAGTCACGAAAGGAATGTTTAGCCCTTAGCTTTCTCGAGTGGGCTAATTTTTCTTGAGTGACTTATTTGTTATAAGGAACGAGTATAATACATAGTTTTATCCAACGTCTGTTTATTACGAAGTCATAATAATGCCGATTTTGAATAACAGTTTAATTATGGGTTCATAATTCCACTAGTGTTTTATACACCTCATAATATATTCAAAATCGGCATTATTATGAATTCATAATATACAATTATATAGATTTGTATGTTATTTTTATAGAGTTCTAATGCATCTGTTTTTTTTTGCTGAAACATTATCACTATAATTTAAGAAATAATAATTGTGTTTTCCGAATATACCGTTCTCAAAACTTATCGTAAAAAAAGTTTTATCTAAATAGTAAAGAAGGCTATTTTTTTACATAAGTAAGATACATAATCAAATTTCCGATATGTACTCTTTTCCAAAGTTATCATGAAGACAGTTTTAAAAGAAATATTTTATTTTTTTTATTTATTGTTATAATTTTGTTACGTAAATGAAGTGCGATGCGATTTAATTTAAAAACGAAATGGACAGTATGATTCTGACCTTCTCATACTGTGTGAGACGACTTTTGCTCATAATTAAGCGTAGGATTTGAATAAGTACACGCCATCGTTTCAATAGCGCCGTAAAAATGTATCGAACAGGCACATTGTATAATGGGACGGTGAAAATCATTTACGGCGTTCTTACTATACGTCGCAATGTCGCAATAAAGTCCGCCGGTCGAGGTACAACTGGTCAACTAATTACTCTGAAAATCTTTACACATTTAAACAAGAAGAGTTGATTACACAACTGTAATTTTTTATTGCGGCAATATTGCTCTGTTTTTTTTTATACTGAGTAACACCATTGCTGTAGTGGCGTTAATTGTCTCCGCAGCCCTCGCGTTTGTTTACACGGTGCGGTCTAATATTTTATATTGCCTGCTTCACTAGAATTTGAACCGCGCAACATATATTTCTCCTATATATACTCATAATGCAGTAATCACGCTACTGAAGGTTTTTAAATTAAATGATAATTATAAGTAACAATAAAACTTTGATTTGTTTTAATTCTACAGCGAAGTGAAACAGGACCTAGGTTTAATGACATTGTTCACTTGAAATGATCTCTTCAACAAAGTGTTCAAAGTTCAATATGAATGATACAGATAATATTTGCGAGATAAATTAGTAAAGCAATTCGTTTTTAAAAAAATAGTAATAAAAGCAGTAAGTAATTTCCAAGTTTTGTTTGCTTTTTTAGTTTGCTTTAGTTGCTTTTTGTTCTGTGTATTTCGAATTAAATTCAATACACGTTGTTACAACTTTAATTGTGGAAATCGACTATATTCAGTAGTATTCCCAGTATTCAATTAACTTCGTTCGGATTGCAATTTATCATTAAAAGCTTAGAATACTTTAAATAGTTTCGCGTTAAACATAAAAACATGAATGTTTTTAATAAAACTGAGCATAAATGTTGTGTTTACTGTGTGCAAATATTTAAACCTGTAATACATCACCATAAATGGCAACGACTGAATTCATATGTCGCTAACAAAACGTTAATAGCTTTCGAGAAAAGTGCATTGGCAGATTTTCATCAAACCGTTTGAGAACTATTGGCGTAACTAACTATAATGAATGCCTATAACTCTCGCGTACGTGGCCGCCTCTTGAATGACGACGCAAAGATAGGTCAGTGTTTAACTTTGACCTGCGTCAACGAGTCGTAAATTATCCGGCCAATGAAAACATTTTAAACGCGTTCACAAAGCGCCTAGATTTATTAAATAAATAAATTTACCTTCACTCCAAGTAATTACAATAATTTTAAGTATTTTCAAATTGTAAACCGACGATTACTAGATGCAAAATGCGCTTAAAAGATGCGGATTAGTTAAATAACGACATCATCGTTTATATTTCGCGTATTTCACCCTTACGAGTAATAAATTGACTTTCCATTTCCTATTGAACTGAATTAAGATCAATTAAAGTAAAGGAACTTTAAAATAATGGTAAGTCGGGCCGCCGAAGAAACGGAGTGATCACGCGCTGCTCTCGTGACACCGACACGGAAAGCAGCATTTACATCAAACACCAGAAATTACCACTTACCACTATTTTATTCAAATATTAAATTAAGTCTTAAGAAAGACGCCAATTTGTTAAAAATAGGAAAAATACGATCTACTGGAACTATGACCACGTTGTTACTCTGCAGAGTGACCGACATTGTAGGCTAGTGTAAATCTGTCGGTACTTAGCTCACAGAAACAGCAATCACGTGTATATCACGCAGTTTTATTACTCCGTTTCTTCGGCGGCCCGACTATAGTAATCTACTGTTTATAAGTTTAAAATCGGTAGCATTACGTAATCAAACTAGAGAGAATAAAATTCATTTATACATTGTTATAAGTTACGTATTCAAGGTGGAGGTCATAATTTTGAACAGCTTTTATAATTTTTCAAGTTTTCAGAATAAGTAGAAAGTAATTAAAATTTTGTAGTTGCTGGAAATAAATAGAAAAGTTATTTTTTGCACTGAAATTATTTCTAGTATTCATTTCCTTTATTAATAATAACAATGTCTTTATTCTCCAAACAAATAACAGATAATAAGAAATAAAATGAAATTAGGACAAGGCGAGTTTCAGCTTAGTCCAAAGGAAGAAGCTGCTCTTACAACTAACTTTGTTACAGATTTCTACTTATAAATAAATACTTCGATTTAATTTGACGTTGAACCATTTCCGACCACAACTTTATTAATAAAAGTTACTTAATTATGTGCCCTCCACTACTTTTGAAAGTTAGGAACAATTTTTCTGAAACGTCCTGTATAATTTATAACTCAAAGCGTCTCTCTACTCATCAAGATATTTATAAGTTATCCACATATTTTTTTTAAATATCTTGATATGTAGAAAGACACGAACTTTGTTCTTATTTCTCAATTACTTCATTTGGTTGAATGATTATTTCAATCAATACAGGGTGGGCCAATGGCATCGATTTCCTGAATTGCGCCTTTAACTATTAATTATACAAGAGAATATCTTCTACGAAATTTTAATTTTAATTTATAACGAGTTCTATATCAGCAAATTATTTTCACATATACAGCATGTTTCATAAGTAAGTTTATTATAGCTTTATAACTGGTTGTTAGCACATCAAGAGTCCGTTAAATTTAACGTACTCTATACAGAATAGGCCCTAATGACTTATTCATAAAACGTTTTCATGTATCTTGTAAAATTAGGGCACTTTACTTCTCTCTGGAACATTCCGGACGAGTGGGCGTGCGTGCGTCCAGGACCCTGGTAAAAATCATTCCGTCAGCCCGAGAAAGAGGCGGTTGACCAACGGAATATAAAATATATTTTAGTATATGTGATCTTCTTTTATGCTTTAGCGTACACTATTGAAGCTACACTCTGTATATAGTCACTTTTTATGAGACTTTTCCGGATTTTCTTTCCATGTTTTTTTCATATTTTTACCACTCGATTTTTATTTTAATTTCTTCTTCTCTCTTAAAACTTCATTACTTAAACATGTCCTGACATTGAGACTGATGATTTTAATTAGAAATTTAAATTTATATGCTTGACATGAAACGGGACATTCAGAATTGAGGACTTTGGAAAACCTTTCGGTCGGATTTATTGAAACCTCCTTGATTTAATTGTTTTAACCTTACCTGATAAATAAATCTTCGATTAACAAGTAAGCAAAAAAATAAAATAAATTATCCAATGATTGTTGACGTTTATTTTATTGCCCTATTTCTTACATAAGATCGGATTTAATTATTTCCACAATAACAATTTTTGGGCTGAAGATATACATTCGTTTTTCCTAAGTAGTTTTCAATTATAATATACTGCCCAATTTAAACTGTTCAAACAATTGATCCAAATCTTAATGTAAAAAGGTTTAATTAATATTTTCGAATTTATTCATCTACACGACGGAGTTAATTAATAGAAAAATCAATGTCAAATATGATAAGTAATGTGCACTCATAATTTAAATTTCATTAAGTCAGCGTTTCCCAAACTTTTAGGTTTTGAGCTGTGTTACGATTCGCGCCCCCTCCCCCCCCCCTCTTTGTCAGCATTATAAATATTAAAATAAATACATAAAAAGAAAAAAAGAAGCAAATGAATATCGCGTAATGTAGCTAAAAACGACATTATTGAATTACTGAGCGAATTCTAGTCTGAATAGATGGATTGCATCGTGAGTTTAGCGCGAGCGGTTTCCGACTTTTTTCATTTGTTTTTTTTTTATGGTGCAAACTCGGTAACCAATCAACGTAGACCCATGGTGCGACCCATCAATTCAGGCTAGAATTTACTCGAGAACTAAAAAATGTAATAAAAAAATGCAATTTTCGCATATTTTCCGAAATCGCTTGGCTCATTTTTTTTAATAATGCAAAATTCTTCAAAATCAAATTCAGTTTTCTTTCATTTGTCATGGAAAACTCAAAAGCAAAAAATTCAAAATTTGATTTGAAAACGAATTTCAGTAAAAAAAAAACAATTATTTGAGTTCAAAGGTGCGCTAATATTTGATGATCAGAAGATGGATACAATGACGTCACGCCGGTCTTTTTTTCGTTATGCAGTCTGCTCAGAAAATCTTTTTTTTTACATTTCAGCACATTTATTTTCACGGAATATGTAAGTCGCAAGCATTAAATGTTGGTGACGTTACTGCCAATCGAAACCTAAATAAGTATTTAAGAGACTATTCCTATAGCGAGTTCCAACCTTAATATAAAGTACGGCTGCATGCGTCCCATTCTATCTTTCATGGTTTTTCAGTGAAGCTATCCTTATCTCTCCGAATTCGCCATAAGACTTGTAGTACCACATTCTAAGAGTGGAACGCGCTATAGCATTCAAAAATTAGGACACGAATCTCCTTAGTATTATAAACTATAAGTTCGATGCCAACCTTTCACAACTAATTACAACCAGAATTTATTGCTCGCCAATGTATGTATAGACAATCTTTTGTAAAAAAATATGATAAATTAGTTGCAATATGCGTTCACTTTTTTTTAAATTTATTTTGCTGCGGCCCCCTTTGAAGTCTTATGCGCTTCCCTAAGGGGGCGCGCCCCACAGTTTGGGAAACACTGCATTTAGTAAACAAGCACACAATCTGACTTTGATTTATACAGAGTTATTATAAATGATCACTAAACCTTTTAATTATTTGTAACAACTGTGTACTATTTAACCCAACTAAATTAATCCAGTTTAGTTTTTCGTTTGCTTGTGTCTTGGGGCCAGTTGTACCCAGGAGATTTAAACTGACATTCAACTCAACCAGGATTAAAGTAAACAAATTCACATAAGGTCTTAAGGACATAGGGCAATTAATGCATTCATAAACAAAATTTAATGGGATTTTGTTCACTCTGAACCTGATCCAGTTGAACGTCGCGTCGCTTTAAACCCTCTTTGGTATCAACTGGCCCGTTAAAGGTCCTTTAGCATAACTGAAAGCTTATTTATTTATTATCTAGCGTCGTTCATAAATCGGTGCAAGAAGGAAGATCCAAAGCTGAACCAATGTATGAAGAAGGCCCTTGTTGACATCAAACCCTATTTGGATAAAGGAATTCCAGAAATGAAGATTCCATCAGCCGATCCTTTTCATGTAGATAACGTCGCCCTAAAAACGCCCGGTTTCTCAGCTGTGCTAAGAAATGTCAGTCTCTATAACGTGAGCAACTACGAACCAAGAGACCTTACTATAGACTTCGTCAAGGACACTCTCGAGTTGCAAATATACCTACCATTTGTGAGATTGATTGGTAATTATAGCATGGTCGGCAAGCTGCTTTTCCTCCAAATCGAAGGCTCTGGACGTGCGGAAGCCAATTTCAGTAAGTAAAAAAGTTTTGATTTTTTTTCTCTTTATTACATTTATTCTTTGTTAGCTGAAATTGATGGAAACCTTAAACTTCGCGGAAAAAAGCAGGAGAAGAACGGCAAGACCTATCTTAAATTGAACGAAGTTGTCAATCATAAACTAAAATTTGGCAATGCCAAAGCTCAGCTCGATAATTTGTTTAAGAATAATGCCGAGTTAACCCAGAGGACTAACGAGATTCTGAACGAAAACATGCAAGACCTCTTGGCCGAATTCACGCCGCTGTTGGAGAACAGTGTTGTTCCTGTTGTATACTCGCTCTTCCAGGTGGTATTCAGCCGGTATTCTCTTGACGAATTGTTCTTGTCCTAAAGAAGTTTTCAATAAAATGTATTCATCATTCAGAAAATGATTTTATTATTTCACAGCTGACTTTTAAAAAAGTGCACGAGTAAAATTCCTATTTTCCTGACTGCCTTGTGTTGTATTTTACGTTACTCTAATAAAATACAGAGCCATTGATTGACGTATTCTTTTGGAAATGTTTTAAACTCTATGGTTTTTGAGACAGTTTAGTGTTCTTAATGTTTCCTGAAAATACTTCTTGTTTATTTGTAGTACTGACACGACAAGCGGACGTTTTACGGGCTTTCTCCTTGTCACGAATAGGCCTTCACCATGACGCGATGAAGCCTCCGGGATTTTAGGGTAGGCCTTTAAACAATCGGGTACAAAAAATATACCTCCTTATTTGACAAGGATTCACTGGTGGTCAGGAGCGTAGCCAGGGCCTGGCAAGAGGAGGCTGCGTCAGGAGCGCAGATCCGAAAGGGCCCAATTGTAAACGCCCGTAGTAAAGTCGATCTTATATTTTATTCCAAATTTTAATTTAGCTTTTAATTTAAGATTCCTTTGTTTCATTTCAATATAAACTTTCCCAGTAGATAAGAACTGGACAGGAGACGTTACAGTCTAAATAATTTACATTTTTATTATACCTTCGGTTACTACAACACATCGATTTTCAGTCGAGTTGGGTGCATTCAATTCAACCATTTGAACCCACTTAAGAAGTCATACTGCGATTATTAAACGTTCTACAAAAATTTCACATAACTTAAATGAATCTCAACCTAAACACCTTAAACATTTGTACAAAATTATTCCGAAATCCTCGCGACAATCGTTTTCAATGACAAATCATGTTTTATGAAGAAATATGGATTTTTTTAAAATCCCTGCCTGGTATAGACAGTGGCTTAAACCTCGACAAGTGTCACTTTCAGTCGTTAACAAAGATCGTTTTGGAAGATAAGTAAAGCTCAGTGTTTGATGAAATATCTTTGGCGTGATCCCTCTTGAACTTGTTTCAAATGTCCGTCCAGTTAATGCTGCAGTCTGTTGTGCTCAACCTACCAAAGTACACGAAATTTTACGTTACGGTATTTTGCATTAGTAAATACAAATCACGTGATCGACCACCAGGATAATGCAAAACCGCAAAATACAATTAGGTCTCAATAAAAACTGATGGAGCTTGGATGGACTTTTCTTCCTCTTTCGGCATATAATCCGGACATTGCTCCTTCGGATTACAATATGTTTTATTCGATGAAACTTTTCCTTAAAGACAGAAATTTTAATGAATACCGCGAAGTCGACAGGGCATATCAAGAATGTCTTGACTCTAGAGAAGTTGGCTGGTATCATCGAGGAATACAAATGCTGATAAAATGATGGCAAAGGATCACTAATGACAATTGCAATTACATAGTTTAATCAAAATTAATATATTTCGTGTAATACTGTAATACTGTAATAAAAAAAGACATTTTTTTTCCGAACAACCTAGTAATAAGTCGATCTTATATTTTATTCGAAATTTTAATTTAAATTTCCTCTATTTAATTTCAATATAAACTTTCCCAGTAGATAAGAACTGGACAGGAGACGTTACAGTCTAAATAATAACACCAGTTTACATGTTTTTATACCTTCGGTGAAACATGTGAATTCTTATTATAGCTTTGGTAGTACTGAGTCCAGGGAAACTATTAAAAAAAATCCATCACGTCACAATAAGACAATATTTATTTAAATAAAAATTCTTGGAAACTTGGATTTGTAAACAGATCAAATATTAAAAATGACTAATCTTACTTTATTCTTTACAATCTCCTTTACAGTTTTTTTTTAAAGAGACCGACACTGGCCCCCTAACATATTATCATCCTAAAAACCCTTACGCAAGTCTTCGAAAATCTTCAGATCTTGGGTGAAAACACTCTCCCTGTTCATCACTCATATTGCTAATGTTTTCAGGGGAAAAGTCCAAGTGTGAGTGAAGGAAATGTATGTTAAGAGACATATTTACACCAATCCAATGATAACTTTTCAATAAATCACCAATACACTCCTTTTATAATTCTCATTTTTTTATTTCCCAAAATTCTCTTGACGACTACTTTTTTTTCCAAGATTTTCTTTAATAGATAAAAGGTTTTCGAATGTATTGTCTTGCATTATTACATATTACGCATTTGCAGACCCACAAATATTCCCTCTTTTAGTTTTACATCAGAAATATTTGGAAATAGGGGGTGTAAATATTTAAAAACAGCATGGTTTTTATCCATGGCTTTTACTAAAGGTTTAATTAGATCCGAATTGTATAATGGTGGTAAAATTATGTTTTAGGAATCTACTAAAACTGTTTCTTCTGCATTCATTTCTTCTAAACAAGTTGACAAAGAGCTGTTAGAAATGCAGTAATTTCACAATAGGAATAAGGCGGAACAATCCAACGCCTCCTATGTCCAATGAATCATTCATAGAAACCCTGTATTAACTGTCCACTAAATTAACTGCTAGATATTTTATAATAATTTAAATTACTTATTGTCACGTAAAAATTCTGATACTGAACTATAAATTCTAAGTAATCTACTCGGATATGCAAATGAACTGTTATTCGTAATAACAAAATGTAACGTGACGTAAAATTTTCAACTACTGTTTTAAATTAGTAGAAGGTAACTTGATAAAAATATACATGTCTGATTCGAGGTATAAAAAAAAATGATATTGGTGAACCAATGTAATTTAAGATCGATTTAACTTAGAAACCGTGCTAATCCGTCTCTAGATAAGCTAGGAGAGGTGGAAGTTTTTAATATACAATTGAAAATCTCGAAAACCTGATTGTCACTTGTTTTTCCAAAGGTACCATAAAATCGAGCAGGAAGCTCCTGAAACTTTTCTAATTTAAGCTACTTCATGAAACTTCAAATAAAAAAGTTAGCTATTGTAGCCATTTCCCGTGAATACCAAGATTTTGTTACTAAATCATTTATAAAAGTAGTAGGCTTTGGAAGATGATATTTTAGAGACATAATTAATTTGACATCCTGAACGCGATACAAAGATAAAAAACCTAACATTCCATTTAAAAAAATTGAAAACAATTGCAGATCTCGAAAACCTGATTGTCATTTGTTTTTTTTTTGAAAGTACCATAAAACCGAAGAGGAAAGGTCCTAAAACTTTCCTAATTTAAGTTACTTCATAAAAATACAAATAAGAAAGTTAGCTTTTGTAGCGGCTTCCCATGAACACCCTGTATATCTTTTGGGAAGATTAGATTGTTTTTAATTTTAACATTTTTGTGATTTTATTAGGATGATTAGGTTGTTTTTAGATCTTTTTAGTGCTTTTAAGTTGGTAGCGTACTGAAGATGGCAGCTTAGCTACCGAAATACGTATCTACGGATATAAAAATTATTGTGGGCGGACGTTAATTTCAATTATTAAATTAAAATAAAAAACAAAAATAAATCAGGAGGCAAGAATTCAAAAAGTAATCACGACATAACAAAAAAATTTGATAAATTTGATCAAAAGAAACAATAAAAATAAATTAGAAGATAAGATCAAAAAAAAAAACAAATAAATCAAAAAACAGAACACCAAAAAGAAAAATTAAATCAGAATAAATTAAATTACGTATAACAAAAGGCAATAAAATAAATTAAAAAAAAAAACAATAAGAAAGTATATTAAAAAGCAAGAACAAAAACGAACAAAATAAATCAGAAGACAGAAAACTAAAAAGAAAAATTAAATCAGAATAATAAATTTAAAATAAATTAGAAAAGAAAAATAAAAAATTTAAATGAAAAGAAACAATAAATACAAATTAGAAAACAAAGACAAAAGACAAACATAATAAATTATACAGAAGAAAATTAAATCGGAAAATAGAATCAAAAGTAAAAATAAATCAACAAAAAAAACGAACCGGTAACTCAGCGTTTCTCAATCTGTAGGGCGCGCCCCCTTTGGGGGGAGCATAAGTCTTCAGGGAGGGGGGGGGGCGCAACAGAATAAATTAAAAAAAATTGAATGGAAATTGCAACTAATTTATCATATTGTCTTTTACAAGAAATTGTAAATACATACAGTCGCGGGCAATAAATGTTGGTCGTCATTAATTGTCAAAGGTTGGCACCGACAGTATTTTATTAAAATTAAGGAGATTCGAGTCTTCATTTTGAATGCTCTCTTAAATATTTGTTTTGCCCCTTTCGAGGTAAAACATAAATAAAAATTTCTAATTTCTGGAATTAAAACTGACGTTTTATTTGACAGTGACGACCAAAATTTAATGCTCGTGACTGTACATTTTTTTTTTACTTTGAAATTACAATGTAAAAATTTCTATGTTTTTAGAGAAAAACGTGTCCATGTATTGCAAGATATGTAAACATGCTTCTATAAAAAGAAGTGTTATTTCTGTCAGTATATTTAAAAAAATATACCATGAAAGCATTTGATAATCGATTAGCATGACGTTCAAGTTCATCAATCATAAGATAGCTCAAAAGGGGGTCGCGAAACCAAAAAGTTTGGGAAACGCTGCAGTGACTAATGAAGAAATGTTAAAAGCGAAACAAAAGACTATCGCTTCTTTCCAAAACTACGAAACAAACGAACCGGCGTTTTAAATTTAAAAAAGAATTTCAAAATAAAATCTCAATAAAAGAATTCTAGAATTCAAAATAATAATAATAATAATAATAATTCAAACTAGTAACTAAAGAAAACGACAAAAAAGTTAAAAATGAAAAAGACAAACGTTTGGTAAAAAATAAAAATTGGAGTTTAAAAACAATAAATTAAGAAAAAAATCAAAAAAATTGCAGCATTCAAGAATTTTTTATGAAAAAGAGAAAAGAAAAGATAAAAAGTAGAAGCTGAAGAAAAGCCCGACATCTTGCCAAAAATAAATAAAATAATAAATGATAAATGAAACGACAAGAAGAATAAAAAAACAAAATAAATTAGAAAACAAGAACCAGAAACGTGATGTAAAATGTTCAACTACTGTTTTAAATTAGTAGAAGGTAACTTGATAAAAATATACATGTCTGATTCGAGGTATAAAAAAAAATGATATTGGTGAACCAGTGTAACTTAAGATCGATTTAACTTAGAAACCGTGTAAATCCGTCTCTAGATAAGCTAGGAGAGGTTTTTAATATAAACAATTCGGCACCGCGACCTCAAAGAATGCAAAATTAAAAAGCGTCCACCTAAACCTGTTTTCGCCACAGCAGTTTAAAACCCTAGAAACCCCTCTCATGAGCAAGTGCGTAGATATTTTACACGCTGTGAAACCCAACTTCGAAGCCCGGAATTTAATCGAAGACCTCCGGGCGTCCTAGAGTCTCTGTTACTCCGTTCTGCCTAAAAGGTATTGTCACGAGTTGGTCATCTCCAGCATGTCACGAGCTGTCGGCGCCCAGACTCACGGGCTGTCTAGCTCAGGGTGGTAAAGAATCAACGGATTACTACGGAATTGATTAATCTTATATACGTCATGTTCCCTTTCATTCAAAATTACTTTTTACTTTTATATATATTTTTTGTAATTGTTTATTTTTTTGTATCAACGTAAATTAGTGCTCAGTAAATTCATTGTAGCGCACGAGGGATTTTATTACCTGTACAATCTTTGAGGCAGGAATCATTCGCCTATAGAAAACCAAGCCGAGAAAGAATCCGAGTAATTACATGAGAATAGAATTTCTACTACAAGTTTTGTCTTTATTAAATGAGCCCGATGCCCCTTTTATCGTTAAATTATAGAATGCATCGGTAGTGGCAGCGTACCAGATCGCGTAATCAAGGGAAATTTACCCTGTCTAAAATTTGAAAAGAAAATCCTCATTTAAATTAACCCGACTACTTTATCTAGGAAAACACGTTTACAAATAGGTGCTGCAGCGTTGGGATTTCCTACTTTTCCAAATTAAAACCAACGTTTAGAAAGGCAGTTCCTTACACAGTTTTGAGCTTCGAGTAGAGTAACAAATTCTCGTGAGGGCGCTTCATCAGAATCTTTTCCTGGGCTCCAGCAACCCGACGACACTGCTGGGAGTCGGGATTTTGCCAGGCCGCGGGTTCCTTTGGTCTTCGTGGTATACGGGGCAATCCTCCACTATGTCATAAAGGAGCAAGTGGACATGAGAAGTTAATGCGCGTCGGCGATGTAACGGAAATTCGGTAGTCTTAAAGCGATTCCACTGTGGATTCGTTGAAGGCGGCTTCTCGAGGTGTTCGATTAATCGGGCTGGACGACTTAGGGTTGTAGCGATGCCTCGGAATTGCTGTAATGTCTTGATCTCCTCTAGCGGCGAGGTGGTAAGATCTGTAGTTACAGTGTGGTCTCTCTCATAGCGAGGGTGAAGATAAATTTAGAAAAAATCAGTTCTTAAAACTAGCCTAACTTGCTGACCGAAGACCAGGTTCAAAATACATACATATAACATATAACGTGCTCATCGGAATTATATATCATATTGTCAGCAGAAAAAAAGTAATGTTCGAAAAAGTGCAGCAAGTAGGATACAATTAAATAAAGAAAAACATTTGAGTGGAGCTTATCCGCTTATATTGCTGAAGTGGCAGGGTATGTTCTTCTCAAATTGAGATTTATTACTATCACTACTATTATACCTGAATTGTCACAAAATCAAGCGAAAGATAGAAATCGTATGTACTACCTACTTGTAATGACGCGCCCTGTGTACACATACCGGGTGGAAAGTTTCAAACCCGAACATAGCAAACTTGTATTGAAAACTATGTTTTTGTGAATTGCTGATCGCCATTTGAAGATACAAAAATGGCAGTGGTATTAAAGAAAAAATAAAATTATGGACAATATTATGGTGTTAAAATTATTCCTAAATATTATCACTTTCGAAATATAAATAAAATTTCAAAATTTTAAACGAAAAATTTAGTCGCCTGTGTCAGATTTGAAACTTTCAGTTCTTTCAATTAATGGAAAATAATTTATACGTCAGTCAAAAACTATTATGAATTATTATACAGAACAAATAATAGGTAGGTACTCTTGCCGTTTAACTTTCAAGAAGTCTTTCTTTGTTAGAATGATAATTGTATTCTACGTCATTGCATACAAAAATACTGTTGTTTCTGATACTATCAATAAACTTGAAATGATGCCATGGGCAATCAATACCGACACAGGTCGATACTAAATCAGTTTTAAATTCAATTGTACTAAGAATTAAATAAGTTTCACACTGTTCAAGAATAAGTAACACACAACTGTAAAGAATATTAAAAAAAAAAACATCAATTCCACAAATACAGTTGCCATCAACATTGTTTTTAAATTAAGAAGAATAGTAGGAAAGTACTTTGTAAGTAATGCAAGAGCAAAGAAATAAATCCTAACAGTTTTTCATCGTCAGTATGCTACACAGATGAATGTAATTTTATTTTGAATAAGAAGCATATTATACAAAATTCTGGTTATTGAATTGCAAACTTCAAATCTGACATACTAAGGCGACTACATTTTTCATTTGAAATTTCAAAATTTAATTTCTATTTCAAAAGTATTAACAACATAGGAATAATTTTAACACGATAACATTGGCCTTAATTTTATCTTTCATTTAATACCATTACCGTTTTTGTATCTTTAAATGGCGAGCAGTAATCTACAAAAACGTAGTTCTCAATGGAACTTGGCTATGTTCGGGTTTGAAACATTCCACCCGGTAGATTACCACTTACTGAAAGTTATTCCGAAAAGTTAAACTTTATTTAATAATCCAATTCAGTTAGTTTAAACGCTAATACAAGTTCTGCAATGATATTTATGTTAAATACTTCAATAAAATAAAAATACAAAATCAAAGTCAACACTTACCTAAAAAAAAAAAAAACTGTAACCAATTGTTACATATTCATGCGAGTTTATTTCTAAAACTCAATGACATTCAACATTGTACAAGATGATTTAGAAATCCCTTTTGTATAAAGTTTTTAATTGAATTGGCTTCCGGTTGTAACCATGTTACATTGATTTCTTCTATTGCCGACGTTTCCTTCTTCATTGCAGGACTTCCGTGGGGCTGCTACTGCTTCTTGTTAATCGTCTGCTGCTGTTCGTCTTGCTTCTGCTCCTCGTTAACCATCGGCACGATTAAGGAGAAACATCAGCACTCCTAAGGAAGTTCTTCTGCAATGAAGAACGAAACATTGACAGTAGAAGAAATCAGTGTAACCGGAAGCCAATGATCTCTGGCCCTCTACCAGCGAACTTTTGTACCCGGTGACAGAACAGTCTCATAACCTGTAACGTACACTCCTTTTGTTGCGTTTGTAATTAAGAAGAGCATTATTTAGTTTAAATTAGCATTATTTTGTTTAAATAAATCTTAAATCTCGTATTGCATTTTGGGACAAAAGTCCAGCTGCTCGATCAGTATTGATCCCTCGCGTTAAATTGTTTGGTGAATATTTAAGTTTAAATAATGCTTGTGATGTTGTGACAGTTGTTTCGTAGTAGTTGGCCTTCGCTGAGCCACGCATTTTCTTTATAACGCTTATGTTAATAAGATATTTTCTACGTTTACTCTGTTGCATTATTTGTCTAATCCTACGCTAAACGCACGCATGTGTATGAAAATCTCCTGGGGGTTCAAAAATCCCACCGCACGCTGTGGGGTTTTGAGAAACTGCTTCATATCTGGAATGCAGACGGGGTAGATTACTAAATGATGTATAACTAAGGACGCCAGGGAAATTATCCCAACTCTTACTAAGGACGGCAGGGAAATTATCCCAACTGAAGAGTTGGGATAATTTCCCTGGTGGAAACAACGCGAGCTTGCCAGCAAGTAACTTCAATATCTAACGGTTTAACGTAGAAGCTTTAAGTGGTAGCGAAGACTACGTTGTCAATTGAACGCGCTTATGATCAACATTCAAGGTTTTTGGAATTCATCCAGTCTAGGACACTCACAAGTTAAAAGCACTTCATGAAATCTTTGCTTGGTATGAACCGAATGTTTTCCTCGACGGATCTCCAGTGGAAGTGTGCTTAACTGCCACTTACATCTGTATATAAAAGAGCCGATCAAAAGTCAAGAAAATCTAAGGGCAAGAAAAAAAGTCTAATCAGAGGAGATAATTTTTAATTATAGAAAGTAAAAATTCTCACTCTTGAGGTAGAATATTCCAAAACACTTGCTTCTTATGTATTTTCATTCTATAACAATTTACAGAATATTGTTACGAATTTGGGGGTTCACAAATTCTAGTCGTTAATTTTCAGAACACTTTAATTACAAATTGTCGTTTTACACAATTAAAAGCACAATAGTAATGAGCTACAGCACTTGTCTATCAAATAATACTTTTACAAAATGTACTTTCTATTTATTTGAGGTATGAACCCCTCGCTTGCCAACTTCTAACTGCCTAACTGGCGTGCGTGTGCGAACTTTTATAGTAGATCTCTGTCTTCTCGACTTTACTCATACTTGCTGGAACCATCGAGAAGCTTCGATCATTTCTGTGACGTAAGATGGCATGACTCTCTACTAAAAATAGATATACAGGGTGGGCCAATAGGGCGTATTTGGTGGATAGCATCTATATTAATGCAGATTTTTAAAATCTGTTTTCGCTATTACTTACCTATGGTATAGATGCATGATTTAAAATTAATTACAATTATACAAAGCGTTCCGTGTGGCTGTGCCAAACCAAAGTTATGTTTTTTTTAATGGAACATACTGTATATTATGGTTTATTTCGATTCGTCTTTATGTTTCATATAAAGAAAAATAACTTTGGTCTGGCACAGCCACACGGAACACTCTGTATAATTGTAACTAATTTCAAATCATGCATCTATACCATAGGTAAGTAATAGCGAAAATAGATTTTAAAAATCTGCATTAATATAGACGCTATCCACCGATTACGCACTATTGGCCCACCCTCTATTTGCGCTTCAAGGCTGTAAGAATATTATTCCATAATTATGCTCAACGCAACACGATTGCCATGAATTTTAAAAGTGTCAGTGTCAGATGCATAGACTAACTACTTTATAGACTGGAATCGGGAAGGCTGAGAAATTTAGACAAGTTTCTGCGCTCTCTTGTGATTGGAATGAAAACTAACCTTGTTGAGCGGGTTGCCTACTGCACTTAATATTATTTGCTTTCAATCTGAGGTATCCATGAATAACTTAGAAAGTCAAAAAGACACTTTTGACTTACCTGGTTATTTATGAAATGTCTTTCCGTATAAAAAACTACAAAAATTTATATAGATTCACAAATTTATATATTAGGTGCTTTTCTTTTAATTAAAAAAGCATTTACAAAATATTCAGGGGCTTTAATCTCCTTGTTTCTGTTTATAAGACATTACACACCAAACATTCCATTGAATAAGTAGCTATGAACTGCTTCAATTTTTGTACTTCCAAAATTGTTGTCTTCTGAATGTTTTCTGACTAAAAAGTTGATGATGTTCTTTCTTCCGACATTCGGTATTGCATCAATCAAAAATAATTCTTCCGCCTACAGATACCAGAACGCAATATCAACAAAATTCTTTGCGATGGACCAACGATGGACTAAAATTTGACAGTTGTGAAATTTATGTTGGCTCTTCCTCGATTTCTACCCAAAACCGGGACTAGTCTTCTTCAGAAACGTACAGAAAGATTTAATTTCGATTCACTACTATCACATGGGTACCGTTTATCGTTAAGTAGAATTTCTGGATACCGCATCATGTTTCTCTACAACCACATTTTCTAAGGATGACTGAACAACTTTAATTTAACGTTTTCAGTTAAGAAAAACTTCTAAATGCTTCTAAGACAACGTATCAGTGGATCAGAGGACACTTTTAATAGAATTGAGCTTCTAATCTGTGACAGATGCCAAGTCATACAAAAATAAAATTTATAGTTGACGGTATAATTACATATTTTCCGGCATTCCAGTCAGTAGAATTCTATATTAACCAGTTTTGGCCCTTTGTTGATTGGAATACAAACTAAAATTCTGGCTGAAGATTGGCCATATAACTTATAAGGGCCTGGTCAGATGTAAATGCGGCGTCATAGTTGTTTTGAGACAAATTAATATAAATACTCCTATTTAATATGATTGTTTCAATAAATAACTTGTTTAGTTCAGATTTAACTGCTTTTGATTGATACTTTCTAGTTGTCGAGAAAATACAGTCTGTTACTCATTTAGAATGAACATTCCATCTACTTGTATCGAATTTTCATTCTAACCTTGAATTTACTATTCTTTTGAATAGAAAAACGTTTGTAAGGATTTAATTCTCTGTCATTTGGATCTGTCTTGATGAATTTTAAATTATGCCTAATAATACTATGTCCATAGTTAAAAATATCAATAAACCAATACATTCGCAAATATATTGGTCAAGGCGTTTTAAATTCGTAAATATGTATATCGTCAAGTAGTTTTTAGTTTACAGTGGAAATCTCGAGCTACGTTTCTGCTGAAGAAGCCCTAAAAAGGGCCGAAACAGCTGTACAGAGGCTGCTCGAGGGATTCACTGCAATCAAAAACGATTTACAACAAAATTTTGTAAAACTTTCATTATGCTTTAACAGCAGGCATGGTCGCCTTGCATGGGATGACTTATTATGTAGCAAATTAGCTTCATTTTGTCAATCCGTATGTAATGTTACGTCAAAAAGCGATCGTAGGATGTCGCTGTTTTAGCTATTCGTTCTATTTAATATTTTGACACTCGTGTTTTACACTCATTGTGTCCTTCCCCTGTCCCCTCATGCATCAACTTTTATTTTTGTAATCGAAACACATGTTCCCCCACTCTTGAATTTTGCTTGAGAGTTAAAAGTTTGAAATTTTTAGAACACATAAAAAACCTTACAGTTTTACATTTGGTAGATCCAGTAATAACCAAAATGTACTCTTTTTCATGTATTATGATTCTTTTCCCATAAAAAATACTGCGTAATTTTATATGTCTGTTTAGGAAGTAGAAAAAATTTCATCATTGATAACATTCTCACTGATGAGATAATAAGAATGTCATTGGCTGTTGTAACAAATGTACATACATTTGTCTGTGCTCCGTCTGTTGTCGTTTATCCTCAAGTTGTTAACACCTTACACCATGGTTATGCTCTCCTGATGAGGTCTAATAAGACCGAAACGTACACTTAAAGCGGAAACATTTAGAATGACTTTTAAATCAGCAGGCTGGTTTTCGTAAACTGTCTATACAGGATGTTTCAAAACTTGCGTCTTTAAATGAAACTGTAAGTTCCTCATTACGTAAGAGATTACTAATTCTCCAGATCTGAAATTTTTTGCCGAAAAATGAAAAACTGACCTATCACAAGCGAGAGCAGTCCCTTCGTTTGGAAACTTTTGCTTGGTTTACGACTTGTTTCAGCAATTTATTCCGATAAAAGCAATAAACCGCAATAAAACTTTTTATTTACGTTTAGAAGAACTCGGTCAAGTGTAAGACCGGCCGCAAAATTATCAAAACATTTTCTTTTCATTATTATAAAAACATATTAATGCGTATACTTAAATATAATTAATCAAACCCTCACCCTTTCCTTCGGCTACTGTGAACCTTCCGCCACCGTCATCGCCCAATGACACATTGCGTTCATGCAACAATAACATGTGTTTACAATCATATATCAAGAGTCAACAGTTATTTACTCACCGGGGACCCCCGGTCCCCAAGGCCACAACGGTCTGCACTTGCTCCACCGACCCTTAAGGTCTATTTATAGCTCACACTCGTGCCTCTACCATATCTCTTAATGGTACCAACCTTGGGCCTTCCCAAACTCATTTCTGTTGCTCTCTCATATGTTCCAATTCTCTAAAATATTATTTCCACAAGCACACTCTACATGCACCGCAGATAGCCTCACTTAGGTACATGCAAACACGCTCTACCCCACGTCTTGGTACTATCCGACCCGCAGATTCTCTACCACCAATCTACTCTTCCACCAGGCGGTGTGGCATCTCACCACCGGCCTCCACCTGGCACGTAAGGCTGGTGACAATTCCTCAGGGCCGCCCGCTACATCGGGTCCCCTTGGGATCACCTTGGACCGTGAACAGTACGTCGTTCACTCTCGGCTGCGTTTTTAAACCCTATTAGTACGATCCCCCTTCGGGGATGGCTACTCATGCAATGATGCCCTCAACGTCCCCGACGTCCCAGACATCCCACCCCCGCCAACATAGTCCAACTAGTCAGCGGTCAAGTGATGTAGCACCTGCCACGCCTTGCCGAGCCTAAACCCAGGGGAATCGCTCATTCATACCAAGCAAGAAATAGATCAAGCTAATTCTCTACATATCATGCAATTTGCTATAATATACAACTTATCTCTAAAGCGTACTGCATCTCTCAGGTGTAGTGCACAATATTTCCTAAACACACCCTGTATGTACGGACCCTGTATATAATACACGCCGACTATAATCGCACGTAAACATCGCATACCCCGAGCCGCTTGCCGTGTAATAATAATTATTCCGCACGTTTTATGTATTATTAATTATTAATATCCCAAATACTTATTAGCGTGTGCATCGTTTAACAGCATACCAACCACTGCCCCGGCCCTTGGACGAAGCTATGTCGCCCCGACCGATTTTGTTTATTGTTTACGTTTCTCAAGTGCCATCTCGCATTCCAACCGTCTGGGTTTATATTCGACGCATTTTAGGTGAAACTGTAATTTCTTAAATTATAGATTCTTTATATTTCTTTTTACTTAATAAAAATATATCTAACACAAGGTCTTATTGTATACGAATATGAATCCAATTACCGATACGTAAGAACGTGTGTTTACGCACCTCTTTGTAATAGACAATAACAATTATGTTAAAAAGGAGTACCTAATCTTCGTAAGATTTTTGCTGAACTATTTAAACATCTTCGTACGCTAGTTTTGTAACTGCGTTGAAAATGCGTGAAATTATTTTTTAATTATCGCACTAATAGCTACAGAATAAGTATTACAAGAGCAGAAACTATTCCTGTTGTAAAAAGAGAAAGCAAGAATGGGTGTACGATACGACGAGAAATTTAAATAAATTAGATTGTCTGTACTCATAATAATCTATGTGTTCAAAATAAGTGATTGAATAACTTCGCTAGCTCTCAATCGAACTATTTTATTAATTGTTTACATTCTAATACAAAATACATGTTTTTATAAGGATAATATTGAACTTGAATTTCTGCGTCGACTTAAACCATAAAGACATAAAAGCTCTCGCCTAGTGCAGATGTTTATTTCGTCATTTATTCGAAGTTTTAATAAAGAAACAAATTTATTTTTGCTGTACAAATACAATAAATTTTAGTAATCAACATTGTAAGTTGATTATTGACAATTTACAAATTAATATGATGTAAGAATTTCCACTTTTTCGATCGCCTTTAGATTGTTTTTTTTTTTAATTTAACTGTTAAAGTACGGATTAGCACAAAACTAATCATCAATTAATATTAATGGAACACGCACAGAATATTTTAAACTATTAAGAACTTACCTAATTACAAAATTTATCTACTTTTAAAATTAATAAATAACACGTGTTAGAAAACCACGTAAAGTGATACAAAATAATTGGTTTATTGATACAATAATATTTTACTAGATTTAGAAAACAATTAGATATTATCAAGACAACATATTGTTTTACAGGGTTTCTCAGTTATTTATAGAAATAGAAGAAAACCGTTTTCGGGATCCAATGCTACTGTTTTGAGAAAAACGCAGTGGAGAAAACAAAATTAACTACCTCGATTCGTTTGGGAAATATCGATCGAAAACTAATTTTTCCCAAAAATTATTTTTCACAAAATTGTTTGCTTATTTTGAAAATTCAAAAACTATTTCATACAGAAATTAACGCAGATTTCACTGACGTTATTATCTTTTGTAGGAACCGCACCAGAACCGCGAAACAGACTATAACTTTCCGATTTTAAATGGAAACCGCAGTTGGCTACGACAACAAATAAATTGCTTGTTTTAATGAGGTTTTCAAAAACTTAAAGTTTTTTATAATTACATATTTTTATAGATAACAAAGATACTTAATTTAATTAATACTAATTATGTTCATTAACAAGGAAAATTTTACCGGCGTTTATCTACGTCAGTCAACATTAAAGTTATATTGTCTTATTAACAGAAAACCAAAACCAATTTCTTATCTTTGAAAGCCTATGTATATCCACGTAAAGAAAGCTTCTAGAAAAATTTTGTTTAGATTTTCTAGAACAAATAAATGAGTTTAAAGACCACCTTAGTGATGGTGCGGTCCTTTTGACTCACAGTGTATACTCAATTAATAAACGTTTTCGTGCGTATTATATATTTCCATCAAGTTCTATCATATTGTGTAGTGATTAAAACTATAACTGAAGAATTAATGTGCTGTAGTACGTTTACCTTGGCTAATAAATAAATGGCTAAGAAGTGAAGATTAAACAGAAAAATGAAACAGTTCAAAGTGAAAATTGCGTAAAGTAGATAAATAGAGCCGGATATGGAAATTATATATTAATAATAATAATAATAATAATAATAATAATAATAATAATAATGTTTATTGACTGCATTACAGACAAAATATATACGAAAACTGCTAGCACTAATTAAACTATGTTTAAGAAGAAAGCATAAACTAAAATTGTGCCAACAAATGCTTGAAAGTGAGAAAAAAGAGAAAAGAAAAGAGAAATAAAATAAAAAGAGAGAAAAGAAATGCAATACAGCCAAAAGGCGCGGAGTCAGCAATAAATGCTGCTATTAATTAATTAATTAATAAAAATACATTCACGACTTTTTTATTTTATTTTCTTTAATTTATTACTTGTTTACGTTGCTGAAGTCAATTTACTATTCATCTGATAATGAGTATATATAAATAATAAATTCAAGAAAATTAAAGTGGCAAACTTAACTTACTTCACAATTGAAGTTTGTTCTTGTCCGATGAAAATAGTAAGTAGAAAGTTTTTTTAATCTCAAACCGGACAGAAAAATGAAGGGAAACACACTCAACGTTTCGCTATAGATTTATAGCTTCGTCAGGAGTGAAAAAAAGTAAATAAACAAGTTGTCAAGAGAAACAAGTCGTCAAGAGAAACGAAAAGGTAACATGATTTTTAAACTAAACTACGAGTTGTTCGGAATAAAAGTAACGAGAACTAATTAAAGCTACTTTTTTTTTTTTTTTTTTTTTTTAATTTTAATATATAATATTAATTAATTGACAGATCTATATCTTGTTTAAAGAGTCCAAAAAACTACAAAATACGTCATTTAAATTTTCAAAGTCCGTACGTTTATTAATAGAATTTCCAGACATTTTAATTTTACACATTTCTATGAAACGTCTTTTAAAAATATTAGATTCACTGTACAAAATGTCAGTATTATCAAAATCAAAATTATGATTATTTACTAATGAATGCTCTACAAGCATTGAATGATTTTGATTATTTTTTTGAATATGATATTTATGTTGGTCTAAACGTTTTTTTAAATTTTGGCTCGTTTCACCTATATAAACAGAATTACAATTTGAACATTTGATTTCATAAACCACGTTAGGTTGTTTTAAATACCGAAATTAAAACAACCTAACGTGGTTTATGAAATCAAATGTTCAAATTGTAATTCTGTTTATATAGGTGAAACGAGCCAAAATTTAAAAAAACGTTTAGACCAACATAAATATCATATTCAAAAAAATAATCAAAATCATTCAATGCTTGTAGAGCATTCATTAGTAAATAATCATAATTTTGATTTTGATAATACTGACATTTTGTACAGTGAATCTAATATTTTTAAAAGACGTTTCATAGAAATGTGTAAAATTAAAATGTCTGGAAATTCTATTAATAAACGTACGGACTTTGAAAATTTAAATGACTTATTTTGTAGTTTTTTGGACTCTTTAAACAAGATATAGATCTGTCAATTAATTAATATTATATATTAAAATTAAAAAAAAAAAAAAAAAAAAAAAAGTAGCTTTAATTAGTTCTCGTTACTTTTATTCCGAACAACTCGTAGTTTAGTTTAAAAATCATGTTACCTTTTCGTTTCTCTTGACGACTTCTTTCTCTTGACAACTTGTTTATTTACTTTTTTTCACTCCTGACGAAGCTATAAATCTATAGCGAAACGTTGAGTGTGTTTCCCTTCATTTTTCTGTCTGGTTTGAGATTAAAAAAACTTTCTACTTACTTCACAATGTTATGGAGAATTAAAAGACTGCCTGATGAACTGTTCAACGGAACATTTGATATTTTTCGTACTACACTAAGAAAAATAATATCTTAAAAATTACAAAATCTTGTGTTATTAGAATATATTGCTAGTATTTACAAATTGTTGCTAATTATGTTACAAATTTTCTTTTTTATTTTGTTACAAGTTTGTAAGTTCGCGTCGTCATTTTATATTTTTAGCTAAAAACTGAATTTAGAACGTAATGCTTAAATATGTAATTATTCGTGCAAGAATAATTTCCATTTGCTTCTGCGACATTAATAGTCGAATGGATAAATTAAAATAATGGACTTCAATTATTTTCGCAATTACGGAAAACTTGTTTCTAACAACAGCACGCCTTTATAAACAAATTCGTCTCACGTTTATTTGCAGAAAGAGTTTTTTAGACGCAATGCTCGTGCTGTATTTATTAACGTTATCCTCGCTGGGCGTCCTTTGCAGAGGACGAGAGCTTCGTAAGTAAAAACATATTTATCTACTCCCACCCTATAATGAACAAATTAATTAATAAGTAATTATATTAAAGCTCAGTTTTTCCATCTCAGTTTAACTTTAAGCTCCGCTTTATTCCCAAGGTAACAATTGTGAGGAGAATAGTTTCCATAGGAACAAAACGGAGTTTAAAGTTAAAACCCCAATTGGAAAACTGGCCCTAAATCGTGTGTAAAAAGCCAATGCAAATCGAATAGGACTATCATTATTAAATGATTTCTGTTGACATTGTTGACAACGACGCGAAGCGAAGCGAAAACAAACACAACAAAATTAGGTCATAGATAAAATATTGTATGACACACGTGTGTGAAAGGCTTTTATGCACTCCTTGCGATTAAATTTAAACTTCGAAATTCGTGCATAAAAGCCTTATTTCACACACTTGTATTATAAATAAGTATTATTCAATATTATTCATTATTCATATTTTTCTTGTCACAGCTTCATTCATAAACCGCTGTCGTAAAGATGACCCCGGGTTGAACGAATGCATGAAGAAGGCTTTGATTGACATTAAACCGTATTTGCGAAAGGGGATCCCCGAGATGAAGTTGCCGCAATGCGAGCCGTTTCATGCGAAAAACGTTAGATTTAAGACAGGTGGTTTTCAAGCGCTGCTAATTGAATCAGACCTGCACAATCTAGTGAGTTACGAAGTGAAGAATCTAGAAGTAGATCTATCCAAGAACACCATGGCCCTTACTTTATTTTTACCGATGGTGAAGCTAACCAGCAATTATAACATGACCGGAAAATTGTTGTTCATTCAAATGGAAGGATCTGGAAATATGGAAGCGAATTTTAGTAAGAAATTTTCTGTTTCCTTATGTTTGAATTTTAGGAATTTTACGTATAAAACAACCGAACATTTTGTGATTATTTATTTTTAAGATGACAATTAGTAAAATGTATGTTAATAATTTCTCCGCGAAAAATTAAAAAAAAAAATACTGTCCGTGTGCAGGATGGGCTAAATTTGACACTTTTAAAGGGAAACTCCTATTTCTAGATGAGTTAGACAAAAACTGATCTCATTGCTCGATTTTTATGACAAGCTTAATGGTAAAAACCGCATTATAACTTTTTTGTTTATAAAAATTTTCAATTTCTGTAAAAATTTTTAAGAAACTTTTTAACGTAATATTCATGTTCCCATATTCCAAGTACTTTAAAAAGATTTTACAGAAATTGAAAATTGTCATAAACAAGAAAGTTATAAAGGAATTTAAAAATCGTAGAATTTTGAAAAACATAGCTCCTAAACGTGTGAGTTACATTTTTCTAAGACACTTAGTTTTTGATATACAGGAGGTTCACGGAAAGCCGCTACAATAGCTAACTTTCTTATCTGTAGTTTTACGATGTAACTTAAATTAAAAAAGTTTTAGGACTTGTCACATTTAAAATGACACGGTGTTTGTAAATGTGCATCTTGGATCTGTTGTATCTTTTTTTAGCATCCCATCAGTATATTGTTAAATTATGATTAAATTAATATCGCTATTTACCTCGTAAAATATTCTCCTCGCAAAATTTCTCATTGTTTCACGCTTCAGCACTAAATCGATTGTATTGATTTTAAGGTTAAACTGATGTTGTTTACTTTTGTGTGACTAACTTCGCAGTTGTTATTGGACGAGTTTACATATATGATTACATGTTGTTTGTCTCTTTGTATTTTAATTTTGTCACTTACCACTTTAAAGGAATGTTGCAACAATTTACATTGTAATTTATTCATCTGTTTATTTTCGTTCACATTGATTTATAGAATTGGCAATACTGTATCATTGGGCTGCATTCGAAGTTCTTCGTCAAACGGCCTTACGTGTCTGAACTTACCCTCTCACACCTCATTGGTCGGATTAAGCTGAGCGGTGGGATTGGCCGACGATTTCAAACTTCGAGGGGCAGTTGCTGTTTTGAATCCTAGCCAATATGGTGGTTGTTTAAGAATTCATTTAAAAATTAACATTTAATTACCATTTTCTTGGTCATCCAAGTTAATTTCACGTTTAATAATGTCTTTTGTTTCCCCATAAACATAAAGGGGTAAGTTAATTTCAATATTTCTTTCTTTTTCGTTGGATTTTTGCAAAAACATTGTGTTGCTACCGGAAGCTCGTGCCACGGCAGTTGAGAATTAATTTGCCTTTAGGGCTACCATTTAAAGAAAAGTATTTCTATGTATTATCAATGTGAAACGAAATTGAATTCAATATCGCGCTACTTATCAAACTGTCAATTTATAATAACGTATTCAGTCATATTTATTATCAAATTTAATGCAACTACAAATTTCTTACTTAAATAATCTAAATTGCACATTTATCACCCATTGTTTTGGTTTAACAACTTTACTAAATATATTTCTATATTTTTGGACGTTCTTCTATTTATTTCGTTTCAATTCAACATTTTTGCATTTTTGGTGGGTTTCCAAATTTTCTTTTGTTAGCTCTTTTGTTATTCCTTCATTAATAATAATAAAAAAAAAATTGGTGGCGCTCAAATTTCAAAATTTATGTTAAAATATAACTTCTGTTTTGTTCAGCTTCATATTGGAATATTTAATTTATTGAATCCTCGACTTTTGCTCTCCCATAAAAAGCTGAGTGCCGTTCGCACCTGTATTACCCTTTATAGGTTGATAAAAAAGGTAAACAGGCCACAGACTTATCCACCTCGATTTTATTGTACCTTTGAAAAAAACATACGACAGTCAGGTTTTCGAGATTTTCAATTGTTTTCAACTTTTTTAAATGGAACGTTAGGTTGTTTATCATCGCATTGCGTTCAGGATGTCAAATTAATTATGTCTCTAAAATATCATCTCCCAAAGCCTACTATTTTATAAGTCGATTTAGTAGCAAAATCTTAGTGTTCACGGAAAATGGCCACAATAGCTAACTTTTTTATTTAACATTCCACGAAGTAGCTTAAATTAGAAAAGTTTCAAGACATTTCCTGCTTGTTTTTATGGTACTTTCAGAGAAACAAATGGCTAGAGATTTTCAACTTTTTTAAATGGGACGTTATGTTTTTTTTACATGATATTGCGTTCAGGATGTCAAATTAAGTTTAAATTATCTCTTAAAACAGAATATTTTATAAATAATTCAGTCCTGATATTCGCGGGAAGAAGTGTACCGTTACGATAGTCTTTTTATTCACGAAGACATTGCACATTGAAACAGGAGAATAAAGGAAGTGTGTTCAAACTTCACACCTGTCTAAGTAGTCTTGCTTAAACATTTCTTTAAATTTAGTTCATACTAACACCCTTTGTGTCAAATATTGAAAGCGCGATATGTTAAAATGTCTAATACCATAATTTACTAAATAATGTATAAAATAATAGACTTAGGAGGGAAACATTTTACATATAATTTGTTCACAAATTAAAAGACTACTGGCGGTGTTGTCTTGTGAAAGATACAACCGGCAACAGTGTCCTAGTTAAAAATTTGGTAACAAAATTGGCAAGTGTTTAAAATAAACGATAAGATTATACGACAAAACTGACAAGTAGTGTTTGAATTAAATGACAAGGTTGGTTATGTATTCTGAACAGATCTATTTTTCTAAATTTAATAATTATTATTATAGATTCATGTTGTTTATCTTATTGTTCGTGAAGAATTTTATAATAGACAAGCTGTAATTATCCATTGTGTCAGGTATGTACGAATTTTTTGTAGAAATGGGCAGACAGATATGTAATTACATTTGCAGAGAGAGAAAAGAACGAGAAAATAAGTTAAAATGTAACATGAAACTATTAAAATTATATAAACAATCTCCAAAACCAGGAAGATGTAGTTACGAATCATCAGACTCAAGTATTTGCCGGACGCTTAAATCTGGCGCCAATTTTTTTATTTTAACACAACATTTGTCGAATACTTCTTTCATTTTAACATTTAAAATGTTTCTCTGCTTTCCAGATATTTAAATGGCTTGTTAAAATGCATATAAATGCTATAACAGTAAAATTCAGTTGACAAATTGTTTGACATGAAACTTCAAATACCTTGCCAACTTAATATTTTGATAATGTTCTGTAGGGGACATATGTTTTATACCAACATAATGCAACAGGTAGTGGTTTTTTAATTTGTGAACAACGTATGCGTACTTATTTGACATCCTGAACGCGATAGGGTGATAAAAAGTATAATGTTCCATTTAAAAGAAGATGAAAACAATTGAAAATCTAGAAAACCTGACTGTCGTATGTTTTTTTCAAAGGTACCATAAAATCGAGGAGGAGAAGTCCTCAAACTTTTCTAATTTAAGCTACATCGTACAGCTAAGAAAGAAAGTTAGCTATTGTAGCGGCTTTCCATGAACACCCTGTATGTATAAGCTGAGCTTCTGTTTTTTTTTTATATTGAACACCTGTATATTTTCAGATAATAATAATAATATAATAAATTCGGCTTAAACGATTTCACATACGTTTAATCCTATGAGGTTTTTGGGTTTATTTTTACATTTTGCAAATTCCCTTTCACACAATATAATCTACATTTTTACTTAGTCTTTGGCAATATAATCTACATTTTTCAAATTTAAGTAATCAGTGACGTTTTTGCTATAAGGTACACTTGTCAGTCTGGCCAAAATAAAACGTTTTCATTTGTGTTATGTAACTGTATAAATGGTAATAACCGCTTTTTTATACATTCTCTTAAATAAATTTCCATCATTGGCACCCATTTGACAAGTTCCATGAAGGGAGGGAGGGAGGGGGAGTGGCTGACAGAACACGGCTAAATAATTAAACTGATATAATAATTCGTAAAATGTATACCGGCTGTTTCAAATTGAGTGTGCACTGAAGGGATCTCCTAAACCGTAAGAGATACAAATTCGGTTAAATGGAAGAAAAGTTGCACAAATCAATGCCTAATTCGTATCCATTGAGAGAATGATTTTTTCTTATTTCTTCTTGAGATATTAATGAAAATGTGAAAAAATCAATTTTCTTTTCCTTTCTATATCTCTTTTATTATACTTAATTTTGAAATTTTGATTTAACTTTATACAGGCACTTCTTGATTCTGCTTCTAATAGAGGTAGCAGAATTTAAGTCAAACGTTTCGTCTTTCCATGACCATCATCAGTTTCGATTTTTTAAATACAACTTATGTCTTTTTATTGTTCTATTCGATAGAATTTTTCTCCTGATTACAATGATATATCACACTTAATAGTTGATATTAATCTGAAGCTTAAATAATACAGATTTTTATGTGAAAATTTTATTTAATGCATAATTTCAAATTTTTAGTTCATTTTCGTTTTTCTGTATCGTTATTTTAATAATGCATTGCACTTACGAAAATGAATTTTTACCGAAAAATATCTAGTGGTTCTAATATAACTTGCTAGATCAGTATCTCAGCTTTAGTATAGGAATGAAAAAGCCTAGTTTTTAATTTTAATTCGCACTGTTGGATTAAAAGAAAAAGTTAATTATACTAAAAATATTTAGATATTACTGAATAGTGCCTTCTACAAATACATTGGCAGCTAAAACGAATATTTTTGTAATAAATTTGAAAGATACTTTCTATAACAATGTATTTTTTTAAAATTTCTTTAGCACTCAGTGGCTCTCAACACTTGACTATCTTTATTTTTTTTTAAATATGGTTAAGTTCACTCGTTTTAACCAGTTGAAGTTTAGCACGTTATATCGGAACCACCATCCATAATTTTAACAGGATAAAGTAGGCTTTATATTTTGGACATTGAAACAGTGACTAGCATTAAGATAAATAATAAGGAGGAACTAAGAAGGCGAATATTAGATTCTTACTTCATTCTTGTGCGAATTCATGTTCGACACGCTAGACAACACATAGGATTAAGAACGAATCTGTGTCTTGAAAGCAGTGGAGGACATTTCGAGGATTTACTTTAATTTATTTATTTCACTTTATTTATTTCACAGAGTCATGTTCTTCGTCTATAATTTTTATTCAATTTATTTATTCTTCTAATTTAATATGTTTTGATGTTTATTTGGTTTGTGTTAACCACCTCATATCATTTAGTCAATATTTATTGACTTTTCCTCTTCCGACAACTGAATGTTGTTGCTAATACTTAACAAAGTAACAAAAAAAGAGGTTAGGAATAAATTTACTTATTAAGAAAAACATGACGAAACGATATCAGGTTTTTGTCATATTCCAACTTTACTTGAAAAAAAGGTATTAAGTATTATACTCACTGAAATCAAAAGAAAAAATGCTTTCGACTAGAATAATAAAAAGATAAGAAAATGAACCAAAAATTTGAAATTATGTATTAAATAAAATTTTCATATAAAATCTGAATTATTTAAGCTTCAAATTAATATCAACTATTAAGTGTGATATATATCTTAGTAATCAGGAGAAAAAATGCTATCGAATAGAACAATAAAAAGACATAAGTTGTATTTAAAAAATCGAAACTGATGATGGTCGTGGGAAGACGAAACGTTTGACTTCAATTCTATTACTCTTATTCGAAGCAGAATCAAAAAGTGCCTGTAGAAAGTTAAATCAGAATTTAAAAATTATGTATAATAAAAGAGATACAGAGAGAAAAAGAAAATCGATTTTTCCACATTTTCATTAATATCTCAAGAAGAAATAAGAAAAAAATCATTCTCTCAATGGATACGAATTGGACATTGATTGGTGCAACTTTTCTTCCATTTAACCGAATTTGTATCTCTTACGGTTTAGGAGATCCCTTCAGTGCACACCCAATTTGAAACAGCCGGTATATGATATAATAATTAAATTTGCAGGTAATACACTTTTAAATAAGTAGACTGCCTCACAATGTTTATTCATATTACTCCATTTAACGAAGAGGAAACGAACAACATAAGTAATATACCTGCATTTATGTATATTTACAATTCTCTCAGTACACAAAATTAGATTTTAATTTAGTTTTAAGGTAGACGAACACCTCGATACCCCGATTTTTTTATGATTGAATTTTTTGACGTGATATTTAAATATTGTTATCAATTTATATAATTGCAGAATTTATTTATTTTTATGTGAGGAATATGATCCTCCCAAGTTAAGTGGCTTGGTTAACAGTTTTCGTGGAAAGGAATATACAAACATTCTAAAATTAACGCACTGCCCTAGGAGCAAGTGATCTTTCAGATTAAAATATTTTCACTTTCACATCTCTTCCGGTTATGCCGGAAGTCGGCATTAACTTTCTTATTTTAAACGGAATGCTATACTTTTTAGAACAAATTCCGATTCTACACGTTGTTCCAAGTGAAAGTTGTTAAGACTTTCCTATACTTAAATGTAACGGTTTTTGAGATATCTTCGAATTTCTAAAAAAAATATTTCGGTGGCCTTTCATTTAAAAGAATGTACAGGGTGTGGATAAAGTATGGAACAAAATTCATATTTCTGTTATCTTGGGTTTGATGAAAAAATCCTGAAACAGGTCGATTTTAGTTTTGTCCCGTGCATTTTATGACATAGTGAATTTCATTCTGTAGCCATCTGATTGCATTCAGGTGTCACGTCATCAGTTTTTTCAAATGGTAACATCCGACTTTTATTATCCCTTGTCGTTAAGTATTCCATTGTGCATACAACGGTATAAAAAGTTTTAAACTAATCAAAAATTATCAACAAATTAGATAAAATATCAACGGAGGTGTTCAAACTGTCCACCGTTGGATATTTGACATTGGCCAAGACGGACGTACACACGAGTTTTCAGGTCATCCAAGTCATGTGGCTTTTTTGTGTACTCCTTTGATTTCACATGACCCCATAGAAAAAAATCAAGTGGGGTGAGATCTGGCGAGCGGACAGGTCAGTCAATTGTTCCCCTTCGTCCTATCCATCTCCCTGGGAAAATTTCGTCGAGATACCTGCGAACATGCTGGCCAAAATGTGGAAGTGCTCCATCTTGTTGGAATCAGATTCTGGGATGAGGCGCATCAGGATTGGCTTCGTCCGGAGACAGTATTACCAATGCTGGCACGAGGTCAAATCTTAGAAAATCTAAATATCTTTCAGCGTTCAAATTTCCCTCGAGAAAGACAGGTCCCACAATGCGATCTCCTATTATTCCCGCCCACACATTAAATTTTTGTTGGATTTGGGTGTGACCCTCCCGAACCCATCGAGGATTTTCGCCCGACCAATATCTACAATTATGGCGATTTACCTGACCGTTTATTTTAAAAGTTGCTTCGTCGCTAAAAACCACATTACTGAGAAATTCGGGATTCTCATCGCATCGTAGCATCAATTGTTCACAGAACTCGTTTCGACGGTCGAAGTCATCTTCATTCAGTTCCTGAACGAGATGGACTTTATATGGATGAAGTTTTTCCTTCTTTAAGTACTTTGTGACTGTGGAAAAGTCGACTGCATTATCTCTGGCAATGTTTCTTGCTGAAGTGTGGGGGTTGTTTTGAACTTCCAAGAGAATGTTCAGCCTAGTACCTTCTTCAGTTCTTGGACGAACTTGTTTGGGTCTGTCTTTTACACTGCCAGTTTCTGCGAATTTTGCCACAATTTTGCTCACCGTTGATCGCGAAATCGGTGTTCGGTTTGCATTTTCTGCATTGAACAATTGACAGGCTTCTTCATGGCATAAAATATTTTATCACCAAAGCCAACCATAATAAGAATTTGAATTCTGTCTTGTTCGCTCAAATAAGCCATTTTCGTGATTCACTTTCAACACTACCAAATTTCCGTTCTGGTCAAA
Source organism: Prosopocoilus inquinatus (assembly GCA_036172665.1). NCBI lineage: Eukaryota > Metazoa > Arthropoda > Insecta > Coleoptera > Lucanidae > Prosopocoilus > Prosopocoilus inquinatus. The sequence continues at coordinate 52,419,738 of CM069874.1, forward strand.
ACGAATACTCAGGTGCAGTACTTGATATACGGTTATAAGCTAATTGACAGTACTTTGACATTACTTTCGTCTACGACATAGTTACTTGCGTTTTTAAATTGTAAAAAACATCATCAACCGGAAATTTAAAAAATCATTCGTTTCTAGGAACAAACGGTAAGGCCTGCATAGGGTTTTTTTGTTTCCCTTATGTCGACTGGTCGATGTCTCGATTGAAGACAATCCGAGGTACACCTCAGACGTATCTAATTTGTTGATAATTTTTGATTACTTTATTATAGGAATAAAATTTTAATTTTTTTAAATTCGAAAGTGTTTTTCTCCAAAAAATTGTTTGGTAAGATACCAAACTTTTTATACCGTTGTATGCACAATGGAATACTTAACGACAAGGGATAATAAAAGTCGGATGTTACCATTTGAAAAAACTGATGACGTCACACCTGGGTGCAATCAGATGGCCACAGAATAAAATTCACTATGTCATAAAGTGCATGGGACAAAACTAAAATCGACCTGTTTCAGGATTTTTTCATTAAACCTAAGATAACAGAAATATGAATTTTGTTCCATACTTTATCCACACCCTGTATATATGACACTTTCAAATTTCAAGATTGAATAAGAGCAAGAATAATGTTCAGCCTTTCAAGTTGTATCCTAGTTATGACTGAAAAATTCACAGGATGGTCGAAATGGTGTTGAACCTTGTTCCGTTCATCTCCCCAAAACTCAGATTTCATAAATGGAACACCCTGTATATATCTGCATGATGAGATGTAGAATCAAATTCTACATCGATTAGTAGTAGCATTCACTATACCTATTTCTATTAGTTTTCTTGTTATCAATTATTGTTTCTTTTAATGACATATTTTGATAAAATTATGGTAATTTTTCGCAGTAAGTGTGGACAAAACAAAAATATTTATTGAGTTACATGCACCACCACTACATACTTTAGTGAGGTCCTGTTTTACTAAATGATTAGGAACATATCAATGATGTCGTTTACTGCATGAAATACGGAAAATATTTTTATAATTAAATAATTTCACAATAAATAATAACACTACTTTACACGATTTTTATACTTTCAGTGAAGCATGTAAATTCTTATTATAGCTTTGGTGGTACTGAGTACAGGGAAACTGTTAAAAAAATCCATCACGTCACATTAAGACAATATTTATTTAAATAAATAAATTTTTGGAAACTTGGATTTGTAAACAAATCAAATATTAAAAATGACTAATCTTACTTTATTCTTTACAACCTCTTTTCCAGTTTCCCTTAAAACAGACCAACAATAGTCTCCTAACATACTATCATCCCAAAAACCCTTATGCAAGTCTTCGAAAATCTTCAGATCTTGGGTGAAAACACTCTCCCTGTTCATCCCTCATATTGCTCATGTTTTCAGAGGGAAAATCCAAGTGTGAGTGAAGGAAATGTCTGTCAAGAGATATATTTACACCAATCGCATGATAATTTTTCAATAAATCGCCAATACTCTCATTTTATAATTCTCATTTTTTTATTTCCCAAAAATCTCTTGACGACTACTTTAAAGTATTTCCAAAATTTTTTTTTAATAGATAAAAGGCTTTCAAATGTACTGTCTTGCATTATTACATATTATTACGTTTTTGCGGACCCAAAATATTCCCTCTTTTAGTTTTGCATCCGAAATATTTGGAAATAGGGTGTGTAAATACTTAAAAACAGCATTGTTTTTATTCGTGGCTTTTACTGAAGATTTAATTAGATCCAACTTGTAAAATGGTGGCAAAATTATGTTTTAGGGATCTACTAAAACTGTTTCTTCTACATTCATTTCTTCTGAACAAGTTGACAAAGAGCTGTCTTCATTTTTTTTCTTTTCTTTTTTTCTTTCTCTTAAGTTTAAGGTACGCCATGGAGAACAGTGTGCTCCTTTCGAGCTCACTGATGGCGTACCTTTTGGTTTGACTGTACTATTGGCATTCTTTGTAGGATTTTAATTTAATTTAATTCACCTTCTGTTTTTTACATTATTATTGTGACCAATTGTTAACCTTAACAGTCAGATCAATAAACGTATTATTATTATTATTATTATTAAATGCAGTAATTTCACAATAGGAAAAGGCGGAACAATCCAACGCCTCTTATGTCCAATGAATCATTATAGAAACCCTGTATTAACTGTGCACTAAGGCCCAGTTTTACAATGGCGGTTTAACTTTGAGCCGAAGCTTAAATCCTTCACAACAATTGTTAAAATAATCGTTGCCAAGGGTTTAAGCCTCAGCTCAAAGTTGAGCCCCATTTGTAAAACTGGACCTAAATTAACTGAACGTAACAGAAATGGCGAGAACTTAATTTACATGATCTGTTAGGTATATTAAAATAATTTAAATTATTTATTGTTGCATAAAAACTCTGACACTGAACTATAAACTCCAAGTACATACGCGGATACGCCAATGAACTGTTATTCGTAGTAACAAAAACTAGATTGAAAATTTTCAACTCTGTTTTAACTGGTAACTTCATAAAAATATACAAGTTTGGTTCGAGATATAAAAAAAATAATATTTATGAACCAGTGTAATTTAAGGAAATCGTAAAACTATATTAGAAGCACGAATTTGCTTTCGCCTTATAGAACAACTACACAAAGATATTTTTCTATAAATATTCTTGGAGCGTAAATCATCTCATGTTAAAACTTTTACTATCTAATTATTAATACAGGTTGTACTGTTCAATTCAGGAAAGAATACATGTACGTCATACACGGAACTCGTCTATTTCAAGTGGTTGCACTATCTTAATCAATACTATTATTAATTTCGTATGTGAACTTGATTTAGTGATTCATGACCGATACCTAAAAATTCGCATAGTGTTGATTAACTTAGTGTAACCACCTGAAACAAACGAGTTCCGTATATGTCGCGCTTGTATTCTTCCCTGAATTAAACTGTAGCTTTAATTATTTCAAAGGATTAATTCTTCACACAGAAATATGAAAAAAGTTCATATAAACCGTAAATCAGTGTAGTGCAGCAGTCAATTAAAATTTCAATTAATTAATCAATTGATTAAAGATTAGTTGATTGATATTTCATTGCAATTAACATCAACTGTAATTTACAATTGAATTTAATTGCAATTAATTGGTTCAATTACAGGCTACAATTAAATTTAATTGCAATTAAATTTTCAGTTACAATTAAACTTAATAGATTGAGATTAATAGATTGAAATAGACATTAATTTACGTAATGGACGGGACATTCCAGGATTCAATTATCCTTTCTTATGTGTACTTTAAATTTGTACAGTAAAAGTATCTTCGGTTTACATAGTATATTCACATTAATGAAAATATTCCAATAAAATATTATGAATACTTTAAAATAAGATATTTATAAAAAGAAAATCGCAAATTGTCCCGGTTCATTCAGTTTTTCTATCTAGGATGTTGGAATTTTGTATGCCTTCCTAATTGCAAGTGAGAAACATTTTATCTTGGTAAAATTTTCTCCTAAAGTCAAAAGAAAGACCGCTTTACCTGCACAGATTTTATTTTTTCCACCTAGAAGAATTTCAACGTCACACATATTCATTTCGCGCCAAGAACACCTGAATTGCAAAACATAAAATCTATATTAAAAAAATTATTGGTCCCTTATACGTATTGCGATCTCAATCCGGAAACACACGGTACATATAATTTCATTCTAAATGTAGAAGAATAATCTTTCGACATTAATTTATTATTTATTTTGTGAAGGTCAATTTTTCATTTAAACTACTGATATCTCGAAAACCATTTTCGCTGTGGATGACTGTACAGGGTGGGCCAAATTTGACACTTTTAAAGGGAAACACATGTTTTTAGAAGAGTTAGACAAAAACCGACCTAGGTGTCTGGAGCTCGATTTTTATGACAAGTTCAATGGTAAAAACTGCATTTCGATATCTTGAACCGTTTAGGCGCTAGGGGGCGTTTTTCAAAATTCTGCGATTTCTAAAAACCTTTATAACTTTTTTGTTTATTAAGATTTTTTATTTCTGTGAAAACTTCTTTAAGGCACTTTTTTATGCAGAATTCACTGCCCTAAATTACTTTTTTCTAGAGTGTTCAATATTTGAGATATAAGCCAGAACTTTATTTTTTTATACGGAACACCCTTTATATTTTTACATTTTTGAAAAGAGCAAAAAATTCTGTTTACGAAAACATAAAGCACTTGATATTTTAATCAAACAGTTTTTGAGATACATGGCATTCAAGTTTTAATTAAAAGTTTAATGTTTTTTGCAACAATCAAGTAGGCTATGAATGACAATAACTAAATATGTTTTATATTTAAAGGGCTATGAACAAATATTGTTTTGTTATTAACAAATATGTTTAATTAATTAACGATAAATTAAAAGTGTTCCAATTATCCACCATTTTGCTGCAAACATAATCAGCACCATTTTCTTACAGCTTGAACTGAGTTTACCAATTCAAGGGCGCGCAGAGAATCAAAAGCTTGTAGCACCTCTGCCTCTAATTCCTCTCTTGAATTGGGATTTCCCACAAGAAAAAATCCATCGGCGTTAGGTCTGGAGACCTTGCCGGCCAATGTATAGGACCCTGATTTCCCATCCAATTGTTGCCAAAGAGTTGATTTAAAAAATGGGTAACAACTCGAGCATTATGAGGCGGTGCTCCATCTTGTTGGTAGTAAACCGTTTCCAGTTGAATAAGCGGCAGTTCATCGACAAGAGGTTCAATTTGTTCCCGTAAAATTTCTTAATAATTTTGTGACGTAAGGGTACCGTTGTAAATATAGGGACCAATAATTCTGCCTCGGAAAATGCCTGCCCATACATTGAAACTGTAACGCCCTTGGTTTCTCCTTTCAACAGTAATATAAGGGTTTTGTCTAGACCAAGTATAACAATTATATCTATTACAGACCCCTGCACTGCTTATGTTGGCTTCATCGGTCCAAATACAATTTAGGAAAAAATCATCATATTCTTCGCACTTTCTCAAGAACCACTGAGAAAATTCCACACGGTCATTAAAATCTTCGGGATGGAGGTGTTGCATTTTTCTTGTGCGGTAAGGATGGAATTGTTCTCTTCTCTCTTTAAAATCCGTCTTGCAGAAGTTCTTGCTAAGCCAGATGTTTCTTCCAACTGTCGCGTGGAAAGGTTTGGGTTATCTTCGATTTGTCCCAAAACTACGATCTTCTCTAATTCTTTATCTCTTCTTTGAGATTCGTAATTTTTGGGTGTCGGTCGTTTAAATGACCCAAAATTTATTAAATTGTTTTTCAACCTGAAGAAAATATCTCGAAAGGGTTGTCTTCTTTCAGGATATTGCTCGTAGTAAAGATTACATGTTTCTTCTATATTCTCACCAACTTCTATAAAACACTTTAACATGTCGTACTTTTCGTAGTTTTCATACATTTTTATTTATTTTCATACCTTGCACGAGTGTATCTTTAGAAACGCTGCAGTACAAAATAAATGCAAATGCATGGTCAAATTTTGACAGCAGCCTAGCAAAATTACATAAAAAAACTTTTAAATTGTTTAGTTATTGTTATCCATAGCCTACTTGATTGTTGCAAAAAAACTTAAAAATGCCATGTATCTCAAAAACTGTTTGATTAAAATATCAAGTGTTTTATGTTTTTGTAAACAGAAGTTTTTGCTCTTTTCAAAAATGTAAAAATATAAAGGGTGTTCTAAATAAAAAATTAAAGTTCTGGCTTATATCTCAAATGTTGAACACTAGAAAAAAGTAATTTAGGGCAGTGAATTCTGCATAAAAAAGTGCCTTAAAGAAGTTTTCACAGAAATTAAAAATCTTAATAAACAAAAAAATTATAAAGGTTTTTAGAAATCGCAGAATTTTGAAAAACGCCCCCTAGCGCCTAAACGGTTCAAGACATCGAAATGCGATTTTTACCATTGAACTTGTCATAAAAATCGAGCTCCAGACACCTAGGTCGGTTTTTGTCTAACTCTTCTAAAAACAGGTGTTTCCCTTTAAAAGTGTCAAATTTGGCCCACACTGTACATGTAGAATGACTATGCATATCTCATTAATGTATCTTATTATTCAATTTTCATCAGTATTTATTTTCAGCTGATATTGAAGGATTCATAAAGTTATATGGAAAAAGAGAAGAGAGAAGTGGAAAATCATATATCAAATTCGAAACCATGGACCACGAATTGAAAATCGGAAACTGTCACGCTTATTTCCCTGACCTCTTCAAAAACAACCCAGAAATAAGCCAGAGAACAAATGATGTTCTGAATGATAACGCACAGGAGCTGTTAAAAGAATTTGGACCCTTGTTTGATAAGACAGTCGCGCCCGTCGTTTTCTCCCTCTTCCAAATAGTTTTCAATAGATATTCACTGAATGAATTGTTTCTATAATTTTTATGTATTTTGCCAATTAGCTCCAATTTGCGTGTATGTAAAAATTATGTAACATATCTGTGTATATTAACAAAAGTCCTGTGTTGGTAAACAAGTTTATTATATTTCCTAAACCAAACGACTTTCCTTTTACCTTTTTGGGTCATATCAAACAATTTAGAATCAAATGAAGTATCAGAAATGAACGACACTTCAGCTCATTTGAAACGGAATTTTAACCTATTTAAAGTTTGTAAGCAACTTGATATTCAGTGACTCTGACTTCTTAGTTATATTTTTTTAGAGGACGCCGTTTGTTTAAGTTCATTAAAGTTCCTGGATAAAATAAAAGCTGGACATGTGGCCCCAGAAATCAAAACCACTTGATTTTTAGTCACATCGCTTTCATTTTTTCCAATGTCAAACGAAATAAAATTTTATTTGGAAAATTCTTTAAAATGCAAATAAAATTAAAAATATCAATGTATGAAGATATTAATAGCCGTTCGTTTTTGAAATGTCTTCAAAAAACTGAAAATTCTCATTTTCGAAAATCTCGAATGTCTTCTTTATTTCTTAAGATAAAATCATAAAATTCGGTGTCTTTATATATTGAATTCAATTAACAATCTAATAGAGTCCGAAGAAATAGGTTAGGATTGACATTTTCGCAGGTACGACTACCAACTGTCTTTTCTCTTATGGACGCTATCTTGTGTAGTAATACCACTTGATACAAAAACAAAATCTGAATACGACCATACGACACACTTATGCTTCTAGTAGGCGGATGCGTGTAAATATTCAGAAATAAAATTATTATTAAATTAATAAATCTGATTCAACTAAGGTACTTATTTACATATTTACATTACAAAATTACTTTTTAACAAAAATACTTAGTTTATTTATAATAAAACATGACAATATTTTGTTTTAAAACAAAAGCATAAATGTCCATATGATCGTATCCAAAAATTTCTGCATCACGTGCTATAAATATCAAAGGTAGCATCCATAAGAAAAGAAACCGTTGACAGTCGTATCTACCAAACTGTCAAACCTAACCTATTTCTTGGAACTGCATTAGGTTGTCCATCGAATTTAATATAAAAACTCCGAATTTTATTATTCTATCTTAAGAAATAAAGAAGACATTCGGGATTTTCGAAAATGAGAATTTTCAGTTTTTTGAAGATATTTCAAAAACGAATGAAAATAGAAGAGATTTTTGTTGTAACACTGTAGATAAGTTTGGTTAAATTGTCTCATTTTGAGATCAGGTTACTGTGATGAAGCCATGTCCACGGAATTTAGAACCAGCCTATAGTCAGTGGCAGGCGAACCCGGCAACTGCTCGGCCATCGCAATATGTGAATTTTTCAGTTTTTTAATTCACGATAGTTCAGTCTGAATTAAGATTATAAAATATCTGCTTGAATCATATAAATACGAAAATATCTGCGGATCTGTATAAGATGAACATATTGGAAGCTCTGTTCAGTCAACAAGAAAAAAAGATCTTATAACGTACAAACAAACAATACTTTTACCGTACTTTTAGAGAAACGTTTTCGAGCATCTGTTATTCCTAGACTAACATCTATTGTACCACGACTAGATTTTATGGTCTGATCGTATTTTGTCTTTACTTGATTCAATTTGATTTTATTTTATATTTGAATTATCAATTTCATTCCCTTTTGTTTCTTCTTTGATGCTCTTCATTCGGTTTGACTATCTGTAAATGTTGTAGAATATTTACTTTCGTCTTCTCTTCATCACCCATTCGGTTACTAGTTTTTATAAGCGGGTTTGAGGCTTAAAACCGATTTCATCCCAGGTATCAAAATCTGACACCAGAGTAAAACGTTTCTAAACTGTATTCGTTTGTTTTTATTACCCACCTTAACAAATCCTTAAAATAAAATGTTACTTAAATCAAGGGGAATAGTGATAAATATAGCAAAAATTTTGTACAAATCGTTTTTGATTGCAGTGAGAACCTCGAGCAGCCTCTGGACAGCTGTTTCAGCCCTGCTTGGGGCTTCTTCAGCAGAGACGTAGCTCGACATTCCCACTGCAAACCAAAAACGACTTGCCCAATTTATTCGCAATTACGATGTAAGAATGATGAACAGATAAAATAGCGACATCTTACTATCGCTTTTTGACCTGACATTGCAGTAGGATAGACAAATTGAAGCGGGATTTGCTCCTAATAAGTCCCCCATGCAAGGCGGCCATGCTTGCTGTCAAACTTTCATTATGCTTTGACAGCAAGCATTGCCGCCTTGCATGGGGGACTTATTAGGAGCAAATCCCGCTTCAATTTGTCTATCCTACTGCAATGTCAGGTCAAAAAGCGATAGTAAGATGTCGCTATTTTATATGTTGATAAATATAGCGTTCCATAAATAACCAAACTTTTACAGTAACCAGCTTAACCGTAACCGTAGTGTTGGTTATCAAGTGATTTACGGAATACACTAAAAGTTGGCCGTGGTCATAGGGCGCGTAGCGCCATCTAGCAGATATACTAATTTTATTTCAAGAATTAGCATTTTATATGCTTACTTTGATTTGGTTTTTGTCTAAATTTTTTTCTTAATCTTATTGGCTTCCAAGATTAACAGGGAGGGAAGAAATTTTAGATTATAGAGTACTGTATACTTACCATTATTTATGGTCCGACCGCTGAAGAAACGGAGTAATAAAACTGCTTGATGTACAAATAGATATTGTTTCTGTCAGGTAAGCATTGACAAATTTACACTAGCCTAAAATATGTATATGTCAATCTGTGGTCATTGGTTATAGCGTAGGTACTCGTATTTGCGTTAAAAATGACGAATAATACGTAAAGAGATGATGATCACTCCGTTTCTTCAGCGACCGGACTATAGTATTTTATTCAGTATTGAGCTGGGGTTTCCTAGGAGAGTCGGTCGGGCTGAAACTGACCGCGACCGACGTTAGCTCTAACGAAAAACCAAAAACTAAATAAGGATGGTTTTCTAGACTTCGTTCGGTTTTCATTCTTTTTAGTTAGTGAACGTCGGTCGTGGTCAGTTTCAGTCAACTGATTTCCTAGGAAACCGTAGCTTCGAGCTGCTTTTCTTGCTTTGGAGATTTGAAGAATTGGGTATTTGGGGATTAGTCATCGCGTGAGTAACATTAGTAAAAATCTCCAAAAAAAATAATTTTCTTGGACAATTTTAAGACGCATGCGCGTTTGTCATTACCTCGATCAGTTATTTCTGTTAATGTCTTCACATTTCTTAACAATTTACGTTAAATATACCTACATCGTAGCCCCCTGCCTAATTGTCAATTCTCCAAGCAGGAAAAACAGTTTTATTATACAGGCTGTTCTTTTACTGTGTGCAAATATTACAACCTGTAACATATAACCATAAATGCAACGATTGAACTCATATGTTCTTAACACAAATTTAATAGTTTTCAATTATATATATAAATAGCTTCAATTAAGACCCGCAGCCGAAGTAGGCCAGGGTCAGTGCGTTACTTGCTCTTGAGCATGATCGACGTAACCCAGCCGATCCGGTCACAGCTGATCGATCAAAACGTTTACAATTTAAATTAACTTCACTGCAAGTAATTACAAGTTTAAGTATTAAATTAAAATCTAGGGCAATTCAAGCTCCGGTTCGTAATTGCCGAACAAATTAAAAGCGAGGTACAAATAAATTCTAATTTCTCATTCCATATTATTTTTAAGACTTAATAATAAAAATTTACTTTTTTTCCATGGACCGTAAATAGTAATACTTTCATAGCTAGCAGAGAGATTACACTAAAAGTTTATTTACGTAAAAGGGTGAAGAACTTTTTTAACGCGCTTGCCTAATTAGTGCATAAATTTTAAACTTATTCGTCTATAGTTAATATCGTAAAACATCGCTCAGTGAATTAAAATTTTAAATAAAATAATTAATATACGATATCGGTGATTATTATTACGAAACGCTTGCTACCTACCTGCTTAGGTATTTGCAAGTGATCGCCGTGCAAACGTTTCGGCGTCGCCGGCCAGCCTCAGTGGGATAGGGTGAGTTCGTACAAAGTCTTCACAAACAAAATCAAAAAAAAGGAAAGGCGCCACTTAATTTTTTTGGCTATGAGGAACCGCGGAAAAATCAAGAAAACGCGACTCATCCAAAATATTTACAACACTTTTAGTGTATTTAAAACAAACAAAATATAACACACAATCAATACATTACATCAATGAAAGTTCAGCAACGACGTGCAATAAATTCAAGAGAAAATCAACTTATGTAGTTAGCGGCGGATACATCTAATGAACCTAAATTTTCGGACCGGAAAAATCATGCCGCACACAGTCCAAACAACTGTCTACAATTTCTTCTTAAACAAAAGTTAAAAATAAAACGTCGTGCCGCGCAAAGACGTAGTTATTAGGCAACCAAATTAAATTAAATTAGACTGCGTGTCATCTCGCTCCTCACGGGGAAAAATAATAAAAACTTTGTCGGACCTGATTAGCCGAAGTCGTCCTCCACCAGTGGGTCACGTCGTGCTTCCCGGCGGGGAGGGGAAGAGACCTAGGGCACGCCGTCGGTAGGGAGTATCCAAGCCCCGGGGAAGTCCGGTCGGCGTAAAAGGAGCCGAAAAAGGTGTCCCCGAAAATGCGGGAATAACAGCCGGAACAAAAAGGACCCACAGAAGTTACGTGAATCGATACGTAAATGTAAATATAAACGTAAACATGAAGATAGAGCCTGTAAGGAAGAAAAGTACACGATAGAAACGTTCGAAGCGAATCAACACATCAAAGAGTGGACTCACCTGTTCACAAAGCTACTTGGGGGAACAGGCGTAGAAAATGCGAACGCATTAATAAACCTCGAACAGCGTATAAATCCAACAGAATGCTGCACTCAACACAAATTTTGGGCGAAAACACGCACTTAAACTCACAAATACAAACGTGCTGTTACGTCGAGGGATACAGCGGAAAGTGAGTTCTGAAATTGGTCCGAACTAGCGGATGAAAAAGAGACGGGCTAAGAGAAAAGAAGAGGTGAAATGCAAACACCAACCGCCATAGAATCTTACGTCAACCACAACCAATGGGCTTAAATACCGTGGGTCAATTTCTGTACGGCCTCCGTGAGAACGAAGACGCTGATGTCGAAATGTTTTGCCAGATTGCGCAACTCTAAAAAAATGCTAAATAAAGAATCAATTCGACCGAAAATTAACTTTCAAATCCCAGTTTTCCCTTATCCTAATTTTTACAAGAAAACTTATAACACTGGGGAATCACTTTGAAAGCAAATCGACGAAAGGCAGAGTTCGCTGGGGCGGGTCTGCGAAAATATTCCGCGGGAAATAATATACAGGGTGTTTCGGGGTCTGGCAGAAATTGAACGGTAACATGCTACGAAATGGGTTTGCTTGCGGAACTGCGCGGGTCGGTGTGTAGGAACCTTGCAAGTATTTGTCTCTCGCACATATCAACGGTTCCAAACCAGTGGAATTTTAAATACTAACCTCACAAATTTTTGAATATGCAGTTAAATTAGGTCGATTAATCAAATCAACCCATAACTGTCTTCTGACAAGATTACCTACTTTCCTCCGTTGGCAAAGGAAACAATCGAAATACTTTTGCAGCAGTATTTCTACAGTTCGTAATGGCACATCCGGGCATTTTTAAATAATACAATATTTGTTTTTATTTAAAAATTTGACGTGATATGCTATTACTAACTACTAACCTGAAATGATATAAATTATCTAAGTTTAACGTCAATTTTAAATCTGAAGCACAAATATCTGGCCACTATTTGCTTCTATGTGACAGTTGGCATTGCCAAGTGAATTTTAGGGACGAAGAAAAATTACTAAATAAGTCGGCCATTTTAGTGCAAAAACGTACTTTCTTCGTCTTACACATTAAGCATATGGGTTGCGGTACTGTAATTATTTAGTGATGGTACGACTCCGTATCGGGGACGTAACCTGATCACTGCAACGAGACATTTGATATTCGACTTCGTAAGTCAATCATATGTTTTTAATTTTATTTAACGACTTTGATATCGCGTTTCGATGAATGCATGAGCTTTACGGAGAGCGAACTTCGGCTGAACTCATAAATTATCGATACTTTATACGTATGGTTTAAGTAGCAGTAATCATAACGTAAGTTTTATTGTTGCATTATGTCTGTGTTGCATTTTTGTTGTAGTTAAATAAAGCCCGAATTTTGTAGATTTACGTGTCTCGTTCTTATTCTACCTTCGCCTGCGAGTGAGATACGCTTAGCCTCAAGTTTTGTTTGGGACCTTCTGCAGTCACTAAGTCAGTCCGGAGACGCTGACGAGATGCTTTTATGCAATCAGCTTGGGCTGAGTCCGTACTGGCGCCCGAATACCTTACCATCATAACATTACCCACCCCAATTCTAGTTGCAGCTAGCCGAAGGGAAAAGCTGGCGAAAGACCCAACGCAGACTTGCCGCCAGGTCTCGGTAAGATTGGAGGCTGTTCGTTTTAAAGTAAATTCGGTGAAAATAAATTGATAAAATAAAAATAAATTAAATCGAATAAAAGAAAAAATAAGATCAATTAATTATACAGCGTGGAACGGATAAATTCGATATCTTCAAGACGATTAATTAAAAAAAAAACGCTCAAACTCGTCAGACTTACCTAACTGGAATATTAAAAAAATTAACACTCGCCCAGCTTTTTGTAAACACCCTGTAGTATTAAAAATAGTGTCTGGAGAGGGCAAAAAAATTAGGCGAAATTGACGTGTTCGCGCGTCTTTTTAAAAAATTGATCGCCTTGAAAATATCGACGAATTTATCCACTGCTTAGTTTTCCACGCTGTATTAAAAATTGAATTAAATAAAGTCAAATAAGGAATTAAAAAGGCAAAATAAATATGATTGGTGATAAAGATAAAACGAAAGTAAATATTCTACAACACTTACAGTTAGTCAAACCGAATGAAGAGTTTTTTTTATTTGCACACAGTAAAAGAACACCCTGTACATCTCTTGGCTGTTGACTGGTAGCTTTTTATAGCGTAAACCTTTAACGAACGCAGCAGTGGTAGCAGCTCAACATATTGCATTCGCTAAACGCGTCAATGCTACGGTTTCTTGACCTTTATAGCAATAAAATAATGATGGATTTTTTAGCACGTCAGTACAAATCTCTGATTCAATAATATATATAACACTCTGTTTTTATATAAATACAAAACAGCCTGTGCTATATTTTTACACAATTAAAAAAAAAAACTAGAAATTAATTTATAAGAATACACTCAAGGCTAGTCTCAAAACAACACACCACTATCTTGATTGTTTGCTTTTCCAGTTGCCAATTTGTTTACACTGAAGCCACAACAAAGTAGCGCACCCATTCTGGCACCATGAACTAACAAGAACCATGCCAAAAAAGGCAATAGTAAGAGGAGCAGCAAGAGTAATTTATTACGAAGCAAAAGACCAAACAGTGATTTACATCTAAAACAGAAGGAAAATTATCTCTATTTTATTATGAAAGTTCAGCCATAAGAATTTAAAGAGAAATTATTGACTATTTAAAATACTTAGAGACTGAATTATTATGAAAATGAAAAAAAAAATAATGTAATAATTGGTAACAACTAATCTAGACATCTTATGAACACTATTGCAGTTGGTAATTTGTATTTTTTCTAAACGTATTTGTGACAAAACTGCCAAAGTACTCACTTTCTTATCTCTTTTAATTCTCGACTGACTCTTTCATCTATGGCTAGCATCTGCCTTCGAACTAATTTAATAACTGCACATTTCTTGTGCAAAATATATTGAACTTCCTCCACTTTCTCAACTACCGGAAGTGGACTTAAATCATCCGAATCAATATCGTCTTCGTCCGATCGACGAAGGTGTTTTTTATCCATGTTCTTGCTTGCTGAATTTATTATATCTATAAATTTAAAAAATTATAATAAAAGATTGTAATCCGCGATCTTTTCTCTTACCAATACGAAGTATTCTTCAGTTGGTTATCTTGACATAATATGACACACTAATAATTAAAAATGAAATAGTTGTAAGTTGCTTAGTTCCTGCTACTTAGTTCCTAATGCAAAAATATGCTTTAACTGTAAATATTGGTGGCCTTGGCACCCAAATTAAAAGGAAGCTCAAAGCTCAATGTTAACCATAGGATATTTTTTAAATAAATGCTGAAAAGAATGAACAAAAACCACATTTTTCAGTAAACAAATTTATTTAAATCTACACATTACTCATGTTAACTAGCAGGTTGAAGGCCTTTTAAATACACTGAATGTTTTTCCAACATTTCCACGACAGGATCTTCCCGGTTATACTCTGTGTCATATTTGGAACCTACTGACCATAACGTGTCTAAATCGTATTTTCGTCTGGCTTCTCTTGAAAATATGTGCAAAGCAATATTGCCTAAAAGCAAATTTTACTTTTACAAGCCCAGAAATCTCCAAGTTTTTTTTTTATCAAAATAAATTATTGTCCTCTTCTTAGAGTTAGAACTAACTTGGTATTTGGGTATTGCTGCATACAATTATGATTATATTCTACTTCATACATCGGCCATAGATCTATCATAAATTTTAAGTTTTATGCACTTTAGATATACCAGCATAATGCAAAATTTGAGCAAGTAAATAAATAACTTTAGAATGCAACGTTGATTAGGTTTTTGGACGTAAAATCAATTCAAATCATTAAGCTGACTGCTTCGGTTTTATTTCAAAGCCTTCATCAAAGCCTCTGACAATCGAAATTAAAGCTACAACCCATAGTGATTGGAGTTAAAAAAGAGAAAACAGCAAAGGGTTAAAAAAGAAGTTCAAAACATAACTGGACACATGTCTTCCAATACACGAATGACGAATGGACGAATGACTAATTTTGCATAATCAATAATAAAACTTGTAATTTAACTGAGTTTCGTTTTGACAATAGTAACATGTTTCAACTTCAAAACTGACTTTCGTTCTGTTAGTTGCAACATGTTCCAACTTCGAAACAGAGTTTCATTGTCAACTATAACATGTTCCAAATTCGTTTTAACATTGTTATATATCGTTGTTAATTATAATATATTATATTAAACATTTTAATACTTAAGAAAACAATAAGCTTATTATTTAAAAGTTAGATGCCTGGATTTTATTAGTTAGCTGCTACTGCACCTATACAGCGTGTCTCAAAACCTGTCTTTAAATGAAACTGTAAGTTCTTCATTCCATAAGAGATTAATTCTCCAAATCTGAAATTGTTTGCCCAAAAATGAAAAACTGACCTGTCACAAGCGAGCGTAGTCCCTTTGTTTTGAAACCTCTGCTTGGTTTACGACTTGTTTCAGCAATTTATTCCGATAAAAGCAATAAGCCGCAATACAACTTTTTATTTATGTTTAGAAGAACTCGGTCAAGGTCTTATTGTATACGAATATGAATCCGACTTGCGGACATCGGCATGTTTATTTGTATTTTCAACATGGGATAAGTAAGAACGTTTGTTTCTTTGTAACAGACAATAGCAATTATGTTAAAAACGAATACCTAATCTTCGTTAGATTTTTGCTAAAGTAATTAAACATCTTCGTAATCTAGTTTTGTAATTGCGTTGAAAATGCGTGAAATTATTTTTTAATTATCGCCCTAATAGCTGCAAAATAAGTATTGCAAGAGCAAAAACTATTCCTATTGTAAAAACGGAAAGCAAGAATTGGAGTATGAGTACGATGAAAAATTTAAATAAATTAGATTGTTTGTACACACAATAAATTATGGGTTCAAAATAAGTGATTGAATAACTTCGCTAGCTCTCAATCGAACTATTTTATTAATTGTTTACATTCCAACACAAAGCACATGGTTCACAATTCGGTTCGTCCTATATTAGAATACGTTTATCAACACAATCTTGTAAAGGAAATTGATTGTACTTATTAAAATTCGCAATTTGTCCTTTCACTAAACATAATGACGCGCATAATTTTGAAAATAATGTTTTTCCGGCATTGCTCGGTCCTTTAATTTGAACACAATTTTTTTTCTTCTTGACGATCTAATATTTTATTTGAATGTCCTAATAACATACAAAATTCTAATCAGTTACATATCAAGCTTATTAATAGTAAATTGGTTGCACCTTTAAGTGTTACTTATATTTTATCAAATTTACATTTAGACAGGATTAAACTAATAATTCTCTTTTTAACTCAATCAAAAATTAACTTATGAATGAATGAAAACAAATAACAGTCATACCAACTTAAGAGTCTGGCCCATGGTTTTATAACCAATTGCCATAATAAGAAGAAGAAGAAGAGGAAGACGATCTAATATACATAATTTGCAAAAAGTAAGTAATAAATTCTTCGTCGTAATTACATTGATATTGTCATAAGTCGTATAATTTTGCGCGCGATCCATCAATAGTATAATAAAAATAGAAAATATGTCCCGACGTACATGCAAATAAATTGAAAATTTAAGTAAAATTCGATCAATTCCGGAATCGATTTATTACAAATGACACGTTGAAAAATATCTATTGCTTGTTGATAAAGCAACGAACTGCGTCCAATACCGCGTAATTTTTCGTGTTCACACCATTATGCTGTTTTACACGTACTTAATAGGGGGCAAACCGGATACTTTTCGAAAAAGGCGAGAATCATCTCAAGCGTTTGATTTTTTTGTGGTTGTTGATTTTGTAGAATATTTTTTTTGACATCGCTCAATAATTCGACCAGGAGTTGATACCGACGGACCATCAGTGGTGTCGCGACAAACTACGCCGATTTCGTCAACTTCGTCCAAAGTTGTTCCTTCGGGACTTTCTTCGCGTCGATCATTGGAATCAATTTCAGCTGCACTAGGAATTTCCCGTCTGGCGCCGGCGAAGAAATAGTAGAAACATTCTCGAAGGTGTAGGAACATATACAGGGTGTAATCAAATTAGTTTCACATATTAATACCGCAAATTCCTCATTATATAAGAGAATTAATGCTGCAACTACCAAAAGTATAGCTCAAAAATAAAAAAATTACCTAGTGGAGTAGTATTGACTCTTTTGTTGGAGAACTTCTGGTCGGCCGTGCCCAAAACCAACGTTATAAAACAAAATTCCAGCAAAATTCAAGGTCAATTGCTTGATTGCATTTTAAAAGCTTTATGGGAACACAATAAAATAGAATCACCGACCCATTAAAGACGACAGTTCAAATTCACAACCTCTCGGTCGTGGCCCGTGTGTGCATTACTATTACAGGAGAACAATTTAAATCTGCTTGCATTGATCAGAATTAAATTTGTTTCATTAGATAATCGACAATAATTAGATATTGACATCCTGGTCTTTGTAAACCAATAGTACACATGATTTACAGTGCTAATTTCGCATATTAAAGTAATTAAAAAAAAATTATTAGTCGCTTTGATTGATTGTCGCTTTGTTAATTATTTCCTCCAACGAATACGTTTTTTCGTAGTTCGAGTTCGATGACGCTTTATTGTTTTGGTTCCACAAAATAATAAAAGCGATGCCTGCATTCAATAACGATTTTCCGAAATACAGAAAGAAAAGACATTTTTAAAAATTTTGCGCAATAAAGAAATAACAAAGCAGTTTATTGACGACCAGCAAATAAAGTACACGATGAATACGTATGAACTAGTAAAATAATTTTAGAAAATGGAATTTCTAATTTTTATTTATTTTTACAGTTTTGTGAGCAGAATACTATTAACAATTATGTGAAAATTGAGAAAAATTGATTCAATTAATAAGCAATGCGATGGATATTTATAATTCTTTTCCGTTAGGGAATTACATAAGCGAAGATTTTAACCCAGTGCCCTTCAGTTCGATGACGCTTTATTGTTTTACGACGTTTTATGATGCGCTTGTAGAAACTAATACACGGCCAATCAGAGGTTTTCAAACAAAAAGTCTCCGGGCTCTGGGGGGGTTTTAATTTCTTTAATTTTTCACCAATAAAATTCATATTTGCAGAAATCACTTTCTTAAGTGATAAAGAACTTACAGTTTTAATATGTGAAACTTATTTGATTACACGCTGTATATTCCGAGTGCTGGGAGATAACCAGCGAGCAATACACTACATTGTATACAGTGAGAATCTTGTAACGCTGCACATAGACGAAAATTACGTGATCAGATAATACATTACTGAATCATATAAAATTGCACATAGAGGTTTTAACATTACGTTGCTATAGTTACTACTCAATTCTCAATGCTGAATCATTTAAAAACTGCACATAGGAAGTATTAAGGAAGGGAATAATTGATCTATCCGGAAATTTGGCGGCAAATAACGCAAAGACCTCTGTCAATAAACTTCATCTGAAAATAATGTGTACCTACATTTTTACTTTTTCGGCGGTTGCATGCATTTTACAATAAATCAAGAAAACAGTTTAATTGAATCTGACAATTCAAAATCAGTAGTGTCATTACTAACAACGCACGGTAACCATGGCGAAGAAAATAAATTGATGATTACTATGTGCAGTCTTATAAGATTCTCAGTGTATAACTCAATTATACAAATAGAAATTGTACATATATTCAACATAATGTATTGGTCACCTCGTCCAAGGCCACCGGTCCACCGAGCTCGTCGTCATCGTTGGAAAGACAATCCACGGAAAGTGGTACACCGACAGGTTCCGGCGGTCCACCCGCAATCGTGGACGACGTGCAAGTGTTGCCAGTCGGGGGATTCCCCATGATAGGAGACGATGAACAATTGTCCGTTGTATCGTTGTCGACACATGCTTCCAAGTACGCGAACGCCTTCATCACGATCTCCGATGGGAAGCACGTCGTGACAAAGTCGTCGTCGGAGGCCAGCTCGAAATATGTTGTCCACGAACGCGTTTTGTCGGGGTTCTCGAATTCCTAATTCAGCAACTTTTTCAAGCAGCGCAGTAAGGGAAGAATCGGATGGCCCAACGTCAGTATCAACTTCGTCGAAAATTGAGTCAAGAGTTGCGTCAACTCCGTCGGCAGTTTCCATAATTCCTCACATAAATGTAAAATTTCAATTGCAGATAATGATTCCGCCATGAACGCTACACTATAAAACAAAATGTAATTACACGAAGAAAGGTAACGTTAAGTCCGGATGGAGATGTTTTCGTAAACACAACAGACACTGCGTACAATGTTGGTATGTATTGAGGGGTTCAAAACAATTCACGCATTTTTCGGAATGCGTAAATTTATATCCACAACAAAACAGAAAGTATTGCATCAGTACAAGTTCGCATACTTACTTTCGCTGTCCGGAATTTTTAACGTCTCCACGCACGCTGAACAGATGGAAATCAGGCAATCCCAACTGTGTCCTCTTCTGGACGTTCGATAGGTCGCAAAAAGGGTAGGTTTAACGAACTTGCATCGATTATTACATACGAATCGATGCGGCAGAAGGTACTGGACGCGTAATACTGTCTCGACGACAGAGTCTTGATCTGATCAACAATAAGTTGATCTGCTAACACTTCGCTCAAATGAGCCTGGACGGGACCTGGAATGGTCGTTGACGAACGAATGTCAAAAAGTACACCCGAAACGTCGTAATGCGTGGACGAAGCACAAGCAGGGAAAACCCAAGACTTTTGAAAACCAGCAAAGCCAAACCAGCGGCGACCCGGAACTCTGCCCCGAGCCGGGACTGGATGCTAGTCGTATAAGAAGACAATTGTCTTCTTATATTCCAGCAGCAACAGCAGCAGCACGTGTGACGTCACGGGCTGCTGCTGTTGGTATACCAGCGTACATCAACAGCAGCAGCCCGTGACGTCACACGTGCTGCTGCATTCATTCACAAAAAAACACGATACTTGACCTGCCTTAAGTACAATATCTGTGCATTAGGTCATGGTCTGCGTTTTTATGACTTTTTATGGCCCAGAACATCGGAGAATAGTTGAAAACCAAGATCCGCCGGAACATTTAAGATGCATTCACCGACCCTCAAACAATTTTTATGAAAAAGTAAAATAATTTTTATCTGCGTTATTATTGCTATCTGACCAATAGTTGCATAACAAATTTTGCTTCTTTTCTTGACCACTATTTGTGGTATCAATTAAAGACATAGGTTTAGAGACACGCTGTATACCTTTATTGACCTAACTGAATTCTCTAAATTTGAACTGATTCTGTTCATTTATTACATATTGTAAACCTAACAATCATCGAATTATACAAGCTGTCTCTAAATTCCGTGGACATGGCATAACCACATATTCCAGTTCTCGAAGAGAAAGTTAATTTTTCTTATAACAAAGGAATGCCTGAACCGAGTTGGATGAAATTATTTGGTATGAGGTTCCACAAGAAGGTGAGTCACATTTACAGGTGGTTTTAGTTACTCGCAGTGAACCATTAGCGTGAAAAACAGGATTGACACAACACATATTTTACCATAAATTTTTTGACGTTAGGAAGATAACTTAGTAGCCTTTTCCGCTGATTGCATCGGTGCGCACTGAGTGTATCTCAATCTTGTGGCACCTCATACTAAATTTGATCCAAATCAGTTCAGGCATTCCTTTGTTACAAGAAAAATTAACCTTCGGGACCATTAAAGATATAGGAAGTTTGGTTAAATCTGTGGCTAAGCCATGTCCACGGAATTTATAGTCACCCTGTATAAAGATGTATAACAATAATCTTTATAACCACAAATACACAGTAAGACCAGAAAACAAACTTTTATACATTTGTACTCCTTACCTAGATCTAAAGCCAACCACTCCCTGGAGTGTTCTCCTTCTAATCTAGGTACAACATCACAGTTATGCTTTTTCTGTTTAAAAGCCCTTCTAACAAACTGTGCAATGGCCGCCAGGTGTCTGTAAGATTTGCCACTAACGATGCAAATATAATCTACATATTTAACGTCTGCAGGCACAGCTGCTACAAATATGTTTTCGGCATTCTCTCTCTTCAATACCTCTACTAGGTCTTCAATTTCAAAAACGCCATTAATACCACCTGAAAGTTAAACGTATCATTCGAAGCAAACACTTGATGTGACACAGACGTTCTAAATTAAGTCCTACAAATGGATCAATCTCTGCCTCCGGCTTGTCCTCTATTGCTTTAGGACGTTGTACAAATTCTTCTTCGTGGACGTCTGGTATCACTTTAGCGTCGGAATCGCGAAATACCTGATATTTTGAACCAATCTCTCCCAAAGCGAAGTCCAGTGTAACATTTTGTCTGGTGTCTACTTTTTTATCTGCCGAGTAATATATCCTTTGAACGGCACACAAACAGTTTTGTATTATTTTTAAATTAGTTCTTCTGGGCGCTAACATTTTTCATGGATTAAATTTTAGTTTGTTCGTTTGATAGGTTTGTTTGTACCGTTTGTACTGCACGAACAGTGCTGCCAACCGACCTAGCTTATTTTTCACTTCTGAAAAAGTTCGCTAGAAGAAAACATTTTATCATGATTTTAATTTTTTATCGTTAAAAAAGGAAAAAATAAAACACATTTTTTTCCCGCTTTGCAGATTTGAGGTGCTTTCTTTCGCTTAAAAGTTTGAATCGTGTTTCGAATAGTTTGGACCTGAATTTTGTAGTTGTGGCAACAAAACACCTGACTTGAATTTTTGATTGACAGTTCGTTTGTAAATAACCATAATTCAATCCAAACAAGTTTTAAAAATAGAGAGATTCAGAGAAAAGAATGTGTTTTTGGATCAAAACTACTGTTGTGAGTCGGTAATATTACCACGTTACCTTACGGTAAATTTCCAATGTTACCGGCCAGGTAACATTTATTTGTTACCGTTTGTTACCGTTGTTGTCAACAATACAGTTTCGCACTTGCAAAATACAAGTAAACCAATGAAACAAATGGCCATGGAATAATTTTAGTTAGGAAAAACGTAAATACAAAAAGAAGAAAATAAATACTTCATAACCTAAAACTATTTTCCTTCAGACATGAAATTATTTCGTGGAAATTAGAGATGGGATTCCACCCGGTGCAATCGTTTGCACCGGTGGAATGACGGAATGCACCTACAATGCACCCGGTGCACTGGATGCTTTGCCCGGCTGCCTACATTTACATAAGACATGGGCCAGGCAATGAACCCGGGTGCAATAAAAGTATCCATGTGGGTGCATTCAGCATGGTGCATATATGAATGCACCGGGTACGTTCCAAATTTAAAATTCCCTCTCAAACCGGACGAAAAATTACCTTTTCTTGCTGTTATTTAACCGTTTACAGGTGGTTTACAGGTTTATATGTTTCATAATCCGCGGTGGAGTGTTAGTTTTAACTTTAAGCCGAAGCTTTCAGCTTAAAATCTGAATAGAATATTGAATATGTTTATATGTTTTCAAAACTAACGTTAGGTTGGTTAAGTGTTACAAAATAATTGTAAGCGATAATCCACGCACGGTATGTTATGTTTGGTATCATTTCCAAGCATTTTCTATTTCTTACTTAAATGTAGGCAAATGTAGGTAAATTGACAAAGCACAGGGTGCATTGTGGGTGCATTCCATGATTCCACCGGTGCAAATGAATACACCGGGTGGAATCCCATCTCTACATAAGACATAAAAAATGATTCAAAATGACACCAAATATAATATATTTTGTACGGACTATCTCTAGACAAATATTTTGTAACGTTATTTTCAAAAACTTATTTATTTTGTTCAGATTTTAAGCTACAAAGCTCCCGGTTAAACTTAAAAGTAACATTCATTTGTTACCGTTTGTTACTTTTGTCATCAAGATAACGTAATTTCGAGTTACACACTAGCAAAATTTAAGTGAACTAATGAAAGAAATGTTCAAGGAATACTTTTGATTATTTAGGAAAAACGTAAATATTAAACAAAGGAAATAAATACATATTTCATAACCTAAAATTACTTTCGTTTACACATGAATTTATTTAGTGGAAATACGTAATATTAAATATTGTAAACCTTATTTTTAACGAACAGATAAAATAGCGACATCTTACTATCGCTTTTTGACCTGACATTGCAGTAGGATAGACAAATTGAAGCGGGATTTGCTCCTAATAAGTCCCCCATGCAAGGCGGCCATGCTTGCTGTCAAAGCATAATGAAAGTTTTTAGAAAAATTTTGTGCAAATCGTTTTTGATTGCAGTGAAAACCTCGAGCAGCCTCTGGAAAGCTGTTTCAGCCCTGCTTGGGGCTTCTTCAGCAGAGACGTAGCTCGACATTCCCACTGCAGACCGAAAACGACTTGCCCAATTTATTCGCAATTGCGAATAAATTGGGTAGGGCATTAAAAACGACTTGCCCAATTTATTCGCAATTGCGAATAAATTGGGCAAGTCGTTTTTGGTCTGCAGTGGGAATATCGAGCTACGTCTCTGCTGAAGAAGCCCCAAGCAGGGCTGAAACAGCTGTCCAGAGGCTGCTCGAGGTTTTCACTGCAATCAAAAACGATTTGCACAAAATTTTTCTTATTTTTAACAGTTAATTTTTGGGTAGTTCGTGAGAATTGCGTAGAATATGAAACAAATAAAAAAAAAACTTTTTAAAACGAGCTAAAAGAGTCATTTATTGACTTACTTGACGTTTCGCAAATATAATTATTCGCTTTATCAAAAGTGAATATTTATTTATATTTTTAACAAAAGTCAAAAATGTAATGCGTATTAATTAATCACATTGGTCGCGTTCAGGTAGCCGCAGCGTTGAAGCGTTTTTCTAAATCGTAAACCTGAACTAGGTTCATATGACGTCATTACTTACAGCGCTTTCTTGAAGCGGCCGCCATTAGTCAAGCGCGGTATTTTTACGCTACATTCCAGCGCTGCATTAAGCACGATGAGTTCATAACCTCTACAACAGGATTTCGATTCAGGTAATTTAAAACGCTACAGCTTTGCGCTGTGCTGCAGCGGTGCAAATATATTTCTACCTGACCGCAACCATTATTAGTTAAAAGTGTAATTGGAAACTCCAACGCGAGATGTCGCCACTTGAGCTGTAATTATTACCGGTAAGGTAACATTAAAAATAAATTACCGGTAATTTAACAACACTAATTGTTACTGTACATGAGAAAACATAATAATGCCCTAACTTATGCCCTAAATAGCACAAATATTGTTTTAGATACAACACTACTATATGTAGAGGTGATAAATAGACGTTACTTTCATCATTAACATTTCAAGAACCAATATTTTAAATTAGAGGCGGGCCAGGGAATGAACCCGGTGCACTGAAAGCATTCATCAGGGTGCATGCACATGCATGTACCGGGTGCATTCAAAAATTTAAATTTCCCGCGCAAATCGATCGAGAAATAAACTTTTCTTGATATTATTTAATTGTTAGCGGGTGGTTTACAGGGTTTATTGTTTCGTAGTGTGTGGTGAATGGCTGAATGGTAAACTTTTAAGTTTAAGCAAGAGCTTTATAGCTTAGAATCTGAACAAAATGAGTAAATTTTTGAAATTAACGTTACAAAATAATTGTCTAGCGATAGTCCGCACAAAATATATTATACTTTGTGTCATTTTGAAGCATTTTTATGTCTTATGTAAATGTAGGCAATCGCGCAATGCACCCAATGCACCGGGTGCATCGTGGGCGCATTCCGTGCATTCCACAATTCCAAACAATTGCACCAGGTGGAATCCCATCTCTATTAGCTGTTCACTTTCTTTTTAGATTCAGAGTAGGCCCTGTTAGGGTGACTTTTTTGTTGGTATCACAATGAAATGTAGACGTCAATAAATTGATTGAGGGTTACTTTTTATTTTATGGTTATATTTTCGAAAACTACACTACCACTGCCACTGTTGCCAGCTCGACTGAGCATTTCGTTAAAACGAGAAGTATCGTACCCAGCAAACCGTTGATAATAATTTTTATTTTTTCATTAAAACGCACAGGAATTTAAATAGCAGAATCTTCTTGCCGTTGCAACTTTTTCCATGGTCATTTCGACCTCATTTAGAATTCCGTCTGCTTCTTTCACCACCTTCTATAATGCGCATACCTTTAGATTCTTCTGCTAATATAGCAGTTCTTCAAATCCGCTTCGTTTTTTTAAGTTTGGGCGGTCCGTTATACAATAATGAAACGCCTTCGCTATTGCACGTTTAGTTCCGTCACTTATAACTTTTGGCATTTTGACGACATTATTATAAAATATATAGGTGCTTTCTTTCGCGTAAAAGTTTGAATCTGTTTTCGACTAGTTTGAATCTGGATTCTGTAGTTGAGCCAACAAAATACCTCAACTTTGAATTATTGACACGACAGTTCGTCTGCAAATAACTACAATTCAATCCAAACGAAATATAAAAATAGTTTGATTCGAAGGGAAAAGGGAATTAACAATCTGAACTGAAATCTCAAGAAGAGTGGGGATTAATCCGTTTACAAAAGAACGTCCGTATTTGAATCTAAATGCGTTTGGACCATGTTTTTGTGAGCAAAAGAAAGCACCTTGTATTTGTTTTAACTTAATTTTTATTTTAATTATGTCACCGTAGTCCACGTTGTCTACCTATCGGCAATACAATCAGTACCACTGAAGTGACACTGTCATTATTTCTTTCATGTCAGATTTTGACTTCCTTCAAAATACCTGCACGTAACTTAACGAAAAAAAAGGATATCCCTCTAGAATCTAAAAAAAAATGAACAGCTAATAGTTTAAATACTTTTATTTTCTTGACGAATGAATTCATGACGTCATTTTTGGATATGGTTTGAACCGAAGAACGAACCAGTCCAAAATAGTGCAACAACAAAAAGCGGCTATGGATTCCTACTTTACCCGCTTTTTCACCTGTCAAGTTAATCTTATATGTCAAGTGTTTTGGCTGGTGATAACATTTATTGCTAAAGAATTTTTTCATTATCTTATCAACACAATTAGCAATCATTAGAAGACTCATTGTAGCGCAGCTGAACAACAAAACTACAATTAAATATGACCATGGGCGATGAAACTCCAGTAACTTCGCTAATGCTGCCTGTATTAATACGTCCAATTCTATCGCAGGTAGGTAATCGTAAAAAATTAACCCGAAACTGAGCATAATCTAACGCGTTTTTGCTTGCAGCTAGAGAGACGCGATGTTTCAGCCTCACAGACACTGAGGGCTGCACTCAGTAAGGCAGAAGCTTCTTATCCGGGACTCACATTCGACCTCATCGTTGGAATCATGGAAAGGGGCGAGTTGAATGTTAACATGAACGAGAGTATTCTAAGATTACAGGGTTCGCTTTCAGACACAGATGGTATTATTTACGGTTACTTATTTAAATTAAATTCAATCATAATTGGTTCATTACAGTTGTGGAATATCGCTTGAACAGATCTGAAGATGCCTTCCAAGAATTGAATAGGAAATCAGCTACTTTAAAGAAAATTTTAAGCAGAATTCCCGATGAGATCACAGACAGGAAAACCTTTTTAGAAATTATAAAGTAAGTCATGGAATGGAGTCAAGGTTACGTGAACTGCACAGATTAGGCCATAATTGCCCTTTCTTTTTATTAGAGAGATTGCAAGTGCCATTAAAAAATTGTTAGATGCTGTGAATGAAGTTAGCGGCTTTATTCCTGGACCTACAGGGAAACAGGCACTTGAACAAAGGAAAAGAGAGTTTGTTAAGTATTCTAAGAGATTTAGTAATACCTTGAAGGAATATTTTAAAGAAGGACAGTAAGTACAATTTGTTATTTGAAATTTTACATAAAAAGGAAGGAAATTAGGTACACAGACTATTATCAACTTTGAACTTTAAAGATTTTAGGACATAATTGTAGTTATAACTGGGGTAATGCTATTTTAGGTACATATAACTAGCGTACAATTGAAAAATTCATTAAGCAGGGTTTGATTTTTTTAATGAAGTAAAATGGAGCAAAAAAGTGGTGGCTCCATAAACTGATTGAAGTCTGAATCATGCTATGTGTACTTAATGTTACGAATTTTTTAAATACAGTTAGCTGTGGCAATTAGATCTGAGTCAGGTTGCCATTGTCGCCACTAATTTTTAATTTATTGTTAAATTGAGTAAATTTACAAACGGATATCTTATGCTGCAGTTGCACTAAAACATCTTTTTTACAACAAATTATCCGTTCCGTTGATTATTTTTGAGTCACGTCGCAATGGCGCTACTTCTTTAAGGGGGCGTTTGACAATCACTTAACCATCTCTCGCGGGGCAAGGACGTAACACACAAAAGGCAGGGCTACAAGGAGGAGCCAAATCACGCGAAACAGATTCGTCGTGTGCTATCGTTGAAAATCGTACGATTTTCAGAATTTTTGCAGTTTTACCAACGGCTTTACCTTGAGTTTTACCGCGAAAATTTAAAATTTATTATAGAGAGGGAGAAACATGTATTCGAAAATGAAACGAAACGTAATAGTTATTCTGTCGGTAAATAAACATCTTTAAATCCGGTCTTTTATCTTCTTTCTAAGTTAAATAAGTTTCATTTAATCCGACAGAGATATGGCAGTTTTATTAAAAGGAAATTAAGACCTGTCATAAATGCAAAGTAATTTTCTGTATACAGTGGTCCAAGAGTAATGGGACGCGGAGCAATTGCTAAATAATAAAGAATAATAATTGTTGCTTCAGATATTTTATTATTCAGCAAAAATAATATATATTTTTACATAATTTTTACGTTTTTGAAGAAAAATATTTTTATTCATAACTAGTATGCATTTAAATGACATCTAAAAACTTTAATCTGTCCCTGTTAATGACATTTGAATCAATGAATTTCACAAAAATCCTGTAAAAAATATTTTATAGCTGCCTAAATGTTTTTTTTCCATATTTAATTTACATGTTCAGTCAATTAAGCAGGCAGTATATAAGACGGCCATGAATTATTCAAATGAATTTACTAAGAGGCGTTTTCATAAAACGACTTTAATTTCAAACCACATTACAATACAGAAAAAAAACAATAAGTAGGTAAACATATAAAATAGCGACATCTTACTATCGCTTTTTGACCTAACATTGCAGTTAGGTCTTTTTGACCTAACATTGCAGTAGGATAGACAACTTGAAGCGGGATTTGCTCCTAATGAGTCCCCCATGCAAGGCGGCCATGCTTGCTGTCAAAGCATAATGAAAGATTTTAGAAAAATTTTGTGCAAATCGTTTTTGATTGCCAATTTATTCGCAAATGCATTTGCGAATAAATTGGGCAACTCGCAAATGCATTTGCGAATAAATTGGGCAAGTCGTTTTTGGTCTGCAGTGGGAATGTCGAGCTACGTTTCTGCTGAAGGAGCCCCAAGCAGGGCTGAAACAGCTGTCCAGAGGCTGCTCGAAGTTCTCACTGCAATCAAAAACGATTTGCACAAAAAATTTTTCTAAAATAAGTAGGTAGTTATTTGTTAAACAAGACGGTACAATTGTGTGATCATGATCCCAGTAACTAGTGTGCTTTGTTGTTAAATTGTTGAAAATTGTTATTTTATTTACCTTTGCTGTTAAAATTCCGTTTTATCGACTGTTTTGAGTTGGACAAAGCAAACTTTAACGTTTGCTATTGAAAAAAGGTAGTTTTACATTTTTATAATTTAATTCAAATCCTATTATTAAAACTGCCCTCAAATTATGTTTTAAGTCAGTAGGACTAAGCCATATAAGGAAATATCTTCTGTAAAGTAACATTTACAAGGTCGTTATGAAATTAATTCATTAATGGGAATAGAAAGATATTTAAATACATATTAATTATTTATAATAATTATAAAAGGCACCTTGCATCAGAAACGGAAAAAATATGCAAAAATAAAACTTTTCCGTAAATAATGAAGCAATAATTAATCTTTCCTATTTTTTCAATTTTGGTAGTTTCCGCTCTAAAAATATTAAATATTAAAATTAAGATTTAGTACCTGAAATTTTGAGAATATTCTAAAAATTTAAAAATTCAATTTTAACGGAATATTAAAAAATTAAGTTGAAACTAACTTACGTCAAAAAAATCTCCTTGAAATCTAGATTTATTTCGAATAAAATCACTCGGTGTATCTGTTAGGAGTTAAAAAGGTTTTCAGACAAGTAGAAATTATTGCCGTAAAAAGTTTCTTCAAAAAAATTAAAAAAAGAGATTTTTCCCACTTGGTGCCGACTTTTTGGCTATTACTGTAGGTGCAATGCGTGGTAGCCACTATTTGTACTAATATCGATTTCATAAGTTGTACATACAGATATTAAACTGGCCAGAAGCGGCGTAAGGCGTGGACGATGTGGGCCATCGCCTACGGCCTCGCGCCTCGAAGGTTTATACAGGTTTCTTTAACCACTGCTTTAACTCATGAAAAGTATTTAGCTGCCATTCGTTAAAAAGAAAACTACTCTAACAATTAGTGTTGCCAAATTACGGATAATTACCTGAACTACGGATAAATTTACCTTATGCGGGTAAGGTAATGGACAGTTTTGGGTAACTGGTACTCTTTTTCATATTACATTACCTTTATTGAGCAGATAAAACAGCGACATCCTACGATCGCTTTTTGACCTGACATTGCAGTAGGATAGACAAATTGAAGCGGGATTTGCTACCTAATATGTCCCCAAGCGATCGTAGGATGTCGCTGTTTTATCTGTTCATCACTATTACATCGCAATTGCGAATAAATTGGACAAGTCGTTTTTGGTTTGCAGTGGGAACGTCGAGTTATGTCTCTGCTGACGAAGCCCCAAACAGGGCTGAAACAGCTGTATCAGAGGCTGCTCGAGGTTTTCACTGCAATCAAAAACGATTTGCAACAAAATTTTTATTACCTTTATTATTATTACATTTTCTGTTTTTAATTAAAACTATTTAATTGTCATAGCATGTCAGTATAACACAACATATTAGTAAAAGATAAGTTATTGCATTTGCATTAAATTTAAGGACCTGATTTTAGGTAAACCACCTGTTTTTCCAGATTTTTAGATTTTACAGATCTCTTTGCATATCTTTTTGCTTCATTAGAAATAGAGCCATTTAGAGTACCTTTTTTCAATTTTAATTTGCCCTTTTATCACCTAAATAAAAAAATGTTTATTATTTGAACAGGATTCTTTACGTTATCGCTGCCTAAAATAAATAAATAATAAATTGTTATTATACCGTCAATGTGATTTACAAAGGCCGCATTCAGATAACCGGAGCAGTTGAATTACGTGGACTTTCAGCGAATGGTGTTCCTGAACGGGTAACATAGCGAACTTTAAAATGCGAACTATTAAAACTTAGCACCATAAGCTATCTGTCTGTGCTATGCATAAGCTGAGTCAGCAACTTAGCTGCTGTGGAGATCGCGGTCTTTTCAGGTAAACCAAAACAGTGTAATAGTAAACTAATCAAAAGCATTCTCAGTGACTGAATCAAATAATAATTAAATGTATTTCAAGTTTTAAAAGATAATTTATTCTTCTACAGAGTTTATGGCAAGCCAGTAAATCAGATGATCAAAATATTAATATTAAATCTGAATGATTCAAAATAAGGTGAAAGACAAATTTACAAAATTCAGGATAATGATTTTAATTTTAATGTTTAATTTAATTTTATTGGACGTTTTTAAGTACCTCTCATGAGAGGATAATAATAACATACGACCTAAAAGTTCGGTCTTTAGTTATTATTTAATAGTGTTAGTTAAAGTGAAGATATTTGCATTTTTGTGAATAAATTTGAGTTTCTTAATTTTTTTTTATAAAATGTGTCTTGCGCCACCAAAGGGCCTCGCAAAGTTTATCTTGCCCACATCAAATTTAGATCTGGGCCCGCCGCTGATACTGGCCCAAAATAATAAATTCGGTCTGCTTATGCCAGATTGGGATTACTAGAATAATGTTATCAAGAAATTAAGTGATGACATTATGTTATAAAGAAAATATATGTTATAAAGAAAACGCCTCGCGAAAAATTGTCTCAAATTTTCTCGTGTATGTAACAAAAAACAGAACCCAAGAGCAAATTTTATTTGTTTAAATATTTCTTATGGATATAAATGAATAAACTAATCACTTGCAAGAGCTAAATACCAATTATCGCTTCGCAAAACTAGAAAATGAAAAATCTTTTCCATTTTGTCAGAGGAGCAAGCGAAACGTTTTGTAAAAACCTATTGGAACCATATTATCTATTTTTTTTAATTTTCGAATTTTAAATAAGTACCATTTTGAGCCACACTAAAAGCTGCTCACTGGTTCTGTCCTGTTTATATTTGGTTATCGAACATACACAAAACACAAACTATTGGCACAAGTTTTTTAAACTGCAAAAAAATTTCCCAAATGGTGTAACTTTTTGCCGGTCATTGTACACAATTAAAATAAAGAAAACAAAGCTACTGAATATTTGCTTGTTTCCTTAATTTATTGGAAGTTAACAAGACTTCAAAAGAGTAAAAATGTAAACATCGTGGTAAATATGACTGCTAGCGCCTTCCGGGTTTCTCGAGGTCACATGCAAGGGATTGTCTTTCGAATGTAAGTACCACTCAGTTTACTTATACAGTACTGTTGCGTTCAAAAACTGTAATGAAAGAGCACTTGGGGCGTTTAAAACGGAAAGAAAAATATACAAAATCACTTACACGAGAGAGAAACATTGAGAGAAAGAATGTTACCCAAAACGCGCTTTTTTTCAGTTTCTAAACGAGCCCCCAGATCAGAGAATTTTACGCATAACGGAAATTCCCCAGACTTAAAATGTAAAATAAAAATAAACCCGCTTTCTGTGGCATCTCCGATTGCTTTCGATAGAGGGCAGCAGTTTGCAACTACTTATTATACAATTTCGTAATTCATGTTTTATTTAAATATTGTGGTGCTGATTAATAGCGTTTTTCGCTGGCTGCACCGTGTGCACTAAGAGTATCTCTATCTCATTTTATTATATAAAGCCGAACCGAGATGGAGAATACACTCAGTGCGCACTAAGTGCAAGAAAGTACGACCAGTGGAAAACGCTATAAGTTTCTATGCTGCAGATCGTTATAAAATTAGTTGTTCTATTTGGGAAAGTTAATTTTAAGTTGAAAATTGACTTCTATCAGGAATAAAAATTATTAGAAAATATTAAAAATAACTTTCCCAAATTCCTTATTAAAAAACAAAACGAGTGTTAAAACTATTTAATGATCAAATCAGTAATTTTAGCGTAATTCTTGAACTACGAAAGTGGCATAATGATGACGACTGGAACGGGCTCTTAAGAACAAAAATTAATATCTATAAGTTGCCTATGTACCAAAATTCCTTAATCTATGATTCTAACCTAAATTTCTATTTGATGAATGAGGGGAAAGCTCAACAAAACCGTTTTCCAGTTGCGAATATCAAGCACCCTATCTGATCTGATCCGAACCGCACTTCCAAGATTTTAACGGCAACGCTGTAAGTCATGTAAGCGTGATATATCAATGTTACAGAATAGCCCTGAATATTATTAAAAATTCAAAAGCCACTTGAATTTTTCAATTGTACACCCATTACATATATGTGTGCATCACAACAAACATCAATTCAATATTTAAAATTCAAAGATTTTATCAACGTTCTTAAAAAAATACATTTGCTTTAGTGTGGCATTTCTCAACCTAGGGGTCGTTACTTGGTTCCAATATATTTCAGCCAAATGTACATCAGCCAATCATAAGAAAGAATAGAAGTGCAGTTTGGCGCCAACATTTGAATTTGATATTGAAAATAAGCAAGCTAGGTTAGGTAACATTGTCAACTTGACACTGAGGGGACTTTTTTGCTGAAAGATGGCTGACTCTGCCAGACTCTAACTAGAGGGCCTGTAGAGAAAAACAGAGACCCTCTAGTTAGAGTCTGGCAGAGTCAGACATCTTTCAGCAAAAGAATCCCGTCAGTCAAATTGACAAAACATTGTTTACTTTTTTTCAAAGTCAAATTCAAATGTTGGCGCCAAACTGCACTTTTATTCCTTCTTATGAAATGGCTGTAAAAGTGAACGCCATTCTACCAGACTCTAAATAGAGGGTCTCTAGAGAAAATAAAACAGCTACATGCAAACTAATTTTTTGTTAATGAGGACCGGCCTCATAATCCAACTAAAAGAGACTTTAAAATTAAAAAAGTCACAGGCTTATATCAAAACAAATGCGAAAGCATAATTATTTACACATCGGAATGTGACTGTTATTTTAAAGTCTCGTTCAGTTCGAATATGAAACCGGGCCTTATGGCCGTTTTCATAACCAGACTTTAAGGAAGCTTTAATTTAAAGTCACTTTAAGAATAGGGAAACAAATGTATTTTTTTAGGTTAAATTAACTTTAAATTTAAAGTCCTTTAAACTCAACAAATGTTGATAAAATACAGGGAGATTCAGGCAACCTATTCACTAAAAGTTTACGGACTTCCCCTTTGAATTTCTATTTCATATTCTGCAGTTATAAGTTAGCGATAATGATCTATCAGAGTATAATATTTCCAACTTTCGAGCACTTCCGCTTATATCGGAAGTTTCTGTCAATTTTTTTGTTTTAAGTGGAACACTTCATTTTTTATTGCATTTTTGAAATCTTCAAGAAATTCTAAAGTTACTTATATTTTTATAGAAGAAATTGATGATAGTGATACACTCTGTACAAACAAATTTATTTATTTTTAAATATGGAACAAAATATTTATTATTGAAGTTGGTTCTTGTCCGATGAAAATTGTAATGTTTTCCCTTCATAATTCTGTCCGGTTCGAGATTAAAAAAACTTTTTAAAATATTTATTATAATACCTACGGATTAGAAATGGTATTCGCAGGAAATAAGACTATTGGATTTTTTTATTATTACGACACTAAATCAATGCGAGAAAGTATTTTTGTTAATAGTGTAGTCGTAATTAGCTGAACTCTTATTAAAAACTACCTAAACTACTGTTTACCCTTTCACTTTTTTTGTGATTAAGATACTCTCCAAATTTGTAACAGTCTGTATATTAATTCCTTTTGTGTACAACAATCTTTTCTTTTTATGCTTTGTGGATGTGTCACTTATTTATCTATTTTTTTTAGGGCAAATTCCGTTTTCGTTAGCGCTCTCTACTTAATTCACCAAACAAATATGATTATATCAACAGTAAAGAGTAAATGTGAATAGTTTAGTTTTCCTATCCCACATTGACACATCGTATTATTTATATCTGCAGGTGTCCACGGATGGGTCATACAAGAGTAATTTACCAGTAACTTTTAGATATCCAAACGCCGTTTAGCAGTTAATCCTTGCTTGTTTAAAATGAATTGGAAAAGACAAATACGTCAGATCGCAATTAAAAAATATTATCAGATATTTTTTCAATTCCAAAACTTTGAATGAATTTGTGATTGTAAGTGTTAAATGACAAGAAAAGTAAAATGAGAATTAAGATTTTTAAATGCGGCAAAAATTATTAGATAATGAATAACATTTTCTGAGAAATCAGCAACAAAAGCGTTTTTCCTCTTGTATTACCTATCTACCTGGACAAACTGTGTATTAACGGTTGACTTACAAATTAGGCAATTTTTTTTTACCTAGTTTTTTAATTTCCTAGTTAACGGTAATCATCTTCATGTGAGGTATTGGTTGAATGAAATGTATAGTTACGTACTTTTTTTTATATTTTCTCTCTTTTTATAGAGGAGTACAAATGTAAAGAAAATATTAGAAATACCTATATGCAGACTATGACTATGTAAAAGAGAGGATGTAATATGTAATGTAATATGAAAGTATTAAAATAAAAATATGTATATACGCAGTTTTTTTTTTAATTAATGATCACCTTGGTCAATGTTAATTAAAATCGAAAATAATTTCGCCAATCTTCGATTTAAGTTTTATTGAAAATATGAGGTAGTACACATTTATTTACAACTTTTACCATATAAATTATGCGTGAAACTTGCTGTACTTGAAGACAAGAGTTACGAAATTTCATTGGTCTACTTGTCTGAATATTTTGCCACTAGTCCTAATTCGTCGCATATTACAGTAAGGCAGTATTATTAACCTGATTATACATCAAATGTAAAAAGTTATAAAAATAGTAGAGTGGTGCTCTTCACTGGTTTCAGCAAGTTATTAATAACATCATACATTAAAACAAATAGTAGACAGAAGCTGCTTTCCTTTTACAAATAAAATAAGGAGAGATTTTCTCATGTAAAATACTCAAGCTGAGTTGCACCAACCTTGATTAACGTTAACACAGATTAACTAATCTGAGTTAGCGACTTTTCAGTTGCACCGACCATAATTTGCTCTAATCTATGATTAACAAACTTGAGTTAGTTGATTCGGCAAGTAACGACCTGCAATTTCAGCCTCAATTAACGTTAACACAGATTAACTAATTTGAATTAGAGACTTTCAAGTTGCACCGACCGTAGTTTGTCCTAATCTTAATTAGTAAATCTGAATTAGTTAATTCGTGATTATTGTTCAATTAGCGTATCTAACACGAGTTAAAAGGATTTATTATAAATTTCTGAAGCATACAAGAGCGTTAATCACGAATTCTTCTGAACGGTTACGACCGAAAATGTATTAAAAATGAATAATAAATTATTATTATATTGGAACAAGCAGCGGTGGTTTGTTTAACACGAAGAAATTAGTAGTTGAACTAACATAATTTGAAAACAATACCAATTTCTCTTTAAAAATTAAAAAATTACGTAAATTCATAAAATATACAGGGTGTTATAAAAAAACCTGGACAAAGTTTGGCAGATGATAGTGTAGTTCAAAACAAGAAAAAAATTCTAATAATCTCATATCCAGTACACAATACAGAGTGTCCATGCTATATGTTCACTCTTCTAGAATTTTAATTTTTTACACAAAATTTGGAACAAATAAATTAAATAAAAATTTTCTGACGTAGCACTGGCCACCGTACGACTTCCGGTTTCACCGAAAATTAAATCAACTTTCTTATTCTAATTGGAACGGATTTTACATTTTTACATATTTAGAATATACAGGTCATTGTGAGTCCGAATACGTGTGACTTGGCAATTTTTGTTTCCACGACAACGAAATTATTTTGTTTTTTTTTTTTTCAAAGTTATAAATCATGTATTTTCGTTCTAATGCGATCAAGTAATTCGAGAAAGCCATTCCATTGAGGAGGCGGCTGGCTAGTTACTAATATTGCCCGTGGCGAGAGCGACCGACTTACAGATGTTTATAACTCTTTCGGCATTCAATTTAAACCCGGAAAACGCAGAAAATCCAATTCCAAGAAGCCGGTCAGAATCCGTACACTGACCGACACAAGAAAATTGTTTTTGTCACATAGAATCCACACATACCAGGAAACGATTCAAACCCACGCCTAACAGTTTGGTCACGCATTCAAAAACCAACAAAAATAAATGCTGAGAAGTATATTAACAGAATTTATGAGAAAAATAAAAGACTTTAGAAACAAGCAACTTTATCAAAACAACCAGTTTAGGATACGTCAAGATATTTTCAGCTTGTTTCTAAAGTCTTATTTGTCACATCATTTAATTAATTACCAAAGAGCAAGAACTTTATGAAATTATACTCAACTAAAAACTTATTTCATTCTTTATCTTAACTAAAAGTGAAACTAAATCATTATGAAAACTGGAGGGCATATCACAATACTATGGCTAGCTTAAACCATATAGTTTATTATCATTTATAGTTTCTGCGGCTAGAGATGCTTCTCACCCTTATCAAAAATTGTGGAGACACCATTTAAGCGTTAGTACAAATTAGGCAAGTTTTACCCTATAAATTTCACGATAATTTTTAACGGTCAATAAAGTACTTACTTCAGCTACAAAATGCTGTTTTAATTAAGCCAGAACTAATATTTTTTTAAATTCTAAACATTGACGGCATATTTTTATATTTATTTAAGTTTACATTAGTTAATTACATTAATACTAATAATAAAGAATATTATAATTCATCGAACAAGAGTTAACTGCTATTATGAATTTAATTTAAATTAACGAAGTTGGTTTAATGTTCCCTTTTTAAAAGAAAAGCCGCAAGTGAGTTGTGTATAAATTGACTATCGGATAAAACGGACTGGATAATGACAAACCATAACAGTAACGTCATACTTATTCGTGACACGTCATCTATACTAATGACGTTTCACCTTAATCGGAAATCAACTAATTCAAGTTAAATATACGTCGGTGCAACAGCGTTTGTTTTAACATGAATTATATTTTAATCACGGATTAACTAACACAAATTAATGCATAAATTTCAGCTGTCAGTCATCATATGTCAGTCAGCAACTCAGCAAAAAGCGTTTATTAACGTATTGGGATGTACTGGAACATACAAATTATGTCTTCCTCTGAAGAAAGAGATTCTTACGGTTGATCCTCGGATTCAGATTATACCAAGACCGAAGATTTCAAAAAAAAAGGACTAAACCGTTATTGATTTACGCTGATGTAGATTTTAAGATGCGTTAAAGATTTTCAAAAGAAGTGGTGCAAGAAACGAAAGCGAGGAATCTTACAGTGTTTATATTTTTTTCTTAGGGACCCCCTTAGCACTAAAATATGAAATAATGTTTCATCAAAATATCGACATTATGCTACTTTTACATGACAATTTTTTTGTGGTGTGATTTCCGTTTTTATTTGCGAAGGAACCCAAACACCCCTTTGCTGAACTTAGGTCGAGAAACACTGCATTAGAGCTTACAACAAATAGAAATTTTCCAATATCAGCAATTACTCAGTTACTGATTAATTTGCGATTTTTTGCTACTGAAAGTTTTCAGCAAGTTTTAGCGGATCATATTAATATCTTCAGGACAGATTAACAGACACATGCGAAGGTTGCGCTCACTAGAATATTTCCACAAAGCAGATTGTGCAAATTCCAGAGAATTTATACATATATATGGCCCAGGCATCAATGAAAATTAACAAAATTATTGATGTATTTCATCAAGTATAACGATTTCCCAGAGTGATTGGCGACGCCATCGTCTATACGCATGTGAAAATAATATCCGTAACATTATATCTGCGTTCTCTCTTTTCCATTTTCAAAGGCACACAAAATAGAAACTGACGCAAGTGACACATTTAAGTACAAACTTGATATAAACGAACTGGATAAATGGCCAATCGTAATGCTAAAAGTCACAATTTCGATATCGTGTCAGTGATGTTGCAAATCAACTATTTCAAGTTAAAAATATGTCGGTGCAACAGCGTTTGTTTTAACATGAATTAAATTTTAATCACGGATTAACTAACATGGATTAAGGCATTTAATTTCAGATGTCGGTGTAACTCAGCCTCAGCCTCAATTTTAATTCAATTGATGTTCACGAAAACAGAAAATGATAAAATTTTCAGATTATTTTGATCAGCTGTTGATAAATTATGTGATGAACTGAGTAAAAGAAAGCAGCAAATGTCATTCATTGACTTCTCCATTAACGAGTGCAACATCTTTAGATGTACCAGTGAAAAGCACATTGTAATAATTGACAATTATTTTCTGTTAACATGCAACATTAAATTATAAAGACACGTGAATAATTATAAAATAAACTAGTTATACGTCTCTGTATTCTTCATCACTGACGTACATCCTGGTCAGATCTGATTCTGCAGAACTTTTTTCTTGCTCCTTTTTAGTCGAGAAGTTTGGTGGCACATCCATGTCAGAACTGGAAGATGATAAATCTGAATTCGACGAACGTTTAACTATTAATAACTCGAGAGGCGGAAAATCACATGTTGTGTTAGGTTCCGGGATGGTGATCGATAATTCATTCTCACTACAAAATACAAAGACTTGTGGTAATTTCACTTGATAAAATAAAGTACTTACAAAGAAGATGTCGAAAGCGTTGTCACTGTGTGACCAGAATCCATTGAAGCTTCTTCCAATCCAGCTTTCGCCTTCATAGAATTTACATCGAATTTAATACTCGCTGTAAAAAGAACTGTGCTGTTAGTTAGCCCCATTTTGATTCAAATTGGTCCTTACTTAAGTCGATTGGTCCCAATTGTTGTGCTATGCTGAATGTGTATTCGGCAGTCCAAAAATTAGGAACTCTTACAAATATCTTACCAGTATCAGATGGCAGGTGGAAACCCAACTTATGTAGGAGCAAAATAAAAGGCTGATACTTTAGAATATTTTGTTGGTCAACTGTCCACGGTACGAGAGGAACAGATAAATTCAGCACTGGAACATGTTTTTTTTTTGCTTTCATAACTTTAATTCATGTGTTAGTTGACCACTTACAAGCGTAATGATAAATGGCTGGTTCCATAACATGCTTGCTTGATTTGATTACGTTAGAGTTTTCCAAGCCTAATTTAACGAAACAAGTTTCGATCATAATCTTCTGCAGCCACAGGATTAGCTTCCCTTTGCTTTCACGATGCAAATATTCTTTTATCACCTTAATATCGCCATTGATTAAACTCTCCGGAATGAAAGTCGCTTTTCTGGTTTCGGTGTTCCCGCGCGTTGATTTGCTTTTCCCATTTTTCGGTTGCTGCTTGATTTTCATGAACTCATTGTACTGGCGATCGTTAATGATATTTTGCTCGAGCAACTCTTTTATAATGGAGTTTTGAGATTTCACTTTGCTTCCGTTGCTTTCGTACCTCTTCATTATGTCGGTTATTGTGTTGGGGGAATTCCTGCTCTCGTTGTAAAAATCCAGGAGCTTCTCTTTCTCCTCTTGCGTCCAACTTTGTGAAAAATGCGAGATTATTTTATCGCCGTAAAAGTGAATGTTTTGAAAATGTGTTAATGTTATGACGAAGAAAAACAATTCTTGAAGTGTCTTAAAATAACAAACTGAAATAAGCGGACTTCAATTTTTAATTCATTTAGTCTATGTATGAAATCAAGTCAAAATCTAATAAATTTCAATATTTAGAAATGCATTTATTCTAACTGGAAATCGTCGGTCTACAAGATTTATGATTATAAAATCAGGTTAGTTTATATTGATTTTTATGAACAATAGAGTTTCTAGAATATGTATTTTAAATTAAAAAAGATTGAATGTAAGGTACACTTACAAGCACTCGTCTGTTCAAACTTATACAGGGTGTGGATAAAGTATGGAACAAAATTCATATTTCTGTTATCTTGGGTTTGATGAAAAAATCCTGAAACAGGTCGATTTTAGTTTTGTCCCGTGCATTTTATGACATAGTGAATTTTATTCTGTGGCCATCTGATTGCAGCCAGGTGTGACGTCAACAGTTTTTTCAAATGGTAACATAAGACTTTTATTATCCCCTGTCGTTAAGTATTCCATTGTGCATACAACGGTATAAAAAGTTTGGTATCTTACATAACAATTTTTTGGAGAAAAACACTTTCGAATTTAAAAAAATTAAAATTTTATTCCTATGATAAAGTAATCAAAAAATGATAAACTAATCAAAAATTATCAACAAATTAGATAAAATATCAACGGAGGTGTTCAAACTGTCCACCGTTGGCCATTTGACATTGGCCAAGACGGACGTACACACGAGTTTTCAGGTCATCCAAGTCATGTGGCTTTTTTGTTTACACCTTTGATTTCACATGACCCCATAGAAAAAAATCAAGTGGGGTGAGATCTGGCGAGCGGACAGGCCAGTCAATTGTTCCCCTTCGTCCTATCCATCTCCCTGGAAAAATTTCGTCGAGATACCTGCGAACGTGCTGGCCAAAATGTGGAGGTGCTCCATCTTGTTGGAACCAGATTCTGGGATGAGGCGCATCAGGATTGGCTTCGTCCGGAAACAGTATTACCAATGCTGGCACCAGGTCAAATCTTAGAAAATCTAAATATCTTTCAGCGTTTAAATTTCTCTCGAGAAAGACAGGTCCCACAATGCGATCTCCTATTATTCCCGCCCACATATTAACTTTTTGTTGGGTTTGGGTGTGACCCTCCCGAACCCATCGAGGATTTTCGCCCGACCAATATCTACAATTATGGCGATTCACCTGACCGTTTATTTTAACAGTTGCTTCGTCGCTAAAAACCACATTACTGAGAAATTCGGGATTCTCATCGCATCGTAGCATCAATTGTTCACAGAACTCGTTTCGACGGTCGAAGTCATCTTCATTCAGTTCCTGAACGAGATGGACTTTATATGGATGAAGTTTTTCCTTCTTCAAATACTTTGCGACTGTGGAAAAGTCGACTGCATTATCTCTGGCAATGTTTCTTGTTGAAGTGTGGGGGTTGTTTTGAACTTCCAAGAGAATGTTTAGCCTAGTACCTTCTTCAGTTCTTGGACGACCTTGTCTGGGTCTGTCTTTCACACTGCCAGTTTCTGCGAATTTTGCTACAATTTTGCTCACCGTTGATCGCGAAATCGGTGTTCGGTTTGCATTTTCTGCATTGAACAATTGACAGGCTTCTTCATGGCTACGTATTTTATCACCAAAGCCAACCATAATAAGAATTTGAATTCTGTCTTGTTCGCTCAAATAAGCCATTTTCGTGATTCACTTTCAACACTACCAAATTTCCGTTCTAGTCAAAACAAATACTCAGGTGCAGTACCTGATATACGGTTATAAGCTAATTGACAGTACTTTGACATTACTTTAGTCTACGCTATAGTTACTTGCGTTTTTCAATTGTAAAAAACATCATCAACCGGAAATTTAAAAAAATCATTCGGTTCTAGGAACAAACGGTAAGGCCTGCATAGGGTTTTTTTGTTTCCCTTATGTCGACTGGTCGATGTCTCGATTGAAGACAATCCGAGGTACACCTCAGACGTATCTAATTTGTTGATAATTTTTGATTAGTTTATCATAGGAATAAAATTTTAATTTTTTTAAATTCGAAAGTGTTTTTCTCCAAAAAATTGTTATGTAAGATACCAAACTTTTTATACCGTTGTATGTACAATGGAATACTTAACGATAAGGGATAATAAAAGTCTGATGTTACCATTTGAAAAAAACTGATAACGTCACACCTGGATGCAATCAGATGGCTACAGAATGACATTCACTATGTCATAAAATGCACGGGACAAAACTAAAATCGACCTGTTTCAGGATATTTTCATCAAACCCAAGATAACAGAAATATGAATTTTGTTCCATACTTTATCCACACCTGTATGTTATGATATATAGGAAAACAATGAATTCTGATTCTGATGGATACGCGATTTCATGATTTCAAGAAAAGTTATGAAATAATATTTCTTAAAAACGTAAAAAAATAATTAGAAAAGTTTAAAATTAAAAAAATACATTGCTAGCAAAGCTACCTCGTACCAAAATGTGTGAAAATGCACTTGTTCGATATTATCGATATATCGATAAATATCGATGTTTTTTAGTTATCGATATCCGATATCGAAAACAGGATACCGCGCACCCCTAGTAATAAGATCAGCAATTCTTAACATCCGTGTCCACACGTGCATTTTTCAGAAGTTTTCTGCCAATTGAAAAGAAAATGGGTAACATTCTATTTACAGCTTTCATTATGTAATGCGCTATTCTATTACCCACTTACATACCTCCAAAATTTTTACAATTATCTCATTTAGAGATGGTCGATATGTAAGTTGAAATGGTTAGTGTAGGTATTTATTTTAAACAGATAAAATAGCGACACCTTACGATCGCTTTTGACCTGACATTGCAATAGGATAGACAAATTGAAGCGGATTTGCTCCTAATAAGTCCCCCATGCAACGCGGCCATGCTGCTGACAAAGCCCCAAGCAGGGCTGAAATAGCTGTACAGAGGCTGCTCGAGGTTTTCACTGCAATCAAAAACGATTTGCACAAAATTTTTTAAAAAGTATTTATTTTAGTTCTTATTAACTTCAAAAATTGTTCTACTTCGTAAATATTTCAGCGAGAAAAATAAACAGATTATTAGAAAAGTATTTCCTGAAAGCTTCCAAGAAATATTTAAAG
Organism: Prosopocoilus inquinatus; assembly: GCA_036172665.1. Classification (NCBI taxonomy): domain Eukaryota; kingdom Metazoa; phylum Arthropoda; class Insecta; order Coleoptera; family Lucanidae; genus Prosopocoilus; species Prosopocoilus inquinatus. Next base: position 52,463,242 of record CM069874.1, read on the forward strand.
ATATTGACCACCACCGCTTAGAATGTTTTTTACAATTATTGTAACTTACGACAAGCTGCTATAGAAACTGTTGTAAACGAATTCGTACCACACTTTAAACACTCGGTTGAGCTGGCTCCTTTTATTCCCGTTCTCGCCTAGTTTTACGCGGCTTTTAACGAATTTTCTAACAAAAATAAAAAATTGAAACGCCCTCTTCCCGAATCCGATACTCATCTGAAGTTGTCACACTGAGAAAAACTAAAACAAACGACGAATTACATGATACTTACACCTGCTCTGAAGTAGCCGTCGTGGATGTCTTCTCGTTGTTATCCTGCGAAGACATCGAGGCTCTCGGTGTACTTATAAATTTGTGAATGACGAATTCTATAAGATCCGACCAGTCCTAGCAAAGAAAATTTTACATGTCGCAACTCGTATAAATTTACTTCCGATTTCGTACATACATCACATATTTCGTAGTCGGTTTCCCAAATCTGCGAAAACGTTTTGAGGATGCTCGGTTGGAAGAGCGTCGAAACGTGGTTTAGGTCGCCTGCGACGTGGTGCATCATCGTGAAGATACAGTTATTCACGAATTCTCCGTTTTGTTTAAAGTTTTCAAGCAACAGGCCGTACTGTTTCATTATTTCAACCGAAGCGAACCTGTAAAAATAATTTTCGACGCGTTATTCGCATTCGAAGAGATTTTTAATTGCTATACTACAATAACAAGACAAGCATGGTACGTTAACTACAGTAAATAAAAAAAATGCAATTCTTTGCCGAATTTAAACATTATACCAGTGGCGTAACTAGAAGTCAAGTCTCCGGGCTGCATTTTTTTTTACCAGCGCCTTTTATTACCCAAGTAACATTATCCGGTTCATTTTGGACGAAATGTCGACGCTTTATCGACACTGTAATTTAGGCACGACGCATTTTTAAGGCATAATGTCGACTTTCGGAGCATTGTAAATGGGAAATGGAACCAAAATGTCAGTCAAAATGTGTTCTAAATAATATCTAAAATATGTTCAAACGTGAGTCTAAAGTATACCTAAAAGTTTTCTGAAATGTGTCTCGATAGTGTCTTTCGTTTCCATCATGTACCTAAAATAGAACATTGATGTGTTCGCAATGTATCTGTCTTGTGCCGAACTTGATCAAAATATGTTGATATGTTGTTGTATGTTGAATTATTATTTCCTATCCAGCAGTGTAGCAAAATAAACCCGAATAGACACAGATTGTGTTTATTTTCGATACATTTTGGACACATCATGAAGACAAAATTGAAGAAGTTTTATGTTAAGCATATTCATCTACTTATCTCTTCGTCTTTATTTAGCAGTGGATACATTTTAGAAAATTTGTATCTGAAATGCACCTGCGGTGGCTGAAATAGACGAGATTCGAACACAACACATTCGTATTTCACAGAAAAACAATTGATGGTTGAACAGCCCGTATATTATTACTGTCTTCGATTCTAAATTAAATTCTAATGAGACTACATGTATAATAAAAGTAATAATGTAGAAGGTATTTATAAAATAATTTCTATTTCATTTTTCTTATTTTTGAATTTTAGAAATAGAAATAATGATCCTTTTATACTAAGAGATGTGATTCAAAACATGTTAAAAATATTTACGCTTTGCATAACAAAATATTGAGAATGCTTTGATTATGTTTTATGATAAATTTTAAGTAATTTTTTTAAAGTTCAAATTTTCCGTAATATTTTTTGTTTCTAGTTTAGAAGTTAGGTTTTAGAGAACATCTAAATCGATTTAATATGTAAATGGTAAAGTTTTATTTAATGTTATTTTATTTACAACGAAAACTTCGTCTATTTTTAGAGTATCCAACTCTCAATTGTTTTTTGTGAATATGTGTAGCAGTACTGAAATAAATTGTGCAACTTCTTTTATCCTTTTTCTTTCTAAAATCAAAAAAGAAAAAAAAAACTAGCAGGAATTATTTTATAAACACCTTCTACATTATTAGTTTTATTATACATGTAGTCTCATTAGAATTTAATTTAGAATCTAGAAAAGTAATAATATACCGGCTGTTTCAAATTGGGTGTGCACTGAAGGAATCTCCTAAACCGTAAGAGATATAAATTCGGTTAAATGGAAGAAAAGTTGCACAAATCAATGCCTAACTCGTATCCATTGAGAGAATGATTTTTTTCTCATTTCTTCTTGACTTATAATAAAAATGTGAAAAAATGGATTTTCTTTTTCTCTCTGTATCTCTTTTATTATATTTAATTTTGAAATTCTGATTTAACTTTCTACAGGCACTTTTTGATTCTGCTTCGAATAAGAGTAATAGAATTAAAGTCAAACGTTTCGTCTTTCCACGACCATCATTAGTTTCGATTTTTTAAATACAACTTATGTCTTTTTATTGTTCTATTCGATAGCATTTTTTCTCCTGATTACAATGATATATCACACTTAATAGTTGATATTAATTTGAAGCTTAAATAATACAGATTTTTATGTGAAAGTTTTATTTAATACATAATTTCAAATTTTTAGTTCATTTTCTTAGCTATAGTGTAAATTATAATAAACTATTTAAAGTTTTTCTGTATCGTTATTTTAATAATGCACTGCACTTACGAAAATGAATTTTTAGCGAAAAATATTTAGTGGTTCTAATATAACTTGCTAGATCAGTATCTCAGCTTTAGTATAGGAATGAAAAAGCCTATAAGTTTTTAATTTTGACTCGCACTGTTGGATTAAAAGAAAAAGTGAATACTAATTATACTAAAAATATTTAGATGTTACTGAATAGTGCCTTCTACAAATACATTGGCAGCTAAAACGAATATTTTTGTAATAAATTTGAAAGATACTTTCTATAACAATGTATTTTTTTTTTAAATTTCTTTAGCATTCAGTGGCTCTCAATACTTGACTATCTTTATTTTTTTTTAAATATGGTTAAGTTCACTCGTTTTAACCACTTGAAGTTTGGCACGTTATATCGGAACCACCATCCATAATTTAAACAGGATAAAGTAGGCTTTATATTTTGGACCTTGAAACAGTGACTAGCATTAAGATAAATAATAAGGAGGAACTAAGAAGGCGAATATTAGATTCTTACAGAAATGTTTAGCGAATTCATGTTCGACGCGCTAGACAACACATAGGATTAAGAACGAATCTGTGTCTTGAAAGCAGTGGAGGTCATTTCGAGGATTTACTTTAATTTATTTATTTCACTTTATTTATTTCACAGAGACATGTTCTTCGTCTATAATTTTTATTCAACTTATTTATTCTGTTCTTGTAATTTAATATGTTTATACTGATGTTTATTTAGTTTGTGTTAACCACCTCATATCATGTAGTCAATATTTATTGAATTTTTCCTCTTCCGACAACTGCATGTTGTTGCTAATACTTAACAAATAAAAAAAGAGGTTAGGAATAAATTTACTTATTAAGAAAAACATGACGAAACGATATCAGTTTTTTTGTCATATTCCAACTTTACTTGAAAAAAAGGTATTATGTATTATACTCACTGAAATCAAAAGGAAAAAAATGCTTTCGACTAGAATAATAAAAAGATAAGAAAAGGAACAAAAAATTTTAAATTATGTATTAAATAAAATTTTCATATAAAATCTGAATTATTTAAGCTTCAAATTAATATCAACTATTAAGTGTGATATATCATTGTAATCAGGAGAAAAAATGCTATCGAATAGAACAATAAGACATAAGTTGTATTTAAAAAATCGAAACTGATGATGGCCGTGGAAAGACGAAAAGTAGAAAGTTAAATCAGAATTTAAAAATTATGTATAATAAAAGAGATACAGAGAGAAAAAGAAAATCGCTTCAGTGCGCACCCAATTTGAAACAGCCGGTATAGGGCGTTCGATTAAAAAAGACTTAAGTTGTGTTTATATCTCGTTTATCCGACCATCAATTGTTTTTCTGTGGGCACACAGAGAAACTTTGAATTAGTCACGATAAGTTTTGTATTAAACATTTTTTCCTAAAATCAAAAATAAAAGAGTTAAGGGGGTAGGAATTCTCGCGTAGTCACCCTGTACACAAACACTTTGACCAGATTTACAGAACACATTTTTAGAAACAAAATGGAAATTATGTGCTTAAAATGTTTCCGTACGGATCTGTATGTGTCCGTACAAATACATCGTAGAAACAATAAAGAAACTCTATGTTTAAAATGTACCCTTACAGAAATTATTGTGTCTACTCAACTCATTTCAGTGACAAAATAGAAACATCGTGTCAAGAAACAAATGAGATAAACTGAGTCTATTTAGTATCGACCCACCTGTGTCCAGATATATTTAAAGAATCCAAGCTAACACAAATTGGAGATATTTTAAACATATGTGTTTGAAATGTGACCATTTAGACACGTACATTTTTTTGACACAATAAGTTGGAAATGTGTAAACATAAATATTTTGGACACAATTTGCACTGAGGCATAAGTGCTATAAAAAGTGTCGACACGATTCACACACAAGAAAATTGTGCCCGAGTTTTACCATAAATTGCTGCTTGGGTAATACAACATTTATTAAGAAAGTAAAAAAAAAATAAAAATCTGCTTACTTTCAGTGCTAAATAAATCAGGACTGCTTAATTGCCTTTGGATTAACCCAAGGTTGGTAAAACTGATATTACCTCGTTCGCACAAGTAACTCGTGACGTCACACGAAACTTCTATCCGTCACAGTGAAGTAAATAGAGTGAGTTTTAAACTGTTTCCTAAAGCTTAATCTAATCCATTTAAAATGGAATCAATTCTATGATCCTACTGATCATACAATGCAAAAACCTGGTTAATATGCCCAATGGGATTTATCACGTGACATGACGTAACGAGATACGCACCCTCTGTCTTCTCCGCTGATCAAGGCAACCTTCTAATACACAGTCCAACTCTACCAACCTTGGATTAACCCTATTTCTAAAAAGTGACAAGAGGTGTCAAAATTTTAGGTTAGAAAGCTAGCACTAAGCCGAGCACTTTTAAACAAATTTGTCGAATACTTTCTCGGAGAAATTTGTTTTCAGCAGTTTTGAAATTGGTCTTCCAAAATTTAAAGGAAACAAAATTAACTGCGGTGGCTACAATTAATAGATGGCGTTACTTATGTTTCAAACATTTTTTAACCCTTTCCGTTCAACTTTATTTATCCGAAATTATTTTTTGTAACATTATATTTTAAATTTTTTCAGCGATTTTCAGAACCCTTGAAATTGTTTGCCCGCAGATGACAAAGTTATGGTAACAGACGGCGCCATAAATTTTTTAAGAACATCGTTCTTGAACGTCCTGAAATTTGTTTTCGGTTGTTTTGAAACTGTCAGAATTAGAGGATGTAAAATTAATTGCGGCTACAGACCAACAGATGGCGCTACTTAAGTTTGAAACTTCTTTGAAACTTGTAACCATTTCTGTTCGATTTTATTTATTCGAAATTGTTTTCTGTGACATATTTTTTTGAATTTCTACAAACTTTCACAAATAAACAGAACAAAGTTACGACTCATCGTAACAGATGGCGCCACAATTTTTTTTTAATTCAAAGTCGTTTTAAGAACAACAATATTAGATTACATAGATAGATAGATAGACACGACCAGCCGAATTGATATGTCTGTCACATATGGCCAGTCTGAAGAGCATTAAAAAATGTTTTTGGAAAAAATGAAAAACTTGTGTAAAAATAAATTCTCGACGCGTTATTCGCATTCGAAGAGATTTTTAATTGCTATACTACAATAACAAGAATATTCGATTATTATGGTACGTTGCCTACAGTAAATGGAAAAAAATGCAATTCTCTGACGAATTTAAGCATTATACCAATGGCGTAACTAGAAGTCAAGTCGCCGGGTTACAAAATTTGAATATATTACAACACTTACTAAGAAAGTAAAAAAAATTCAAAACTAAAGGCGAACCAGATTGCAGTGACGGGTCAAGCAGCACTTAGCGTTTTGTTCTGTACACTCCCAAAAAGAATTTTAACGCGCCAAATTTAAATCATTATAACCTCCCCTAGTATTTTGAACCAAAAGTTATTTAGAAATATCGTAAGCTTTTAACACTATTTTATTACTTGGAATAAATGGCAAAGAAAATATCGCAGGAAACGTTTATAGATCAAATTCGAACACAACAAAATAGAACGGGACTGTACACGACTGTCAAATGTTCAAAGTGTGGGTCAGAAGATTACGGGGCATGGTATAGGTAAGTTAGTTCACATATTTTCCGTCCGCCAAATTTACTTTGTCTTTGACTTTACCGTCATCTTGAAATGTTTGGTTATGAGAAAAGTCAATTCGTCTTGATATTTAAGTTGTCAAAATAAGCGTCGGTATCGTAACCATGGTAATACCTAATTAATGTGTATAAGAGGGCGCTAGTTGACACGTTCCATGGCTTGCTTTACTGGAACACATTTTTAGGGAATTGGACTGGCCTTATATGACATATCGATTCAGCTGACCGTAACAAAGAGTACAATATTATGGCTCAAAGTAATAGATGGAGCCACACGTGCGTGTAAATTCTCTCGTTTACCTATATGTATAAGCATAAAATTTTATATATTCGAAGTTTGTTCAGGACATTTCTTTGAACGTTCTTAACGTTTCTCAGCTGTTTTGGAATCTCTTTCTGGCAAATTACAAAATTTTACGGCGGCTCGAATTAACACAGGGCGCTGCGTACGTCGTTCATTCGAAATTGATGCTTAAAACGTAGTTTTTTAGCGTTTTTCAGCTGTTTTGAAATTGTTTTCCGTCCAAAAATAAATCCTCAGAGTTTTTCTTCTTTCTTTTTGTAATTATTTTAGACTATTCTGCATTTGAAAATATGCATTTTTCCGATTCCATTTTGAATTGTGTCTTACAAAGAAGCTTCCGCTTTTCTGCATTTGTGAATTTTTAGAGATCCAGATAAAAAATTTTACTTATGACTTGGAGCAGGCGCCCATGGCGTCTTGGCGCCGGGTTGCTTTGCAATGCCTGTAACTCCTATACCTACGCCGCTGCATTACATAGAGCGTAAAAGAATACGCAGCACTACAAAAAAATTCGTACAGATCTCCATTATTATAAGAGATGAGCTAATAGCACGGATGATTTCTAAAGTGAAAAGGCAAGAATTCATTTACAGCATGTTCCATAAGTGAGTTATCTATCGAACTTATACTTTTTTTAATGCAATGCACCAATGAGTATTTACCGATACAACTTGCGTAGGTTAGAAACAGAATTTAATGAGCTATTCGAATGTGTTAAAATGTACAGAGCGTTGCATTTAAAGTTTTTGAGAAATTTAAACTTTTAAGTTTAAATTGTTTCTGTGCAAACGTACTATGCCCGCCAAAAAATTCCGGGACAAGTCTTTAGATGCATTTTTGAGTTATTTTATTAGTTTGAATGTAACTGTAAGAATCCAGATTTTTAGGATGATTATTTTCATAATTCAGTATGCTTATTTAATTCGGATATATTATTAAGTTAGAATTCGTATCATGACTCATGAAGAATACAAAACACGTGCAGCGTTATGCAACGAAAGTATTCGTCAAGCTTGCGATGTATGTACCGAGAAATTAGATCAAGGGCATTAATATCGCTGGAACATCGGCGATAAAAGAAATAATTATGGAAGGATTGATGAATCATGCAGAAGAGCCTTGATCGAATCTTGATGCCAGCAAAAATAGATTTAGTCATTAAAGTTCTTCTCATTACCAAAGCAAAGTCGACTAAAAGGAGGTCATCTGATCCCAATAAATAGGTAGCTTTTCAGATCAGAAGGGAGTTGCCTGAGAGGGTTTGCCACGACAGTTGCCCGAGGCACGAACTCCTGTCATCTAGAAAAGTGCTTCTTTGATTCTTTTTTTTTTTAATTAGTCAATTTTCGAAATTTATTTTAATTTAAAAGTGTACCTAAGAAGCATCCACGATCGGCGGGGGTGAGTTTAAATAACAAAGATCTAACAAAGGTTCTTAGACGTAAACTGATTTTTGTTAATCTTTCTTTCTCTCTTTCTTACTCTAGTTTTAATTTTATGTCAATTGTTAAATTTTACTTAGTTAATTAATTTAATTAAATTCACATATTATTTCGTTTGTAATTTATCGTTGTACTAAAATCTTTCTTTTGTTTGAATATATTTTGTAAGTTAAACTTTAGGATTTTTATTTAAACGATAATAAGAAAGGACTTTTAAGAAAACATAGAAAGAGATAAGAAGTGAACAGTTTTCGACAATTCCAAAAACAAATATTATTAGTTACCATTTGAGCTATTCGGGGAAAACGATTTGGAAATCGATTTCTGGCTTTCCGTGCTAAAACCAGGGCATACTAAAAAAGAAATCGAAATTCAACATCGTACGAATTGCTAAAAATTGGGGACAAAAGAGGATGAAAAGCGAGTTTCCAACCTCCGTCCGGACGTGCGTTCTACACAACTTTAAACTTGTTTCTATGGTAATGTAAAAAAAAGCAAAAATAAACATACGGTCGAGTAATTCATGGTAACAATAATTAGGTAACTCATCGGTAATTAGGTAACAATAGGGCGTATTACGTGTACCAGATTTTTTGAGCGGGCATAGTACATAATAAATATTGCTATTACTCCTAGGCATTCTTCTTCACAATATTTATATCAGTTAGGTACACTAAAGATTTTTTTTTGGCCGCTCATTGTGAATAAAATACATCTGCATTCTTTAATTCAATTTAATAGCTGTAGATTGCGAATGCTTCGATTTAAGGCTATAGTTCCGAATAAAAAAAAATGTTTATTTTAAGAGATCTATCGAAATCTGCAAATGAAAATTGATACATTCCATTAAAAAAAAAGTATAAGTTTGATAGATCACTCACTTATGCAACAGCTGTGCAAGTAAAAATAATTTGTTGATATAGGAAGTCATTAAAGGGGATAATTTTTGTAGAAGATATTTTCTTTTACAATTAATAATTTTAAAGCGCTCTTGAAGAAATCGATACCAATGACCCACCCTCTATACTCAAGATGTCGGTGGGTGTCGGTTAATGGAGTATCAGAGGGGGGGGGGGGCGCCAAGACGGAATAAACGCGATCCTCTGATTTTATTATTTGGACGAGAGGAGTGGGAGGAGGTGCAATCAATTTTATAAACACAGTACAGACATCGATTTCATTTTTTTATAATACTGGGTGAGTCGTTAGCCCCTTTGCAGACTTCGATTGTTTTTTTCTTTCGTAAAGAATCGCCCTGTATAAATCAAAATAAATCCAAACTTTAAATTGTCCTGTATATCTCACAAACGTTTTGATTAACATATGTACATAGCATGCTGTGTTTTTATAAGGGTAATTTTTTTCTCTTTTCTAAAATTTGACGAAAAGATACAGGGTGTTTTTCCACGTACAAAATTAGAAGAAGAAGAAGTTTCTGCTTATATTTCGAAAACTACGTGCCTTCGAAAAATTTATCAAAGACTGGCGAATTCTACGTTTTAAAAAGTGCATCAAAGAAGTTTTTACAGCAATCGAAAATTTTAATAAACGACGACTTTTAGAAATCGCAGATTTTTGTAAAACCCTGCAGCTTCTGAACGGTTCAAGATATCGATTTTTTGCCATTAATTTTGTACTAAAAAACGAGCTTTATACAATTTCAAAAATTCAGTCTTATTTAGCGCAGCCTGTACATACAGGGTGAATACAAAATAAGTTACATCGATGCTAGAGCCGCTATTATAAAATTTACAAAGCTAAAAATTCGATAAAAGTTAGATGGTCAATTGCCTGCAATGCGCTGGTGTTTTTCTCTTTTTCTTATGACGTCATAATCTTGAGCTGTGACGTCATCGATGATTTTTTTAAATTACAATCAGTAATTTTTTCCAGCCAGATTTTAAGAGTGCCTGCTGTTCTCTTTACGGTTGTATAAAAATATGATTGGATTGTATAAGAAAAAATACGAGAAAATCAACTTTATTGTTTTAGAAAATCATCGATGACGTCGCAGTCCAAGATTATGACGTCACAAGAAAAAAAAATAAATGCCAGTTTATGACAAACCATTCTTTATCTGTTTCTCTTTTTTTTATAAAACTTACAATAAAAAAAAATAATAAAGAGAACAGCTCTATTATCGATGTTCCTTACTCTTTATTCACACTGTATATTAATCAATTTTTTTCTAATTAGTAATATTATATACGTGCAGATATTTTTTTAAACTCCTAGTATTTTCAAACGTCGAACTCCAAGGTAGTCTCTTTCTGTTTTGATTCCTTTTGCTTTGCAGAAATATAACGCGCGTAAAAAAAAGAAAACTTTTGGTGTTTTGCACTTGCAAGGCAACGAAAGTGGTGGCCTTCCGATTCGACGACGTCAAACGTCCCGACATAAATTTCATACACGAAGGGATGTAAATTGCTTCACCTAGCGGCGGCGGCAAAAACCAAACCGATTCGAATTCATACATGTTGCAGATTATCGGAAATTTATCGGCCCGCCGCCACTGGACGGAATTTATGATACGAATTAATCCGTGCGAGCGAGATGGTAACGACGATGGGTCCACTTTTTATTTATTCTCAAGCGGCAGCTCTTGCTACCCTCTGCAAACTTTGGCGTATTTCAATTTGGGTTTGATTTAATTTTTTTAACTTTTATAGTTTTAATTATTTTTTGAGTTTTGAATTTTAATTTTTCGGCTATTAATTTGTTGTTTGACTCGAGTAGAGTTGGGCTAAGTTCAGTTTGGTCGACCTTGAACTTGTTGGACCTAATTCTAATTGAATTTTGTTTTCTTTGTTTTGAGTTTTATTGATAATTAATTTATTATTGAAATCTGATATTAATTAGATCGGTTTTCATTTTTTAAAGTTTAAATTTTTTAATTTCAAATTTCATTTTTCACTTTTATTTTATTTTAATGGAGTATCATAACTTAACGAAATCCCTGAAATAAATTTATAATTTTATTTAAAAAAAAACCTAACACCCTAAATTTAATACTTCTGTCAAAAAAAAAGTAAAAGACAGAAATTAACTACAGTATGGCCAGCATATCTTACTGTTTCAGGTGTTCCACGATACTTGCAGCATGCGTCTTATCTTTCCTGGATGCTCTTTCCAAAAATAACAGATAGTTATGGTTCGTCACTATCAAGTCCTGAAGATACTGCTGGCTCTGCCTGCTAGGATTGTACTGGCGGAGCAACAACAAAAACAGATATTTGATATCCTCAGTTTCGCTAACTCGCTTTTGTAATTGGAATAATTCTTTTCTGTCATCTTCGTTAACATGCAGCATTTTTAAATACGCTTCTGAAGCGTGCAAGAATTCTTTGATGGCTGTTATAACCTGAAACACACAATTTAAAACATGATTTCTTAGGGTACGAACATGCCGAAGATGCCTCACTGTTCACCCACGATGATTAAGTCGCGTTCGATAGATCAATGTAAAACAAACGCATAGATTTAAATGAAATCGCGCATGCCGAAGATGTGCGCTACTATTCATCTTCGATATGTACGGTTCTATTTAAAGTTGTATGTTTGTTTTACATCGAGGTGATATCGCGGCATCGAGCGCCACCTAAACATCGAGCGTGAACAGCGAGGTATCTTCGTATCCTTACATTTAGATATTTCTTATCAGAATAGGTTTCTTACCAAATGCAGTCGCCTTAAACACGGTTTCAAATCCGCTTCGGGTAGTTTACAACTAATTTCCAACTCTTCACACGACCACACCCCTTGAAAAACTAAGTAAGAGATTACTTCGTGGGAAAGAACGGGGTTTATGTGTTCCAGATCAAGTTCCAACTGAGTGGCAAATTTCAGGAAGTAAGTGACCAACCAGAAGAAATGCGACGTGTCCATTTGCAGCTGCGTGTTAGTCACGAGCTGGGAATATAAATCGTACACCAGGGCACCGTAACCCTTCAATAAAAAATCCACGGTGAATTCTTTCAGAATGTTTGATACGTCTTCGTCTGTAGGTATGTGATGCATTAATCCTTTCATGAGTATTCTGAAAAGTAACATGAGTTCTACATTCAGATTTTTTTAATTACACGCGGTAATTCAAATTAGGGGGGCCAAATTTGTCCAGTCCGCACAGATAAAATGATGGTTCATGCCTTAATCACAGTCAGTAGCGGCTTTTGGGGCGGGCGAAGCGGGCAACCGCCCAGGGTCTCGCGTTTTTAGGCGCCATATGTGAATTTTTAATTTTTTTAACCCACGATAGTTCAATTAGAATTAAGATTACCGAATATCTGCTTAAAAGCTACGTATAATCATATAAATATGAAAATATTTGCGAATCTGTATAAAATGAACATATTAGAAGCTCTATTCACTCAAAAAATAAAATAAAATCTCACTTATAAACAAACGATACATATAAACAAATAGATATCCTTATTAGTCCCTTAACAAATCATACTGTTAGAGAAACATTTCCGACTAGCTCTTATTCCTAGAATAACATCTGTTGTATGAGGACTAGATTTTACCAGTCTGCAATAACTTTGTCTTTCCATAGAATTTAAGTTTACTTGTAAATAATCCCATTCTACTTTCAAATATCGATTTTTTAATTCGATGACCTAATAGCTTGGTTAATGTTGGTGTAGAGCAGCAAATTTTATTAATATTCTTGAAATACTCTATGCAGATGTACTGATTCTATCGTGCCTTCAATTGAATTCCTCATTAAAGTAAGCTGTGATTTTCTTATGAAGTTGGCGAACAATTCTAGAGAAAACAGTTGTCATTAACTGTCAGTACTGATCATAACATCAAATAAAAACACAACATTAAAGTTTAAAGTAGATGCTCAAAGTGCTCTCCTTCAGCTTGAATACATAAGCGTACTCTGCGTTTCATGTTTTCAAACCCGTTTGCTAAGTGTTCGGAGGTTATGTTAGCGCACACATCTGTAATGCCCGCACGAAATTCTTCGATTGTGTGACGCGTAGTTCTAAAAACTGTGTTTTTCATGTGCGGATAAATGAAGTAATCCATAATTGTGAGATCCGGAGACCTTGCAGGAAAATTCACAATCCGATTATCGAAAAACTGCTGCAGGAAAGTCATTGTTTGATGAGCTGTATGGGCAGTAGCATTGTCTTGCTGAAAAAACCCTTCTGTAAGTTCATCATCATGTAGTTGATTAATGAAAGGTTCTAATAACTCATTTCGGTATCTTACAGCAGATACTGAGTCGTTAAAAAATATTGGTCCGATGATACGCCTTCTTGACACTGCTAGCCAAGCACCAATTTTTAATGGATATAATGGAGTTTCCACAAATTCATGGGGATTTTCTGTTGACCATATTCTCATATTCTGTTTATTTAAATACCCTGAGAGATGAAACCAGGCCTCATCGGGAAAGAAACACTTGTCAAGAATGTCGTCGTTGTTTAAGTTATCAAGAAACCACTGACAATATTCTGTTCTTCTGTGAAAATCTACTGGCCTGAGTTCGTGGACTGCTTGAATCTTATATGGATAAAGCTTTAAGTCTTTTTTAAGAATAGTGTGACATGTTCCCACTGATAGTGAAAGTTTCTTCTTGTGAAAGTTTCGCAATAGATTTCTTGGGAGAGTGTTCCATTCGATCCCGAACATCTTCAATGCAGGCTGCAGTCCTTTTCTTAGCTGCTCCGCTCCCTGTTTTGCGACCAAGTGATCCTGTTTCACGAACACAACACAACACAAGCATAGATACGTTTAACTAGCTGTTCATAAGTAATAGCAAAATTAGGAAACTGCTGTCGAAACTTCTGTACACACTGATTAATTGAATAAACTAACTGTCCATTTTCTATTCTACCGGTTTGAAAATAACTTTCAACAATAAATATTTTCTGCTGTAATTCTGACATTTTGAATTAATTGAAAAAACAAAGTGTCAATTTGACATTTGTTTAATTATATAATTGAACAGCTATCAGTGCTGCAAATCTTAGGAGAAAAAAACAGTGAAATCATAGCCCACTTTAATGAGGAATTGAATTGAATTGAATTGAAGGTATTTGTTTGACTTTATTTCATCTTTTTTTAGTTATAAACTGATCGCACGTATTTTGTCTTTTTTTGATTCAGTTTGGTTTACTCCGCCTTTTTTCTTTTGGTGTCAAACTTTCTCGATTTCTCGATTCGATCTGACTTTGTGGAATTTTTATTTTCATCTTATCTTCATCGCCGATCGTCTTTTGTCTTTTCTTGACTCGATTTGATTTGATTTTACATACATTATTAGTTTGATTTTCTTCTGTTTCTTTCTTTCTTTTGGTGTCAAACATTCTCTCAAGATTCGGTCCGACTTTGTAGAATTTTTATTTTTGTATTGTCTTTATTTTTTTTAAATTCCTTATTTGGCTTCATTTGGTTCCATTCTTTAATACAGTCTAGAAACTAAGTAGCGGATAAATTCGATGTCTTCAAGACGATCAATTTTTTCAAGAAAACATTCAGATCCGTCAATTTTATCTAAATTTTTGCCCTTTCTAAAAACTATTTTTAGGGGGTGCAGAATGCTGGGCGAGTGTTATTTTTTTTAAATCAAGTGATATCTACCTGCTTCCCTCCCCAATTAGACAAAATTCACGCGTCCGAGAGTTTCTTGAAAAAACTAATTGTCTTGAAAATACCGAATTTATCCGCTACTTGGTTTCTACGCTGCAAAATTAGTTGATCGACTTTTGCTTTTTCTTTTATTCGATTTAATTTAATTTCTTTTTAACTATAGGTTCGATGCGATTTAATTTTCTAATTATCAGCTGATCGTCTTTTGTTTTTGAATTTTTTTATTTACTCGATTTGAGTTTATTTTAATCCCTCCGATCGATCCCCATTTTCGTCTTTCTTTTTATGTGACGCCTTTATTTTTTAATTATATCTTTTCTTGTAATATTTAACGATCAATTTTTTTATATAATTTTTATTTTCGTCTATCATCTTTCGTTCTTCGTTTTTTGTTTTGCTTGATTTTATTTGTTGCGATTGGTTGATTGTATTTCGTTATTTTTTTTTCATTTACTAAGGCAGTTACTTTAATATTTACAGATTTAATTTTTGATTGTCAATTAATTTTGTCTTATTCTCAGTTTTACGCAATTTTATTTTCGTTTTGCCTTCATCGACGATCGTCTTTTGTTTTTGTTTTTAATACATTCGACGGTATTTTGTTTTTATTCTGACTTTATCAATTAATCGTAATTCTTGTCTTTTTTTTTATTGTTCGAATTGTTCACACTTTCAAATAACAACATATTTAGAAAATTGAAACATCTCAGATAACAGTTATTTAGAAAAATTATTTTACTTACTTTTTAAAATTTATTCAGTATTTTTTGCTCTTTATGATGCAAAGAAGGAAATGTTTTCCCTTACCGCAAGGGTACCCAAAAATTTCTCGCCCGGGGTCTCACAACTATTAAGGCCGCCACTGATCATAGTCATCGCATATCGAAAATTTGGGGCGCTTAATTTATTTTTTTTCTTAATTCGGTGAAAATTTTTTATGCTTTATTGAATGCCGAAAATATTTTGTTTCTGGCACAATTTGTTTTTGTATTAAAAACTATTCTGCTGCTACCTCCAAAAATGAAAAAAAAAAAATCTCCGGGGGCCTTACATATTTGCCTTGCTCCTTTTGACGAGCTTCTTCCTCCTCATTTCTTTTTTCTCTAAAGCAGTGGTTGTTGCTCTGTTCTTTTGACCGTGATATCGACTTTTCTGGAAAGCGTGCGGTTTTTGATGAATCGGCTGATCTTGGTCGTCGTCGTTACTGGACGTCGAAATCGATTCCTGGTTTTCAATCTGCGTCACATATCCATAATCTGACACTTCGCTCAGCGAAGACTTGGATTTTTGTTTCTTATCGTCGTATTCTTCATCCTTATCTATGGATGACGCCTGTGACAAAGTTGGACTCTAAAAACACACAATTAATTCCATGAGAGACAATAAAATTAAATTTAGTGTAAAACCTTGTCTGATTCTGTACTGTGGTTCATTGAAGAAACGCCGCTACTGCTTTCGGTTTCCGTCGATATGCCCCGTTTCATGCTAGTCAGGACTTTGCTGCGGGACTGCGCGGCTCTGACCACTTCGGTTGTATTGGTTTTGTTCCGGTTTTCTGAAGTGTTTGCGTATATGTTACACTCGTTACCGCCGTTATCGCTGGAGTCAGAAGTAGGATCACTTGTTAGTAACGGTGAAGACTCACCGCTGCCTTGACATTGTGGCGATGTATTGCTCTCGTTGTCCTCAGAAGTCTCGCTGAGGGATGCTTCCAACCAGAGATTTAACAATTTTTGCAATGTCCCTACGTGCTGGTCTTTGTACATTAGGGCTATAAGTTGGACTAGTGTTACTTCCCAATGCATCTGTAATTTAATTTGCGATTGAGTACGTTCATGACTACATTCTACTTCATTACTTATTTCGTTATCGTCATCGATAGTTTTCAAAAATATCTTTGTCCACCGAGTGCCTCGGTCTTCTCTACCGTCTAAAGTATACAAGACAGAAAAGAAATTCAAACGAGCTGAGGTGTAAGTAACTCAGTCAGCTGTATTTTCTTAAATTAGATTTGGCTATGCAGGATGTTCAGTAACTGAGAACCATACCAAAGTTATATTTTATTAAGTGGAACACCCGGTATATTTTTACATATTTCGAAAGTACGCATAATGAGTAGGTAATAACTAAAAAATTCGGAAGTTTCATTTAAGAGTTTTTAAGATATTAATGTTAGTGTATAAAAAATTGCTCTACTTTGAACTCTTATAGTTTGATTATTTATTTATATTTCATCGTGAATTTTTGTAGGTAGACAATACAATATCTCATCTACAGAAATTTCACAACAGATTCAATCTATTAGTTATTATGTATACAGAATGTCGAGTTTTGAAAAAGTTAATTTATCTCAAAATTTTCAAATGGAACACCCTGTATGTCTAAACTCTTGTGAAACACTGCCCTAATGAGCTTTCATAAGACGCCATATGGTTTTGTCTAAACTGAAGAAATTGCAAGACAGCAATGAAATATTTTTTTTCTTTCAATATTAATGTTATTTAGCCTTTCCGTCCGGTTTTTCTGTTTCAGTTAGATGATAAATCAATGAATATGTTTTATTTTGTGTTCAAAGTAATTGATTATGTTCCTGTTAAACTAATTCTTATTTTCCTTTACTTTGAAAATATTTAAATAACTTTATTAAAGTTGTGCCTAGTTTTCTAATTAAAGACTGTTGTGATGTATTCGTTAAACCCCTCTTAATTCTCTTCAATCTGTCTGTTAGATCTGCTTGCTTTCCTCATCAGTGGAAGCTATTTAAAGTTATTCCTCTCCTCAAATCTGGGGATCCTACAATTATCTCCAATTACAGGCCTATTTCGATCTTATCAAACTTTGCTAAAATTTTTGAAATTGTCATTTATGCCAAAATCTACTCCAGTGTAAAAAATCTTATATCTCCTTCTCAACATGGATTTACTGAACGGCGATCTACCATAACTAACCTAACCAGTTTTGTACAGTTTATAACTGAATCACTTGACAAACGAGGACAAGTTGACGTCATCTACATTGATATTAGTAAAGCATTCGATAGCATTAGCCACTCAATACTGTTAAATAAATTATCTGGTTTTGGTTTTACTGGAAACCTAAATAAATTTTTTAAATCTTATCTGGACCAAAGACGACAATACGTCCACCATAATGGCTTCAAATCCCACTATTTCACAGCGCCATCAGGTGTACCTCCAGGATCGAACTTGGGTCCTCTCCTCTTTGCACTCTACATAAACGACCTATGCCAATCAGTTGATTGTGAAGTTCAGCTGTTTGCCGATGATGCCAAATTCTTCCATTCAATCAACTCTTTTCAATATTGTGTTACTCTACAGCTAAACATTGACAGAGTTAATCAGTGGTGTGCGGCAAACAGTCTGCATCTTAATATTAATAAATGTAAAGTCATGACGTACTCTAAGTGCGTAAAGAAGTGGATATTTGAATATAAGGTGGGTCAGGCTCCTCTCACTCGAGTTACAACTGTAAGAGATCTCGGGATAATCTTTGACTCTGAACTTACCTTCTCTCAACACGTGCTGTCACTGGTCAAATCTTCAAATAAAATTATAGGTTTTATTATTAGAAATTGTAGATCTTTCACCAATGAAAAAGCCTTAAAAATGCTTTATTTCTCTTTAATCCGGTCCAGATTGGAATATTCAGTGATTGCTTGGATACCGATATTGAAATGGCATTCTTCTATCTTAGAAAATGTTCAGAGAAAATTTTTCAAATATATGTGGTTCAAGAGATATGGTGTATATCCTGAGAGAGGGTTAGATCAGAAACAAATAATATCAAGATTCGAAGTTTCATCACTTAGTCACAGGAGACAATGTATTGTTGTTACTCTTTTGTATAAATTAGTGCATAATCAGGTAGATTGCCCGTTTCTATTAAACAAATTAAACTTTTTAGTACCAAGACCCGAAGCAAGAGAATCTTCTACTTTTTATCTTTCCATAGCAAGAATCAACATGTTATTGAGATCTCCAGTTCATGTAATGTGTTCAGTCTATAATAAAATCTGTTTAAGATGTGACATTTTCAATGATGATCTTGTCTCAATAGTAAAGCTTCTACATAATGACTGATTTCTAAAGTCTTATTCTTAACCTTATTGCCTTCTTTCTCCATTCTCCATTCTATTTTTCATTCTCCAATTTATTCTCTCTTCTTCTTGGTATTATTTTAATTAGGTTAATTCTAACATCATCTGCGAATCTATTACACGTATCTCATTGTTATCGCTTAAGTTAAGATTTAGTTAAGTTAGCTAAGCTTAGTTAAATAATTAGTTGATTAATGTTTAGCCGTAGCTTATTGTAAGTTAATCGGATAAGCATAAATCTCTGTTCTGGAGTAGCATTTGCCTTATAATTAGAACTTTCTGTTAGGCAATAAAGAATATTATTATTAAAATAATTTAAAAAAATAAAATTTAAAATTACGTTGCCGTTTGCTAGAAAATAGGAAAACAGTTGCCATGATTTTTTAATTGACAGAACAATTGTTTAGATTAATGACACACTACTTTTAAAAATTTGTACTTCTTTTTGTGTTAACAAAATGGATTTTAATAATGAAAGTTATGTGACGTGACATAGGAGAAAGCAACCAAAACTGTCTTTTGACGTCAAGATGACAAGAAGTAAGAAGTATTTACAAGAAGCTGAAAAACAATTTGATATTTAACTTTTTAGATCCAATGGTTCCTTGTCATTCTTAATTTGTTCATTGTTTTCTGTTATTTTCTAATTTAATACTTATTATTCTTAATTTGTATATTATTTTGTTATTTTCTAATTTATTAGTTAAATTAACTAATATTTGTTAATTTATCAACAAAATAAAACAGAAGGACCGGTCGAAAAGGCTAAAAATGTCAATATTGTAATTAAAAAAAAATGAGTAATTACTGTTTCGCGATTTGTTCAGTTTGGACAAATCATTTGGCGTTTTATTATCGCTCATTCAGGCAATGTTTCACAAGAGTTTAGATATACAGGCTGTTGCATTTGAAAATTTTGAGAAAAATTACCTTTTTCAAAACTCAACACCCTGTAAACTTAGTAACTAATAGATTGAATCTGTTGTGAAATTTCTGTAGATGATTTATTGTATCGACTACCTACAAAAATTCACGATGAAATGTAAATAAATAATCAAACTATAAGAGTTCAAAGTAGAGCAATTTTTTATACACTAACATTAATATCATAAAAACTCTTAAATAAAACTTCCGAAATTTTTTGTTATTATCTACTCGTTATGCGTACTTTCGAAATATGTAAAAATATACTGGGTGTTACTTTAACAATATATAACTTTGGTATGGTTCTCAGTTACTGAACATCCTGTATAGCCAAAAATAATTTTAGAAAATCGAGGTGTCTGAGTTACACCTCGGCTAGTTTGAATTTCTTTTCTATCTTGTATACTTTAGACGGTAGAGAACACCGCGACACTCGGTGGACACTCTGTATACAGACTGTTCTTTTACTGTGTGCAAATATTTCAAATCTCTAATGAATTACTATAAATGGCAACGATTGAACTCATGTCCTTAACAGAAAGTTAATAATTTTCGAGAAAAATGCATTGGCAGATTTTCGCCAAACCGTTTGAGAACTGCTGGTATAACCAGGGCCCCCGCGAGGCCAAAAGCAGCCCGCGTGCCAATCCATATTTTGGCGCCCTCTGAGAGAAAATTATTAAAAATTAAAAGAAAAGAAATGGAAAAAACAGAAAAATTTTTAAACATTTTCCTTCACATTTTTTAAACATTCTCCTTCACTTTTTTTAAACATTCTCCTTCAATTTTTTTTACATTCTCCTTCACTTTTTCTAAACATTCTCCTTCACTTTTTTTGAACATTCTCCTTCGCTTTTTTAGCCATTCTCTTTCACTTTTATTTAAACATTTTCCTTCATTTTTTCAAGTTCCTAGCAGCCGCAAGCCCCCAAAAACAAAGGGAAGTGCTTTCTTCTCATCTGACCGAGAAGACCTCTATTTAGACGCTCCCCCCCCCCCCCCCCCCCAGAATGCAAGTGAGCGAAAGCCCGCTAGTCACTAATATTAGAAAAAAAGAAACAAAATCAATAAAGCAAAAGGAACTTAAATTTATAAAAACTTAAAAAGTGGAATGTAATTTGTTTTTTTGTTAACCAAACCGTAACAGCTTACGTAATTTATTTTTTTACCTAATAAAATTATTAAATTTTTATGAAAAATTTAGCAAACGAAAATTACAAAAATTAGACTTTTCTACTTTTAATTGCCACAGTTAACTGTCCTATTTTAGTCGACGTTTTGCCGTGAGGTTGACGGCCTCATCAAAACTTGTGGCTAGTTTTTCGAATAATTTATACCAGACAAGAAACTGTTTCCCATTATTTTTCTTTTTTTGGGCGAAAAAAAATCACAAAATATGTCCAGTGACCAAAAAGCTAATTGCCGCCCCTTGAACATGGCACCCGCGTGCACTGCACGCTTTGCACACATGGTTATGGGGGCCCTGGGTATAACTAAGGACTGTAGGTGGCTATTAAGCTCTCGCGCACGCGGCTACCTGACGCGAAAATAAGTCAGTCGGTCAGTGTTTAACGTGGTTTAACTTTGTGCATGAACCCTGTCGCAAACGAACATATGTTTTACTCGTATGATGCGTTTTAACAGATCTTAATGGATTTTGCAAACAGGTAAAAAGACCTGCCGGAAGTCCTACAGCCGTTTGGCAAATTTCTGCATGCGGAAGGAAACGAATTTTGAAAACTTTCGGTTTACGTGAGTTCAAATTCATCTTCACGAAGTATTAAAAAGAATCGATCTTACAAATTACAGATTCGATCAATTCGATTACGAAATCTTCCGGTCAATCAACATTTTAAACCCGCCTGGATTTATTAAAACAATGTAACCTAACTCCAAGTAAGTAATTATATTGTTAAATATCTTCAAATTATAGGCCGATGATTATAATTACTGGTGCGCCTTAAAATTGCGGATGAGCTAAATAATCACATCATCGTCATCCATCGTATTATTTTTCACAAGTGATAAATAAATTGCGTTTCCATTTCTTAAGTGTGTTTTTACAATGTCGGCCGTCTCTTTGATTGACGCGTTTAAGGTAGGGCAGTATTTAAATAAATGTAACATTAATTCCCTCAGTGAATTAAAATTTTAAATAAAATAATTACTAAACGAGGTCCGTGATTATTGATTATTATTACGAAACGCTACGAAATGGGTTTGAATGCCTAACTCAACGCGGTGTCGTTGTCGACTATAGGAAGGCGTTGCGGTCTTGCTTGTATTTCTTTCTCGCACATTTCAACAGTTCCAAAGAAGTAGTACCTCCGAAATTTTTTTACTATAGTACGGTAACCACCGGAAAATACGCACAGAATGTGGCATTTCATGTACTTATATTGAAGTTCTTTTATTTGCACACAGTAAAAGAACAGCCTGTATATATTTTTTGTAATTTTCGTCTACCTTTTGCGGATGTGACATAAGATAAATGATCAATTTATCGATGCTCTGAGTGAACAAATTCCATACAATTTCGTTTTGCATATTCGAACGTGCAATCGATTTACTCTCTGGTATATGCAAAATATTCCTCAACAGCAACAAACAATTATCAATACTCTCGCGCTGGTGCGTATCTAGGTCTGTGCCCTTTCCGATCAGGTGCTTCATGTGATCGATAATGGCTTTGGTACTTCTGCCATCGGTGAAGGCTTCTTTGCTGGTGGCCAGCAGGCGATTAAGTTCAAATATAGTGTGTCTGCCTACATCTGAACGAAAAACGGAGTCTGTGCAAAGCAGACATTCCACCGGTGTCGTCAGGTTCACCAGAATTTTTATGGTCGTGTCTATGATCTGGGTGGTTGTTTGCGGGTCGTCTTTGATGTAGATTAGAAGTGGGATCAAGTCTTTGCGAATGTTTTGCCCGAAACCTATCGCTCTTCGAAAGGTGCGTAGCAACGGGTCTTCGACATACAATTTTCTTAAAATATCTTTCAGTATACCTGCAAAACAATTACAAAAAATATGTAAAATTGTTTTTTTTTCTTAGTTTTATTTATCTACTTTGTAATAATATCTTTAGAATCCATTCATAATAAAAAAATTGCCTCCAAGAAGGAGTTTATGGAGTACATAGATACTTAAAAGGAAGTAAAAAGATCAGGTCTTATGTCTTCAATTCAATTGTTTGACTTGTCCATATTCGTGCAGGAACGCTATGTAAATTATTACAAAGTAAAAATCTTTTAATCTATTTATTTAAATATTTAATCTTCATTTTTTAAACTTTTAACGGAAATAAATTCAACTGTCATTTAACATCTGTTTACATTTTTTTTACTTACCAAGACAATCCTCACTGACGCTGTAACTGTCTCCGTGTCTGGTCCCCAGGGAAGCGAAGGTATTATAAATTTGTGGGTTCGGGGAATTCCAAGCCATTTGTGGTAATAATTATAAGACACTAAAAATAACGGAAAGCGTTATTATTTTTCAATTAAAGAAAACAAAGTGTAGTTAAATTCATGCTGTGGCTTAATAACATGAAGTATTAGGTGTGTTTTTTTTTTACCGCAAAACTCAGAGTAACTCAGCGGCACTCAGTAACCTTGAAAATTTGTATGTTTTTTTACACGCTTTTACAGGATGTTCATGGTAAGCTACAACAACCAACTCTCTTATTTGAATTTTTATGAAGTAATTTATATTGGAAAAGCTTCAGGATCTGTCCTGCCCAATTCTATCGACAATATTATTATTATTATTATTATATATATCTGCCATGGATCTCAAAGAGATATAGGCCTCGTCAAGAAAAGACAAAGGATAAAACTTGTCAAATGGTTATACAAACTCCTTAAAGTCGTAAAAGCAGTGACTCAATAAAAACATTCTTAACTCTCTTTTAAACTTAATTGTAGATTCCAACAATCTTAATGGAGCAGGCAACTGATTAAACACTTTTAGTGCCTTATAATAGACACCGAGTTCATAAAGAGCAGTGCTATGTTTAGGGATTATTAGATTATTACAATACCTAGTTTTCGGAAGCAAATCGGATCCGTATTTGTCTTTATTTTCGGGAATAAGTTTAAGTTAGTTTTAACAAAAACAGCCAGATTGTAAATATAGAGACAAGGTAATGGCAAGATTTCAAGTAATTTAAATAGGGGTTTACACGAATCACTGGGCTTTTTGCATAATATTGTTCTTAAAATTGATTTTTGTAAGATGAAAACTTGCCGAGAGTTAGATGACCCTCCCCAAAAAATTAAACCATAAGATAGTGTAGACTGAATAAAAGACGTATAATATATTTTTATACATATATCCACAGAAACACAATTCCTAAGATTCCTTACAACATAGCAGAATCGAGACAATTTTGAGCACACAGATTCAATATGAATGTTAAACTTTAGTGCGGCATCAATGTGTAAACCCAAAAATTTTACACTGTCTGTGACTGGAACTGATTTTCCATGACATTTAATAAGTATGCTATACAGCAATGGTCTATTTGTAAATTGCAAAACCAGAGTTTTATTAAGGATTAACTGAAGATTATTGCTCTCACACCATTTAAACATTTGTAAAATAGAGAGTGAGGCAATTTTTGATGATAAGGCATGAGATTTACCAGTCGCTATACACGAGGTATCCATCAGCATATTGACACAATGTCACAGATGGAAATTGTAGTTTCAAATCATTAACGTAGAGTATAAACAATAATGGGCCTAGAATTGAGCCTTGTGGTACGCCTTTACTTATTACTAGAGAGCGGATATGGATTATATGCGAGTAATTTTGATGAAATATGCGCATATATATGCACTAAAAAATGATGAAATATGCACATATATATGCACTAAAAATGGCGAAATATGTGCAAGATAGGCCGAACACTTCAAATAATGCAATAACTGGTCTACTGTGTTTTATGGGCATTCTTATTCAAATAAAAAACATTATATTTTATACAATTTATTTACATTTATTTGTAAACGCTTATATGAAGGAAGTATGTATATTATGTATGTACATTATTAAGTAAATATTATAACGACTAAAAAAATCTTCGATTATAATTTACAACAATGTGTTTTTCCAAGTTCTCTACCAGGAAATTTTGCCTTTTATCTGACAAAATATTTTTATAAATTGAAAAACTCCTTTCAACATCCACGGACGTAATTGGGGCATATTTAAAGTGACTCATAGCTGAAAATTCTACACTTAAGTCAATTTCAAAGTTTCCATTCAAAATTTCGTAAATTTCCTCAAGGGTTTTGAAGCCGCTATTTTTATCTAAAACGGATAAACATTTTTTATTTACTGAACTGCCGATTTTACCTGGAACTTTTGAAATATTCTCTTTAAATTCTTTAACAATTTTAACGGATTCTATTAAAGACATTTTCGGTTTTTCTAAATTGTTTATAGTTTGTATTACAAAACTGTAATGCATTTTGATGAAGTTCAGTTGATTTGCCAATGAAGTTTTTGTTACAATATTTTGTGCCTTTGCAATAGCAGCACTATCTTGGGCATTAAACTCTACAACCAATTCCTTAATTGCTACAAAATGTTCAGCATAAAACATTGCCGCTTCCAACCAAGTTCCCCACCTAGTCAACACTGGTTCGGGAGGTAAAGGTACATTCGGCAATTTTTCCCTGTACAACTGAACTCGTAGGGGACTTTTGACAAATATTTTTTTAATGGTACTAATTAGTAGATTTACATCAGAAAATTCACATCTAATATGTTCAGCTACTCTGTTACATCCATGAGCTAAACAACTCACGTTTTTATAAATTGTTTTAAATTGCTGCCCGACTTTAACCATGTAAGGGGCAGCATCTGATACCATAAGTAAAATTTTTTCAGTAGGAACTACATTAGGTGAGAAAAATTTCATAAAACATTCATTAACAGATCTTAAAATACTTAAATGATTAGTTTTGTCTAACTGTGTACAGGCTATTAAATAAGATTCACTAGGTTTATCTTCCCGCAAAGACCCTATTAACAAATTTACAATGTAACGCCCACAAGAATCAGTAGTTTCATTCACAATAAAATAAATATATTGATTTTCTACGATTTTCTTGACTTCTTTTAGAGTATCGTTGTAGATGCGAGGCACGTAATTTTTTCTTAACGTACTTTCATCGGGAACATTTTTCTTGGTATATTTTTCCAAAAAACTTTAAAAAATAGAATTTTGCAGTTTTTTCAAAGGTATGTTTGCACAAATCATCGCCTCTCGCATAAATCAGTATTAAATTCTTGTTGTTCATTAGATGAAGTCATCAACGACGGTCCACTGTCTAAGGGTAATTGAAATGTTTTCGATTCATTCATCTTCTTGCATTTTGACTTGTGTAGTTCTGTTCCGACATGTTGTGTGACCGAAAATTTTCGTTGGGTTGGTATCTACAACAAGAACTTGAATTTTTTTAAACTGTCTGAACTTTCAATATTCAAGAACCAAGCAAATATTTACCTAAGGAGGAAGAAAACAAACTTAAAACTTACCATTTTACTACAGGCTTTACAGAATACGCTTCCATTGGTGTAAGCAAGCTCGGGATAGCTTCTGATCCAGGAATTAACCAGGCTCGAATTGTCTTTCGGCATATTGCACTTCTCACAAACAAAAATACTTTTACGGAAGAACTAAACGTTCGCAGCAATAACCGACTAATAATCCGTGAAGAAGTGATGAAACAATATTGCAAACATGAACGTCCCACCGCATCGTTAAGAAAGTACTTGGAAATCCCTAATTCACTACTTGGAAAATTCTGCCTGCTTAAGCCCAAGAAGGGTGCAAACTAGACCCTAATTAATGCAACAACATGTTCTGACGAATTAAGAATTCAGGAAAAAATTTACTCACTTCGACACAAATTCTTTCAAATATGCATATATATGCACGTTTTTAAGAAATATGCGAAAATTGAACAAAATGCTCAAATATGCAAAATATGCATGCAATATGCATTTAGCATAGAATCCGCTCTTTACTTATTACTCTAAGGTCAGACAAAATTTTCTCAATTACATCATTCTTCATGTGTCTGATACACACTTGTTGAGATCTACCAGAGAGATGGGAACGAAACAAATTTAGAGCAACTCAGTTGATACCAATAACATATAGTTTCGATAATAAAATTTGATGATCTAAAGTATCGAATGCTTTAGACAGATCAAAATAAATACCAATGGGAGCTCCACCGTTATCCAGACAAGAAGTTATTTCGTGTAGACATTCAAAGATTGCAGACTCAGTAGATCGACCTTTAATAAAACCATGCTGACATTTAGATAGAATATTAAAATGTATCAAGTATGAATACAATCTATCATATATAAGTTTTTCATATACTTTAGAGAAGATAGAAAGCAGCGATATAGGGTGATAGTTGGTTATGTCAAGTTTAGAACCTTTATTTTTGAAAACTGGTAAGACCTTGGCTAGCTTGAGAGAATCAGGAAAAGTTCCAGTAACAAAAGAATTATTAATAGCTTCTGCAAGTTTTGTTCATATTAGGTCACTGACATCTGCAAGAATGGTACCTGGAATTCATAGTCATATCCTGACGCTTTTTTTGAAGAGAAGTTTATTAAAATATTTTTAACTTCTCTTTGGTCAGTGGGAAAAAGATAGAAATTTGACTGCTGGTGTGAACTTACAATAGTCTCAACTTTGTTTGATTGAATCGAATTATAATCTGGAATAAAGTATTCATTAAAAAGGTTCGCTATGATATAAGGATCAGTAATAGATACATCATCATCGTCAATATCGACAAAACAAATGACTGTCAGGTTTTTGAGACTTCCCAAGCAGCAAGCAGTCGTTTTTATCACGTCATTATTTGGTCAAAATTGGTCAAGGACGTCGAATGATCAGTTTTAAACGTCATTTTTTCGTAAAAATTTTGTTTAAAATTTGACGTTTATAAATCACGTGAATAGAACGTCAGTTTAATGACATAAATTTGACACTAATTTTTAAAAAGTTTCGTTTCGATAATAAATTTAGTTATAGATTTGACGAGATATTAGATTTTGTAGGAAAATATAAGTTATAAACATGATTGAGTTTATTAATTAATACCATTTTAATACATGAGAAATTTATTTGACTGCTGTTACGGGGTACGCGACGCATGCGCCGACACTCGAAATTGGGACATTGTTCTTGCATATCGTAATCGTAGTGCCTGTGGTGCTTAAGTTTTGTGCAATTCGTTTTTAAGCGTTAATTTATTTTGTATTAACTAACTAATCTACTTGTACGTGTACTTGCTTTAGGTATTTATTGTTTTAGTTATTAGCTAACTGTGTAAAGAAGGTGGGTATTGGTAACTCATATTTCATAACCTGTTATATTAATACTTTAACGGTTCTTGAAATAGGACTTGGGCAATTTTCTTTTTCGTTTTCTTAATTCAATTCTTTTATTTCACTATAGAGTAGAATCAAACTGTTTAGTAAAGGCTTTTTATTTTATTTTTATTTGGAATTTTAGAAGATATGTATGAATTTATTTAAAATACTATTTATTTATTGTTCGTAGGTATATGTATACATATGTACAGATATTTGAATAAAAATTAAAATATGATTTAGTTTTTTGGTTACTTACGCGTCATAGGTAATACAATTAAAAATGACGTCAGAAATACATGACTGTTTGACGTACAAAAACGACGTCGCCGGGCTGTGACATTTGCCCGTCATTTTTACGTCTTTAATACGTCAATGACATTGGTCATTCGACGTAAACGATGACCAATTTTGACGTGAAAAAGACGACACCTTGCTGCTTGGGTTTCAATTGTTTTTAATTTTTTTTTATAAAACCTAATAATTTATGTCATCGCAACGCCATATTAATTATGTTTCTAAAATATTTTCTTCCAAAGCCTACTATTTTTTTATTATTTAATAAATAAATCTTGGTATTTAAGAGAAATGTCTACAGCAGCTAACTTTTTTCATCTGAAATGTCTCAAGGTAACTTAAATTAGGAAAGTTACAGGATTTTTCCGCTATATTTTATGGCAGTATCAGAAAAACAAATTATTCTTTGGTTTTCGAGATTTTCGCGGGAAACCGTATCGGTAGCTAGAAAATATTAAAATAACTATTACATAAAAGAATTTTCATAAGAAACTTAATAAGGTCATTAATAAAATGCGGTAGTGTATTTAGGACGTTGTGCATGTATCCCACTTATGTCCACCCAGACAGCAGAAAACGTATTTATCACGTCACTTTTAGGTATAGTCATCACCTTAATGACTTTTAAAAAAAAATTTGAAAATTTACGTGTGCCTGACGTGTAATAATTCGCAGGTAAAATGACGTCACTTAAAGACGTTTCATAAACGTTGATTGATTTCGTTTCCTTAACGACGTTTCAAAAACCTCGGTTGATGACGTTCCCTTGTCGTCATTTAAAGACTTTTCATAAACGTTTCTTAAAAGTTTATTATAACCACAACATTTGAACAGTACCGAATCCCAGCTAGCGGAGTGACGTGAAAAGGCCATTAAAATGACGTCATCTTTGTCACTAACATCCAAAAGACGTCTAAGCGACGGCTTAATCACTTCAACTTTTCCAAAAAAGTTATTTCTTTATAATAAATTTCTAGGTCGTTGAGAATTACTTTGAGATGGTGTCGTCGTGATCTCGTTGTTCGTTTCAAAATTTTCGGTAAGGTTTCAGTATTTATACATGCTACATTAGTTACCAAGTGCTAAAATTGCGCCATCTTGTGTTTACATTCACAACTATTTACTTGTTATTATTTCGTTATTCTAACAACTCATTAGAAGTATTTATTTACACTTTCTGTTTGATCCCAAAAATGCTTTTAACCTAAAAAATATACATAGTGACATTTTATATTGACGTAATAATGACGTTACTTTTACGACGTTATTAATACGTGTCGTATGACTCAGTATTCTTTACTAACATTTTTTTCACGTCATTTCTAGGTGATAAAACACCTATTATTAATAAGTAAATATTTTGTTTCAATTACTAACTGGCGTTTAAAGGTTTGTTCAAACCATAGCATTTGAACTGTTCGGAATGGTTCAAAGCTATCGTTCAGATATTTTGTTAAATGTTCGTTCGTAGCATAACTGAATGATTACTTTGAACCATCCCACCCAGGCAGCAGTGAGTCGTCAATTTGACCTTATAAACTGGTCATCGTTTACGTCTTAGTGACCATAAAACCTACGTTAGTATGTCGTAAATGTGACGTGAATATGTCACAGACCAGGGACGTCACTTTTCAACGTCGTCAGACGTATTTCTTTGACGTTAATTTACGTCAAATCGACCAGATTGTAACCAATCTAGGACGTAACTTTTTGCTTATAAAAAGCTGCATTTTATAAACAAATACTCCTATATATTTTCTACGTAATATAAATATAATAAAATATGTGAAAGAAAAACAAAGAATGTACAGTCGCGAATATTAAATTTTGGTCGTCACTGTCAATTAGAACGTCGGCTTTAATTCCAGAAATTAAAAATATCAGATAAAAATTCAAAAAAAGAATATATTAAATATTTAAGAGATTATTCCCAATATTCAAAATTAAGACATTATTTTCTCTTTATTTTTAACAAGCCTAATACCAATCTTTGACAAGCAATGATACTAAAATTTAATGTTCACAACTGTACATACAAGAATGATACAAAAATGTGAGTTTTATAAAACTGTGACAAATAAGGATATTTCAGCTAAATGATGATCTACATCTTCTTGTGCAGTAAAAGTTGCATCAGTTCGTTTCTATGCATTAAGGCCTCTCAATATCACTCTCCCTTTAAGTTCCGGCCGTACTTTTTTACAAAAGAACACAGGAACACGTGCGAAAACCTGACGAAAAGTAGAGGTCAAGTCACCTCAAGTCAAAACACGTTGACAGCAACAAGTATCCCAATCACTTAAGCCTCGTTTTCCTAGGATAACGGCACCATAATGTAGGGGCCGTAATATAACGGTGAATAACGTCATATAACGTTGAAAAATGACGTACATTGACGTAAAATAAACAAGAAAAAGCGACGATGTGTATTTATTTTATATATTTCATAATGGTCTATTTTCATTTGACGTTATTAACTTATTTAGAAAATGAGGAGTCACCAAAAGAGGATTCCAAACGTTTAAAACACCTTTCACGTACTTTTATTTTGTTATTTTGCATTTCAATAAATAACCTAAATGAACATCTTTTGACATAGAATAAACGTCTTATTGACGTTAATAAATCAGGTCATTTTTTGATTTTTAATGTTTCGTCTTTTTCACGTGATATTTTGGTCATTGACGTCGATCACCAAAAGAGCCCAATTATTGACGTGAAAAATACGTCACTCTGCTATTTGGGCAGCTAGTAGAGTGACGTCGGAATTATGTCATTATTAGGTTATTTTACGTCACTGACGTCATGTCTCCCAAAAGTGACGTCAATATAAGGAGTCAAGTAGAGTATAAAATGTTACTACTGGACCAGATCATTTGGTACATGCAAAAATCGCTGAAAATCGACCAGAAAAAGGGTATCAAACAACCGAAAAGGACCTAAAATCAGTTAAATTGCCCCATTTTTCGAACACCCCAAAAGTATGCAGGTATATATAGACCACTAAAAATTGGGCACATGGCAAAACCGTTACAAATATCCCAAAATCATACAAAAGTACCTTAAAAACAAGAAAACACTTTTACAAATTTTCTCTTGTTTATAGACACCCTAAAAATAGCTTATCATTTCTGGACCAAGCCAATTGGCGCATGCAAAAAAAAGTAAAAACAACTGAAAGCGACTTAAAATCCTTAATTATCTTAAAAACAGGAAAAATCTTTACACATTCGCTGGTTGTCAGACATTCCAAAAATAGCTTTTCATTTCTGGACCAAGCTAATTGGTGAGAGTAAAAACAATTAATATCAAAGATAACCATCTCAAATTATCATTCGTTTCTGGACCAAAGCAACTGGCGCTTATAAAAAAGGAAAAACAATGCCAAGGTAGGTATTTCTAATTATTCAAAGTCTACTAAAAATATCTGAGCACTCCAAAATGGATTTTCACTTAGAGATCACTATTTAAATTTTAACGTTATCGTAAACATGCTCTATTTGTGTCATAATTATCAAAAAGTATTACACCTGGCCAACGTTTACGACAACGTTGATCAAGCGTTGGTAATTTTAAAAAAAGACGTGAACGTAAACGTTGTCATGGTACGGAAATATTTGTTTTCAACACCCTAATATTTATCGGGTTAATAAAAAAATGCAAAACATTCCCCGTTTTCGTTCCGATCTACACTGAAGACTTACAAAGCCACCGGAAAAAAAGCGTGTCAAAAACCTAAGATTCTTAGATATCTCAAACTGCGTTTTCATTGCTGGGGCTTAGTTGGGACAGTAAAAAACATAAAATATTGTGGCGAGCCACTCAGCACTACGTCACACTGAAGGCGTCAAGAAGTCGGTTCATTATTATGCGTCATCGGCATTTCCAGCGTTGGAAGATTCGAGAGGGCAGCAAAGGATATAAAATCGCCCGGGGTGGACTCAGCAGTCAGTCGAATTCTAACTAGCGATCGTCGAAGTTGGATTTAGTGTGTAAATAAATTGTTGCAAATAAATTAGATTGTAAGAATTATTAAATTAGCGTTAAGTTTTTACCGATTGTTTTATTCGTTTAAATAAATACATTTAAACCCTAGAAACGTAACGGTGGTGTCGGTGTGCGGGTTTGTGCAAATAAATAAACAATTTAAAGTAAATTAAATTTAATCAGATTATTAAATAAGTACAGTATCGGAAAAAAAACAATGGCTACGAGAAAAGTGTTGTTGAAAGACTTAAAAGTGGCCGAATTAAAAACCGAATTGGAAGAACGAGAGTTAGAAACCTGTGGTTTGAAAGGCGCTCTTCAACAGCGTCTCCGATGCGATTTGTTGACAGCTGGTGAAGATCCAGAAACGTTCCTTTTCGAAATTTCGTGTGGTCCCGCCGATTTTATTAAAATCTTGAAGGTTGAATTTCGAGAACAATCCAGAAATATGGACGAGAAGTTTCAAGAACAGTCTGGAAATTTAGAGAAGATTCGAGAACAATCCAGAAATTTAGAGGAAAAGCTTCTAGAACAATATGGAAATTTCAAGGACGAACTTCAAGAACAATCCAGAAATTTTAAAGGAGAAGCTTCTAGAACAATCTGTAAACTTCAAAGACGAGTTGCAAACTAAATTGATGGAACAATCCAGAAATTTAGAGGAGAAGCTTCTAGAACAATCTGGAAATTTGGACAAATTACAGAATAAATTGTTGGAACAATCTAGAGACTTAGACGAGAAATTTCGAGAGCACTCCAGAAATTTTGACGAGAAATTTCTAGAACAAACAAAAGGACTCGAAGATAAATTAGTGGTAAAAATATCAGAAGAAACAAAGAACCTGCAAGAAAATGTGGAGGAAATAATATTTCAGCAGGATAACAAAATCAAAAATCTGGAACAAATCATGGCGGGGTTGCGAGTGTTCGGGGATCAGCCACCAGTAGAAACACTAGAAAATAATGAAACTCGAATTGTGGAAGGACCAGCAGAAAATTCGAAATTGAAAATAAAACCACCAACGTTCGATGGAAAGTCTTCTTGGCCCAACTACTTCAAACAGTTCGAAGCAGCAGCAAAGGCGAACAGATGGACGGCCAGCGAAAAAGCCACTTCGTTAATTGTGGCCTTGAGAGGGGACGCTATCGATGTGCTACAGACGATGCCGCAAGAGGAACAAGAAGACTTCGACAAGCTTGTGAATAGGATGGAAATGCGTTACGGACAGGCCCATCTGACCGAGGTATACCATGCGCAGTTGAGGAATCGCTGTCAGAAATCCGGAGAAAGTCTTCAGGAATTCGAAGCGGACGTAGCGCGGCTGGCCCAGTTGGCATATCCCACAGCTCCTGTTGAATTCCTCAAATGTTTGACGGTGCAGACCTTCATAGATGGAATCCGTGACCCAGACAACCAGCAGGCATTGAGAATGACCCATCCGAAGACATCCAAGAACGCATTGGCTTATGCCTTGGAATTTGAAGCGGCGAGACGAGTCTCAAGAGGGCATGTCAAGGTGCCCTCTTGGGCACTAGCGGCTATGGACCTCCAAGAGGAAAAAGAGGAAGAATCCGCTAACGCCAAGGTGGGATCTGCTATAAAGGAGCGACCCAGGGAGTATACCACCGCCGAGGATGTTCGCCGCATTGTGGAACAGGTCTTCAAGCAGAAGAAGCCGCTGGTGTGTTGGAATTGCCAGGAGGAAGGACATGTTCGCAGGCGATGTCCAAAACCCAGACAGGATCCAAGGAAGCCACAGCTAAACTAAGCCGGGTCGGTGCAGAGGGGCAAACGTCGACCCGTATTCAAAGACGAAATCCAAACAAGTAATATCCCTACGGCAGTTAATCAGCAGTGTCTTCGTGGATATTACCATTGAAGACATTCCTCACACCATGTTGTTGGATACGGGTGCGACGAAGACCATCCTAAGACGCGACGTCATTAAGTCATCTGAACGCACCGAGCCGACCAAGTGGAGACTGAAAACTGCAACTGGAACATCAGTAACTGTCCACGGTGAAGTAGAGGTTATCATCACCATTGGTTCAACTCCAATAAAACACCGTGCACTGGTGGCAGACATAGAGGATGAGGCAATTTTGGGCATGGACGTCATGTGTGCCCACGGGTTCCAATTGGACTTAAAGCGTGGCGTGATGGCGGTCAATAAAGAGGAGTTGGTTCTACATCAACGAGGAGACGTGGCCGCTCGAGTAGTCCTCGCTGAAGACGTTGTATTACCCAGCAGGACTGAGGTTATCGTCGACGCAAAACTGGACGGTGTTTTTCAAGATGGGCAAGTCATTATGGTTGAACCTAATACTGATGATCAAAGAATTGGAAGAGGAGTCCTCGTTGGGAAAATGTTGTTGACGGCGAAGAAGGAAGTACCTGTCCGCCTGATGAACGTCAATTGTTTCTTTCTAATATCAAGAAAGGAACCATCTTGGGAAGCTGCACCGTGGTGTCTTCCATCTCCCGCCAACTTGAAACAAACGTGCCAGAAGCGAAAGTCCCAATGAAGTTATGGGAAATGGTTATGTCAACAGCTCAGGAATAGATTCGAGACCAGAAGACAAAAGCAAAGAATCTGATCGGCCGTTATCAAGATGTATTCGAGGTAGAAAATGGATCCAAGGGAAGAACTGATGTCGTGAAACACAAAATAGAGACTGGAGAAGAAAGACCTATCCGTCAAGCTCCAAGGCGATTACCGTTGGCGAAGCGTGAGGAAGCGGAACGCATTATTCGTGAGATGGAAAAGGATAATGTAATAGAACCATCAAGCAGCCCATGGGCGTCACCAGTAGTGCTTGTGAAGAAGGATGGGTCCACCAGGTTCTGTGTAGACTACCGGTTACTCAACAATGTCACCAAGAAGGACAGTATCCCCTGCCACAGATTGATGATACCCTGGATACCCTGGCCGGCTCAAAGATCTTCTCAACTGTGGACATA
The DNA here is from genome assembly GCA_036172665.1 of Prosopocoilus inquinatus. Lineage (NCBI taxonomy): Eukaryota > Metazoa > Arthropoda > Insecta > Coleoptera > Lucanidae > Prosopocoilus > Prosopocoilus inquinatus. Next base: position 52,498,581 of record CM069874.1, read on the forward strand.
AAGAATGGATATTGGCAAGTGGACCTGGCGCCTGAAGATCGAGAAAAGACGGCGTTTTCCATTGGTATGGGTCTGTGGCAGTTCACAGTGATGCCATTCGGATTATGTAATGCCCCAGCGACATTCGAGAGGTTAATGGAGACGGTTCTGAAAGGTCTGTCCTGGACAACGTGCATGGTGTACTTTGTCGACATAATTGTCGTGGGAAAAACGTTCGACGACCATCTGAGGAACCTGGAAGGAGGGTTCCAGAAGAAAGTGAATTACCTGGGGCACATTGTTAATGGAAATGGAATCGCCGTGGACCCTGTGAAGATTCAGGTGGTGAAAGACTGGCCAACTCCCAGAAATAAACACCAAATAAGGAGTTTCCTTGGCCTGTGCACTTACTATCGGCGCTACGTTCCTGGATTTGCAGACATTTCTAAGCCGTTGACAAAACTCACTGAAGAAGGTCGTCCATTTGAATGGGACCAACAGTGTCAAACTGGTTTTGAACAACTAAAGCAGTACTTGATTAGTGCTCCTATCCTGAGTTATCCTCTCCCGGAACGCAAGTTTGTCGTGGACACAGATGCTAGCAACGTTGGGATTGGTGGCGTACTCTCCCAGATACAAGAGGGACAAGAGAAGGTGATCGGCTACTTCAGTAAAGTCCTATCAAAGCCGGAACGAAACTATTGCGTCACAAGAAGGGAATTGCTAGCCGTCGTAAAAACGATAGAACATTTCTACAAATACTTGTATGGTAGACGCTTCCTCCTGAAGACTGACCATGCCGCTCTAAAATGGCTTCTCTGTTTCAAGAACCCAGAAGGGCAAGTTGCACGATGGATCGAACGACTTCAGGAGTACGATTTTGAAATTCAGCATCGGGCAGGAACTAGCCATCGAAATGCCGATGCTTTGTCGAGAAGACCCTGTGCCGAAGACTGTAAGCACTGTAGTCGTTTGGACGAGAAAGTAGCCACGACTGCGAGGACAGCCATTGTTGACGACAAATGGCAAGACGAAGAACTGCGAAGAGACCAGAAGAACGACCCGGATTTGAAATTAGTGCTAGAGTGGAAAAGCAGGGACGCGAGGCCTACCTGGGAAGAGGTAGCACCATGTGCACCGTCCGTAAAATCATACTGGGCGCAGTGAGACTCCATAGTGTTGGATCGTGGTCTTCTGAGACGAAGCATGGAAAATCCAGAAGGCATGGAACAGAAGACACAGTTACTAATCCCCAAGAATAGGGTGCCAGAAGTTCTGAGGGAACTTCACGATGGAACTTCGGGAGGACATCTGGGAGTTAAGAAGACTATGGAGAAGGTGCGCGAAAGATTTTACTGGGTGAACTGCAAGGAAGACGTGAAGGATTGGTGCAGGAAGTGTGCAGTCTGCGCAGCCAGTAACGGCCCCCACAGGCGGGGTAAGGCCCCCATGAGACAGTACAACGTTGGAAGTCCTTTTGAGAGAGTTGCCATCGATGTAGCCGGCCCGTTTCCAGAAACGAATGGTGGAAACAAGTACATCGTCGTGGTAATGGACTACTTTAGTAAGTGGGTTGAAGCTTACGCCCTACCTAGCCAAGAGGCAGTCACTATTGCGGAAGTCCTTGTCAGGGAATGGATCAGTCGGTATGGTGCACCTATGGAACTGCATTCAGACCAAGGAAGGAACTTTGAATCGGCCTTGTTCAAGAACGTGTGTACTCTGCTCGGCGTACGAAAAACTAGAACAACTGCACTCCACCCACAGTCGGACGGAATGGTGGAAAGGTTCAATAGAACCATCAACCGACATTTGTCCAAGGTCGTTTCCAATCATCAGAGGGACTGGGACACGTACATCCCCCTGTTTCTAATGGCATACCGCTCATTTGTTCATGAGACAACAGGGGAGACTCCCGCGAAAGTGGTATTCGGGCGAGAGCCGAGACTGCCCTGCGACCTGAAGTTTGGTGTGAAGCCTGGCGAAGTCTCTGCCGACGAAGATTACGTGAGCAAATTACGCAGGAAAATGGATGATATCCACAACCAAGTGCGTCACAATATACAGACGGCCAGCGATCGGATGAAGGAGCACTATGACATCAACGCTCAACACGGGGGATACCAACCTGGAGCACTGGTCTGGCTTTATAACCCCCAAAGACGTCGAGGCCTCTCCCCAAAATTGCAGACCTCTTGGGAAGGTCCTTACAAAGTGATGAAACGGATCAACGACGTCGTTTACCGCATCAAGAAGGTCCCCCATGGCAAACCCAAAGTAATCCACTTCAACCGGATAGCCCCTTACCATGGAGAAGCAGATGAAGGGATAGTACAAAGGGCGCAAGTTTCCGAAGTGAACTTCGAAACCTTCATGTCTCATCACGCTGAAGGTAGTAAGGCACGGTTTGGAGTGACCACTGAGAAGCAACAAGATCTCTTTAAAGTGCCACTGGAGTACAGTCTGGCCCACTGCGTAGCAGAAGACCTGAAAATGTCCAAAGGAATCGCTCAGGTGTTTAGGAAGAAATTTGGCCAAATCGAGGAGCTCCGAAGACAGCATCCTGTGGTAGGCAAGAGTCTGCAGATCATCGATTCGACGGCAGATCGGAGGCGCCACGTGCATTATTTAATCACTAAGAAGACATCAAGCGGTAAACCTGATTATCAAAGTATGTGGAGAGCCCTATGTAGCCTGAGGAGACAGCTAACAGAGAACCACCAGATGAACTTAGCCATTCCCAAATTGGGCTGCGGATTGACGGACTAGACTGGAGAGTAATTCGAAGCATGCTGGAAGTCATCTTCCACAGAACGGGAATTGAAGTCCTAGTCTGCAGCCACCACCCACAAGCAATGGTCAGCAACAGCAAAACCGTGGACTGCTACTTCTTCCAGACGGGAAGTTGCAAGAATGGGCCAGCATGTAGATTCCGACACCCTCCTTCAAGACTATCACCAGGAACATTTCGAGACGAAACGTTTTTAAGAAGGGGGCAGTGTGGCGCGCCACCCGGCTTACTACGTCAAACTGAAGGCATCAAGAAGTCGGTTATGCGTCATTGGCCGTCACGCCACCATCGAACAAACTCGAATTTTCTAGCGATGGAACAGACGCGAAGGCAGCAAAGGATATAAAATCGGCCGGAGTTGACTCAGGAGTCAGTCGAGTTCTAACTAGCGACCGTCGAAGTTAGATTTTAGAGTGTAAATAAATTGTTACAAATAAATTAGTTTGTAAGCGTTATTAAATTACGGTTAAGTTTTTACCGAGTGTTTTATTCGTTTAAATAAATAAATTTAAACCCTAGAAGCGTAACAATACTTTGCTTTTAATAAGTTCATCGATTTCATTATCAACCTTTTCTTTTAATGCAAACGGCAAAGCTCTAGCTTTACAGAATACAGGTACCGCATGAGATCGCAAATATAATGTAGCTTTCTTTTCTTTAAAAGTACCAAGTGGAGTAGAAAATACTTCCGGAAATTCTTGAAGTAACTGATCCGAGATCGAAAACATGCTACTACTTAATTAATGTGTAAATACTCGGTTACATTAATATTTAAATATTTGATCCAAGATCTACCAATCAGAGGTGGGCCGCCTCCTTGAATAACATACAATTCTAAACTACTGATATTATGCTTATAGTTTACGTTAACGTTAATAAATCCGCAAGGTCTAATAGTTTTCCCAGTATAAGTTTTTAATTTTATATTCGTTTCATTTAACTTCTTAAAAGAAAAATATTTCTGATACGCATCTAAATTAATTACAGATATCTCTGAACCGGTATCGATTACCATGAATAATTTTACATTTTCAATTTTAGGAATCAATTTAATTGGTTTAGTTTTAGATGTAAAATTAAATAAATTATAATCTGAATCTGAATTGCTATCCTGAGTCACGTAAAAATGTTTACTATTTTTCCTACAGCCTTTGTTTCTACAGATACTTTTTCTGCAGACACTTTTAATGTGACCTATTTTTCTTGACAAGTTCAGTATACGCCATTCCTTCTGGTCTCTTGGGATTACATAAATCCACCATTAATTCATATGCTTCGTCGCCGACCACAGTTAAAAGAGTAGGAGTCTTCAACTCATCCTTGCTCGAGTTTGTTATAAAATATTGCTCCAATCTTGCAATGTATGTAGTCCAATTTTTTCTTGAGAGTTGAAATTCGTTAATTTTGCCAATTGACATAATAATTACCAAATACAAACTGCTATTTAACGTTTTTAAACTCGTCGCCAAAATGTAACGTATTGAGAAGCATAAGACTGGTTGTTAAGTAGTTTATTTACATATAATAGATACAATCGCAAACGGGTAACTAGAAAATGTGGTTTATATTAAAAAAAAAAATATATCAGTAACAGTACCTAACAGAATTCTCGCGTAGTTACCCTGTACGTTAAGGGGCCGTTTGACAATCACTTAACCATCTCTCGCGGGGCAAGGGTGCAGGACGTAACACACAGAAGGCGGGGCTACAAGGTGGAGCCAAATCACACGAAATAGATTCATCGTGTGCTATCGTTGAAAATCGTACAATTTTCAGAATTTTTGCAGTTTTACCAACGGCTTTACCTTGAGTTTTACTGTGGTTTTACCGCGAAAATTTAAAATTTATTACAGAGAGGGAGAAATATGTATTCGAAAATGAAACGAAACATAGTTAATCTGGTAAATAAACATGTTTAAATCCGGTCTTTTATCTAAATAATGAAGAATATTAATTGTTGCTTCAGATATTTTATTACTCAGCAAAAATAATATATATTTTTACATAATTTTTACGTTTTCGAACACTTTAAAAAAAATATTTTTATTCATAACTAATATGCATTTAAATGACATCTAAAAACTCTAATCTGTCCCTGTTAATGACATTTGAATGAATGAATTTCACAAAAATTCTGTAAAAAATATTTTATAGCTGCCTAAATGTTTTTTTCCATATTTATTTTACCTGTTCAGTCAATTAATCAGGGAGAATATCAGACGGCAATGAATTATTTAAATGAAATTACTAAGAGGCATTTTCATAAAACGACTTTAATTTCAAACCACATTACAATACACAACAAAAAAAAACAATAAGTAGGTAGTTATTTGTTAAACAAGACGGTATAATTGTGTGATCATGATCCCAGTAATTAGTGTGGATTGTTGTTAAATTGTTAAAAATTATTATTTTATTTATTTTGCGGTTAAAATTCTGTTTTATCGACTGTTTTGAGTTGGACAAAGCAAACATTAACGTTTAACGTTTTTTTATTATTAAAAAAGCCCTCAAATTCTGTTTAAGTCAGTAGGACTAAGCCATATAAAGAAATATCTTCTGCAAAGTAACATTTACAAGGTCATTGCGAAATTAATTCATTAACTGGAATAGAGAGATATTTAAATATATATTAATTATTTATAATAATTATAAAAGTCACCTTGCATCAGAAACCGAAAAAATATGCAAAAATAATACTTTTCGGTAAATAATGAAGCAATACTTAATCTTTCTTATTTTTTCAAATTATAAATTTTGGTAGTTTCCGCCTTAAAAATATTAAATATTGAAATTAAGATTTAGTACCTGAAATTTTTAGAATATTCTAAAAGTTGAAAAATTCAATTTTAACGGAATATTAAAAAAATAAGTTGAAACTAACTTACGTTAAAAAATCTCGTTGAAATATAGATTAATTTCGAATAAAATCACTCGGTATATCTGTTAGGAGTTAAAAAGGTTTTCAGACAAGTAGAAATTATTGCCTTAAAAAGTTTCCTCAAAAAATCAAAAATAACGATTTTTCCCATTTGATGCCGACATTTTGGCGATCACTGTAGGTGCAGTACGTGGTAGCCACTATTTGTACTAATGTCGATTTCATAAGTTGTACAGATATTAAACTGGCCCAAAATAAAAAATTCGGTCTGCTTATGCCAGATTGGGATTACTAGAAAAATGTTATCAGGAAATTAAGTGATGAGACAAAATGTTATAAAGAAAACGCCTTGTGAAAAATTGTCTCAAATTTTCTCGTGCATGTAACAGAACCCAAGAGCAAATTTTATTTGTTTAAATATTTCTTATGGATATAAAAAACATTCTCTTATAGCTGAATAAATGAATGAACTAATCACTTGCAAGAGCTAAATACCAAACGCCCAATTGCCGCTTCTAACTAGAAAATGAAAAATCTTGTCCATTTTGTCAGAGGAGCAAGCGACACATTTTAGGCGTTTACGATAATTGGAGAGCTCTATGGATCGGGGTAGAAAAGTAAGATAAAATGAATGCGTTTAATGCAAGTAAGAGTGAGACAATAGATTAACCGGTATATACCGCTCCAATTATCGTAAACGCCTTTTGTAAAAACCTATTGGAACCATATTATTATTTTTTTTTCGAATTTTAAATAGGTACCTTTTTACCACACTAAAAGCTGCTCACTGTTTCTGTCCTGTTTATATTTGGTTATCGAAAATACACAAAACACGCAACTATTGGCACCAATTTTTTAAACTGCAAAAAAATTTCCCAAATGGTGTAACTTTTTGCCGTTCATTGTATACAATTAAAATAAAGAAAACAAAGCTACTGAATATTTGTTTGTTTCCTTAATTTATTGGAAGTTAACATGACTTCAAAAGAGTAAAAATGTAAACATCGTGGTAAATATGACCGCTCGCGCCTTCCGGTTTTCTCGAGATCACATGCAAAGGATTGTCTTTCAAATATAAGTACCACTCAGTTTACTTATACAATACTGTTGCGTTCAAAAACTGTAACGAAAGAGCACTTTGGGCGTTTAGAACGAAAAAAAAAAATATACAAAATCACTTACGCATTGAGAGAAAGAATTTTACCCAAAGTGCGCTTTTTTTCAGTTTCTGAACGAGCTCCCAGGTCACAGAATTTTAGGCATACCGGAAATTCCCCAGCCGTAAAATGTAAAATAAAAATAAGCCCCGCCTACTGTGGCATCTCCGATTGCTTTCGATAGAGGGCAGCAGTTTGCAACTACTAATTATAAAATTTCGTAATTCATGTTTTATTTAAATATTATGGCCTTGATTAAGTTTCTGTTGCTACAGATCTTCATAAAATTGGTTGCTTTAAAATATTAAAAATGACTTTCCGAAATTCCTTATTAAAAAACAAAACGAAACCGTTAAAACTATTCGATGATCAGATCAGTAGTTTTAGCGTAATTCTTGAACTAGCAAAGTGGCATAATGATGGCGACTGAAACGGGCTCTTAACTCTTCTATCAAAAAATTACAGCAAACGCTAGATTGCCAAACTTTTTGTGCACTTTTTATAATCATATTTCCTCTTTGGAAACAAACTCACGACGAAATTAAAGTTTGCAATAAATATGTTTGTTTGCGGAAGTAAAAGCTGTGAGAATAAAATTATCATTTCGCAGAGAAATTAATCTGCAGAAGCACCGTTAGAATAGAAGGCGTTTCGCAACAGAACGCTATTCGTCGTCGTATGGAATGTGTTTCACGTGCTTGCAGGAGAGCACAAACAAAGATCAAAACAGCAAACACGTGAATACATACAAGATCGCAAAAGCATAACGGTAAATACGTAATTAATTGAAACGGTTTTGCATTATGCAATACCCTTTCACTGCAAAACACCGTTACATAGACAAACCTTGGTGAACTATACCTACAGGAGATTCAGGCAACCCATTCATTCAAAGTTTACGGACTTCCCTTTTGAATTTCTATTTCTTACTTTACATTTCTGCTTGTACCGGACCGTTGCTGACAACTTTCTTATTTTAAATGGAATACCCCATTTTTGTGTTAGAGTCCTTCAACGGAATTTATGAAATTTTTGTAAGAGGTAAATGAAAATGAAAAAACTATTGACAACTTAAAAACATACAAAAAATACCTTTAAAAAGGTGAAAATAAATAAAAACTGTGTCTCATATTTAATCCCGAAAAAGTCTAAAAATGAGACATGCCAGGTTAAATATGAGACATTCATAAAATGCATGTATTAAGGGCCGGTTGCTCAGTCACTGTTTAACGTTAATCTTCAGTTAGCTTCCATCTGTTTCTATGTCAAAAAAAAAACTGAAGATTAAAGTGAAACTGTGTGTGTGTGAAAATCCTTACAACAAATTAACACATAGATAAGTAAAATGATGCTGTCTTGGATAGAAACATTTATTAACTGCAAGCTAATAAATAAATAATAAAGTGTTTATAATAAGAAAACTATCGGCAGTATCGGATTATATTATTTTACCAATTTTATTTGATGTCTCATTTTCACCAGAATTTTGCGTCTCATTTTTACATCACTTGACCCTATCTCCATTAAAAAAAAAACTCAAGGTTGCAGTACCTTATTTATGATATGCCGTCTTTGGGTAACAAGATCCATAATTTCAATTTTTGGCTTGGGTCTAGGACAATTCGCCATCGCCGATTTGTCGTCGCCAATTCACCGTCGCCGATTCGTCGTAGGTACAATTCACCGCCGGAAAACTCACCGTCGGTAAATTCGCCGTCAGCGATTAAAGTTTTAAGTCCAGGTACATATCCAAATAATAATATACCGTTAATTATATGTAAATAAAATAAAGAAGTTAAAATAATTAATGGAAAATAAAATAATTTGTTATTAATTAAATGTGATACATAGATAAAGAAACAGATAAAAAAATTTGGTCTTCCCGGAAGTATTTCTTATTCTTCAGGGTGTTCGTAAAATCCCTCCAATTCTTCTTTTTTATATTTTCAGATTCTGCTCAAAATCATATTGATTTTCATATCAATCAAAATCACTACACATCAAAAGTCGACTGCTTTCAAAATATTGATTCATGAAAGCTCGTCATTTAAAATTATAAATTGAAAAAGGGGTTCCATTAAAAAAAAATAGAATTATGATTATGTGTACGTACAGCACCAATTAGTTCGTAATTTTGTGTCTTACGGTGGTCGCACTGTACTTGAAACGTACTGAAATTATAGATATTTTCTTCAATTCGTAGGTATAACTTGAATATTATCTAAAATGGTCAGAAAGTGTTTTAAAGCTTATCAAGCTAAATAAAGCAGTAACATGGGACGGCGAATTGGGCGGACGGTAAATTGGATCGACGACGAATTGGTTCTACGACGAATTGGCGACGGTGAATCGGCGCGGGCGAGTTGGCGACGGCGAATCGTCCCATCCCCTTTTGGCCTGTAGTACCTAATTTTACACAAAATTATTAACGGGCTGATTGAAAAATAACTTCTATTCGGAATGATTTCAACTGATTCAAGTCGATAAGATTTATTGGATAAGAATTTTGAATAAGGAGTTTTCTTTATTAAGTTTAAGTTCTCAATCACAATTGAAAATTTTATTAGAAAATAAAATAGCTCGATGTGTTAAGGAAATAATAGTTGTAATTTTATAATTTTTGGATATGAGTGAAAATTTCTGTATATGCCCGACCAAGTAGATTTATGAAACCATTTATTTACAATCTTCATTGCACAAGAGTCGACTTCAATGATAAATAAAATGATTATTAATTTTATTAAATGTAAAGGTTGATAAGTAACCATAGTTACTGAAATTTAGAAGTAAGGTTCAAACTAACGAAAGTTTACTGTCTCCAAGTTTATTTTTTTCCCATGAGTACGTCTTAGGCCTGATGCTACCACCTCCTGTTAAATTTAACCGATGCACGCAAGCGGAATGTCGAGAAATCTTGGTCAAAACTTAATAATTGTGTAAAACGATTGAAAACACATCAGGACAGAAAAAGAAACCTTATTATTGAGATTTCAGGTTTACTTAATTTATTTATTTATTTATTATGTAAACTTTAACAAGTTTAATGTGGTTAAAAAGTCTGTAGTACTTTAACTAATTTCTAAAACAGTTTCTCTCTGTGAAAACGTTCGGACACGTCCATTTTGAGTATAAATCTGCCATATTTTCAAGTGGTTCATTTCTTTGTACAGTGGCGTACCGTTGGAGTAGAAATATAATTTTATTTTTTTAATAAAAACATATTTTTTTGTTACGCTCTCCAAAAGGAGATATTAGGTGTGTTCGTTTTACTTTCGACTCAGATCAGAAAATATTAGAAATGAGGTAAGTTTTGCTAAGTTAAAACGTTCCTAAAAAAAACAAGTTACTTCCACTGATATCGCGCAAATGTCAAATGAGACATTCGGCCATTACGTACATATACATTCTAACCTAAATCCCTATTTGATTGATTCGGAGGAAGCTCACAAAATTTCATCAACGAGCATGTAAAAAAAACAAAAAAAATTCCAAGGTTACTGAGTGCCACTGAGTTACTCCGATTTTTGCGGCAAAAAGAACACACCTATCGTTCCATATATATATATATATATATATATATATATGCATAAAAGTGTTTTAGAGTCACATAAGCACTTTCTTATGTACAGGATGGCCCAACGATGCGTACTTTTTCTGTGAGGCCTATGGGAAAAAAATTAGGAAAAAAATCGATAAAGAATTTTATACCAGACAATACTCGGCATATTGTAAAATTATTTTGAACTATATATATAACTTCATACGCTCGTAACTTGAAAAGTAACCATAATAGGAAAGGTTTGTTTGCGATTTTAGAGTCGGATTATACAGAGTCTGCCAAGTTGAGTGGCCTATTAGAAGTTTTCGAGGAAGGAAATATACAAAAAATATGAAAGTTAGTAGGCTGCCACGACGGAAGGTGATCTTTCAGACTAAAATATTTTCACTTTTATATCACTTCCGGTTATACCGGAAGTCCTCGCTAACTTTCTTATTTTAAATAGAATGCTATATTTTTTATTGCAAATTCTGATTCTACGCATTATTCTAAGTAAAAATTGTTAAGACTTCCCTATACTTAAATGTAACCGATTTGGAGATACCTGGAGATTTATCTAAAAAATTGTTTTATTCAGCTTTCATTGAAGAGATTGTATTTATGACACTTTCAAATTTAGGAATTCAGGTGGCATGTCGTTTTGAAGTACTATCTGCAGGCTTTCAAATAGTGTCCTAGTTATCCGTGAAAAAATCACAGTCTGGTCATAAAATGGTGTCGAACCTCACTATGTTTAACTGCCCAAAACTCAATTTTCGTAAATGGAACACCCTGTATATTTTTACATCATGAGACAGAGAATCAAATTCTACATCGATTAGTATTAGTATTCTCTATATCCATCTGCAGTTGTTTTCTAGTTATCAGCAGTTCTTTATTTTGTTTGGGTAATTAATGGAGTTAATGCCGTTATTCGTAGCAAACTTTGAAAAAGAAACAGATACTGAACTGCTAATTTCTAAAGAATTAACTAATTGCTAACCATAACATTATTTTGGCGTACATAATGGCATAGATCTTAAAGAAGGTGGATACCTGCCGTAAGTTTATTGTTTTCATAAACGAGCGTCTTAAAAACATAAGCATGCCATGAAAAACAATTTTCTTTGTTAGTTTGACGTTTTTATTAAACAGCAATACGTAAACTTTGTTGAGTGATAAAAACAACAATGAATAATTTTTGTTATTCTAATGAACAATTATTAAATTTATTTTACATTCATGGAGAATGCAATAAAATTGTTACGAGAACATGTAGAAGATTTAATGAAATGTATCCGCAGTTACCGCCAATGACCGAAAAAAAATTTAGAAGATATGAACGTAACTTTTTAAGAAGTGGTACCGTTTGACCAAAGAAAACTTCGTCGTGTCCTGTAACTGGCAATGAAGAAAACGAAATTTCTGTTTTGGCATTCTTTCAAGTTTATCCACGAGCATCTATCGCCGCTGCTGAACACGATTTAAATGTCGCACATTCATCCATACAAAGAATTCTGCACAAGCATAAATTACATGATTACAAGTTCGTTACTGTTAACGCTTTGCAACCAGAAGATCCGGCGATTCGAATGCGATTTTGTGAAGCACTTTTGACACATTATCAAGAAGACCACCGTTTCATGCAGAAGATCATTTGGACAGATGAGGCTAAGTTTACTCATGAAGGAATTTTAAATAGGCATAATTCTCACGTATGGGCAAGGGAAAATCCACATTTTGTTAGAGAAAGAGGATTCCAAAATATATTTAGTTTTAACGTTTTTGCAATTTTGAAGGATAACAGATGTTCCTATTTTATTTATAACGAAAATCTAAATTCTCGTCGTTATTTAGACATTTTGAGAACTGTGGCGACAATTTTTTTAGAAAATTTACCATTAAATGCTTATTTTAATTGTTGGTATCAGCTAGATGGAGCTCCAGCACACAGTACCAACGAAGTGGGAGAGCAGTTAAACAAACTTTTTCCAAATCGATGGATAGGACGCCACGGTCCTTTGAGATGGCCCCCGCGATCACCTGATCTTACACCATTGGATTTCTATCTGTGGGGTAAAATTAAATCGGAGGTTTATCGTGAACCTGTAAATGATAGGCAAGATCTCGAAAGTCGAGTTATAAATTGCTTTCAAAATTTAAATCCCATGGAAATACGACGAGCAACCACAGACGGTGTTGTATCACGAATAAGAAATTGCCTCCGCATGAATGGCAGGCAATTTGAACAAGCTTTGTAGTTATTTTACGATGTTACAATTTTGCAATAGTAAGGATACTTTTCATTTGCTTTGTTAATTTTGTTAATTTCTTTGTTACTTGTTTGTACTGTATGTGACTTTTTAAATTTTAGATAAATGGAGGCCGTAGAAACATACACTACATAAAAATTTACTACAGAATTTCCAATAACTTTTTTTGTTCTTATTGTAGGTCGCCACTTCCTCTTCTTTTTGCTTTTCATGGCCAACTTTATCTAAAATTAAATAAAAATCATGTTACTTATCCGTTAGTGTTATAACTCAATAAATACCTTTCTTTTCTCGTCACTTACTGCTAAAAAATGCAATTATTCAAGAAAAATATACCATTATAATAAAAAAATTACTGATAACAAGAAAACTACTGCAGATGGGTATAGGGAATACTAATACTAATCGATGTAGAATTTGATTCTCTGTCTCATGATGTAAAAATATACAGGGTGTTCCATTTACGAAAATTGAGTTTTGGGCAGTTAAACATAGTGAGGTTCGACACCATTTTATGACCAGACTGTGATTTTTTCACGGATAACTAGGACACTATTTGAAAGCCTGCAGAGAGTACTTCAAAACGACATGCCACCTGAATTCCTAAATTTGAAAGTGTCATAAATACAATCTCTTCAATGAAAGCTGAATAAAACAATTTTTTAGATAAATCTCCAGGTATCTCCAAATCGGTTACATTTAAGTATAGGGAAGTCTTAACAATTTTTACTTAGAATAATGCGTAGAATCAGAATTTGCAATAAAAAATATAGCATTCTATTTAAAATAAGAAAGTTAGCGAGGACTTCCGGTATAACCGGAAGTGATATAAAAGTGAAAATATTTTAGTCTGAAAGATCACCTTCCGTCGTGGCAGCCTACTAACTTTCATATTTTTTGTATATTTCCTTCCTCGAAAACTTCTAATAGGCCACTCAACTTGGCAGACTCTGTATAATCCGACTCTAAAATCGCAAACAAACCTTTCCTATTATGGTTACTTTTCAAGTTACGAGCGTATGAAGTAAAACATAAAAATTTGTAACTTAAATATATATGATCTTCCAAAACAACCTTATTAAAAAGAAATAAAATTATTTATATTGTAAGCGGAGGTCGTCAGCAGACATGAAAATAATAAATAACCTAGTTAGTTGTTTTAAAAAAAAATAAATAAGCTTTGTATGAGTTTTCTGACAATAAAACAGAAGGCATTTTAGATGGCCATTTAATGAGTTTTTGAGAGCGAGAAAGTGCTTTTCCCCTAACAATATCATAAAAAAATAGCTAAATACCTCCAGTTTCTAAATTCATTTAAAAAATAGGAATGAATTACACGACTAAATCAACTATTACGTTATTCGTAAGAGGAATAGTATTCAGTAAATAGGAATAAACGCTTCGGCTTATTTAAACATACAATTTGTTCCGTTGTAACTGGTTCATGATGTTCATGTAAAAGAAATCATGCTATTGGTTAGAATGGGATATTGACATTTAGGAAAAAATAGCGGGATTTGATTTCACTGACTTTAATTTTTGGGGTTTTGGCCAGGATTTTATGAAATTCCGCCTATGTGGAATAATAATTTCGTCACTAGAAATTTTCTTTTTATAAGTATTTCAATGGTTGGCGCTTTAAACTATACACCCAGTATTACTACTTTCCTACCTAGATTCAATCATTTGAAATCATTTTTCGATCATTTTATTCCACTTTCAAAGATCTCTAAATTGAATATCGCCGCGACAGGATTTATTTTACCAAAAATAATTTAAAAACTGACCATAAAAATACTTGTAAAAAGAAAATTTTTAGTGACGAAATTATTAAAAATAAAGATATATAACTTTGTATCAGTAAAAAGCTACATTTAAGTGCTATCTATTTCTGAAATAACAAGTAGCCATTCCATAAAAAAAATGAAATACCAAATGTTTCGTAAGTATCTATCGCTCGGTATAATGCAAAAAGGTATCTTAATTTTGTTCACATTTTCATAAAGGCCAAAGTCCCAAAAATATCGTGTTAAATTTTCGTTCGTCTGTGTTACCTCAGTAATCAGAACTTCATATTCAAACTGACTGAATTTTTGAAGAATTCTTCAAGAACAAAATTTATTTTACGAAAGTAGTTCAATGAAATCAATATATCTTTATACTGTTGTAATCTGCTCATTGCGGCGCATCCAAATATCTAAAAACATATAGGGTGTTCCATTAAAAAAATATTTTCCACGAACCCCTATTTTTCTGATCACTCTGTATACTTCAAAATAGTTTTACAATATGCCGCGTATTGTCTAGTATAAAATTCTTTATCGATTTTTTTCTTAATTTTTTTTCCTATAGGCCTCACAGAAGAAATACGCATCGTTGGGCCACCCAGTACATACAGGGTCTCCCAAGTTGAGTGGCCTATTAAAAGTTCTCGGGGAAAGGAACATACAAACATTCTGAAAGTTAACGCACTACCCTAGCAGGAAGTGATCTTTCAGAATAAAATATTTTCACTTTTATATCACTTCCGGTTATACCGGAAGTCGCTATTAACTTTTTTATTTTAAATGAAATGCTATACTTTTTATTGCAAATTCTGATTTCACATGTTATTCCAAGCAAAAGTTCTTAAGGCTTCCGTATACTTAAGCGTAACGGTTTTTGAGATATCTTCGAATTTTTGAAAAAAAAAAAAATTTCGGTGGCCTTTCATTTAAAAGAATGTATTTTCAACACTTTCAAATTTCAAGATGCAAGCTGCTTGTCGTTTGAGAAAATAATGTCCAGTCTTTCAAATCATATCCTATTTATTGTTGAAAAATTTATAGGCGGTCAAAATATGGTGTCGAACCTTGCTCTGTTCAACTGCCCAAAACTCAGTTTTCTACATTCTACATCGATTAGTAGTAGCATTCCTTATACCTATATCCATCAGTTTTCTTGTTATCAATTATTGTTTCTTATAATGGCATATTTTGGTAAAATATGGTAATTTTTCGCAGTAAGAGTCGACAAAACAAAAATATTTATTCAGTTACAGGCTATATTGACAGATATAACAAATAAGCAACAAAGAAATTAATAAAACTAACAAAACAAATAAAAAGGAACCGTAATGTTTAATCTTCAAGAACTACGACACGATGGTACTTTTTGTGCAAAATTTCTACAAAGTGAGAGAGATAGGTTACCATTGCATATATTTATTAGTTGATTTGACTCTTGTCTCAGTCATTTGCAAATTTTATACAGTATTTACGACCGTATCATAGAGAGAATAATAAATAAAACTGTTTAATTATTTTTGCCACTTTACCAATTGTAAGTTTTACTTTTGCTTTTTTTTAAACAAAAATGTTAGCCTGACAAAGAGAATTGTTTTTGAAAATAGGTTTACTTATTTGTTTAAGACCCTTGTTTATGAAAATAGTAAGTATTACGATAGGTATTTACCTACAGCTTTATTCTGAGATGTAGGGCGAAACAATACTATAGTAGTTTATTCCTTAAAAAAATAGGAATTCGATATTTGCCTTTTTTTCAAAGCTAGATACGAATAACTGTATAAATGCCATTAATTAACACAATAAAATAAACAATTCTTGACAACAAGAAAACTAATGAAAATAGGTATAGGCAATGCTAATTTGATTCTGTATCTCATGAAGTAAAAACATACAGGGTGTTCCATTTACGAAAATTGAGTTTTGGGCAGTTGAGCAGAACAAGGTTCGACACCATGTTTTGAAAACCCTGATAATTTTTCAGTGATAACTAGGATATGACTTTAAAGGATGAACATTGGGTGGTATGAATAAAAACGAAGTAAATGCTAATGCTACAGTTTGAAGTATCTTCTTCGTAGTATTTACTTCAGTTTTTGAGAAGATGCTACACTCTGAAGTAAGTACTATTATTTTCCGGAAGATACTACGGCAAATAGCATTCGTGTGGAAATTATCGAAGTGTTTACTTCCCTCTGAAGTATTAATTCGGCTACTAAATGCTTCAGTTTTAACTCAAAATTGTAGTATTTACTTCAGTGTCAGCGTACTTCGATTTGTAGCATTTGCGAAAAATGGCGCAGATGCCTAATAGAAAAATTTATTTTGACAAAAGAAATTACACTGCATTACAAAATATTTAGATAAGTATAAATGTGTAAAATAATTACCATAAATCTAGTTATACAAAGTCTGAACTTGTCATTTCTATACCGGGTGCAAGATAAAATATGCCACAAGACATACATAACTATAGTCCGATTTGAATGAAGTAAGAAAGAATCATTCAAAAATCACTCGATAAATACTGCAAATTGGTAAAAGTTGCATTTTGTTTTAGTATCTATTATAATAAATGATAGTCAACTTTTTTCTTGAACTGGACATACATCTATTTTTTTTTTAATTCAGTGATATGAGATAAGTAAATGACTTAATGTTGTGCTGGTTCACTTTCAAAAATATGGCTAATAATTTAATATTTCGTCGAAGGATTATTATTACTACAAAAATTACTTACAAATTTAATAATGAATGCTAATTACGTTGTAGCAAGAAAGTGTTGAACGCGGCGGAAATCAATTTAAAAAATATTTTGAAAACTCGTTATTTCTTTTTGTTTAATTAATATTCTTTTGTGAGATTATAAGAGAATTTCTATTATTAGCCGTATTGCTCTATGAAAGTTACGTTGGAACTGTTGGTCATTCGATTAATGGAGTATCAATAGAAATTAAATAGTCGGTAATCTATCCATCCCCGTAGAAAGGATTGACATCTTCAGCTACGATGTTGTATAGATAACAATCCACATTTATACAGGGTAATAATAATAATAATACGAAACTTGTACACCGTTTGGTAGGTGATGTGGGCTATGTCGAATACACAACATAGGATGTCACGTGTTCACTCTCTAAATTTTTATAATTTACATAAACTTCGGGATCCAGAAATTAAATAAAATGCTGTATTTTCTGACGTAGCATTGGCCACCGTACGACTTCTGGTTTCGCCGGAAGTGACATCAACTTTCTTGTTTTAATTGGAACAAGCTATATATTTTTACATACTTGGAATTTACAGATCATTGTGAGTTTGAATTGAATTTTGTTTTTTACTTCGTAAACCAATAAATCGTAATGCGATCTTAAGTAATTCGAGAAAGCCACTCCTTTGCATTTTGGTTTTTAACATTTTTACAGGATATGAAATTTTCAGTAGGTCGTTAAGATGTTCCATCTGGACAAAAAATAAGTTACGAGCTAATCGAAGAACAGTCCACCAGTGAAAAATCTTGAGTTATTAATGTCAAAATAATAGCAATTCGTTTCTACTTGTGGAGCTTAATAAAATTCATTTGAAGATATTTTGTGTACTCAATGAACATTCGCACTCTTATTATGAGGAATAATGTAAGGAACAACGCATCTTATTTTTTTGTGATGTATATCTGTTGCTCATAGCCTTCTACATAATGCATTGATCTGTTTTTTTTTTTTTACAAAAGTATACATAACGACTATGTATATAAAAAAAGAAAAAATCCTGTATAGTGGTTCGTTAATTTTAATCTGGAGTTTAGATTTATTATAAATAAGAAATTGAACTTTTTAATATGTATAAATAGTAAATATTAAAAAAAGTATATAATTTTCCTGTCTGTTGAAAATTATCGCAAAATTTGTAATAATTTGGGACGATTTAGAAAAGCAGTATAAATGTAGATGTTTCGCTATACATTTGACAGCTACTTCAGGATAAACAATAAAATTAAAAAATATTTATCATCATTTATTATTAAAAAAAAAAAATGTTATTATATTTAAACTAACAATCAACTATTTATTCCTGCACGAAACGCTTATTGTGACATTTGGAATTACAAAGATTTGATCTTTTTACATTAAAATATTAAATTTTCTTACATTTACCATCAATAGACAAAAATTATTAACAATAACTAATTAATTAATTTTCGCAAATTTATTAATTTAACGTATTAATAAACACGCGATATGTTTTAAAGGAAGTAGGAGAGAATGCTACACATTTTAGAGTAAATACTACACTGCAGAAGCACATACTACAGCTAGAGAAGTATTTACTTCGATTTGAAGTACTGTCTTTATAAAACGAAGTAAGTGCTGGCGGAAGTTAGTAGATACTACAGCGTCGGAGTAAATACTACGTAGAAGATGCTAATACTCGAAGCATTAGTAGATACTTCATTCTTATTCATACCACCCATTATTCTTTGGAACGACAGGCAGCTTGAATCTTAAAATTTGAAAGTGTCGTAAATATATTCTCTTAAATGAAAGCCCACCAAAATATTTTTTTTTTAGAATTCCGAAGATATCTCAAAAACCGTTACATTTAAGTATAGGGAAGCTTTAACAGCTTTTGCTTGGAATAACGTGTAGAATGTAGAATTTGCAATAAAAAGTGTAGCATTCCATTTAAAATAAGAAAGTTAATGGCGACTTCCGGTATAACCAGAAGTGATATACAAGTGAGAATATTTTATTTTAAAAGATCACTTCTTCCTTGGGCAGTGTCTTATTTTTCAGAATATTTGTACGATCCTTTCCCCGAGAACTTTTAATAGGCCACTCAACTTGGGAGACCCTGTATACACTGTGTCCACATTTCGATGCTCACCATTGGCATCTCGGTTATTAGAAGACATAGAACAACGGTTAAATGAGGAATGTTTTGCAGAATTCAATGCTTGCAAAAATCTCATTTCAAATTCACCATAACTTTTTAAAATGTTAAGATAATTTAAGAAAACCAAAATTTGACGATTTTAATATTCCTCAATAACTCGATAACACCTGATGTGACCTCTTCTAAACTTTTACATTGTTCAGACACTTTTATAAGACAAAGTTTTTGATGCAAACAGAAACATCCGATTGTTATTTGTT
This sequence comes from Prosopocoilus inquinatus, assembly GCA_036172665.1. Classification (NCBI taxonomy): domain Eukaryota; kingdom Metazoa; phylum Arthropoda; class Insecta; order Coleoptera; family Lucanidae; genus Prosopocoilus; species Prosopocoilus inquinatus. The sequence goes on from CM069874.1 coordinate 52,518,137, forward strand.
TTGTTATTAACGCTAACTTTTGTTTTTCATATGGCACCCATATTAGGTTTTCGATTAGTTAAGTAGTCTTTAAAAAGAGCAACGATGTATAATATACCCGAAAAATTTTTATTTTTAGGGGAGATATTAACAATAACATAAATTAATCCGTATGAAATTAGTAGGCTATGAAATTAGTAGGCTATGAAATTAAACACTCAATACTGTAAAATAACAAAACTATATTGACGTAACTGATATTTGGAACTATTAACAAACGAAAAATACCTGCTTCGAAACAAATTATTAATCCTGACGACATGTAGAACATTTGGTTCCAGCAGGATGGTTACATGGCCCATAACAGTCGTCACGTACATTTTTTGAGAAAAAACTTTAGTGAGAGTGCTTTCAAATAATGGACCACTACAATTGTTTGCGAGATTGTCCGACCTTACCCCCCTTGACTTTCATTTACCACTAAAAACGAAGTATTTAATTTTGCACCGCCAAAAGCTCGGGGAATTTTAGAACAAAGAATTCTGGTTGTGATGAGATCATTAAACGAAAACACACTTTGTAGTGTCTGAAACTCTGTTAGAATAAGGTGTCAAAAGTGTGTGGAACACACACGTCATATTGAACAGTTTCTTTAAGTCAACCTGAACTTTTAGTACGCTTTCTTTAATTTTTTTTTCTTTTATGACTTTTATTATTATTTCATTATTTTTCAGCATACTTAGCATATCTTTAGGCTTTCTCATTGGTGTTTAATTCCATAGCCTACTAATTTCATAAGGGATTAATTTATGTTTTTGTTAATATCTCCTCTAAAAATAAATTTTTTTCGGATATGTTGTGCATCGTTGACAAGCTCTTTTTAAAGACTATCTAACTAATCAAAAACCTAATATGGGTGCCATATGAAAAACAAAAGTTAGCGTTAATAACTTGAAAACAAATGACAATCGGAGGTTTCTGTTTGCATCAAAAGCTTTGTCTTATAAAAGTGTCTGAACAATGTAAAAGTTTAGAAGAGGTCACATCAGGTGTTATCGAGTTATTGAGGAATATTAAAATCGTCAAATTTTGGTTTTCTTAAATTATCTTAAAATTTTTAAAAGTTATGGTGAATTTGAAATGAGATTTGTTGCGAGCATTGAATTCTGCAAAACATTCCCCATTTAACCGTTGTTCTATGTCTTCTAATAACCGAGATGCCAATGGTGAACATCGAAATGTGGACACAGTGTATGTGCATATTTTGTTTATTTCGGCTTGCATATAATCCTAGCTCTAGTAATTAGTATTGCGTAACTGCATCACAAGAAAAGCTCCAATTAAATTTGAATACCTAAACCAGATATGCGAAAGAAAAACAATTTGATTTAATTTTTTCTTTTTATAAACACAATGTTAAAACTCTTTTCAAACTAAACTAAACTACCTACATACGTTCACAATTTTAATTTGCAGAATTTAAGACTATTGATTTCCAATTTAGCTAAAATAGAATAAAACTATGCAGAGGAATATTCTCTAATTTAAAACTTAATTACAGAATGTTGTTTTTAAAACATTTTAGTTTCGTCTGCGCAACCTTCGGATAATAGTACATGCGTAATTAATTAAATAACAAATTGCCAAGCAAGAAATATTTTACAACATACTTACCAACGACGGTAATTAATTAATACTTGTGTAATTCATGACACTGAATTTGCAATTAACACACGTACAATGTAACAACATTAAACTTGAAAAACTATCAACCAAAAAGAAAAAAAGATTCAACACCGGCGAGATGCGAGGCGATTATGAAACGGAAAACCGTCTTCAGCGATGCGATACGCAACAGGACTGGAAGCCCCACGTGAGGTTTCAACGTGAGAAAGAACGTCAACGATGTTAACTAGTATCTGATAGCAGTATGGGGGGACATGTGCGAAGGATTCTCGTGGACGGGGCGTTTCGACGCAAGCGTCACTTTTTCTCTTTGGGAAAAGCCTCGATGATTTTTTTTAAATTGTCAGAGACAGGGTTATTTACGTCAGCGTAGAAACTTAACACAATACGAAAATAATACTCAACAAAAATCTTAAAATTGGAAAACTATTTCGCCAAAGATGTCTGTCTCATTGATAGGAAAATTAGGATATCCAGAATGAGGGCTATATTGATTGAGGACGCTATCAAGGGTATCTTTCTTACTAGTAACGATAGAGATTTAGTTAAATGGGCAATGTTTTGCAGTTTTATGTGATTGAGATTCCGTAGAGAAATTTTGAAAATTCCCAACATTTCCGATATTATCCCTGAAGAACTGAAAATCGTTATTTTCTTTAATGTTTAATAACTTCGTAATTATGACAAGTATGAAAAATAAGTTTGGTATAACAGTTACTAGATTTGATAAAATACAGGGTGTTCTTTTACTGTGCGCAAAAATTTAAACCTATAATGCATCACCATAAATGGCAACGATTGAACTCGTATGACCTTAACAGAAAGTTAATAATTTTCCAGAAAAAAGCATTGGCAGATTTTCGTCAAACCGTTTGAGAACTGTTGGCGTAACCAAGGAATGTATGATGGCTAAGCTCTCGCGTACGCCTGTTTGAACGAAGATGCGAATATGGGGGCTCCGTGATGTTGGCCCCCACAATATTAGTTTATTAACGTACAATTTCGTAGCAATTAGTAATTACTTATGACCGATAGGTAATAATTTGTAAGATCATTGTTCGGGAGAAAAACACAGTTGACTATTTTGGTGCTAACTTCTCGGGAGCCCCCAACTATTTTAATTATTATATTTTTCGTTATCAATAATTAGTAAGTTAATTGTAAGTTTTTGTAATCCCGAAAGCGTAATTTGTAAGTCATCCTTTTACGCTATTTTCATTAATTAATTTTCTGGGTGCTAACTTCTCGGGAGCACCTTACTTAATGAACTTTAAATATTTATTCTGCTTAATATTTAGTAAGCCTTTAGTAAGTATTTGTAAGTGAAAAATTATAATTTGTAACTGAAACAATTAAGTTAAAAATGTAAAAACGACAATAAAACAAGTACGTATCCTAGGGTCCGTGGGTTTGGTTGACATTTACCTTACAGATGAATCACATTTCTGTTTGTTTAGTTTAGATAGACGTATACCAGTTTCCAGAAGAGATAGCGAGTGGTATGCTCCACGCAATTTTAGAAATACGCCAAATTTTGGCGACGGTTCCGTTATGGTCTGGGATAGCCTCTCTTTAAAGATGCATACAGAGTTAGTGGTTGTGAATAATGGTGCTGATAAGTACATCAGAGAGATTACTGAACCACATGTTGTAGCTGCTGCATCATTCATTGGTCCAGATTTCCTATTAATGCAAAATAACAAACAACTGTCATTACTGGAATTGTGCAAGAAAACATTAATGAAGTCGGGATGAGGATTTTAGACTGCCCTGCTGGAATCCCAAATCGAATCGGATTGAGCATGTTTGGGATCATGTTCTCTTTGCGTACAACCCAGCCTCTAGCAACAGCTTTAAATCAATTCGCAGTAACAGTAGCTAAAGAACGTAACCATCTAAATCAAGACTATACCTGAAGTTATTTTGAGTACCTTTCGAGATGGATGCAAGCTATCACACAAGTTAGACGTGGAAATACTCATTACTACTGTTCTTTTTAATTAATATTATTTATCCTAATTGTGTTCTTCGATATAAAATTAGTGATCTCTTAATAGTGATGGGTTAAATTTAACTACAATAAGTAAAGAAAATGAAGAATAAGTACTGAATAATATTAAAAAAAAATTATTAACAACTAGAAAAGAAAATATGAAATAGCAATAGTGTGTTTTATTCTTTCGGATGATAGCGAAACGTTGAGTGTTTTTCCAATTATATTTCTGTCCTGTTCAAAATTAAAAAAAAAACATTTACTTACAATTTTCATCGAACAAGAATCAACTTCATTCATATAATAATGAAGGGAACACACTCAACGTTTCGCTATAGATTTATAGCTCCTGACGAAGCTATAAATCTATAGCGTTGAAACGCTGAGTGTGTTCTCTTCATTTTTCTATCCGGTTTGAGATTAAAAAAATTTGGTACTAATAATAATAATAATAATAGTAATAATAATAGTAAACTATGACTCGCGTACTTACCCGTGTTGCCAGTTATTTAAATGGAACTGGTTTCCCTTTATGAAAATCCTTACCCGATAACTACCGGATACCCGACATTCGGAGAATACCCACGGGATAACTTATTATGTAGCAAATTGGCTTCAATTTGTCAATTCTAGTGCAATGTTAGGTCAAAAGCAATCGTAGGATGTCGCTGTTTGAACGAAATCTTATGTGAAAATGCCTTGGCTAGAAAGCTGAAATATCTTTCAAATTTTCTTGTGCGTATATCAGTTTAGAACTCAAGAATAAATTTTATTCTATAGTGAGTTCCTTTCATTTGTGATAAAAGGTGTTTCTGTCTGAGTGTTGTAAAAATCCTTTAACAAGAATTTTCATAAGACAATGTTTTGAGCAACACGACCTTGGGTAACGTTACTTAATTTCATTTGATTAAAGATTTATTAAACGTTATAAATAGCGTCCAAACAAAGATTTATTAAACGTTATAAATAGCGTCCAAACTACTGCTACTGTCATTAAGTTGCTTGTCAAATTTTTACGATGCACTTCGAGATACGCCAAAACTACAGTTTCCGGTTCTTCATCAATTGAAACACAGCTTTCTTAATGAATTTGTAAAAATCAAAATAATTTCTTTATTTATTAATTTCCAATAAAATGATAAAGGACAATTTTAATTCTGAATTTTATTCTTTACCGATTAGTCAAATAATATACGTGTTCCATTAAAAAAAAAAAAAACTCTTCCCAATATTTCGTAAGCGCAATGTTCTATCGTTTTTTTTTAATGCATCGTTGCAATCAGGCCAAAAAGTATTACTAGTTTACTAATTTAACCATATCTGTAACTTTAATAATAAAAAAAGTTAGCAATAGGCCGAGTTATTTTTGAACAGTCTGCATACTATATAATTTTACTCTTTGTTACATTGAGGTTTTTTCAATAAATATAAAATTTTTGTTACTTTTCCTTCTATTACCTCAATATACCACAAAAAAAAACTTAAAACGTAAGTATCTTCTAGGGATACCGATACACATAATTTTGCTACCAGGGTACCCGTTACTGTTACCCGCGTAGTTACCCGTTACCCGATAAGTACTGTGGCGCGCCACCCGGCTTAGCTCTAGGCGTCAAGAAGTCGGTTCGTTATGCGTCATTGGCTGCCACGCCACCGGGGTCTACATCGAACAGACTAGACTTTTCCGGCGATGGAACAAACTCGAATCTTCCAGCGTTAGAAAATTCGAGAGGGCAGCAAAGGATATAAAATCGCCCGGGGTGGACTCAGGAGTCAGTCGAATTCTAACAGCGATCGTCGAAGTTAGACTTTTAGTGTGTAAATAAATTGTTACAAATAAATTAGTTTTTAAGCTTTATTAAATTACGGTTAAGTTTTTATCGAGTGTTTTATTCGTTTAAATAAATAAAATTAAACCCTAGAAACGTAACAGTATTTACGTCTTTCCTAAATAATTAGAAATGTGCGTTTGAAGGGAAAACTGTTTAGCCAAGCTTGCAAAAGCTTTATTCGGAACAAACCTTCATACATACCATATACGGCCCAAGGTTGTAACTTGGCAGTGGGAAGGGGTGGGAGTTATCAAACCAAACGCGAAAATTACCTCAAAGGGTGCCACTTAATTTTTTTAATGCTAGGTACCACGGAAAAATCAAGAAAACGCGACTATGTTTCATTCAAATTAAGACAATAATGAGGTTTCAAATCGATCTTATTAAAATAAACCTTCGGTTCAGCGAATTAGTGAGTGAGTGGTAATGCAAAAATGGCAAATAAACTAAACATAAAAAAGAAAGAAAAAACAAACAGCTTTCAAGTTAACTCGATATTTACCATGACTCTCCGGCGTATATGTTCTGATCTGAATCAAATCCACGCTACCAAACAAGCAGTAATCAATTTAACCCTCGCCGCCCGTCTGGGGTCTTTTTTGACCCCACGTAAACTAGAATCTATTTTTTTATGTTTATTCCGGGTGTATTGTCTTACACCCATAGATATGCTTCTATCTAACTTCATAGAACACCGTCACAATTGTTTTTTTATTTTTGTTGTAGTAAAACATATTTATGCCACAAAATATGCGTTTGGGGTTAATTTTGACCCCAGGTGGGTAATACGTAATAAATTCTTAGCTACGTTTTTATGAAGTTTGGAATGATGTTTAGCATAAATTTACAGTTTTTCATGTTTTTACAAGTTGGGGTTTGTTAGTTGGTTGTTGAAATGTATTCTTTTGTAATTGGAAATAAGATTCGGTATAAACTTATAGTTATTCCTGTTTCTGCAAGTTGTGATTTGTTCGTTGTGACTGTTCGTTGTGTGTCGCAGTATGTTTCGTAATTTTGTGTAATATTATGCACAAACATGTAATAATTCATGTTTCTGCAAGTTATAACATGAAACATGCCAATAGTCAATACTTATAAATGTAGCTCCATGGGAAGCGTTCTCATTCAAAGTTTTACTGAGTGATAAGTGATATGAAAATGTATTATGGCGGATTATAATATAAACTTTGCAAGAGGCTACAGTGAAGAATAAGCTTTGATGGATGTATACAATTCTGATTTTGAGATCATAGATAACGAGAGCGATGGTAGTGATGCAGACGAAGATTTCACTGAACTGCAGGTAGTCGAAGCAAATGCAGCAAATCTAAGCAGCTCAGATACTGATAATGAAGACGGGAATGAAGAAGTTTGGATTAGCAAGGATGGAATAATACAGTGGAGTAGTATGGAGCCAGGACGTAAAAAGACACAGTCAAGGAATATTATAAAACAAATTCCTGGTATATCAAAACATTTAAATTTGTCCACCCGCACAGACCGCTTTTGTGCATTTATGACGAACGAAATCATAGACAAAATATGCTTGCACACCAATGAAAGGGCAAATGAACAAAAGGAAAAGAAGTCAAGCCTAAAAAATTGGAAGGAATTACAACATAGTGAGTTTTTGGCATTTTTGGGTCTAAGCTTGCTTTATGGTATTCAGAAGGGTCACGGGAAAGATCTAAAAGAATTTTGGTCAGAAAAGTACGGTTATCCAATTTTTAGAGCTACAATGTCCAGACATCGTTTCACGAGCATACTTAGCTGTCTACGATTTGATGACAGAGATACACGACAAGTTAGAAAAGAAGCAACTAAGAACAAGATTGAACCTATAGCTGAAATAACTAATATGTTCGTTAGTCAATGCAAGAATGCTTATATACCAGGTCCAAATATTACTGTGGACGAACACCTGTGTACTTTTAGAGGAAGATGTGGCTTCAAGGTTTATATCCCTTCAAAGCCGGGAAAATATGGTATAAAAATATGGATGGCTGTAGACTGTGACTCTCGATACATTACAAACCTGCAAATATATTCTGGCAAAATAGTAAACACAAAGGAACAGGAACAAGGAAAGCGGGTGGTGTTACATTATTAGTTTCTTACGTTCCTAAAAAAGGAAAGGCTGTAGTTTTGTTGTCTACTCAACATCATAGATTTGACGTATTCGACGAAGAGCACAGAAAACCGGAAGTAATACTAAATTATAATTCCACTAAATTCGGTGTTGATACTATAGATCAAATGGCTAGGACCTATTCAACAAAAAGATCGACAAGAAGATGGCCACTTGCAGTATTTTTTTGATCTTGTGGATTTTGCTGGAATTAATGCTTACGTATTATTTTCTGAGCTTGACAATACATACAAAAATAAAATTGGAAGACGCCGCTTCTTACTAGAACTAGGCGAGGAATTAGTAAAACAAGAAATAGAAAATAGAATTCAATATCCCGAATCCAAGACAAGGAAAATTCATAAGGCCATTGAAAATGCAGGGTTTGGAAACTTACTTCAACAATACAAACACCCGGACCTACCACAAAATAAACGAGGAAGATGCAGCATTTGTCCACGGCAAGCAGACAGAAAAACAAATATTTTATGTGATATGTGCAGTAAATTCGTTTGTAAGGAGCACCTTGAAATGCGCACATTATGTTTTACATGTTCTAGTTTAACGTTAGATGACAGTGGCTCAGACTAATATATTTACTACAGCAAAGTATTCACCTCATAAATAAATTTGCTTTAAAATTCATTTTGTTTATATAGTTTAGCTTGTATATATAGTTTATATACATTTAGTTTATTAAACTTTATTAATAACTATCACATACAGACTAATCAATATATCTTTAAACATTAACATGAAAAATACGTTTTTTTTTATAGTAAACCAACGCAATTTTAGGTTTGGGGTCAAAAGTGACCCCAGACGGGCAGTATGTAATTTTAAGGTAGACGTGGGGTGAGGGTTAAACAAAATTAACTCGGGCGCAAATAGTCCTGACGAGACTCGTATACATTCTATTTAAAAAGGATTTGCTCAGTTACGCAAATACGCGGCAATTAATCCGCGGGAACGACGTGTAAAACCTCAGCTAAACAGTCAGCAAAAATTGCTCGAACAAAGTAAAGAAAATAAAAGGTCCGATCTGTCCTAGCGCAGCGTCGCGTCCGTCCAATCGGCGGTCGAAACTCCAAATTACTCGGCTTCCTGCACGTTCTTCTTGCCCCGTTCCTCGTCGGACGAAAACGGAGGTCTGAAACTCCTTCGAAGATCAGGAAACCCAGGGGCAATTTACAGCAAGAGGACCAAAGGGGTGGAAACTCCTCGCTGGAGATGAAGGCCACGGGGTTGATTGCACGAAGTGCAAGAACGCCAGAAGATAAAAGCCTGGTAGAGAGACGAAGAAAACATCGTAACTCACGAACCGGTTTAAACCCCAAGATTATTAACTTACCGCGACGTTAACTCAAACACGGACACGCTGTGAAAAGTGCGGAAATTCGCAACTTATCTTCGGGAGTAACCACGTAGGTCCGGCTAGAGCCGCAATTTCTATTCCACCTTCCCAAGGGGAATTCTTTCAAAGATCACAAAACACAAGACGTGTGGTCATCTCCACATCTAATTCTAGAATAATTCGTTGTAAACTCGATTCGGGGTAACGGGTTGAAATAGACAAATAGGAGAAAAGGATCGAAGAGAATGAGCCAATCCGGCAGAACGTGACATAAACCCCTTCCAATGAAAACTGAATGTCAAGGGTTACGATAGCGTCCGCGAAGCGAATGCAATATTTCGCAATTCGCCGCAAGCGAAAAGCAAAAAAAAAAGAAATCGTCGCTCTGGCGACACCCGGTGTAATTCTACAAAGCATAAACTTCCCCGCGAATCTAAATAAATTAGAGAAACTCGTTTCTAATTTGAAATGCATTCTTCGAAGATCTGAATAAAAAAAGAAAAGAGTAAGGGAGCATTTAATTAAGTTTATTTCCGGATTCGAGCGGTCGTAAAACACATTCCGCTTGCTAGCACACGGCAACACCCTTCTTCCGGCGTACTATAAGTAGCTCGATGGTAACAGAATGGAACTAATTCCGGAACCTTTTGTTATACAGTACGTCTCAAAGCAAGAAAAGAATTTAGAACTGTAACAGTGTTTATCCGAATTCTAGATGTAACCAACACGGTTCGGAGAGAGAAGAAGAGAAGAGAACCAGCCAAAAAAGAGAGCGAGAAGAATAAACCAATCCGGCGAAATGTGACATCAAACAACAAATTGCTTTTTGATGTATGAAAATAATTTTTCTAGTTTCACAGCACAAGATCTCACGTCAATAAAAGTTCTTACAACTCTTTATTAAAGCCTCTCTCTCAAGTGTTTATTGTAATACTTTTTCCATGTCATAATGCAGCCAGGGCTGTGTAAGGCAGATTCGGACAACTGTAATGGGGCACATTCGGACAACTCTAATGGGGCACATTCGGACAACTCTAATGGGGCACATTCGGACAGGCATTCACCAATGATGAAACGTGGTGGCAAAACAACAAATCACATTCGTTATTTGTATGTTTTTCGACATACAAATACCTAATTTGTTTTCTTTTTAGATTTACAAAGCAGTACTGGTATTTATTTTGTTGTTCTTTTTTTAACACAAGTTCATGTACAAACCTATTTTTCTTGAAATATATATATTCTTTACATTGCTGTTACAGAATTACTGTTTTATTTGAATACTAATTATAATAGTTCCATTATTTTACCTGTGTCCAAATGTTTTGAATATGTAAAGCCCGTGATGGATCCGCCATTTGTTGATTTTAAAGTGTCATATTTGTTAATAGTTTGATTTCAAGAGTCACGTTTGATACAGAAGTCATAATAAAATGGTAAAGAAATAAACAATATACTGCATTCATATTATTTAATTATCTATATGAACATTATAACAATAAAATGAGAGAGCTACCATATTATACGTGTATACAAGTCGTATATTGATGACAACAGATCTATTTAAAAAAAGAAAAGAAAATTCTTCAAATAAATGCAGATTCAAAATAAATACGCAAAAAATTCAGGACACAAAATATAAACCTATATAATAAATACTCAGACTTATTACCACTATTTAACATACACGATTAAATTAAAAAAATAAAAACACTACAAAATATTATTTACACAATATTCTTTTTCACGCTGTTCTCATATTCAAACGGAAAAACAAAACTAGCAATTCTTTAGTTCAATTTTTTTTAACCCCTCTCTAAATATATACAATAGCAAAAAGTAAAAGAAAACTACAACTACCCTCTTTTTTCTGGTAATTGGTACATAATTAAAACAAGAAATTAATTCGGAATTTAATGCTGCATATCAAATCAACTTTCAGGGTTTTTTAAAAACAAATTAGGAAGAAATTCCTAATTTTACTTCAGTCTACCATTTAAAATGCAGTAGTAAATGTTTTTTTTTTGTTTTCATTGCGTTATTTATAGGTTAAATGAATAAGATAGTAATAAGAAAATGAAATAAATTTTTAAATAGAAATGAGCGTAACATCCTTCATAATTATTGTTATAATAAATTAAAATAAAGTTCTGAAAAATTGTAAAAATATTTGTTAAATCATTTAAACTGCAACATAAGAAATCGCAAGACAATTTATGTACAAAAATAAGTAATCAAAATCAATTTGACTTAGAAAAAGAAAATCTGTGCCATTTACCTCAAAAAAAGTTAGTCGGTGTGTTTCCGTACCACACATTCGAGTCAATATTACTTAAAAATAGGACATACAGTTTGATTACAGTAGTCATTCAAATAATATTCCTACATAGATCAATTACATACTAAACTTATTTCATTGTTTGGGAATACATGTTTTTCTTATGTTCAAGCGTAATCAGTCAGTTCATGTCAACTGTGTAATAAGCAAATACTCAGGTTTGAAACAAAACAAAAACCATTTCAATTTTTTTTTTTTCTCTTTTAAATACAGACAGCACTCGGAGCCAAGTGTCTGAAAAGTGAATCGAATCTATCACAGTTCACGAAAATACCCACAAATTTTCTTTTATTTATTCACTCTATGTAAATCACAACACAAATTTTTAGTTACTTAACAAGTTCGAATTTGGCTTTTCAATTTAAAATAACCTAAACATTACGCGTCGTGTTTCTCTTGTGCTCTCTGGGCGTTTTCTGATTCTAACTGTTTCGCAGCTGCTTGCTCTCGCTCAGCCCTCGCAGCGGCAGCTGCTGCCGACCTACTCGCACTAGATCTCAGGTTTTTCTTTTCTCTAATTGATTCCGGATCAACAGGAAGTTCGCTGGACTTACGTTTGCCCCTGCGTTTCACGCCTTTCTTTGGCAATGTTTCAGGCTCCTGCTGCTTTTCAGCCGGAGTTTCCACTGGTTCCGGTTCTTTTGCTTTCGGTGCTTCCATTGGCTTCTCTTCTAAAACTTCCTGTTTCAATTCGGACTCGGTGTTCACTGTTTGATGCACTTTAACCACCGCAGAGGGTGGAAGTAACGTTTCAATATCCACGCCGACATCCATCGGAGGCGTCGGTCGAGGTGTCGGCTTCTCTGTTGTTTCTTTTAATTTTTTAGGAGAATTCTCGTCTTCTTGCGGTTGCTGTTGCTGTATTGGGATCTGTGGTGGTGTACTTTCGACCCTTTCTGGAGTTTCTCGCACCCTCTTGGGTGTCTGCCTAGATTGTTCTTCGGTCATTGCCCTCGCCAAAAACTCAGTTTTGCTCAATTGTTCCAGAGCCTCTTTCATCTGTTGTTCCTGTGACTTCTTCGTCGAAGGACTAGCTTGCTCTAACAGCTTGGTAAAGTCAGTCAAACCCGGAATTGTTTTCTTTTCTTTAAGTTTCTCAGAGTTAGAAAAATCGGTTGGTAACATACCTCGGAGACTCTCCAAAGCTTTACGCTTCTCGTCCTTCTTATCTTTGTGCTTAAAACTACTATCTATGCTACCGGCTACCTTGGAAAGGCTTTCCAGTAAATGCGTTTCTGGTGGAAGAAGTAATTGCTGCAAGTGCTGTTGTTGGGCGTCGCGTGATGAAGCCCTCGGTGATTTATTAGACGATGAGCTGGTCGTCGTCGAGACTGATGTTGAAGTCGCAGTTCTTGAGGAATTTGATTTGGTCGATTTGGTTGAGTTAGGCGAAGCCGCCGGATTCAAATTGCCATTGAGTAACCCGCACTGTTGAGCTAGAGTGTCATATGCAGCAGACATTCCCGGTTGCAATGCAAAAGGATTTAAACCACCCAGCCCCAACGGAGTGTACTGCAACAAGCTTGGATTTGGGAAAAAGAATGGGAACGGATTAGTGGTTGGTATAGAGCTTGCTGAAGTGGAAGTTGACGGCTTACTAGAAGTATGTGCTTCTGCCGGCTTCTGTTGTTTACTTTTACTACCGCTCGTGGTTTTCAAAGTATCAGCGGTAGCCAAACTTGGGTCCATACTGACTAAACCAGGTAATCCCAAACCTGCCAGGTTTGCAAAAATATTCATGTTGGTTAAATTATTTAAGCCACCCATGGAAGATAGTGCACTCATGTTTGGCATACCGGCAAACGGCATCAGTAAGGGATTTTTTGGGTCGAACTGTCCCAAACCGGACAATCCTGACAATAAACTTGAATTGATTCCACTTAAATTAGCTCCGGCTAAAGTCGGAAATGACAGGTTCGAAGCCATCGAAGTAGCTAAATTTGCTGAGCTAACACTTGACGTGGAACCGGTCGGACTTGCCAGCAAAGGCGGACGACCTGGATTGCCCTTCTTGCTGCCCACACCGGCCCCACTAGATTGCAAGCGTTTTTGTAAGTCGCTGTTTAGATTGCCCCTTTCTTTAACCAGCTCGGACCACTTGGGATCTATGTCGTACATGGGATTGTCCATCAACCATTGACCTAAGCGTTTGAGAGTAGGAGCTTTAGGACCAGTTAATTTTTTGCCAGTAACACGGTTAATAACTGACACATTTTCATCACCTGTTAGTTTCTTCCAGTCGAGCAGAGTAGGGTCGATTCTCGGCCTCCTCCTTCTCTGCGCTAGATAATCTGCATTGAGAGGTTGCTCGGCTAATGCTGCATTTTGTTCTGCCAGCCATTTGTTTACTTTCGCTTCGTGCGAATAAGAATTTACTTTTGAACTAAAGTCAGCGACCTTATTGATGTCGGCTATCATGGCTTCATAGCTCTTGCGCTGTTGCTGCTGCTGCTTCTTAAGCAAAAGATTCTGCTGTTCCGCCTGGGCGAGGAAAGTCGAGAATGAATCTTTGGCTGAGGTTGACATTGTCGGCATTAAATTTGGTATTGTACTCCTTGGAGTCGACGGTGCGGGAGACGGCACAGAAGTCACTGTTATAGTGAACGGCTTTTGCGAGGGTGGATGTGAAGATGATATGGGGGCCGAAGTCGGTGTCACTGTCACGCTAGGCGTCACCGTAGGCTTTTTAGAGGGATCGGGGAACAAAGATTGCTCCTTTGCGGCCGATAAACCCAGAACTATTTCATCTAGTTTGCGGCGCTTCTTTTCTTTGCCAATTACTGGTTCTTCAATGGGCTGAAATACAAAGTGCAAATCAACAAACAAGTAAATGCCGAAATATTTTTAATTTAAAATATCTTGAAGGACCCAACCTACGAACGAAGTCCACATGATATGGTGATAATCAGGGAACGGAATCACGTATTTTGCCCGATTAAATACAAACGAGAATTCGAAAACTTCAATATGTATAATGTAAAAAAGATTTAATTACATTTCTGCATCAAGTAGGTGACAAGTACTGTGGGATCTGCTTCGACAGTGTCTAAAAGATAAAATGATTTCTTATGTTTCGCGTACTCAATACTATACGATATTTTATAAAATCTTTATGTTTCATTTTCTCTTTAATCTGGGACGTTCTGTGGATTCAGATCCCAGGTTTCGGTCCGATGCTCGTGGGAAGCTTGGAAAAATAGCGTAACGCCATCTAATTTTTGAAAGCGTCTAATGTAGAAGCTCGTCACAGGTATGCGCGGGAAAACCGCGCGATAATTCATAAAAAACGAAAAAACATTTGAATTAGCAGTGAGTTAATTCGCGGACCTCTTCAGAAAAAGCTCGTGTCTCTTCCTGGTCCCGGGCAATTCTAAATTGAACTTCGGTTTAATTTTATTTCATTAAATTCAGTAGATTTTTATGCATTTAAAATCGTTCCAAAGTCTTTCATTTTTATATAAAATCATTGTGTTTTCTTATTTTATTTATTTTTTTTTTTTTTTGATTACGAGAAGAACTTTCGATTCAGTTTCGTAAGCTAACATACCGCTTAAAAACTAATGACTGCAATCGATAGATCAATCCTTGTCTCTCTCTCTTTCTCCCTTTCCTTAATCATTTTAATTTTTGTAAAAGTTTGATTCCTTGTATAACGTTTGTGAAAATATAGAAAGTTGATTTATAGTACAGTTGTTATTTTGTTTTGTTGTATTATTTCCATAGTTTTTCTTTTAACAGATTTGTTAAAAATTTCCATTCTTTTTTCTTTACTAATTCTCAAGTTCACACTTGCCTTCATCAAGAATTCCGGGGAGGACATCCTCCTAAAGAGAGAGAGACAACGACAGGAATGAAATTTGACAATCTTCAGGCGACTGAAAATGGTGCTGTTCGACTTTTCGAGGAAGACGCCGTTGAAAGTTTATTTTTGGCTTTTATTTCAAACTAGCTACCAAACATGAAAATTGCTTTCCGACAGTGAAAAGAGCAGGTTGGGTTTTCTATAAAACGGGGGGTGGTCCCGGGTGGAAATATCGGGTATCGGACCGTGAAGTATCTATACTGGAAACACAACACATATTTTACTATAGCTCTTTTGAGTTTAGGAAGATAAATTTAGTTAATAAATTTTTAGAAAAAAGTGTCTACAATTTTTGATACTCCTGTTTCTTACCATTTACCAACAAAATAAGAAAATCTAAATGGCTGCAGTGTTACTACTGAAAACGGGTATGCTCAAGTACCTTCTAGGTAAATAAATAATTTATTTTCACAAAGAGTTATTTACTAGTAACTTTTTATACGTGTTTGCGAACTTTGCTACCGGTTAAGGTTTAACCAAAGGAACAAATTAAATGCCTATTACAGTATACTAATGAATGAATTTCTGAAAACAAAATAATTTAGCACCTAAAAGGCAGGGAAAGATTTTCTTATTTTGTGGCTAAACCCTAAGAAATATCAAAAGTTACAAAGACACGAAAAAGTTTCCTATCAAATGTTTCCTACTAAAAATTTATTAACCAGTCATTTTCATAACCCCAAAAAAGCTATAGTAAGATTTGTGTTGTGGCAACCCTGTTTTTAACATTCGTTGTTTACTCGCAAGTAATTAAATCTAACCTTTTTTAGGGCCTCATAAACGGCATTCAGTCTAGCTAGGCAATGACGTCAATAACGGCTCTTCAATGAAGCCAACTTAACGCGCATTCAATATGTACATTTTATGAACAATTAAGAGTCAATTAAGTTGGTAATACTGAACGCTGTTGTCAGTACTCATTCTGTCAACTGTCAGTTGTTGTTATTGTATGTTTGGAGCTTCGTTTGTAATTAGACAGTTTGCTTATATATTTAAAGAGTCTTTTATTAAAACTAAAAGTGGTCTACTAAATTCTGAAGATGCCGAAACCTTTGTGTAGTCAATCCAAGCAATTGGTTGCTACGCTAATTTCGTATTTTGAGAAAGAGCGTGATTGTGGAGGGCCAATGCTCCCATTAACTGCAGTGAGAAATGTAAGTTGTGCACACGATATAGAGAACACTGGTACGCTCACTCGCTGCCATTTTCAGTTTAAAATTTTGATCAAGTTGAGTAGTTTGTAAAAATTCGCTAGATGGCAGAACCGTATCGCGGACTGTCATTTTAATTAAATTCCGCAGCCGGTTCTTCTGAGGCTCTTGTGGTAGACACAAAACACATGGGCAGAGATAAACAGAGGTTAGTACGCAACAACTGGTTTGAGGTTAAATACTGTATTTTAAATTTTAATGAATTTAAAGCGAAGTTGTCAGCCGTAGAAATTTTAATTTAAAGAGGGTATGTATTGGCGAATAATTTAATTCGTTTCCTAATTTAGTTACGTTGCAGTCAAAATAGAAAGACTTCTCAGAGTTCATTTGTATTGAAGCAAGGAGATTTTAACATAAACATGAACCCATCGTAAGATTGCTATCTAACCTAGAATATCCACGTATCCATCTGGCATTAAACTGACCGATGTACTGATTAAAATGTACTCAATATAACGAGTGGATTTAAATTCACAAAAGTACCTATCTAGTAACATCAGTTCTGCATGCAAGTGACACCAAAAGTGCATAAAGTTAAAACACCTAAACGTTACTGCAGCTTGTTTCCTTCAAGTTTGATGACCTTGCAAATTAATTCCATCAAAGCTGAAAATATCAAGTGTTATGTGAGAGGCACATAACCTTCTTTATATTATTTCTAATTTAATAAACATATTGTTTAATCTGATTACATCCCTTATTCCAAGATTACCGTAAGAGTAGCACTTGTCTTCATTTGCATCACAAGTTTGAAAAAAACTGATGATGATGAAGAACGTAATGAAAGTTTATATACGTTTCACTCTGGCTCTTTCAGAAAATAAAATGATTTATTAATCTCGAAGAAGGATAGACAAATTGAAGCGGAATTTGCTCCTAATGAGTCCCCCATGCAAGGCGGCCATGCTTGCTGTCAAAGCATAATGAATCATTATGCTTTGACAGCAAGCATGGCCGCCTTGCATGGGGGACTCATTAGGAGCAAATCCCGCTTCAATTTGTCTATCCTACTGCAATGTTAGGTCAAAAAGTGATAGTAAGATGTCGCTATTTTATATGTTCATTACTTTTTATAGTTTTTACTTATAAAACGAAGAACATAAGAGATTTCTCGGCAATTTAACAGCTTAATAAAGTGTGTCCCAAAATTTACGCAAGATTTGAATTTGCTGCCATTTGTGCAGTAAAGTGTTGGCAACCCTGAAAAATAAACAGTTTAACAGCTCACAGTCTAGGGTTAGTAAAAATGGAGCGTTACACGACAGAACAACGTGTTTTTATTGTTGAAGAATATCTCAAAAATAATGAAAGTTTGGCGGCCACAGTTCGAAAATTTCGTACAAAATACGGTCGGAATGTTCATTTACCTTCGTCAACTGTGAAGAGAGTAATTGAAAAATTCAGGAAGACTGGATCTACTGGTGATGCTAAACATTCTGGTCGTCCAAAAACAAGCCGTTCAGATGTCAATATCGAAGCAGTGCGTGACAGTGTTGGTGAAAACCCAAGAACATCAATTCGACGACGTGGACAAGAACTGCAAATTTCAAGAAGCTCTCTACAGCGTATACTCACTAAAGATCTGCGGCTCCATGCCTACAAAGTTCAATTAACACAAGAACTTAAGCCTAATGACCATGCCCAGCGAAGAGAGTTTGTTGAATGGATTATCGAACATCAACAAATGGACCCTGATTTTTCGGAAAAAATCATCCTAAGCGACGAAGCACATTTTCACCTTGATGGCTTTGTTAATCGACAAAATTGCCGCATTTGGGGTTCAGAGAACCCACATGTGATTGTCGAAAAAAAAATGCATCCACAACGTGTCACTGTTTTGTGTGGATTTTGGGCTGGAGGCATTATTGGACCATACTTCTTCGAAAATGAGGCTGGTCAAGCAGTGACTGTTACTGGTACTCGATATCGCGACATGATAAGAGAGTTCTTTCTCCCTCAATTGGATGATATTGATGTGGAGAACATGTGGTTTCAACAAGACGGTGCCACATGCCATACAGCCCGTGAAACAATCCAATTACTGAATGAGACATTTCCTGGTCGTGTTCTCTCTCGTTTCGGTGATCAGAATTGGCCCCCTAGATCATGCGATTTAACACCATTGGATTTCTTTTTATGGGGTTATTTGAAATCTAAGGTGTACGCCAACAAGCCCACAACAATCCGTGCGTTGAAGGAGGAAATTCAACGCTGCATTACTGAAATTGGGCCACATTTATGCACAATTGTCATGGAAAATTTCGACAAAAGAGTGCGTATGTGCCAGCAAAGCCGTGGTGGGCATTTGCCCGATGTGTTATTTCATACATAACCCTATTGTGTGTACTTTATGATTCATTAAAAAAATAATAATTTAAAGAAAAATAAATGTGTTTTATATTTAATTCAAATGTTGCGTAAATTTTGGGACACCCTTTATAAGTAATAGATTAATTCATGCCGAATTAGAAATGTGTTTCTGTCGGTTTCTGACATAATCCATGTACAAAGTAGGTACATTTTCAGGAAATAAGTCTGCACTGTATTTGATGTTTAATTATACAGGAAAGGGCAAAAGTATGGAACCGGCTTAATATTTTAAAAACTGTTTGACGTATGTATTTGGAATTTGGTGTGTGATTTACAGTCAGTAAGACCTATACAGGGAGATTCAGGCAACCCATTCATGAAAAATTTACGGACTTCCTCTTTGAATTTCTATTTCATATTTAGCGGTTATAAGTTAGCGATAATGATCTATTAAAATATAATATTTCCAACTGTCGGGCACTTCCGTTTGTACCGGAAGTTGCTTTCAACTTTCTTATTTTAAATGGATTACCCCATTTTTATTGTATTTCTGAAATCTTCACGAAATTCTAAAAATATTTTGTGTAACATGTGATACAAGAAAAATTTGCCGTTTTAGATATATTTCCATTGTATAAAAAAAATTCCAAAGTTGCAGCACCTTGTTTATGATGCTGCCATCTTTGTGTAACAAAAGCCATAATTTCAATTTTTGGTCTGTAGTAGTAATTTTACACAAAATCGTTTACGGGCTGGTTGAAAAGTAACTTCTACTCGAAATGATTTCAACTGTCGAAAAGTCATGTTTTTTAAATAGAACACCCAGTATTTTTTTATACCATAAGAATCAGAATTAAATGTTCTTTCGAACTGTATTAGCATTCCCTATACCCATCTCTTACCTTTCTCTTTCTATTTATGATTCTCTCTTTGACACATCAATTTTTTCACTTTTCAGTATTATTCCTGAATAGTGTGCTATGAAAATTTAAAAAATTGAGGTTTTTTAAATTAATTTCTGACTGTAATTTCAATTAAAAAAAAATAAATCAAAAATATTAAAAATAATACACAAATTGTTGATTTTAATATTGGCTCTCTCTAAGTTGTCTTCAGCTATTATTTATTAGTAATAACTTTCTATTGTATCTCAGTAATAACATATTTTCCTCGTTATAACAACTTTTTTTATTAACTTCTTGAATTGTCGATTTTTTTAATCATCAAATACAATTAATATGTCTGTGTTTGATTATTCATTTCTTGATTCTTAGTAGCGATTAAATTGTTTTTTTTTTAATTCCTACTAGACGGATGATTTCAAAATTATAATTTCTCTAGTTTTCATAGCCCACTATTTAAAAATAATACCGAAAAATGGAAAAAAATTACGTGTTAAAAAGAAATCATCGATAACGAGTGAACTATAAGAGACATGTATAGGGAATGCTAATACAGGACGAAAGAATGTTTAATCCTGAGTCACATGGTATAAAAATATACTAGGCGTTCCATTTAAAAAACATGACGTTTTGACAGTGGAAATTAGTTCGAATAGAAGTTACTTTTCAACCAGCCTGTAAACAATCAAGTGCTAAACTGGACATGATCTGAAAGAACGTTACTGTAGCCCTACTGCAGGCCAAAAATGGGCATCATGGTTTTTGTTGCACAGAGACGGCAGTATCATAAACAAGGTTTCAAAAATGCATTAAAAATTGGGGTAATCCATTTAAAATAAGAAAGTTTACAGCAACTTCCGGTATAAGCGGAAGTGTCCGAAATTTGAAAATATTATATTTTGATAGATCCATATCGTTAACTTATAACTGCAAAATATGAAACAGAAATTCAAAGGAGAAGTCCGTAAACTTTTAATGAAAGGGTTGCCTGAATCTCCCTGTATATTGTTATTCTACATATCTGGTTTGTTTTCAGTTATTTACAAATAATTTATTTGGAAAGTCGTAAACATTGCGCTTAAATGTATTAAATGAATTCAAATTTCCCGCCCACGATTAATTTTGCGAGTGTAAATCGGTCTCCGCTCGCAGCGCTAACTACTTTTTTCTTAAAAAAAACAGACTATAATTTCTTGACTTTTCCCTAATGTGCATGAACCTTTTTTCAATTCCCTGACTTCCTTTCGGTTTTAAAAGGCTTCCCCGTTAATTAACTTATCCGTAATCTAAGTTTATCATTACGTTAACATTCAATGAATTGATTTGTTGCCCTTTCATACAATAAATTGAAATAAATTATTTACAAAAAAAATAAATAAACATTTTACTTACACAATTTTTTCGTTTCATCAACTTCGTCAGAGTATCATCCAGTTTATTACCGGTACTTTTCATGATTGAACTCGGAGGTCCAGTGGGTGACTGTTGCTGCTGCTTCTTTGAAGGCATAGAAAAATCCTGAACTTCGTTCTGAATGTCTTGGTTGCTCGTCTTTGGAATGTCTAGCGTGTTCATTTTCGGTAAACTGCAACAAAGAACAAAGTAAGAAACAAAAAGAAACTAATAACTGTCGGACAAATCTTACCCTGAACTTAAATCTATCGGAGTTAAAGTACTGCTTGTGCCAGGTATGACAGTCGTTTGCCCGATTGTTTTAGCGACAGGATATTTCAAATCATACGGCATATTCAACATTCTCGAGGAGGTTTGTTGATGGGCAGGTGGAGGTTGTAAATTCACTTGAGGTATGGGCGTAGACCTTCTCGAGTCTTCTGAATCATCGTTCTCCCATGACTGATGTTTGGCCATTGGGTTTTGTAAACCGTGTGTGCTGTTCAACAACGCGTGTAATTTAGCCCTTTCAGTTTCTACGTCAATTGCAATATGCCTCTTGCGCTTCTTACTCGAATTGTTGCGATTTAAAGTGTCAGTTGTAATTGTAATAACCTCAGAGTCACCTATGGACATGGGGGTTGAGCTTTCTCGCTTCGGTGGATCATTTGGAAGCTCGTGTATGGGCAAATCGAATTCGTTTCCAATTCCACTAGCATAAGCCGAGAAGTTCTTCGATGCAGGCCATTCTTTTGTTTCTAATGCGTAGATTATGTGTTGCAAACGAACTTGAATTGCGTATTCTTTGGGCCACTTAACTGCATTATTGAAAAGTTGAGCCACGGTTGTTTCACTGAAGTCAAGTGCGCCTGTTCCTTGACGATCCCGCAGAACAAATGTATCAATTTGTGATAACCGAGAGAGCGGTTGGATGACCTCCAAGTCAGGAAACATCGCTTTCAATTCCGCTGCCTGTTTCGAACACAGATCGGCTTCCTTTGTCACGTCCTTGGCAAGTTTCTCCGGTTCTTTCTTGACTTCCTCTTTGGTTTCTTGTTTTTCCACTCCACTAGCAGCAGTTTCAGGTTTATCATCCACTTTCTCTGGTTCTATTTTTTCTTCTTGGCTTTTCGCTTCTTTCTCTGGTTCTACCTTCACTTGCTGCTCACCATCTTGCTTTTCAACCTCAGACTTGCCCTCAAAGTTTTCAGTTTTGATCAAAGTGAGTTCCACCTTGTTGGCCTCGCCCTTTTTATCCTCTTTTTCCTCCGGTTTTTCTTCTTTTTTCACCGCCACCTTCTCTATTTTCAATGTACCTTCGCCCTTTTCTAACTTAACCAGTATTTCGTTCTTGTCAAACTTTAGTATGTCTTCTGTGCTTTCCAGTTTGATCGCCTCCTTATTCTCCGGGGATTCAGTTGTAACCTTCTTGCGTAGAATTTCTTGGAAAGAAAGTTCAGGATCGTTCAATATGTAATAGTCGGTTCTCCCAAGTCCGTGCCTGAAAATACACATAAAATTTTGAAGCGTTCCTATGGGTTTAAGCAGAAGTCTTACTTCGCAACTCCTAAAAGCAGATCTTTGTCGTGCTTGCCGGGGATCCACCAGTCGGGCATGTCAGCGGAAATCAAACAAACCTTCAGACGTTCGTCTAATTTCGGGTGGGTTATGACTTCCTCTCGTATCCTCGAAAGTAACTCGAGTCTCTCCAGCGTCCTCCTCGCTTTTTCCTCCGAAATGTGCTCGATGGATGTATCGTAGTTTTCCTCGTCCAGTTTCAAGCCCATCTGTTTCTTGCACATGACCACGAAGCTTTTGTAATATTCGGTCAAGTCTTCGTCTGATTTCTTTTCCAACTTTGATAGCTGTTTAAATTTCGTCCAGTCGTACGCCTTCTTTTTCCGGTGGTAGATAATTCCGTAGGATGAGACCACTCTGAAGAAGTCGGCCTCCTCACGTCTCGTCCAACGTTTTGCTATGCACTGGCGTTCTTTCTCGCGCATTGCTTGCTCAAGCTGCTTGCCTTGGCGTTCCATCTTCTGGAAAAATTAGCATCAGTTCCTCTTTTTTTAAGGCGGTTCCCGTCTGTACAAAGCTATGGGATTAGTAATTTGCCGAATGTATTTTATGCAGGTTGTAAAAAATCGCAAAATGTTAAAAGATGTCACTTATGTAAAAAAATATGCGCTGCTTAATTTTATGAGTAGCAATAAAGTCGAGAAGTTAAAAAAATGATATACAGGGTATCCCAATTTGAGTGGCCTATTAAAAGTTTTCGGGGAAAGGAACATATGAATATTCACAAAATTAATACAGTGCCTTAGGAGAGAAGTGATCTTTCAGTTTAAAACATTTTTACTTTTATATTACTTCCTACTATACCGGAAGTCGCCGTTAACTCTCTTATTTTAAATGAAATGCTATATTTTTTATTGCAAATTCCGATTCTACACAGTATTCTAAGTAAAAATTGTTAAGATTTCCCTACACTTAAAAGAAAACCAATAGAAATAGGTAAAGGGAACGCTCTACTACTAATCGATGTAGAAATTGATTCTGTATCTCATGATGGAAAAATATACTGAGTGTTCCATTTACGAAAACTAAGTTTTGGCCAGTTATACATATCAAAGTTCGACACCATATTTAGACTTTTTCAGAGATAACTGGGATATGAACTGAAAGGTTGAACATCATTCACTCAACCGCCAGGCAACTTGAATCTTGAAATTTGATAGATACACTCTCATAAATGAAAGGTTACTGAAATGAGTTTTTAAGAAATTTGAAGATACAGTCGAAGTTCCATAACTCGAACTGCCAAGGGACCTGAGATTTAATTCGAGTTAAAGGACATGGGTGCGTACACTAATGCTTAAAAGTTTCGAAATGAAAAGCAATAAAATCGTTCGAATTTGAACCTTATTGAAACGGGCTTAATATATTTCGAACCTTAAGGAACAGAGACACTTTCTCCGCACCCCGATAGGAGGGTTGTTTACTTAGGTCCTATATTAAACCCCGGCCGGTGCAGATGTTTATGGTTTGTTGAATTTCGTTGCCAGTATTTGGTTCCGAGTATTTATTGAGGCGACGCGCGGTTGCGAACGCGGACGCGGTGGCGAATTTGTTTGTTCTCTTTTGCTTTAACTTAAAAATTGAACAAAAATGTTTTTTTTTTAATTAGAATATTTTATATTGTTAAATAACAGGATTTCAGATCATATTATAAAGACATATAAATGTTACATTGCTATAAAGGATCGACGATGTTAATTAATCTGAAAAATTATAATTATACCAAATTTCTGCGTTTATACACTTCTGGTTTGTTTGACTTCACTAAAATCTTATTCGTTTGTAGTTTGTGTATGTTTTTCTGTGGATTCTAAAATTTTCATTACGAGAAATACATAAATAGATTTTTAGTAAATATGAAATACAGGGTGATTTATTAGCTCACCGACAAGCTTTGCCATACGGAAAGCTCATATAATTTTAAGAAAATAATAACAATTAGGACATATGTTCGATTTTATTTATTTTTAAGTAAATAGAAGACCTCACAATTTTGATTCTAGTTATTTTGTCCCGTTCCTCTGTACAGCTGTTTCAGTCCTATTTGGGGCTTCGTCAGCAGAAGCGATCGCAGGATGTCGCTATTTAAGCGGTTTCTATTATGCTATTTAAGCATTTCCGTTATATTTTACATTTTTTCACGTCATCTTTATTTTATAAATGTTAATATATTGATATTTTCAATTCAATTTTATCATACACGTCTTATTCACATGTCAAGAAACCTATTCATGTAAAATATTTTCGACATCAAGAAAAATTATGTTTCATTTTACCGAACCTCTGTTTTATGATACCCTTTTTTTCTTTGTGATAAAGAGATATCACGTATAAAAACCTATGACTTTTATGCTGTTATGTTTTTCTGCGGATCCTAAAATGAAGCATCTATACATACCGTGACTTATTTTATTAACTCTAAACATAAAAGGTAAATATTCCCAGGTTCAGTTATAAAAAAAAACATGTCAATGCATGGCAGAATATGCAAACAAGTTTCAATAAAACAAATATGATGTTAATGTCAGTTATGAATGTCATGAATTATGTCTGAAATATTAAAAAAAAATACTATGAAAGAATTTGATAATCGTTTGGCATTAGTATTTAAAACGTGAAGGACATTTGAAACAGTTAAAATGTTTTTACTAAAAATAAGTGTTATTATTTTTTCTAAAATTGACCATAGGGCAGGTTTTTTTTGTTGTAAATATATACTTGAATTATTGTTTTGTTAATTTTTACTTTAGTTTTGTTTTTACTTGTAATAAGTTTTTCGTTGTTCTCAATAATAAAGTCTTGAATACTTTTTCCAGTGTATGTTATTCTTTTTTATACGGTATCATATAAGATTGTAAGAATTTACAGTGAAATAAATTTAAAATAACTTAATTTCATTTAAATAATAAGTTTACTGATGATACTTATTGATCGAGTAATTAACTCATTAAAATTATTCAGAATCATACAAATTTAGGAAACTTAACAAATATAGTATTAAACTCCTAGAATATAGAATGATATGTGTGATACTTAAAAATTGCAATACTTGCGTTAAAAATAATATACATATTTCATTCTAAGCCACAGAGGAAAAAATAATATTCTTCTTTTTAGTTTCTTCTCAAATCTGACATTAGTAAAATAAGTTGAAAAGTTCATCCACAAAGTTTGGCAGGTTTTGATTAATCTAGAAGTTAAGAGAAAATGATTAAATCGTATAACATTTATTTTGTGAAAATATGTGAATGATTTTTGAGTATTTGAAAAAATATATAGAATGAACTAGATTATTTAAATTTGTTTCTTATTATAATAATATAAATGCTAAGAAGTTCTGCTCAACAAAGCTATTAATTAGTTGCAAAACATATGTGTATTTAATGAAACTAGAAAGTTAAATTTAATTAACGAAAAATAACAGATTTTATTTTATGGACTTATTTAATTTCAATTGCCAAAGTTTCAGAAATTTTAATTTCATAATGCACACATTATTTACTACACATGTTATAATATTTAGAAAATAAATTTTGTTAAATTTCTTATCCATCCAACTACAATGAAAGTCTTTCTAACAGATTATTCAAGTTGGTTGAATAAGTTCGCATCTGTGTTAAATCGCTGTGTTTGCGATGACCGGTTTTATTATCGGGGTAGCAGGTACGGTTGTAAAAGCTATAAGGATCATAACTGCAAAGCATAAAATTTCTTACTGCCAGTGGCATGTCTCGTACTCCGAAAACTTTATAGCAGAAGTGTACCATACATATTCAATCATATTTTGTATTTATTTACATATTTTATTAAGAAGTAAAAAAAGAACATGTAAACAATAGTATACACACATTAAAATTTAATATAATAAACGTGGATAATGTACTTGCTGGTATTTTATATTCCTCAGCAATGTTTTTCTTTTTGACACCAATTTCGACTTATTTTTAATTTCAAGCTTTTGTTGAACTGTAAGACTTTTAAATTGATGGAAATTTATATGTACGTAAAGACAATACGACCAAATTAATTAAAACACTAAACTCAAGAGTCTCAGATCTGAAGAAGGGGTCTCCCAGAAGCAGCGCCGCTGGAAACATGAAAAGGTGGGAATTTGTCGTAAAAATTCGAATTATACAGCTTTGTGAATCCTTTCTTCGTCAAATTTATTTCGAGATACAGAAATTTGAGATAAAGAGCGAAAAATCAATGCGAAACGCTATAGAAAAATTCGAGTTATAGGAGTTCCGAGTTAGGGAGCTTTGACTGTATCTTAAAAACCATTACATTTAAGAATAGGGAAGTCTTAACAATTTTTACGTAGAATAATATGTAGAATCGGAATTTGATAAGAAAGTGATTTCCGACATAACCGGAAGCGATATAAACGTGAAGATATCTTAGTCTGAAAGATCACTTCCTCCTAGGGCAGTGTATTAATTTTCAGAATGTTTGTATGTTCCTTTTTTTGAAAACTTCTAACCACTCAACCAAGGAAATACCTTAACTTTTTATTTATTTTTAAAAAATATATACAGGTGTCCCAACAGTCTGTTCTCGGGCTATATTTCAGTAACTATTGATACTAAGATACAAAAAAAAAAAAAAATCAAACATATTTCTTTTAAATTTTAGAGACCTATAACATTAAATTATTTTATCTATACAAGCTGAATCAAAACACTAGTACTGGATGCAACTTTTTTTTTATTTCAAATGATACAGCTTATACCGAGTGTTTGAAAATTGCTAGTATGTACAAAAAAAATTTGTAATTGGTGATGGTGAGTTGAAGTTATTGGAAAAAAAATTCTAATAAAAATCCTTTAATTTTCCAGATAATAATTACCAAAAATTTGGCCAAAATTGTTGTTGCACCACTGAGTTGGTTAATAAATTAAGTTCACTACAAGAACTGCTTACAGCTGAAACTAATTAATTGCTGAAGTTCTAACAAAGCTATTCAAAGTGTAATTTTCATCTAAAGTAACTTGAACTCTATCAACCCTTCAATTAATTTTCAACATCTAATCGAAATCCAACGCAAATGTTTTGCATTGAAAATGTTTTAAACAATAGTATTACTTTTATTGTTTTTAATTTAATCATATACGATTGCATATTAAAAAAAATGAGATAAGTGTTTCCAAAGATCAGATAGAAATAATTAGCAGGTATTCAACAGTTTTCAAAATATCGATTAAATTTTGAAAATAAATTGAAGCACCAAGCAATTCCTGTAGAGAACTTATGTTCTCGGATTATTTATAAGAGTTAATACGTCCTTCAGATGTAATAAATAAACGTAATTGTGCCCTTTCTTTTTATCTTTTTTTTGAAAAATGGATCTTGTGAGAAGTTCTTAACGTCGGTTGAACAACACTTTTAAATGATTTTTCATTTTTGTTTCCTAAATTAATAATATGTCCACGGTGGGTTCACAAGAGGAAAAACTTTTTTACTTTTGAGTTTTCGAAAAAGAAAATCATTCTCCGTAAAAGTTTTTGCTCGTCTTAAAATCCCCAAAAACATTATCGGAAACGATTAATTCATTTTATAGGTGTTTCCATTTTTTATGAAAATCCAAAAATTTCTAGTAAAATCATGTTAGCCGGTATTCGGCTTTTCGCACAGGCACATGAGGCGCGCGCCCGGGACCTCTTAAATCAAGAGGGCCTCAAATCTCAAATCTAAAAGAATTGTTTCAACATTTTCATTTAAACGTTACTTAAAATGTGTTATAGAATTGCAATCGAAATGGTTAGAGCTGGATCTTGGGACATACCTTGGCCATGACATTGGAATCTTGAAACATACCTTGGCCATGACATTGGAATCTTGAAACATACCTTGGTCATGGCATTGGAATCTTGAAACGTACCTCAGGCACGGTATAAGTGCCATACTAAACTAATGGCGTTATTTGTTACTATTTTCAGGTTAGTGAAGTAAATATACAGTAAAAATGTGCACATGGAATGCACTCTGTAATGATCCCGAAAATATTTGGAGAGGGGGGCCTCAAAATTAGATTGCGCCTGGGACATCTCAACTGCTAAATCCGCCACTGAACATCGTTAAAATTAAAGACGTCGCTAATTTTTGAAAGTTAAACATCGCAATACTTTTAATGAGCTGTCAACTTGCGTTGCTAGAAATCTGTTTTAACGACTGCACTGGCGAGTTCTTGCGCTAACTTTTCACTACTGTGGGAAATCAATAGCAATTGAGTGAATTAGCGATGTTACGAAACGTTAACTGTTAGCGACAAGAATGGGCTCGTTTAACATTTTTTTAAATTTTTTTTATACATAAATATATAAGAGTGGCTAATTTCTAAGAAAAAAAATGTTTGGAGTGTTCTAAATGTCAAAAAAAAATAAAATTATAAAGTTACGTCAAATTCAAACGCATTGCGGCCATATTGTGACGTCATTGCATATGTGCTGTTATACGTTAAATGTGATTAAAAGTGACGCGTTAAAAGTGATTGAGTTGATATTTTACTACACGTTCACAACATTATATGGAATTATTTTAATTTATCTACATGTTAAAAAGTTAATTAGGTATATTTAAAAATAAGGAAATATTGTATAAACCGGACCGATGTTCGTTCGGTCCTCGACGCTGTGGATGCCTTGACTTATAAAGTTTGTTCATCTCTTGCACTAGTTTGCACTCAGAGCATTTGTATCTTGTTCTAACCTCATACGTTAATACGAGATGAAGATATTTTCAGTGCAAACTAGTGCAACAAACGAACAGATTAGAGTTGTGTCGTTCACGAACGAATCGTTCATATTATTAGTATTCGTATTATTAGTATGAACGACTCAAATGATTCGTTCTTAAAAAACCGAACGAACGAATCTTTGAGTCGGTGAACGATATGAACGAGATGAATAAAAGAACAGATCGGGTCGCTCGCCGTATTTATTATATCGATTACCGTCGTACACACTTCTTTTAAATAATAATTACATTTTCCTTTATTTATATGAAAAACACTAAATTATTTCCAACCAACACTTCTTTTACGCTCAGATTTAATTTTCAAATAATCTGACTGAGATTTGACAGAAAATTTAAATTGTTTAAAAATCTTCACTCACAGCCTACCTGAACATTGTAAATATTATTGAAAAAATTAAATTACAATACATGAAAACAAGAGGTGAAAAATGCACGAATAAAATTGGAAGCTACGGTGCAGCGTGATTCGTTCATTTCGGTCATCTGAATCAAATCGTTCGTTCGTGAACGAACGAAATGAACGAATCTTTACTCAAAAGATTCGTTCGAAACAACTGAATCGTTCGTGAACGACACAACTCTACTACGGATTTGTGAACGCGCCAATCTGAACTTTTTTAAAAGGTGACAAAATTTAAACTCGAATATCTCTTATCATAATTTTTTTGCTGAAATTTTTTTTTACAGAATTTAGTTTTTGATCTGAAACATTATATCTGTGTTTTTAAAATTCAATAAACGGGCCCATTGGAATTGGGCTGATTGTCAATTAAAGTTACTAATTTATGTGAAGGCAAGAATACCAATTCTAGAGCGTATTTATTTCACTAAACGTTAGGAAATTTCAACAGTTTGTCATAAAATACAAATTCAGACGATTTTTTAAAATTCCGTAACTAAAAAAAATTGATTCAAAAATTTTTATTTTAAGGCCGCTATTAGAAGAACATAAAGGTTCATGTTAAGGACAACGCTACTATTTTGCCAATGATTTACGTAGTATCTCGCTTATCTTTACAATGAAGAAGCGCCGATTTAAACATTTATTCCAAGCTCTTAATGAGGGCAGAAATTTTTTTTAATATCAGCTGACGTGACTACTAAGAAAAACTGAATTTTAAAGTTTTTCGAGTATCAACCGGAATTTACTAGGTTTTTTACTAAGTAAAAACTTTTATAAAGACAATGACTTCTTAAAAACTCAAAAATAAAAAAAAAACTTTCTTAATGTAAACTCAATCCACAGTGTGTGTAATTTGATTGATACTATTACAACACAACGATACGATATTTCAAAATATCGATACTTTTCTGCGGAGTATCGTATGGTATCGTTTCTATTAAAAAAGCATCATTTGGTACATAGTAGGGATACCGATACCCGATAAATTTACTACCCGGGTACCCGTTATTGATACCCGGGTAGTTACCCGTTACCCAATAAGTACCCGTTACCCGATAAGTACCCGGGTATCCGATAAGTATCCGATATCCGACAACTACTTGGCCATTCGATAAGTATCGACTAACAATTAAAAAAACCAGTATAGAATTATCTGAAGTAATTGATGCTCATTCGAGCAAAAAATGTTAATGTAGGTCACATCAGGCAAAATGAAATGAAGACTACTTGGTTGTTTGGCAGTTTCGGAATATCGGGTAACGGGTAATTATCGGGTATCGGGTAACGTGTATCCAAAAAGAAGAACCGGTTCCATCCAAATAAACAGGATACCCGAGTACTCGGGTACCCGTCGTTATCCCTATTACATAGTATCTATACTTCAGGTAAAATATGCATCCTTATATATACGTGGTAGGTCTGCTTTAGTTGTTGTCTGTGGTTAAAGTTAACTATGATTTTCATTTAAAAAACAAAACTTAAGTTCGTACACGTATCTCGGCATATCATAAACCTTTCATAAGATTTAATTAAGAAACCATGAGCTACGTTAAAAATCGAATAAAAAAACGTCCGTATAATTTTTTGCTATCTTTAAAAGCAAGGAAGCTATTCGCATTTGAAACTTTGATGAATTTTTTGTTTCTCGACTATACCGGCTGCTTCAAATTGGGTGTGCACTGAAGGGATCTCCTAAACCGTAAGAGATACAAATTTGGTTAAATGGAAGAAAAGTTGCACGAATCAATCCCTAATTCGTATCCATTGAGAGAATGATTTTTTCCTCATTTCTTCTTGAGTTATTAATAAAAATGTGAAAAAATCGATTTTCTTTTTCTCTCTGTATCTCTTTTATTATACTTAATTTTGAAATTCTGATTTAACTTTCTACAGGCACTTTTTGATTCTGCTTCGAATAAGAGTAATAGAATTGAAGTCAAACGTTTCGTCTTCCCACGACCATCATCAGTTTCGATTTTTTAAATACAACTTATGTCTTTTTATTGCTCTATTCGATAGCATTTTTTTCTCCTGATTACAATGATATATCACACTTAGTAGTTGATATTAATTTGAAGCTTAAATAATTCAGATTTTATATGAAAATTTTATTTAATACATAATTTCAAATTTTTTGTTCCTTTTCTTATCTTTTTATTATTCTAGTCGAAAGCATTTTTTCTTTTGATTTCAGTGAGTATAATACATAATACCTTTTTTTCAAGTAAAGTTGGAATATGACAAAAAAACTGATATCGCTTCGTCATGTTTTTCTTAATAAGTAAATTTATTCCTAACCTTTTATTTTATTTGTTAAGTATTAGCAACAACATTCAGTTGTCGGAAGAGGAAAAGTCAATAAATATTGACTAAGTGATATGAGGTGGTTAACACAAACCAAATAAACATCAGTATAAACATATTAAATTACAAGAACAGAATAAATAAGTTGAATAAAAATTATAGACGAAGAACATGACTCTGTGAAATAAATAAAGTGAAATAAATAAATTAAAGTAAATCCTCGAAATGTCCTCCACTGCTTTCAAGACACAGATTCAAAACATTTCTGTAAGAATCACACCTCATATCATTTAGTCAATATTTATTGACTTTTCCTCTTCCGACAACTGAATGTTGTTGCTAATACTTAACAAATAAAAAAAGAGGTTAGGAATAAATTTACTTATTAAGAAAAACACGACGAAACGATATCAGTTTTTTTGTCATATTCCAACTTTACTTGAAAAAAAGGTATTATGTATTATACTCACTGAAATCAAAAGAAAAAATGCTTTCGACTAGAATAATAAAAAGATAAGAAAAGGAACAAAAAATTTGAAATTATGTATTAAATAAAATTTTCATATAAAACCTGAATTATTTAAGCTTCAAATTAATATCAACTATTAAGTGTGATATATATCATTGTAATCAGGAGAAAAAATGCTATCGAACAGAACAATAAAAAGACATAAGTTGTATTTAAAAAATCGAAACTGATGATGGTCGTGGGAAGACGAAACGTTTGACTTCAATTCTATTACTCTTATTCGAAGCAGAATCAAAAAGTGCCTGTAGAAAGTTAAATCAGAATTTCAAAATTAAATATAATAAAAGAGATAGAGAGAGAAAAAGAAAATCGATTTTTTCACATTTTTATTAATAACTCAAGAAGAAATGAGGAAAAAATCATTCTCTCAATGGATACGAATTAGGGATTGATTCGTGCAACTTTTCTTCCATTTAACCAAATTTGTATCTCTTACGGTTTAGGAGATCCCTTCAGTGCACACCCAATTTGAAACAACCGGTATACCATGAAAACAGTAGGAAGTAAAAAATGTTCGATTTAGGCCCGGTCTTTTTATATCATTGATTTATTCCCATAGTTACAATTATAGAGACAACTGTTTCTATAGCGTGTCTCTAAACCTATGTCTTTATTTGAAACTACAAATAGTGGTCAAGAAAAGAAGCAAAATTTGTTATACAACTATTGATCAGATTGTTTGAGGGTCGCTGAATGCAGCTTAAATGTTCCGGCGGAGTTTGGTTTTCAACTATTCTTCGACGTTCGAGGCTATAAAGTCATAAAAACGCAGACCATGACCTAATGCAGAGATATTGTACTTAAAGCAGGTCAAGGATCGTGTTTTTTGTTAATTTTAAAAGTAAATAAATTTTGTAACTAGGTAAGTTCTTAATAGTTTTAAATATTATGTGCGTGTTGCATTGATTGATGATTAGTTTTGTGCTAATCCGTACTTTAACAGTTAAATTAAAAAAAAAATCTATTTAAAGGCGATCGAAAAACTGTAAATTCTTACATCATATTAATCTATAAATTGCCAATATTTATTATTTATTTTACTTAAGTATTTGTACATCAAAAATAAATTTGTTTCTTTATTAAAACTTCGAATGAACGACGAAATAAACGTCTGCCCTAGGTGAGAGCTTTTATGTCTTTGTGATTTAAGCTGACATAGAAATTCAAGTTCAATATTATCCTTATAAAAACATGTGTTTTTTGTTGGAATGTAAATAATTAATAAAATAGTTCGATTAAGAGCTAGCGAAGTTATTCAATCACTTATTTTGAACCCATAGATTATTGTGTTTACTGGCAATCTAATTTATTTAACTTTCCGTTTTTACAATAGGAAGTTTCTGCTGTTGCAGTACTTATTCTGCAGCTATTAGTGCGATAATTAAAAAATAATTTCACGCATTTTCAACGTAGTTACAAAACTAGCGTACGAAGATATTTAATTACTTCAGCAAAATTCTAACGAAGATTAGGTACTCGTTTTCAACATAATTGTTATTGTCTATTACAATGAAGTGCGTAAACAAATATTCTTACTTATCGCATGTTGAAAATACAAATAAACATGCCGATGTCTGCAAGTCGGACTCATATTCGTATACAATCAGACTTTAACCGAGTTCTTCTAAACGTAAATAAAAAGTTTTATTGCTGTTTATTGCTTTTATCAGAAAAAATGCTGAAACAAGTCGTAAACCAAGCAGAGGTTTCAAAACAGAGGGACTGTGCTTGTTTGTGATAAGTCAGTTTTTCATTTTTGGGCAAAAAATTTCAGATTTGGAGAATTCATCTCTTATGTAATGAAGAACATACAGTTTCATTTAAAGACAGAGGCTTTGAGACACCCTGTACAGTAATTAATCAACGGTCAAAATTAATCAGAGATGAAAACACCGGACCTTAATCATTCAGATTAACATAAAAAGTAGACCCAATATTGGGTGCTCAGTTTCTTTTCTATTTCCATTATTAACATTCAGAACACCATTAAAAATGGGACACCTGTACGTACAATTTAATAATCAAACCAACTGCTGTAACATAAGCGAGTGCTTCGCAACACTTGTGATTTTCTTTTTTTTTTTCATATACATCACACACTTGACTACAAACTTACCTGCAATCATTAAAATCAAGAATTGCAATAGTTTTTGTTATTATGTTAATTACATGAACAGATAGAGCTACATCACGAAACAATAAAAGCAAATAAAACAATTACTAACCAGAAGATAGAGTGCCAGTTGCTGGAGGTCCCATCCAGGGATACCGAGTGAAGTGGCATCTCGTGCTTCGAGTTGTTGCGAGACCTGAGCCAGGGCAGCCAGGGGATTTGTAAGGGCGGACTCTATCGAGGGCTGCACAGTGCAAACTACATTCTACCCGAACAGCCAAAGACGCACATGCACATCAGTGCATATGAAATGATGTATGATGTAGTGAGTTTCGATGCCATTTTTGAAAATAACACATCACTAAATGCCTATTTTCAATATGGCACGCTGAACAGTTAAAACACATGTTTATAACCTATCGGCTGTTTTGATTATGAACGCGAAGTATAAATGAAAATTATGAAACAGTAATATGACGAATACAAATTCTACAATAACAAAAACGGAAATTACAGAAAGCACAGACAGGGTATAAAGCAGTTTTAAAAAAACTGACAACTAAACATAATAAATGAAACAAGAAGCTTGCAATTTATTATGTATTGAGCAATCCTTAGGTCGACAGTAATTTCTTATTCAGTTCAGAATATATTAATACAGTCTGTAAAATATTTTCAGGCTACATATTTTTGATCATATGTTTATTATATTTATTTATTTAGTTATTTATGATTGTAGTGGATCCCTCGAGCATCGTCTGGAAAGCTGCTTCAGTCCTATTTGGAGCCTCGTCAAGAGAAGTTTTGCTCGAGATTTCCGCTGCAAAGTTATGAAAAGTAGCGACATGCTCCGATCGCAACTTATAAAATTGACGCAGAATATTTTTGTTCCAAGAATAAGTATGACTACCTTTCTTTTTTTTAACCGAGTCATTTTTTAAACTAACACTAAATAAGAGATTGCTGCCAAACTAAAGGGTCGCCCTGTACAACCGTGATCATCATAATTAATGCTGAACTGAGAACTGGCTAGCAGATGAATGGACCTTTACCGTTATTACACACGTCGAGATATTCTTGCGCTTATACAGTGGCTTTTTTAACATAGGATTTATATGCTAAAAATTCCACCTGTTAACTTATGTTTTGCTAAAAATTTTAAGCAAATTTTAGTTTCTAATAGCAATTAATTACACACGTTGTTACAAAATACACATTACCAGAATGAGAGGTGTGTTATTAATTTAAATATTTTAATATTAAAAGTTAAAATTATTAACGAGCAAATACGAATCCAGTAAGTCAAAAATTAATTCGCCACACAGACATTTTAGACGACAATGAATAATTTCTTTAACGTTTTGACGTCTGCACAACGCGTTTGCACCGCGGATTTTCTAAATAAATAATTTAATAAATCCGAGTCGTGAATCGACTTTTTGGATATGATCTGTCATCCATTTCCAACCATGAACGTGCATATTATTACTAGAGAGCGGAAACTCGTACATGATGATGACGGAGGGGAGGCGTAGGGGTTGGCAATCACGCGCTTTCGCGTTCTAGTCTTCAATGTATCGTAGTAGGAAGCGTAAGTAACATTTGGCAAGATACAGGGGCCGATTATTCGCTTAATACTTCTTTCTTGAGTTTATTCTCGGATATGCTAAATAAAGACAATCGGAATTTGATAAAACTATATTTTACTTTAAAAACGCAGTTTAACGATACACGTCTCAAAAATGAAACAACAATATATTAAAGAACAAGTTTCATAAGACGTGATTTTAGCGCATGCGACCAGTTTTAGAAAACGAGTCGAAGACAAGTTTTCTAAATGGATAAGTGCGCCAAAATGTCATATGACATCGCATTTGGTGCGCAGACATCTAATTTTTTTTTTTAAATTGGCTTTATTTTGTAATGTCACATGGGGAATTTTTGTTTTGTTGATGGCGGTTGGTGAAATTGATTGACGCTTAAAATAATTTCAAACAAATGTCAGCTTAGAGGCCATGTTTATAATTATACACTGTGTCCATATTTCGATGCTCACCATTGGCATCTCGGTTATTAGATGACATAGAGCAACGGTTAAATGGGGAATGTTTTGCAGAATTCAATGCTCGCAACAAATCTCATTTCAAATTCACCATAACTTTTTTAAATTTTAAGATAATTTAAGAAAACCAAAATTTGACGATTTCAATATTCCTTAATAAGTCGATAACACCTGTTGTGACCTCTTCTAAACTTTTACGTTGTTCAGACACTTTTTTAAGATAAAGTTTTTGATGCAAGATGAAACCTCCGATTATCATTTGTTTTCAAGTTATTAACGCTAATTTTTGTTTTTCATATGGTACCCATATTAGGTTTTTGGTTAGTTAGATAGTCTTTAAAAAGAGCTTTTCAACGATGTATAACATACCCGAAAAATTTTTATTTTTAGGGGAGATATTAACAAAAACATACATTAATCCCTCATGAAATTAGTAGGCTATGAAATTAAACACTCAATACTGTAAAATAGCGAAACGATATTGACGTAACAGATATTTGGAACTACTAACAAACGAAAAATACCTGCTTCGAAACAAATTATTAATCCTGACGACATGCAGAACATCTGGTTCCAGCAGGATGGTTACCTGGCCCATAACAGTCGTGACGTACATTTTTTGAGAGAAAACTTTAATGAGAGTGCTTTCCAATAATGGACCAGTACAATTGTTTGTGAGATTGCTCGACCTTACCCCCCTGGACTTTCATTTATGGGGTACCACTAAAAACGAAGTATTTAATTTTGCACTGCCAACAGCTCGCGAAATTTCAGAACAAAGAATTCTGGATGTGCTTAGATCATTAAACGAAAACACACTTTGTAGTGTCTGAAACTCTGTTAGAATAAGGTGTCAGAAGTGTGTGGAACAGAATGGTCGTCATATTGAACAGTTTCTTTAAGTCAACCTGAACTTTTAGTATATTTTCTTTACTTTTTTTTTCTTTTGTGGCTTTTATTATCATTTCGCTATTTTACAGCATACTTAGCATATCTTTCAGCTTTTTCGTCGGTGATTAATTCCATAGCCTACTAATTTCATAAGAGATTAATTTATGTTTTTGTTAATATCTCCCCTAAAAATAAAATTTTTCGGGAATGTTATACATTGTTGAAAAGCTTTTTTTAAAGACTATCTAACTTTATCTTAAAAAAGTGTCTGAACAACGTAAAAGTTTAGAAGAGGTCACATCAGGTGTTATTGAGTTATTGAGGAATATTGAAATCGTCAAATCTTGGTTTTCTTAAATTATCTTAAAATTTAAGAAAATTATGGTGAATTTGAAATGAGATTTATTGCGAGCATTGAATTCTGCAAAACATTCCCCATTTAACCGTTGCTCTATGTCTTCTAATAACCGAGATGCCAATGGTGAGCATCGAAATGTGGACACAGTGTATATATTGTAAGCTTGTATGTTTTTGTAATTTAGGATGCTAGAAAATAGAGATAATTTCAAACAAGTATGTATAACTTGGAGGTAGGATATTATTTGTAATTTAATATTTGAAGAAATCTGGCAGCGTATGTTGCCACCAACCTGACGAAACAAAATTTCAGGTGCTTTAATACTCTACTTTATGAAACCCAAATGACTCATTTGAGTTTCATAATGCGGCCTACTGAGGCCGCATTTTTTATAGCATTTATAAATATTGTAAACATGTTGATACTGCCGAAGATTATTATTCTTACATTATTTTTTATTACATCGGCATTGTTTTTATTTAGAATAACAGTTAAATCTTATTTTGTGTTAATATAGAATTACTTTCATTTTATTTGGGCTTTGTAACTTTATTCAGAATACTGTATTAATAGAAAATTAAATGAAACTGTTATCCTAAATAAAAACAATGCTGATTTAAGAAAAAATAAACTCAAAAGAGGAATATTAAGCGTAGTCGGCTGTACGCCTTTACACGCTTCGATGGATTCAAGACTGCTAATTCAAATCAAATCAACGCAGACATGAAAGTGCGATCACACCCCCACCACCACCTCCTGCTGATCCTTTCCAGCTACATCATGTACCAGGTTCCGTTCTCTGATTATTACCAATTGGCCAGCGTTATAAAAAACAGGTAGAAAGTTCAACTAACCAGTGAAGTGAACGATATCAGCAAAGAACAGACAGTTTTTCTTTTACGTGCGGTAAGCTTCTTCTGGGCTGATACCAGTACAATCTCCGAGAAGTTGGTTCGGGTTACACTGTTTACGCGGTTCGGAAAAACGTAAACGCAAATTTAAATATTCCGGAGGCCAAAACAAGAATGGAAGTGGATGGCTACTCGACTGACGACAACACGAAAAAAAGAAGAAGAGAAATCGTTGAAGAAACTTTTAGGAAAAGCAAAAGAATCCCAAGAACACCGCCAAAGAGGTAAACAGAAGCTACCGATGAGAAATTGGATAAGCTAATGAGTGTGTACACTGTGTTTCATAAAAAAATGTTCCATCCCGTAGCGACGTTATTTATGATCCGATTTTAATGAATAAAAAAACGAAACAAATGTATTTTAAAACGGCCCTAATTTTGATTTTTTCTAATGTTATCTTCATTATCTATCGATAATCAATTCTTTTTTCAAATGGCTGCCTATACCGGGTGTCCCGTGCCATGTGCTCACCCCTCTAGAATCTTTATTTATTAATCGATTAACCTGAATTTTGGAGACAATTAACTAAACAAAAAATGGAATTTTCCGACATACTGATAGTCGTCATAGGACTTCGGGTTTTGCCGGAAGTGATATCAACTTTCTTATTTTAAATGCAACACCCTATATATTTTTAAATATTTGAAATTTACGGATCATTATGATTCCAAATACATATCGATTGTTAATTTTGGTTTCCATTACAACGAAAAAAAAACTTTTATTTTTCAATCTAGAAAGCTATGAATCGCATTTTTTCGATCTAATGCGATCAAGTGTTTCGAGAAAATCACTCCTTTGATGGTATTTTGATTTTTAACATTTTTACAGTATTTGAAATTTTCATTAGCTCTTA
Source organism: Prosopocoilus inquinatus (assembly GCA_036172665.1). NCBI lineage: Eukaryota > Metazoa > Arthropoda > Insecta > Coleoptera > Lucanidae > Prosopocoilus > Prosopocoilus inquinatus. The sequence continues at coordinate 52,557,882 of CM069874.1, forward strand.
ACTCATTTTTTTCGATAGAACCTCATGTGTTTCTTAGCTTAGTTCAACATAACATTTTTTTCTGAGTATGCTGATACCAAATACGTCATATTTTCTTTGAGAGTCATTTGAAATACAGGGAGTGTAAAATTTCAATTAGATATGCTCTACTTTAAATTATTTTCAAAGAAAATATGACGTATTTGGTATCAGCGTATTCAGAAAAAAATGTTCAGTTGAACTAAGCTAAGAAACAAATGAGGTTCTATCGAAAAAAATGAGTTAAGAGCTAATGAAAATTTCAAGTACTGTAAAAATGTTAAAAATCAAAATACCACCAAAGGAGCGATTTTCTCAAAGCATTTCATGGCATTAGATCGAAAAAATGCGATTCATAGCTTTCTAGATTGAAAAATAAAAAAGTTTTTTTTTTTTCGTTGTCGTGGAAACCAAAATTAACAATTGATACGTATTCGGACTCGCAATGATCCGTAGATTTTAAATATGTAAAAATATATAGCGTGTTCCATTTAAAATAAGAAAGTTGATGTCACTTCCGGCGAAACCGGAAGTCCTATGACGACTATCAGTATGTCGAAAAATTCCATTTTTTGTTTAGTTTATTGTCTCCAAAATTCAGGTTAATCGATTAATAAATACAGATTCTAGAAAGGTGAGCACATGGCGCGGGACACCCGGTATGTTTTTAGCCTTAATCCAGTTGAACATTATTTTCTAAATCGAATGAAGTATTGAAAATTATTATTTGGTGCGCAATTAATTGGAAAAATTAATAAAATTATTATTAACATAATGAATGAAATTTTTAAGCTGGCCCTGGAAATTTACAACAATAAACGACAAATGTTTAACCGTAATTTTAAAAATATTTATAGTTTTCATATTTGTTATTATTCCTTGTAAATTGTAAAATTTTGTAAGAATACCAACAGGCAAAATAGTAGACAACAATCAACTAAATGATATGTGCGAAATGTATGTTGAATATAATAAAAATCGTAATCAAGTATTGCGGCTTTACATTCAGCGTTTCCCTGATAAAGAAGCTTCAGACTCTTGAAAGTTCGTAAGACTCGAGAAAAATTTGAGGCACTATGGAGCGTTAAAGATCCCAAAGCAAAAGCAGCGCAGATTTGATGAAAATATTGAATTAATGTTTTTTCGTGTTCAAGAAAATCCGTGGACATCAACTCGAGAAATTGCAAAGGACATTGACCGATCAAATCGAACTGTGCACGCAATTCTAAAGCACAAATTTAAATAATTAAGGAGAAGGAGTTATTTTCTAACACTTAAATATGCTACAAGGCGATCAACTTTCATACAGAAGAATTATTTGGTCTGATGAGTGCACATAACGAAGGAATAATAACAATAATTAAAACTATAAATATTTCTAAAATGACGGTTGAACAACATTTGTCGTTTGTTGTTGCAAATTTCCACGGCTGACTTGAAAATTTCATTCATTATGTTAATAATATTTTTATTAATTTTTCCAATTAACTGCGCACCAAATAATAATTTTGAATACTTCATACGATTTAGAAAAAAATGTTCTACTGGATTGAAGCTAAAAAAATATAGGAAGCCATTTGAAAAAAAAAGTTGACAGTCGATAGATATTGAAGATAACATTAGAAAAAAAAAACAAAATTAGAGCCATTTTAAAATACATCTAAGTCATTTGTTTCTTTTTTTTATTCATTAAAAACATAAATAAAGTCGCTATGGGATGGAACAATTTTCAGGACACACCACCCGGTATAAACAAAACGTGAATCCGATAGAAGATTTGGTAACAGAGGTGAAAGAAATGAGAAAGAAACTGTACAGAGCGAAGATAGAAGAAGTCTAAAGAGAAAATAAACTGAAGGAAGAAAACGCTGTGATGAAAAGGGAATTAAAAGAAATAGAAGAAAGAATAGAGAAGATATGAAATTACGCAAGAATAAAATTATTGTAACTGGATTATCAGTTGGTACCAATGCTGGAGAAACATCGAAAATGGCCATGTCTAATTTCTTAGAGAAACACTTAGGAGACAATAGGAGAAAATTGAAAAAATAAAGTAGCGTTCATGAAAAATAAAAGTAAATTAGGAAATATCACAGACATGAAAGTATACATAAATAATGATAACACGAGAACTGAACGACAAATTGAGATGATTAGAAAAAAAAGGATAAGGAAGAAAGAAGTAAAGTACAGATAGGATATAAGCAGATGTACATGAAGAAGTGGAATGGATTTGGAACGGACACCAGAAATCTCCTAAACAAGAAGCTAACATACGACTCAACACGAACACGGAAATGGAAACGAACCTGGCAAGGAAAAGAAAAGACTAACTCCACCAAAATGCGGAGGAAAATATTAGCAATAATAAATATTAAGACGGGAACACAATATACAAGATGTTCTTTTATTGTGTGCAAATAAAGAAACCTCAGTATATGCACAGGAAATGCTACTTTTTGTGCGTGGTAACCACATAGCTAAAAAATTTCGGAGGGACCACTTGTTTGGAACTGTTGAAATATGCGAGAAAGAAATGCAAGTAAGGTCGCAACGCCTTCCTATAGTCGACACCGACACCACGCTGAGTTCCGCATTCAAACCCATTTCGTAGCGTTTCGTAATAATAATCAATAACCACTGATATCGTTTAGTAATTGTTTTATTTAAAATTTTAATTCACTCGGGGAATTAATGTTACATTTATTTAAATACTGCCCTACCTTAAGCGCGTCAATCGAAGAGGCGGCCGGCGTTGTAAAAACACACTTAAGAAATGGAAACGCAATTTATTTATTACTTGTGAAAAATAAAACGATGGATGACGATGACGTGATTATTTAACTCATCCGCAATTTTAAGGAGCATTTTTCGTCCAGTATTTATAATCGTCGGCCTGTAATTTGAAAATACTTAAAAATGTAGTTACTTGCTTGGAGTGAGGTTACATTGTTTTAATAAATCCAGGCGGGTTTAAAATGTTGATTGACCGGAAGATTTCGTAATCGAATTAATTGAATCTGTAATTTGTAAGATCGATTCTTTTTTAATACTTCGTGAAGATGAACATGAACTCGCGTAAACCGAAAGTTTTCAAAATTCATTTCCTTCCGCATGCAGAAATTTGCCAAATGGCTGTGAGACTTCCGGTAGGTCTTTTTACCAGTTTGCAAAAGCCATTACGATCTGTTAATACGCATCGTACGAATCAAACGTATGTTCGTTCACGACAGGATTCATGCACAAAGTTAAACCACGTTAAACACTGACAGACTGACCCATTTTCGCGTCTTCGTTCAAACAGACGTGCGCGAAAGCTTAGCCACCATACATTCGTTAGTTACGCCAGCAGTTCTCAAACGGTTTGGCGAAAATCTGTCAATGCTTTTTTCTCGACAATGATTAACTTTCTGTTGTGGACATATGAGTGCAATCGTTACCATTTATGGTGATGCATTACAGGTTTGAACACCCTGTACAATGGAAACCAACAGGAAAAATACGTTTGACGACCATGGAAAAGGAAAACGACAAATACGGAAACTAGCACCCTGGAATATAAAAAATTTAAACGGTAAGGAACGGGAACCAATCCATAAATTTGAAAAAAGCAAATATAGATATATTAGCTGTTGCCGAGACAAAGACAAAACGACAAGGAGAAATATTAACAGGTGGGCAGTTTAACATATAGTGAAGTCCTTCAAAATGAAAGAGCAATGACAGGCGTGGCAAATATAATAAACAAAAAAATGAGTACATAACGTTCAAAAGTAAGTGGAAAAAATGATCAGAAAGAATCTTAACAGTGAAAATCAAAACTAAAAGAAGAGATTTAGTAACAGTAAACGCAGCATACGGACGCAGGGAAAACGACAGAATAAAAAAAAACAAACATACAAATTAAATCTCAAGACCAACTTAATACAACGAAAAACTGGTGTACGCGATTTTTCTTGCAAGCTACAGTAACTTATTTGTCACAAGCCCCCCCCCCCCCCCAAGTTACTAGATTTGAACAATTTGTGGCCGTGTATAATTCGCGCCGCGCATATCGTTCCACGATTTTTCATATAACGAAAAGGGTCCACTGAAAAATTTTGCTCGATTTACTTGATCACAATTGTACATTTCACTTCATCTTGAGTAACTTGAAAAAAACTAAAACACATGACATCCTTAATTAATTACCAGGGAAAAGAATTCGGCCCACTTAGTGTTGGGACACTTTTTACGCCGAATATATTAATTGTCTTCTTACGCGACTCCAGTGCATTTAAATAAATTGCTATTTAATGGGAGCGGAAGGGGTGCAGTATGAGTGTTCGCATTTTTTGGACAATTTCCCATTATGAGGGAAATATGTTTAATGGATTTTATCACTTCTGAGAGGGCAAAACTCGGGAAATTTTTTTTTTGTGAGAAGACACTCCTTGCAGAGTGCAACGCGCTTCACAGAAATTAGTGTTATCAGGACTCTTACAGTCCGTATAATAAATTTTAGTACTGCTCGCGGAACTACTGTGCCGATTTCTTTTCCCTGTTGATTACACTTAAACAGACTCTGGTAGAACCCCTACATAAAGAACACAGAAATTATGAATACCTTTTGTAGTTACTTGCAGCAAATTAAATTGACTCGGACAAGATATACCACTCATCACGAATCTTACCTTGGACTTTGCAGCGGCCATCTTCTGTTCTTCCTTCCTGTAACTTCTCTGGTATGAAGTGATGACTCTTCGGAGTCTGGTATTGAGATCAGTTATGCTCGGCCATTGTTGCTTGTCTTCGTTATCATTATCCTCAGCTTCCCCGGAAGGCTGCGTCTCTGAAGAGCCGGAGGGCCCAGGTGAAGGCTCTGCGAACTCCAAATTTAACTCGGAAGCATCTCGCAGCTTCGACTTGATGTTCATTTCCTCGTTGGTGTCTTCGTCGTCGAGGTCATCGTCGTTGCTAAATTCAATTTGAATCAGTGAAACCAATGTGAGCTTATGAGGTGGGGAAACTAACAGTCAAAATAAATAATGGGGCATGCAACGATTACCAAAGTTAGAGCCGTATATTAGCCAAGCTTAGAATGATTACGAATATTATTAAAAAAAAGCTCATTTTGACTGTTTCGCTGCTTGCCGAAGTACAACAGCACATTTTGTCTGGCTGATTTTTGGGATAAACGGTGGCAGTGTAAAACTACGAGGTTCTCAAACTATTCATCATGTTACAACAAATATAAAAAAAATCTCAAAAAAAAAAGAATCAACGTACTATATTTTAATAAATGTTAATGGTTATGATTATTTTGTTTAAATAGCAGAAAGTGCATTCTTAGTTAATCGTTTTAAGCATTTACTATAATATTTTAAACGCTGCAAATTTTCAGTACCACTATATTTTTAAGTGATGTTATTAATGACGTTGAAAGTTCATGCTAAATTATGATTTATTTAAAAATAAAACATTACCAAAGTGTTCGGTAAATTTCCTTCTTGAACATCGTCAAAAATTTCATGGATTTTGGATCACTTGAATATATTCAAACAAACTGAAATTTAAACTTTATTGTGCAGAATGTAAAAGTTATAATTTCTTTTTCTATGTTGGGCGATTTTACTAAAAATTTTTAAGTGAAATTATGTATTGGTCCTAAATATTTTTGCTCAACTTCTACAGAAACAGCATCATTTCTTCGCACAAAAGATGTTTGAAAAAAGATCAAACAGAAACTATTTTTTGATATTGTGCAGTAATTTTCATTCAATTACTTTAAGACATCGTTTAAGATTTTCCCAGACTCGCTTTTTAATTATCTTCATGAACTTTTTAGAAAAATTGATTTATTGTTTTATATTATTATTTGTAACTTCTTTTTAAGGGAATAACAGGGCACCTTCGCGCGTTTTTTTTTTTTTTTGGTAACTGCTTAGAATTATTCTGTTCGGTTTGCCTTAGTGAAAATTTTCTGTCAAAATAAAACGTTTCACTAAGTGATTATTCAGGTTTCCCGATTCATTTTCACTGAAACATTCTCTGGACTTAAGCAGGTTTTGCCTGACTTGTCATCAAAAAAAAGTCGACTGTGATTATGCAACTTTTAGGGACATGATTAAACAATTTTTTCTTGATTTCAAAACAGAAATAACGGATGCATAATTTAGTAATTTATTATTTTTTACTATTACGTGCATTACAAAGAATTGTTGAAATACTTTTAAAAATTTTAAGCGAGAACAAGAAGTTGTGTACGCAAGTCAGTGAACATACTCCACTCGCTAGTTTGGTTGCCTATATTAAAAAACCCTAAACAAATATATACTTAAATTTTCAGTTCCTAAATTAATTTCATCGACTTTTTAATTAAAATAAGCAAATTCTCTGATGTTTCCCTGTCATTGGGAAACTCTTTTCAAATCCCTGACTTTCCCCGGCGAGTGCGATCCCTGTTATTGTTAACGTGACGTCAAAATGACGTAACTATACAGCTCTGTACGAGAAACTACGTGATTTTGACGTCACTTTCTCTTGCGAGTTTGTTTCCTCGATTCGAGAATAAGGCTCTTAAGGCATTCAACGAAATTCTGTTCTATTTTAAAATAAAATTCAATCCCCCAGTTCTTAATAAAACTAATTTAAAATCACCTTAACTTCTACATAAAAGTTAAGATTACCACTAAACTTAAGAGAGAAATAAAACCTTGCAATTTCTTTTTCTCCCCTCCGCTTCTTTGGCCAAAGAAGAACATAACAAATACTTGTAACAAAACTTAGTTATAATAAAAAAAAAATGTAAAATCATAAGTTGTTTCGTTTTCTTAACTTGCGTTTCAAAACGGAGTTCTATGTTTTACTTAACCATAAATATCATGTTGCTTTCCAAGCTTATAATTCCCCTCCCACGCAATAGTAATTTAAATGCATCGGAGCCGCAGAAGGAGTAAGTAGAACATCCGGTGTAAAAAGCGTCCAACACTAAGTGGGCCGAAATATTTTCCCTGTTTATAACTTTAATTTATTTAGGAGCGGTATTTTCATTCAGTTTTCGTATTTACAAGGATTTGGACCCTTGTTTGACTTCGTAAAGTTGAGTTAGTCTCTCTTATAACAAAGCGCCTAATACAAAGTGGTCAATCTCAAGTGTCCGGGGTTGGCAACAAAAAGATCCCCACATTAGTATATTTCAATGTTTAGGGGCCGTTTTCGTAATCAGACTTTAAATTTAAAGTTACTTTAACCTAAAAAAATACATTTGTTTCCCTATACTTAAAGTGACTTTAAATTAAAGCTACCTTAAAATCTGATAATGAAAATGGCCGTAATAATTTATAAACATGATTCAGTAATTTATTATTTCCGCCGAACTGTCAGACGTTGTGCTGTCACTCGTGTATACTGCTATAATAACGACATAAGCCAAACATAACCTTCTTTTGACAGATTAAAACCGGATATGGAATAGATCATGACAGGCAATTATTCATGTCTTGTCATGCCACCTTAAATTTAAATTAAGTATAGCCAACTCAGGACAGTTGACATTGACCACCTAGGATATTCACATTAAGGTTATTAGTAGTGGATGCTGAGATCTGTTCACAAAAAATAAAAGACCCCAGCCAGCAGTCTTGTGGAAAATGGAACTGGCAACAGTGTTCTAGTTAGAAATTTGATAACAAAAATGACAAGTAAACGACAAGTTCTGAAATAAACGACAGCGCCCGAGTTGCTTACTCCGCAGTCGTTTGTAATTGGCTGTTACCTTAATGTGAGCCAATCACAAACGATTGCTGAGTAAGCAACTCAGCCGCTGAGCGTCTCTAAACGCGCCCATTCCCTCCCTTTTCCAAGTTTTCCCTGATTTTTTATCAAAAAAACTTTCACTATTGACTGCGATTTCCTAGTTTTTACAAGTTTGATTTTTTTTCTAGTTTCAGAACAGAAATGTACAAAAATTGGTAATTTATAATTATTTTTTTATTATGACAGATTGGAGTTTCCGTAAACGCCTAATGAGGGCGCTGTGCAGTACTCGTTTTTCAGACTTGCAAAACCACAGTTGCCGGATAGAACGAAATTCCTCCATTTGGGTTACATTTTAGACATATTTGGCGTTTAATGATTTGGACTGCTTTTGTTATTGTCTTCCCGTGACGACACTCAACAGAATTCTACATTCTAATATAAACCGTGAAACAAAAATACGTTTTCTTTTGTTTTTTATTCATTTCATGTTATTGTTTTCCTTTTTTTTTTTTGTTTTAAGAAATTGATGTTTCGCTATTATTCATGTTTATTCGTTTTGTTTTGTTCTTTTGTTTTCTGCCAGTTTTCGGCTGGAGAATCGCCATTTTTTTATTTATTTTTTCTATCCATTCTTCTAGTGTTTTTTTTTTGTTTTTCGTATTCTTCTCTTTTTAATCGAATAGGTTTTCGCTTTTATTGACTCTTTTTTTATTGTTCTCTTTTGTTTCTTACTAGTTTCTCTTTATTTGCAAAAACTTTTGTTGATTTTAATTTTTGTGTCCATCGTGGTACTTCTGCTTGTTTTTTTTAAAATTCATTTATGCTCTGGTATTGGTTTTTGGTTTATTTTTAGCAAATTGATTTTTCACATTTTGTTAGGACCGACGCTTTTTTTATAGTTTCCAGTCTTTTGTTTTTTTTTTCCTATTTTTTTTTTAATTTTTCGTCTGGAGATTAATTTGTTTTTTGTTCATCTTAGTCATCAATTTTTTTGTGCTTCTTTTCCGTTCTTCACGCTTCCTGCTTTCGTACTTTTGCTTTTCTTATCAAATTTTCTTGGCGCTTTTTTGTAATTCATCGTTTTTCATTGTTTTGTGTCCATCACAGATGTAATCGTCTTCTTTTGTTTTACCCGCTGCATTTCGACGTTCATTTTTATTTTTATTATCAACTTTGCCACGGTTTGCTTTTACATTTTCTTTTTGATTCTCCGAAAACTGTCGATTTTTCGTTCTTGTTGTCGATCTTTTGTTTTTTTTCCACCTCATGCTTTATTGCTGTTTCTTTCTTTCTCTGTTGCTTCTGATTTTTTTTGTAGATTAATTTGTTTTTTATTTAATATTTTTGCATAAACAAAACAGAATTGTTCTCCTTGACAAGTGTTAAATTAATTACATTTGTATGATTAAGTAACGATTCGTTTTTGTTTTTCTAAAATTTTAAATCGGTATCATTTTACGTTGTTTTTTTTTTAACTTATGCCTGCTAATATTTCAAATACTGTAATATAATTAATTGATAGGATTATTTAATTCATCTGTCAGTTCATGTTCATTAACCAACGAGAAAACTTAATTTTAATCATTTCCATGATTACAAAAAAATTTCAGCATTAATTGTACTCATAGTACAAATTACAGCGAATATTGTACTAGTATAATGTTTAAATGTTTATTTAATTTGCGTAAAACGGGATTGAAGGATTTGATTCATTAAATAGTCTTCCGAATATGATTCGTAGTCAACGTTGTGTAGATCATTTTTGCGTTAATGCAACTCATGTCACCACAAAAATATTCGACATAACCTTGACTACTCATCGTATTACATCGGAGTATTTTTTTGGACTTTGGTATTTGGTATAATTGGACTTCACTTTCTGATACCTTTGATATTTTTCAAGAAAAATCTGGCAACCCTGTGCAAAACGACCACCAGGAGATTAAAATCGCCAGTTAGGTAGGCCCCCAAACAATTGTTAGTCCAGGGTCCTAAAATTTAAAGGTCCGCCCCTGGCCGCAACTGTACTTTAATAAATTTGACTCACTTTTGGATTAAAACAAGGAAATTCTCTGATTTTGTGAACCATTCTCTCACTTTTCCCAGTTTCTTCGATGAGTGGAAACCCTGCTTGTGAAACAATCCTGGAAACTGACTCTCCTTTGAAATTACTTTTTTTCTCAAAAAAATGCAAAAAAATCAAACTTGCAATTCTTCATTGTTACTGTCCCTTTTTCTGAGGTGTTTAAAATTGTTGAAAACATTCTTCACTTCACATGTTTCATCTCTGTATTGCGCAATCCTTAATTATCGGTTAAAAGAGAAAGCCTATAGAAAGCTATACATAGATATTTATCGAACTTTTGCCCTTGCAAAACTGAGTTGATTTCACTCGCAAGACAATTATGTAGTTAATGAAGCTACTACTTGGAATTATTATCATTTCAAGCTGTTCTTCCCCTAAGAAATTATAACAAAAATCTTACTGTCTCTTTTCCCCCCTGAAGTTATTAAAATGCTAAACAAATTTAGAATTCATGCGTTTCAAAGTGAAACGTTTTTTTATAGAATTGCAGAAACCCCTTTCTTTCTAATATTTCTCTCTCCTATGTATTTTTTTAATTTAGATAATAAGCAGGGAAAAGAATTCAGACCACTTAGTATTAAACGCTTTTCAGGCCGAATGTACTATTTATACTTCTGCCAAGTTTTCGCGGTTCCAATGCACGGAATTGTTATTGAGTGAGAGGGAAGGGAGTGCAATGCGGGCGTCCGCACTTCGCAGAAATTATTGTGCGGCTGATAAATTTTCTTAATTGTAATACAAAATCGGATTATATTTTAGGGGATCACCTCATATGTTTTACACTGCATTTCTAGAACTACTTACAGTGCAGGCGTGGAAGTTTGCGTGTTAGAAGCCAGCTGGAGCTCACGGGCAGAGGGCGGGCCACAGCGGGACAGGAAACACAAGGTGGGGTCAGCACGCATCTCAGTATAGTTCTCATAGCCGTGCTTCCACGTGCCCACTAGCAGAGACTTGTCACACTCCGAATCCCACCAATTACATGGCAATTGTTCCGTTACAGGAGGGGTTATAGGCAAGGCACTGTGAATCACGTCGCCAATTGTAAATTTTGACCAATAGTCTTTCGCTCACATCATATTTACATTGATTTTCTGTTTCTTTTTTTAAGTCAACTTTAGCTCCTCCGAAAATTCCACATATTACAATGTGCATGTTCTAAAAGGATGAAATTCCTTGGGGCGAAAATTCCAGCACCTTCACGAAAGAAGATGCAGCGTGGTTGTAATAAGTGGAAGTTCGAAATTAAACCATTTTATTTACATATCTTATTTGTTTATTAACGGTATTATTGCGGAGTGCAAGTCACAGTGATAAATTTGGAAATTCGAGGACTAATTAAAAAATAATTTGGTACAAGTGCCATACCGTTTGTTCGTTTTGACGGTAAGAGGTATTGGGAACAATTCGGACAAATTATTGTTAATAAAAAAATGAAACTATTTGAGGAAGAGGGTTAAAACAAGCGAAAAAGCTATCTAAATGTTACACTTAAAAAAATTTGGATTTTACTTTTACATTTAAGAAAACCGACTTTTTTTTGTTTTGTAAAAATTTTTAAAAAATAAATAAAACGGGAAAAAATTTTGCTAAGCAACTAGAGCATGGCCACAAGCAGGACATGCATAAAAAGTTAATGAACGTAAGCGATGCTGTTCCCATTGATTATACTTATTAAAAATGAACACTAAGCAACAATGTTTATGTATGTATGTTAGTGTACGTTTTGGTTAGGTTAACGGTAAAAACGAGGACTTACCTTATGTTGACACCGTCTGTTATATGCTGCACTAAATCTCCGATTATCTCATGTTTAATATAATACAACATCCTCACTCGTAACAAAACTCTGTAAAAAAACATGCATTTATTATATTGCCAAATAAAATAAATTAAATTGAACATGTTGACAAAAATCAGTTTGGATGAGAAAAGTTTGCTTTCATAGAATACCTACGTATCCTCTAAATTAGCATGATGGTCATCATTTTAGTGCCGGTCCAGATGGTCCATTCTGTGGCGCCACCGAGTGGCTTTCCTATTAAAACTCTGCATTTTTAGCCATGGCCCGCTACATTAACTTACACTAACGTGTATGCAAAGGTAAAGGATCTAAGAAGATTTGGTACTTGAATCTAGGAACATTGTACCGAATTCATTTTTCCGTCCAAAACCTAGCTGGCGCTAGTGTTTCACTAACAACCAATCAAATAATTCAATGACATTTATGATAATGTCAAAACCACGATATAGAGAACACTGGTACGCTCACTCGCCGCCATTTTCAGTTTAAAATTTTGAGCAAGTTGAGTAGTTTGTAAAAATTCGCTAGATGGGAGAACCGTATCGCGGACTGTCATTTTTATCAAATTCCGCAGCCGATTCTTCTGAAGCCCTTGTGGTAAACACAAAACACATGGGCAGAGATAAACAGAGGTCAGTACGCAACAACTGGTTTGAGGTTAAATACTGCATTTTAAATTTTAACTATGAATTTAAAGCGAAGTTGTCAGGCGTAGAAATTTTAATTTAAAGAGGGTACGTATTGGCGAATAATTTGATTCGTTTCCTAATTTAGTTACATTGCAGTCAAAATAGAAAGACTTCTCAGAGTTAATTTGTATTGAAGCAAAGAGATTTTAACATAAACATGAACTCATCGTAAGATTGCTATCTAACCTAGAATATCCACCAATCCATCTGGCATTAAACACCCCTGGTACTGATTAAAATGTACTCAATATAACGAGTGAATATAAACTCACAAAAGTACCTATCTAGTAACATCAGTTCTGCATGCAAGTGACACCAAAAGTGCATAAAATTAAAACACCTAAACGTTACTGCAGCTTGTTTCCTTCAAGTTTGTTGACCTTGCAAATTAATTCCATCGAAGCTGAAAATATCAAGTGTTATGTGAGAGGCACATAACCTTCTATATACTATTTATAATTTAATAAACATATTGTTTAATCTGATTACATCCCTTATTTCAAGATTACCGTAAGAGTAGCACTTGTCTTCATTTGCATCACAAGTTTGAAAAAACTGATGATGATGACCAACGTAATGAAAGTTTATCTACGTTTCACTCTGGCTCTTTCAGAAAATAAAATGATTTATTAATCTCGAAGAAATTGACAAAGCATTGAAGCAAATAGCGTCTTCGATTCATTTGCACTGGTTGCAGTCAGAGTGTTTGCATCTTGTAATAACTAGAGCATCGAGGAAAATAGCCCGTCCAGTCTCCCAGATGCCGATTATGCATCGTAACACCCCCGGTGTAGCGCAGATCTGAATCGTTCGATTGCCCGGTTTAACAGAGACGCGCGCTGAGAATAATGTATTCGAAATTCGAATAGGGAAGAAAATACTAAAATTTCACAGCTATTAATTGTTATTAAAATTAATTATTAAATAACGTTCCAAATTTTCGTTCGTTCGTTCGTTTCGATTTGTCGTAAGACTGTCTTGTCTTTTAAAGCGAGAAAACGATCTCTCAATATAACAGGTTGTGAGAGACGCTTTCTCTAGGTAAATTTTGAACTCTTCAATATTTACGAAGAGACTGAGCAATCAAATAAATGTCGAATCGTCAAAATCAAAATTAATGAGACGCAGAATTCGATCGTAGAATTCCCGTGCCTGTCGGAAATGCAGCGAGAAATCGAGCCCCGCCGCGCGCGGAATACAACGCCTCTGAGTTTGGACCCTCAGATTCGAGGCCTTAGTAATCACACAAGATGAAGATACTCGTGAGTTGATTCAATGCCAGTGAATCAAAAACATTAGTAGATATTTAAAGCATCATTAAATTTTCAGTTAACCAGAATAAACTGCTGTCAAACCAATTTGGGTTACAGATGTAGACTTACGATTCATACCATTAATTATGAAATATTATTAATTATTGATTTCGGAAAGGCTTCAAGAATGAACCAAAATGCAGGTGTCACAATATTAAAGCAACATTTTGTGTGCTTGATATATTTTCAAGAAAAATTTGTAAAAAATCGGTAAGTCAGTGGAAATGAAATCATTCGAAGAACACTGACAGATGATGCTATTTCTCAACTAAATGTATGCTCCTATTGAACTAATGCTAATCTCACATCTGCCCTTTCTTCCACCACTACCAAACAGATACAATAAACAAATAATACCAATAGCCTCTGAAAGGCTTGTAAAAATCACACGTAAATACTGAACATACGTCGCATACAACCGTACCTACAACACGTAATATAACCTACGGGAGTACAGTAATGACGTTTAGTGACAGTCCTTCATACACTGGTGTCATCTAGCGGTAAAATTTAAATCACGTAACTAGACACTACTTTTGACTTCCTCGTTTTGTATGGGGAAGACAGGGAAGTGCGCGTACCAGTGTTCTGTATATCGTGGGCAGGGCGTATCTTTTACCACTATATCCATGGTTACTTAAAACTCACTGCGGCCTTTGACGGAAGGACCTGTCAGAAATTTCTAAAAATCGAAATGGAGAGGCCATATTTACACGTCAGTGTATGTTAATGAAGCAGGCCATGTTTTTAGCACGGCAAGCTGAATTGATATGTCATATACGGTCTGTCCAATTCGCCTAAAAATGTGTTCCAGTAAAGCAAGTCATGGAGTGTGTCAACTAGCGCCTTCTAACACTCATTAATTAAGCGCAGCTATGGCTACGACACCGACGCAGATTTAGACATCTTAAATATTAAGATTTCTCATAACCAAAACTTTCAAAATGGCAGTAATTTTGAACTTGCGGGCGCCACTTGACATACACTTTTCATTTTTTACAAAAATCGTTTTTAATGCTCTTTAGCCTGGCCTTATACATGCTGTCCAGTTTTCGAGACCAAGCATGGGGATCTCACTTATCTTAAGAGATACGAGGTCGGTTAAATTAGGCCAAAGTTGCGTATTTTCATGCTAATTAATAATCTGGAAAGCAATTTAAATTATTCCTTTTCGTTTTGAAGATATTGAGAAAAAACTAAAATTTTTCATTTTCGTTTTAATATTTTAAATCGAAAACCGATAAAGCTAGACCTTTATAACTTACACATTATTAAGGTACTTTTTACGTAGAATCTAAATCTGTCATTACATTTACCCGAGCTGTCAAAATTACAGAGATACGACTGTCAACTTTTTTCTTCTTATGGGCTCGAAAAATAGACAGCCTGTATAACAGCTGGCCGTGATTTTTAGAGTAACCAATTCAGACGAGCGAGCGTGGTGTGCCTTTGCTCGTTTACACTTGAGCCTAGCAGAAAAAAATTATATGGCGCCACCTGGTGGTGCGATTGTGAGGCTGTTCAAGATGGGTTATCGAGCGGCGCAACAAACTTTGTTTTCTGCTAGACTCAAATACAAACGAGCAAACGCACGCCATGGTCGTTCGTCTGAATTGGTTTACTCTAGAAATACGAGGATTTAAGGAAAGCGACTCTACTGTCTGGACCGGCCCTTAAATACCGCGAAAGCATAAAACATTAACGATGAAAATGTAACTTACTTGTTGGCGTGCCGGCCCAAGTGCTTCTTGTAGTTGCTCTCTAAGAAAATATCTCCGTCATATTTCTCGTTTTTACTCCAGTGATTGGGGTCTGTAAGAGCAGCATGCCTTGTATCCCTGGATTTTTTCTTATTCTTATTTCTGATACCTCTAGGTACTGGGTCCTTGAGTCCTTGATGGTTGCGCATCTTCTGCTCGCCGTTCTCCGATGGAGTTATCAAGTCCCAGATGAAACTCCGAATTTTCTCATCGCCACGGTAAAACCGCAAGCAGTACAGAAGCTACAAGAATAAACAATTACAACATTAATTCCGTATGTTTATGTCTCGTATGTTATGTATTTCCGAGTTTAGTTCGTGGACAGGAGCATAATTAAATGCCACATCTAAGAATCAGGAGAGGTGCTTGCAGATTATTAAAAAAATACTGTGTCAGAAAAATTTATTTAAATCAACTAACGAGTCCTTTTAAATTTGTCGCGCAGAGTGCTGTGAATGGTGCTGTCTCGCTGTTTGTGAGTGTACATTGGCAACTTAAATTAGGGTTGCCGGATTTGTTTCAGCCATATATAGGAATTATTTTTATTATTGTAGGGACGATCGTCCCTTCTTTCTGTTTAAAAGTTGCTTATTAATTCTGTTAAGGAAACTTATTTATTTAACAAGTATCAATATCAAATATCGGTAGGCAATACTGCACTGAACCAATTGCGAATCAATTAAGAACCATAGTTTAGAACCATTAAAAAAAAAAACAGATTTCTACAGCTAGTCACGCGTTAGTTCGACATCCCACGTGTGATGGTGCGCATACACCTCGGCTGGGGATGGGACGATTCGCCGTCGCCGATTCACCGTCGCCAATTCGTCGTCGATCCAATTTACCGTCCGCCCAATTCGCCGTCATATGTTACTGCTTTATTTAGCTTGATAAGCTTTAAAACACTTTCTGACCATTTTAGATAATATCCAAGTTATACCTACGAATTGAAGAAAATAACTATAATTTCAGTACGTTTCAAGTAAATTAAAATGGACTTTACTATTGTTTTTCTATTTCAAGTTAAAATAAATTCCTAATTACAGTGCGACCACCGTAAGACACAAAATTACGAAAAAAATGGTGCTGTACGTACACATAATCATAATTCTATTTTTTTTTTAATGGAACCCCTTGTTCAATTTATAATTTTAAATGACGAGCTTTCATGAATCAATATTTTGAAAGCGGTCGACTTTTGATGTGTAGTGATTTTGATTGATATGAAAATCAATATGATTTTGAGCAGAATCTGAAAATATAAAAAAGAAGAATTGGGGGGATTTTACGAACACCCTGAACAATAAGAAATACTTCCTGGAAGACCAAATTTTTTTATCTGTTTCTTTATCTATGTATCACATTTAATTAATAACAAATTATTTTATTTTCCATTAATTATGTTAACTTTTTTATTTTATTTACATATAAATTATCGGTATATTATTATTTGGATATGTACCTGGACTTAAAACTTTAATCGCTGACGGCGAATTTACCGACGGCGAGTTTTCCGGCGGTGAATTGTACCTACGACGAATCGGCGACGGTGAATTGGCGACGACAAATCGGCGATGGCGAATTGTCCTAGACTCACCTCGGCTAACTTTTATACACTATACTCTGATCACGCTAAGAACATATAAATCGTTCACGATTGTCTTAAATATGCAGCAGGCCATGATAAATTTTTATTAGTTTGCCTTGTCAATTCAGTCGTTAATTTAATTAATTTAATTCTGGATTCAATTTGTCAATCCTAATGCAATGTGAGGTCAAAAAACGATGGTAGGATCATATATCTTTTATCTATGGGTAGGATGTCACTGTTCAAGGTTGGTAGAATTGAACTGTGTATTAAAAGGTTGCCTTGATCCAGAGGGGAGGGTTTGTGTACGTAACTCGTTACGTCACGTCACGTGATAAATTCCAATGGGCATATTAATGAAATTTTTGCTTTTTATGATCAATAAGATCACAAAATTGATTCAACTGTTAGTGAATTAGATTAAGCTTTAGGAGACAGATTAAAACTCACTCTATTTACTTTACTGTGACGGATAGAAGTTTCATGTGACGTCACGAGTTACTTTTACGGAGGGGCAGGATTCAAATTAATTACACATTTAAATGGGAAGGAGGCAACCTGCTAGATGCAATATCAGTTTTACCAACCTTGCTATTTATGAAAATTTAATTCTGGATTCTCTCCTTTAAGCCGGCAATACACGTTCCAATAATTTCACGTAAAAATTCATGTAAACATGTGTGTATAAATTCATGAATTGTAATTTGCAATACACGTTTCTATTAGATTAATAAAAAATGTTCTGGTAAATAGTAATTTAGAATGATAATGTTGGTGAAAAAGGTAACTCATTAATGCTTCTAACTTCAAGTTATTTTCTTTAAGCAGCTAGTAATGTTGGATTGGATGTTATCAAGGGATCATCCAAACGGAGAGCACATGATCATCAATGATTAAACTGTCTTGAAGCAAAAATTATTTATAAACATGTACCCACATAAACTAGCAGAAGTCATTATTCATTCATCTGAGTCAACAGCCAACAGCAACAATCAAAGTCACTAGAATTTACTAAAATTTCACGTCAAAAACCTTGAAAAATAGAACTTGCTCTATGTTGTCAATTTTACATGTATAAATTCATGTAATTCTTTTTTCTCGCTATACACGTTGAAAAATAGGTTTTGTCATAAATTACATGTAAATTTCATTCAATTTATGATCGTGTATTGCCGGCTTTACACGTATGGCGACCAAATACTTTGCATTTCGTATTAATCATGATTCATTCACAATTAAAACATTAGTTTTTCAAAATGCCTACCGCACAGATTACACAACGAAACTTTAAATTCTAATTAATGCAAAGGTCACTTAAATCACGTAAACTATGCTCACTAAGGTATGGCTATAGTTTTTTTTTTCCGTTGGAAGTTCTTGAGAATCAAGTTAACTTCTTTTCGATGGAAAAATTTTGAAGTTCCAAGTTTTTAGTTTATCCAACGTTTCATTTATCTTTTATAAGTCTCGTGTATGATATGTACTAAGTGGATGCTAACAAACTTGTTTTTTTTTTTGATCTGTCAGTAGCTTTGTTTTGGTTCTAACTTGGAACTGTTCACAAAAGCGTATCATCAGAGCCATAGCTAGAGGGGCGCCAAGGGAGGCTGAGCCTGCCCTGGAAAGTTTTAAGCCTGGCCTACGATGGCCAAACCTGACATGAATGATACATTCATTTAATATTCACCATCGCAGGATGCTGTGAGAATCTAGCGAGAATTTGGTGGTCAAGTGTGTAACTAATTTTAGGCAATGTTGCAATAAATTTCTTTGCATCCTTTGCAGTAACATTTTAACTAATACACAGGCAATAATGGTAACCGTGGCGTCTACATTCACTTTAAAATAGAAAATATGTGAATATAACATTTACATCTGTAAAATTACAATCAACTGTGCAGAATCGCTCACAATTTCTTGTGTGCAAATAACAAACAACAAACCTCGGGACTACCCAAGATGCTACACAATTTAGATTGTTTCAAAAATTGTACAATTTCTTGAACAATAAATAGTGTAATGTAAAAGGGATTTTAGATTCAAACACAGACGTTCCTTTGCAAACGGATTAATTACCAGTCCCCGTAAAATTTCAATCTTGATGGCAATTTCCTTTCCTCTTAGAATCTTTCTATTTTTAAGACTCGCTTGGATTGAACAATAGTTATTTACAGGTGAAGTGTGAATCAATAATTCACGTCCGAGGTGTTTGGTTTGCAACAACTACGGAATACAGATTCAAACTATTCGAATCATGATTTAAAGTTTTAAGCGAAAGAAAGCAGCGTTTATCGCCAAATTTCTAGCTAGGGCATTGTTGCTAATTTAATGATTCGCAAGTCATTGCTGGGAATGGTCTTTAATTATATCTACTGAGTAACTTAAACGTGAAAACTAAACAAAATTTGTTTCAAACAACGAGAACTGCAATTATTTTGAATGTTTTGATTATTATTTCATGCAATAATAATTTATCTTTATTGTGTTTTTCATTTATAAGATACTTTAGAAATTCGTAAGATGCATTATAATAAAAACTCACAGAGCCTACCCTGTACAATATAATAAGCCTCCTCTGAACATTTTATTCTGGCTAAGGCTCTGCTCATCATGCTTTTACTGTTTCGTAAAGCATTGTGTGAAGCCTTAGTTTTTTTTTATCGATATTACCGATATTTGTCGATACTTATTAATATATAAATATACAGGGTGTCCACCGAGTGCCGCGGTCTTCAGTATACAAGACAGAAAAGAAATTCAAACAAGCTGAGGTTTAACTCAGTCAGCTCTATTTTCTAAAATTATTTTTGGCCATACAGGGCGTTCAGTAACTGAGAGCTGCGGTACTGATTACCAAGTTTTACTGCGAGTAAAGTACTGATTAATTTTAGTAATTGAAGTATTTTACTCCCAGTACCTTTGAATTAACGTTACTGGTACTTGAATTTTAAGTACCACCCACAAATTTCTGATACTGGGTACTGGCTGGTATATTATCTATAATAAGAAATACTGCATACTTGGTAATGTACTTAAAGTTACCTGCAGTACAGTGTGGTCCATTTTTAATGGTTTTACAGGGTTTCTCAGTTATTTATAGGAATAGAAGAAAACCGTTTTCGTGACCCAATGCTACTTTTTCGAGAAAAACTCAGTGGAGAAAACAAAAGTTAGCTATCTCGATTCGTTCGGGAAATATCGGTCGAAAACGAATTTTTCCGAAAAATTATTTTTCACAATATCTCAGTTGTTTGACAAGATATTTCGAAAATTTAAAAGCTATATTATTTAGAAATTAACACTGATTTTACTGACAGTATTATCTTTTGTAGAAATTGCACCAATTCGGCGAAACAGACTATAACTTTCTAATTTTAAATGGAAACCGCAGTTGGCTATGATACAAGTAAATTGCTTATTTAATGAGGTTTTCAAAAATGTATAGTTTGATATAATTATTCTGTCAAATAATAAAGATACTTATTATTTTTTATTTTCCGGTAGCTTACAAGCCATCCATGATACCAAAAACAAAAATATAGTTCAATTGCTTTCCCCAAAAAAATTATTATTAAGTAAAACGGTTAATTTAATTCAATAAATAAATAGCTTCATATATCTATCAGAGACTGACATAAAATCACAAGAACGTAAAAATAGATTAACTCCATTTGAACATTTCTTTATTAATGTGAATAGTTAAGAGATTTTTAAAAATTTTAAATTGCATAAGTTAGTCCATTTCTTTAAGAAATAATTGAAATTTCGGATATTTCCTAAGTTTAATAATGCTTTCAAGAACTTTTGTATATTAATAAATGTAATTGCGGATAGAAGTGAAATAAACATATCTAAGAATTTTTGATAATATAAAATTTAAGATTTAATAATTTCAAATGAACATATAACATATAATTCTTCAAAACTGCATTAACAGTTAATCCATATTTACATTACTTGTAGTTTTATGAGTTCTCTAATAGCATTAGATATTTTATTATTTATTCTAATAATAGATTTTTGAGGAAAACAACTGAATTTTCTTTTGTTTTTATTGTCATAGATAGCTTGATAAGTACTGCAAAAAAATGAAAATTAGTATCTTTGTTATTTATAAAAATAATTATATCAAACTTTATATTTTTGAAAACCTCATTAAATAAGCAATTTATTTGTGTCATAGCCAACTACGGTTTCCGTTTAAAATTAGAAAGTTATAGTATGCTTCGCAGAACTGGCGCAGTTTTTACAAAAGACAATACCGTCAGCGAAATCTACATTAATTTCTGAATAAAATAGTTTTTGAATTTTCGAAATATCTTGTCAAACAACTGAGATATTGTGGAAAATAATTTTTCGAAAAAATTCGTTTTCGACCGATATTTCCCGAACGAATAGAGATAGCTAACTTTTGTTTTCTCCACTGAGTTTTTCTTGAAAATGTAGCATTGGGTCGCGAAAATGGTTTTCTTCTATTCCTATAAATAACTGAAAAACCTGGTAAAACCATCAAAAATGGTCCACTCTGTACTTCCAGTAACTTGCAGTACAATAAAATACTCCTGACGAAACGATAGCATAACGTTGTGGTTTTCCAATCATATTTCTGTCCGGTTCAAGATTAAAAAAAAACTGTTTACTTAAATATAAAGACATTAATTAAATCTGATGGACAGTACTACACCATAATAATAAGTAATATTGTTTTAAAAGTAAGTTGTGCATGAAACGATGGAGATCCAGTCTGAATATTATTACACTAACTTTATGATTTACTTTTCATAAAGTTCTTGCTCATAAGAATTGCAGAAAGATATGAAACAAATAAAAACACTTTAGAAAACGAGTTAAAAATGTAATTTATTAACTTACTTGACGTCTCGCAATTCCGTTGTTCACTTTTGATAAGGCAAATAATATTTGCGAAATGTCAAGTAAGTTAATAAATTACATTTTTAGCTCGTTTTCTAAAGTGGTTTTTATTTGTTTCATATCTTTTTATGATTTACGTTAAAAGCTGCTTTTCTTATTTAACTGTTTATCTTAACTATTCATCTTCAGGTGAAGTTAAAAACATAATTTAATAAGCAAAACAATTTATTTACTAGGAATTCTACCGGCCTGCATCAATTTAATGTCTCTTGGGCTCGACATCAATCAAGTATCGTTTTAACTTATTCTATCCAATTACGTAACAAAATTCACAAATGTACGAAATAAATCAAGCAAGTAGCGATTTGAATATTATGACTACAATTATTAGCCAAACTGTTAATAAACCTGCTGGTATCAGTACCATAAAATACTGTAAGTACATTAAAGTAATGCGATTATAAAGTACTGCAAGTACTGTAAAGAGTAGATACTGGTACTGGAATTTCTCTATTTTCAGTAAAATACTCGAAACTCTAAGTACATCCTACAAGTACTGGTACTGATACTGAATTTCAAACAAAAACTTCTGGGTACTGGGTACTGAGTACTGCCAGTATTTTGTTGCGGTACTTCCAACAGCTCTGCTGAGAGCCATACCAAAATTACATTTTTTAAATGGAACACCCAGTATATTTTTACTTTTTTCGAAAGTACGCATAACGAGTAGGTAATAACCAAAAATTTCGGAAGTTTTATACAAGAGTTTTAAGATATTAATGATAGTTAAAAAAAACTGTTCTAATTTGAGTTCTTATAGTTTGATTATTTATTTACATTTCATCATGTGAATTTTTGTAGGTAGACAATACAATATCTCATCATCTACAGAAATTTCACAACAGATTCAATCTATTAGTTATTATGTGTACACGGTGTTGAGTTTTGAAAAAGTTAACTTTTCTCAAAATTTTCAAGTGGAACACCCTGTATGTCTAAACTCTTGTGAAACACTGCCTTAATGAGCTTCCATAAAACGCCAAATGTTTTTGTCTAAACTGAAGAAATCGCGAGACAGCAAAGAAATATTTTTTTTTTTCAATATTAATGTTATTTAGCCTTTCCGTCGGGCTTTTCTGTTTCAGTTAGATGATAAATCAATGAATATGTTTTATTTTGTGTTCAAAGTAATTGAATATGTTCCTATTAAACTAATTCCTATTTTCCTTTACTTTGAAAATATTTAAATAACTTTATTAAAATAATTTTAAAAAATAAAATTTAAAATTACGTTGCCGTTTGCTAGAAAATAAGAAAACAGTTGCCATGAATTTTTAATTGACAGAACAATTGTTTAGATTAGTGAGACACTACTTTTACAGATTTGTACTTCTTTTTGTGTTAACAAAATGGATTTTAATAATAAAAAGTTAAGTGACGTGACACACCTAATAGGAGAAAGCAACCAAAACTGTCTTTTGACGTCAAGATTACAAGAAGTAAGAAGTATTTACAAGAAGCTGAAAAACAATTTGAATATTTAATATAAACTTTCTAGATCCAATGGTTCCTTGTCATTCTTAATTCGTTCATTGTTTTCTGTTATTTTCTAATTTAATACATATTATTCTTAATTTGTACATTATTTTGTTATTTATTAATCAAATTAACTAATATTTGTTAATTTATCAACAAATTAAAACAGAAGGACCGGTCGAAAGGCTAAAAAACGTCAATATTGTAATTTAAAAAATGAGTAATTGCTGTTTCGCGATATGTTCAGTTTGAACAAAAACATTTGGCGTTTTATAAGAGCTCATTAAGGCAGTGTTTCACAAGAGTTTAGACATACTGGGTGTTCCATTTGAAAATTTTGAGAAAAATTAACTTCATAACTTAACACCCTGTAGACATTATAACTAATAGATTGAATCTGTTGTGCAATTTCTGTAGATGAGACAGGGCCCCCGTAACTATGTGTGCAAAGCGTGCAATGTACGCGGGCGCTGTGCTCAAGGGGCGGCAATTAACCTCTTGACCACTCTACATGTTTTGTCAATTATTTCGACAAAAAAGTTAATCGGAAACAGTTTCTTGTTTGGTAAAAATAATTCGAAAAAACTATTCAAAAGACTGAACTCTCTTGATAAAGCCGTCAGCATCACAGCAAAACGTCGATTAAAATAGAACTGTTAATTGCGGCAATTAAAAGTAGAAAAGTTTAATTTTTGTGATTTTGATGTGCTAATTTTTTCATAAAAATAATTTTATAAGGTAAAAACATAAATGATGTAAGCTGTTAAGGTTTGGTTAGAAAAAAAAAAACAAATTAAATTTTCCTTTTTTTTTTACTTTTAAGTTTTTACAAATTTAAATTCGTTTTTGCTTTTGTGATTTTGTTTCTTCTTTTCTAACATTTAATAACAGCGGGCTTCGCAGGGAGGGGAGGGGTCTGAAGAGCGACAGAGGCCACTTCAACAGGTTTCGGGCCCAAACCTCTCTATACTCTTGTTGCACACTCTGTGGCACCCGCAGATATGTTAAATGTTTTTCTTTTGTTTCTTTTATTTTTTTTCATAATTTTGATAATTGAATTTGCGTGCCCCAACTCATTCGGGGGCTCGAGGCGGCTAGAAACTTGAAAAAAGTGAAGGAAAATGTTTAAAAAAAGCGAAGAATGTTTACCAAAAAACTTTAAAAAAATTCCCTAATGTTTAAAGAAGTTTTAATTTTGTTTTTGTTTTTTAATTTTTTTATAATTGACTGCTTTTGCATGCCACAACTCATCTGTCAGAGGGCGCCAAAATATGGAGTGGCACGTGGGCGGCTTTTAGCCTCGCGGGGGTCCTGAGATGAGATATTGTATTGTCTACCTATAAAAATTCACGATGAAATGTAATAAAATAATCAAACTATAAGAGCTCAAAATTGAGCAATTTTTTTAACTATCATTAATATCTTAAACACTCTTAAATAAAACTTCGGAAATTTTTGGTTCTTGCTTACTCGTTAAGCGCACTTTCGAAATTTGTAAAAATATACGGGGTGTTTCATTTAAAAAAAATATAACTTGGTAAGGCTCTCAGTTACTGAACACACCGTATAGCCAAAAATAATTTTAGAAAATAGAGCTGACTGAGTTACACCTCAGCTCGTTTGAATTTCTTTTCTATCTTGTATAGTTTAGACGGTAGAGAAGGACACCCTGTATATCGATATTTTTAAGTTATCAATATTTTTAGGTTATCGATATCCGTTGTGTAAAAACTTTCAGTTCATTACGTTAAGGCAATAAAAAGATATTACAGTTTTTAGTTGCATTTTTCTTGTGTTCCTCTAATTTATTGGAGCAGCGTATAAAAATTTTAAATTTACCGCTCTTTCCTTATTGGTCCTGCGCAATACGAACGCCGACATCAGCGCCATTTACTTTATTCTAAATGTGAATCAACACATGCACAAGCACATAATACACTTAAACTATATTTCTTCATTCTTTTAGAGAGAAGTTTTGTTATTTTTACTTAATTTTTGATTTTTTTTTTAATATATGACTAATTCAGTTCTCACCTCCAATACACAGCTTGCAACATTACTATAACAGCAAAAGATGATAGTAAAAGGCAAGTTGTTTAATAAACCATATTAAAAGATTAATTAACCAACAATAAAAAAAAACTGTTCCAGGTAGTGTGTTGATAAAATGAATAAAACTTTAACAACAAATCCCATTAACAATAGGTTAAATTACTGCACTACTTAAATAAAGTAAGAATGACTTACAATAACTCGAGCACAATCCTCCACGTCCTGTTCCCTCCATCCTTTCCTCAGCTGTGAATGCAGCAGTATCTCCTGCCATCTTCCCCAACCGAACGTCAACAAACCCCTTTCGATCATGAAGCATTCCCTCCGGGCCCAACTACCATACACGATATCACCTCTGTCACCTTCCCTTGGAATGTAGTCGTCTCCTCGGAGCCCCCTCTTCTTGGCCTTAAATTTACTCCTTCGACTTCGGCTCAAACTTAAAGACCCTTCCCCATCCGGATCAGAATCGGAGGATGTTTCCAACTCTGACATGTCAATTGCACTCTCATCATGCCCGTATCTTTTAATCTGCGTTCTTCGTCTTGGTTCAGAGATGACCAGATCTTCGGTTTCGTCCTTTTCGGTCGTATCGATATCGGCTTTCTTCGCCCACTTATTCCAGAAATCCGGATCGTCTATGTTGATGTCCGATCGATTTGCACTTGCCGCAAACGTGGCTTTAGAAAACGTCGAGCCCTTCTCAGATTCCATTGTTATAACTTGAGTCCGCCGCGCAAGGATAATGTCGATGTCCTCCTCACAGAATTTATCACATTCGTTTTCTTCCTCAAGCAAGGCACCGTATGCCCCTTTTTTCAACAGATCCTCGATTTCCTTTTTACTCAGCTGCCTGTTACCCGACTCTTTTCCACCTTGTGAGGTGTTCATGCTCTGCAAAATCGCCTTGTCTAACCCCAACTTCAAGGAGGCCTTATCAAACATTTCACGCTCGTAAGTATTGCGACAAAGCAGGCGGTAAATTTTCACCATTTTCTGCTGGCCAATGCGATGACATCGTGCCTGAGCCTGCAAGTCATTCTGAGGATTCCAATCACTGTCGTATATAATCACCGTGTCTGCCGCTGTTAAATTAATACCCAAACCACCTGCTTTCGTGCAGAGCAAGAAAACAAAACGATCAGAATCTGGCCTCGAAAACCTATCGATGGCCGCTTGACGTAAGTTACCCCGTATTCTGCCATCTATTCTTTCATAAGGATACTTTCTAAACATTAAGTAATCTTCCAAAATGTCTAAGCAACGCACCATTTGACTGAAAATTAAAACTCGATGGCCGTTCGCTTTCAACTTGGGCAGGAGTTTATCTATCAAAACCATTTTTCCACTGGAGTTAATCAGAGCTTTGTAGTAGGCATCACTGTCTTCGCCGTGCTGTTGTTTGTAGTCATACTGGATTTGATCTTCAGCACCGTTCAATAAATAAGGATGTATGCAGCACTTCCTCAATTCCATCATAGTGTTCATTAAATTAGGAATGTTAGCATGAGTGGTACCCTTAGATAAAAACGAAAAGTTACGTTCTAAAATTCCCCTGTAATATTTCTTCTGAATGTTGGTCAATTCGACTTCCACAACGGTCTCTTCTTTCGGAGCAAGAGATTTTTCAACATCCTCCTTCAAGCGGCGTAACATCATCGGCTTTAAAAGCAACTGCAACTTGCTGACTTCTTGCTCAGATTTAAGAGCCCCAAATTCCTGTAGGAAGGACTCGGAGCTTGGAAACTGTGTGGGCTCGAGGAAATTGAGCAAAGAAAATAATTCGTTGACGTTGTTTTGCAGGGGCGTCCCCGAGAGTAGTACTCTGTGCTCTAAATTCAACTGCCTCAGTCCTTCCAGTAACTTGCAATTTCTGTTTTTCAATCGGTGGGCCTCATCGATGACGCAAATCCTCCAGCCAAATCCTTTCAAATCAGAAAAGTCCGTCACGATTATCTCAAATGTTGTTATTAAAATGTTGAATTTCGTTATTTCTTTGATTGGAATGCCCTTATCGTTTTTATAAAACATTTCATACTCTTGTATCATGTTTCTGCTTGCCGAAGAGCCGTGGTAGACTATAACATTCATGTCAGTCCAACTCTCTATTTCTCTCTGCCAATTTGGGATCGTTGATAACGGAGCAATTACTAAAAAAGGACCGCGAATGCCATATTCGAAAACAGAATTCAAGAATGTCAAACTCTGAATTGTTTTGCCAAGTCCCATTTCATCAGCTAAAATACAGTTTCGGTTGTTATACCAAGAAAACAGCAACCAATTCAGGCCTTCTAGTTGATACTCGCGGAGGCTGTTTCCTGCCTTAAAAACGGGCGATTTTTCTAACTTGACCCACAATTCGGGGTTGGGTCGCTTTTTTGGTTTCCATTTGTCTTTGGGGGGAATCGCGCGAAACCTTTCAAACTGCTGAATCTTGATGGGGTCCACGTCTTCTTCTAATTCCCAAGTGCTGTCTTCATATTGCAGAGCACGCCATTTGACTAGAAAATGTTTAACGACGTCTTGCGTGCTGGGATCGGTGTGCTCGGCGACATCCAACACCCTATCAACTTCCACGTAGTCCGGATTGAACGGTTCATCTTCAAGATTTTCAAATATGTTCATCTGCTGGGCCTGCCTCTGCTTGTAACGCTTGATTTTGTTGGCAATTCTTTTGTCTCCCTTATACAATTCGTCCTCAGTTTTCCATTCGCAATGCAGGTAAGAAAAGTTTCTGTATTTGACGTAATATTCTTCAACGTCCTCCAACTCGACTTCCCGATTCTGTTCGTCTACAGGATCTTCGACTTTTAAGACATTATTTTCATCCTTTCTCGTCTCCGCTTGTTCGGGCTTAATTTCTTTTTTGTTTTCTACGAGGAGCAGGTCATTTGAAGAATTCTCTTCTTTTTTATCATCTTCGTTCTCAATCTGAACCTTCTCTCCTCCTTCTGGTGGGGGCACCGGCACGTGCTTCTTAGGGCGCTTGGTCATCCTCGAGACGAGCACATGTTGAACCACCATCGAATCTTCGTCCATAGTGTTAATGTAAACAAAATTCGGCTTATTCATTCCATCTACCGACGTGCTATCTTCAGGTGTAATAGCTGTAAGTGCAGTTGTTGTAGCAGCCGATGCAATCGGGGGTGTAGCCGGCACTGGATTCCTTTTAGCTTTGTTAGAGGGTGCTGGCGATTCATCGTCGGAAAATCTCAACATGACATCGTCAATGTATTTTTTGCGTTGAGTATTTCTTGCAGACCTGCGCTTCTGAATTGCGCTCTCCGGATCATCTGGTGGGGAAGGGGGTGGTGTGGACGCGAGGTCTTCGCCTTCGCCGTCCGATTCAGTTACCAATCCACCCTTGCGTTTGCGATTTTTGGTGGTGCCACTACTTTTCTTTGCTTTCGTTGAAACCACTTTTTTTGGTTGCGGAGGTCTTATACGTTTTGGTTTTCTAGGCATTTCACCTATTTCTTTTGGACTTGGTGCATCCTCGAATATGTACTCATCTTTTTTTACCTCGGGCTCAGTTTCCACATCAATAACATCATCTGCTGGAGTTTGAGAGTCAACCAAAACAGCATCGTCTTCATCTTCCTCCAAGTTACTTGATTCTGGCACAGATTCCGGCCCGATAGTTGTTATGTCCTCAGTAAGATTTCGGTGTTCCGCAATGTCCGCAGTATTACCCTGCGACTCTCTGTCACTTTCTACTGATTTATTAAAAATATCGTCCGCAATGGCCTCATCTAATAATGAGCCCTCGAGTTTCTTCTTTCGCACGTATTTGCGTTTCACTTTCGGATCTTTGGGTTCCTTTGGTTCCTTTTTCTTGCGTTCCTTCGGTGTCTTTGGCATTTTTGGCGTTTTAGGTTCCTTGGGCATTTTCGGTTCTTTCGGCTTTTTTGGCTCACGAGGTTTTCGAGGTCCTCTACTCTTCTTGCCTTTATCTGAATCGTCCCCGGAAAACGAATCCATACCCATTTCGTTAGTATCTGTTATTTCTCCGGACGAAATATTCAGGCCTGCTCCTGGCGTTACACAATCTTCGGACACAGGTAATTGTTGGGGAATACCTACAGACATCATGGAGTTCATATTCGGTTGCATTTGAACAGGCGACATGGGTTTCTCTCCTTTTTTTTGTCTGGGCTTCTTTGTTCTGGGCGTTCCTTTGCTTCGTCCTCTACCTGTAGTGCTCGACACTTGAGGACTATCGATCATAGGTGAAGTAAACAAGGGACTTTGCAGAACGCACTGAGGACCACCATTGCATTGTTCGTTAGCTTCATGTTGAGTTAGTATGTTCAATCGCTCTTGAAGATGAACTATTTTTTCTTGATTTTCCGGGGCAGGGGGCATGCAATATAGTTCTTGTAATTGCTGCTGTAATGCTGCACGTTCTTGATGGTGGGATATAGGCGGTTGATACCCCATATCTTGACCCGGTAGCATACCATGTCCCGGAGCCCCCATACCAGGAATCATTCCAGGCCCAGGGATTCCCATCGGCATTCGAGGATGTCCCAACGCCATTCCATGAGGAGGCATTCCTGGACCTAAAGGTCTCGAACCCCCCATTTGCATGTTTGGACCCATCAAAGGGTTATTTGAATCGTACACTCCCGGTCCTTGCGTGTTCGAAGCAATGTTTTGCATAGTTGGATGTTGCTGCATGTTTGTATTCGGCGGAAGTGCCTGAACTTGGCCTTGTTGACTCAAAGGAGCTTGATTAAGCGAAGGTGGTAGCTGATCATGAGAGGATACTTGATTGTGAGGAGGTACTTGCCCGTATAAGGGCACCTGATTATGAGCTGGTGCAACTTGACCAAGTGAAGTAACTTGATTAATAGGCTGGGCTTGAGGTGGTGGAGGAACTTGATTAATCGGAGGTACTTGAAGTTGTTGTCCCAACTGGACTGGTGGCGTGTGCCCTCTCGAAACCGGAGTCCCAGCCAACGGTTGGGCTTGCATTTGATTGGATAAGTTCTGCATTGAAACGCCAGAGTTATTACCAATTGTCTGATTGGCGGAAACTGTGTTCTGTATTGAAAGTGTTTGGGCCGACATTGATATAGGTGGTGTGTGATTGCTGATAGGGCTCTGCGGTATGCTTGCAGGCAAGTTCGAAGGCGGAGGTGTCAACACCATCTGATTATTTGATAAACTCGAGCTCAGGGTGCTCTGAGTGTGCAACTGATTAGATTGCAAGGGTGTATGAACAGGAGAACGACTTTCGGATATGGCTTCTTGTGACATCGAATTATCTTGATTGAACACTGAAACTGCAGACGGCATCAGATCATCCATTTTATTTGCCTTCTGCGTTTGGCTGTTTGAATACATGGATAAACTTGAGACGTTGCTAAAATCAAAACTGCTGGTGGAATTCTGACTCTGTTGAATTGGCTGAAGTTGTGTCATATTGCTACTGCTATTACTATCTTCTGGCGATTTGATTGAATCACATGTTAAAGGAAGACTCTTGTCTTGGTTACTTGTCGCATGGTCGTCCGTTGTCGACGAGGGAGTGGGAGTCGGCGGATGAGACGATGGCAGAGGAACATTTGAAGAAGGATTGATATCTGAATTGGTTGTACTCGACGGTAGTTTGTCCGGCATGCTGGTCGATGCGGGCGATTGTACAGAACTTAATTCGTTCTGAGAAATTAAGTTATTCTGAGATGCTATGCTCTCATGAGGCGGGTTTAAATCTGGAGGTTTGCTAATATCACCACGTAAGTCTTCATTAGGGAATGATGTTGGGATACTTTGAGTATTATGATGCGGGTTAGTATTAATATTAGGAGTGGGGGGCAGAGTTTGCTGCGTAGGTGGCAGACTTGAAGGTGGCATTTGACTCTGGTCCATCAAGCTGATGCTTCCATTCAAGTTCGAAACGTGAGATCTCTGCTGGGAGGGCCACTGTTCCGACATTGGGTTCCTAACCGCCATCGGTGATACCGGATTCTGGGGGCCCGGAGGTGGTGGTCCAAGTGTGTTCCTGGATTGATATGGAGGGTACTCTGTTGTGTTGGTGCTGGAAGGTGGCATGACCATCTGCTCTAGCGCCTGTAAGGTGCTTTGTTGTGAATACGCAGGGACCGGAGCCGGTGATGCGGTTGTTGACTTTGGTGTTAAACTTGTGGCGGGTCTTGGACTTAACGTGGTCTGTTGCATTTGTGGGTGTGGTGACAAATTTGGTTTGGCTGGTGACATGACGGGTCTGGGCGACATCTGTGGGGCAGGAGGACGCGGTGACATTTGTGGCCTGGGTGACATCTGCGGTGATAACTGAGGGAATGGTGCTCTGTATTGAGGACTGGCGTTGCCTAAAGGACCCGTATTATGCTTATTGGCGAATTGCTGAGAGGCAGGTGGGACTTCCATAGGCCTTTGCATCGCCTGCAACGTTTGATGCTGGCTGTAACTCATATTTGGATGCCCCATTGGAGCTTGTGCAGGCGCTTGTTGACTAGGGGCAGTATGTCCTTGAGATGAGGGATGAGCTGGATGCGTTTGACTCATGTGGCTCGTGGGAACCCCAGGGTGTGTTGGTGTATGTCCACTTAAACTCTGAGAGTGACTCATGTGATTATACTGCTGTGTTTGCGAAACGCCAATTTCTAGCTGATGATGCGTTTGTGGGTACTGATGATGGTGTGGCATCCTTTGATGCATGTAAGTTCCATAACCCTGTGAAGCAGCTGCAGCAGTAGGGTAACCGGAACCTTGAGGATAATGAGATGGTGCATGTCTTTGCTGCATAGTTGGATATCCTGCTGCTTGATGTGGTTGTTGCAGCATGGGATGTTGGGCAGGAGGGAACTGTTGTTTCTGCTCTGGTTGATGACTGTAAGTCATTGGCTGTTGCCTGTAACCCGCCATCTGGCTGTATCTATGCATAGCTGGGTATCCTGCATGTTGGCCCCAAGTGCTTTGCATGCTCGCCGCGTCTCCCATACCCATCTGATGGTCGGGCATCGAATACATGTTGTCAGGCTGATAGGGATATTGTCCAGCAGTCGCTTGTGGTCCTGGAGGCCTAACCATCTGTCTCTGATGTGGGTACGATCCTCCTGGTGGGCCCATAGGACGGTCGGTTCCGTAGCCTTGGGCGTACATACTCTGCGCGTTTGGATCCATGTGGTTGAAGTCCGCACCGCCGAAGGAAGCCAATTTCTGCAGAGGAGTCTCCTGAGAGTAGGTGGGCTGAGCATAAGCCGGAGTAGCATCGCGCGCTCCCGTCACCGCAGGGTCGAAGTGATCGCCGCCCAGCTCGGGCAAGCCTTCCAGCATTCCAGCTCCATCTTCCCCGAACAAGTCGTACGAGTCCATCGCTTTATGCGGCACATAGCGACTCCTCGATGTTCATCTCATTACACCATTGCTGAAAAACATAAAACAAATTACAAACACGAAGAAGTAAAACGCGCAGTAAATTCATACAGTGCATTTTTTTAACTGTGGCCTCAAGGATTTACGTGCTAAAAATATTGCCTCATGTTAACTTAATCATCTGCTAAAAATTTTAAGAAAATTTTTGTCTCCAATAATCAATTACATAATTTATTACAAAATAAACATTACGAGAATAAGAGGTGCGTCATTAATTTAACTAATTTAGGGCCGATCTCATAATAGGACTTTATATTTAAAGTTACTTTAACCTTAATATAAAAGGTTAAAATTATGAACGAGCAAATAAGAATTGAGTAGGTTAAAATCAGAAATTAATTTGTCACATAGACATTTTAGATGGCAGTGACTAATTTCTTTCTACCGTTTGGACCTACTCGATTTATACATAAATTAAGAGTATAATTTGTTACAGCTGATTTTTCCTTATTGCCTTGGGCAACCCTGTAAAATAGGTCCGACGGAGTCGATTCTATATTTAGATCGGCCGATAAGGAATTTCGTCTGAGCCAAAAGCGCGCCGCGTTTTCATTCCGCGCGAAAACCTTTTTTCTTCCGTTTCGAGCTCAAGCATCAAGTATTTTTACGACCCTTATTACCCCGGAGTTGAATTTAGACGAGTTATATTGGCTCCGGACGTTGCCTTAATCTTCGACCTATCTTCTCATTGGTTTTTAATTATGTCACACTTTCGTTTGGTTGGCTGGTTATTTCCAATCCTTTTCTTTTCGTTTGTTTCTCTTTTTCCCCTCTTCTCCGAATCCAGTTAGCGACCTTCATTCTCTGTTAAGAGTTCGGGTAAACCACTTGTGTGTTTTGTGCGCACTATTTTGATGCTCGTGTAAAATAACCTCAGGGGGCGAAATATACTCCACGGACGGTGGCCGGCTTCGACGGTTCACCCCGAATTAAACCGCGTATTCACGCGCTTTTATCAGCCTGGTTCTTAACCCCCCAGATGAGTTTTATTTGAACCGTGTTTTACGTTGTTTAATGTTTAATGTTAAATTAAATCAAGCTTGGTGTTGCTTGGAATTTTGAGGTGACCTTTTGCTTTGTGTTGATGATTTATTACACGAGGTTTTGGGTATTCTTTTGCTTTCACAGTTTTACTTTAAACTGGTGTATTGTATAGTGTTTTATCATGAATAAAGGATTCTTGCATAATTTGGACATGAGCGCGTTTTCCTTTCGTTTTTCCGTGTTTCTAAAAAAAAAAAATGACTGTCGCCCTTTGGATAATATCGCGTAGGTTTGATATATTCCAATCCGTCTCTCTCTCGTTCTGCTTGTCCAGGTAGCAAATTCTGTGATTTCAACACAAAAGCTGATATATGTCAACTTTCTTAGATTTCGAGACTTCAATGAATATACTTTATCGGTTTTCAATAAAAAAAATAAAGACGAAAATGAAAAACCTTCATTTTCCTCAATATCTTCAAAATGAAAAGGAATAAATTGTTTTTTTTTTTCAGATTATCAATTAAATTAAAAGTATTCGTTAATCATTACTTTCGTTACTGCAGTACAGGGCGTAAAGGATGCCGCAATGAGGAACGTTTCGATGTATTTCGAATTGTCTTTACCAGGGTTGGAAAAAAACTGTTTTTTTTTTTTAAGAACAAAACCTTTCTTTTTTGTTGTTTTAAACAGCTCTTTTTGTTTAAAACATGTGACAAAATTGACAGAAATTAAACATGTTTTAAACAAAAACAAAGCAGCAGTTTAAAACACTTTTAAAGCACTTATTCTTACAGCTTACATAAAAAGGTTATATTATTGTTACTTGATATTTGTGTAAACAAATACGAAGAATTTATTCAAATTCGATCTATAATTAAAAGAAAGATGAAAACTGTGTAAGTTGTAATGTTAGATTCTGCACCCTTTTAAAAATAATGTATGTATGTACAGGCGTGACTACGCGAGAACTCCTACCCCATTTAACTCTTTTATTTTTGATTTTTGGAAAAAATGCTTAATACAGAACTTATCGGGACTGATTCAAAGTTTTTCTGTGTTCTCACAGATAAACGAGATATAAACTACAGTATTTTTTTAATGGAACAGCCTGTATATTATTACCATTTTCGAGTTTAACTTAAATTCTATTGGGACTAGGTATATAATAAAACTAATAATGTAGAAGGTGGTTATAAAATAATTTCTATTTAATTCATTTTATTTTTGAATTTTAGTTTAATAGAAAACTTGAATACTGATGCTTTTATACTAAACAATGTGATTCAAAACATGTTAAAAAGATTTACACGTAAAAAAATTGAGAACGCTTTGAATATGTTTCACGTTAAATTTTCAGTCATTTTTTAAAGTTCAAATTTTCCGAAATATTTTTTGTTTCTAGTTTAAAAGTTAATTCTTAGGTAACGTGTAAATCGATTTTATATTTTAATTGTAAAATTTAATTTAATAATATTTTATTTAAAACCAAAACTCCGTTTATTTTTTTGGGTCTCCGATGCTCAATTGTTTTTTGTGAATATCTGTAGCAGTACTGAATTAAATTATACAACTTCTTTAATCTTTTTTCATTCTAAAATCAAAAATAAAGAAAATTAAACAGAAATTATTTTATAGGCACCTTCTACATTATTAGTTTTATTATACGTGTAGTCCCATTAGAATTTAATTTAGAATTGAAAAACGTAATAATATACAGAGTGTTCCATTAAAAAAAGCTTAAGTTTATATCTCGTTTATCCGACCATCAAAGTTTTCTATTAAGCATTTTTTTCTAAAATCAAAAATAAAAGAGTTAAAGGGGGTAGAAATTCTCGCGTAGTCACCCTGTACTTTGATAATAATTTAAATTATTTAAGTTAGACCTTGTCTTATTTAGGATCTACAGTCGCGGTGTTTTAAATGATTTTCAAACAAGTATTTGCTATCAACGTACTAAAAAAAAACATTCTCTATTGAAGTAGACTAAAAACATATGAGTACAACCCATTAAAATTTTCAAATACTATATGAACATTAAAAATGAAATACAATTCAACAAACTCAAGACTGGAATATAAAAATACCAAATACATAAAAATATGTAGAGTGTTCCATTTAAAATAACAAAGTTGATATCACTTCCGGCGAAATCGGAAGTCCAGTAGGTATATGTCGGAAAATTCAAATTAAATTTTTGTTTAATTTATCGTTTTCAAATTTTAAACAAATCTATAAAAAAAAATAAAATTTTAAAAGAGCGAACATATGGTCTGCGACACACGGTAGAAATTCAATGAAGACAAATGAAGCGATAACGTTATAATTAATGGACTTAGTATAATCAATCTAATGCAATGCAAATCAGAGATACAAGGTGGTCATCGTCATCAGATCAGTCACGCATTGTCTACAATTATTAAAACAATTGATATGGGAATAAACTAAAGTTTTTAAAGTTTATCCGTGAGTGAAATACCGACTCTAAACAAACAATTAGCTTCTGGTTACTCAGTATTACATATGTCGCAAAAATAATGCACTTATATCAAAAGTGTTCTTTTTTAGCTTAAAGAAAAAGAAAATAATCTACATAATGCATTGACCTGCTTTTTATAAAAGTATACATAGGGGGTGGTATGTATACAAAAAAGAAAAAATCCCTGTATGTACATTAATGGGATCACAGTGGTGATTGCAACTGTACTTAAACCTAATTTTGTTTGTCAATCTTTATTTAAGAATTTGAAACATATCTATTTCTCCTAAAGACAAAAGTAAAACTTCTTGAACTCTATTCACCAAACCCTAATGTAAAAACTATTGGTCAACTAATTAGGCAACTTTATCTAAAAGTTACAGATAGGGTCGTAAGCCCTGTGTGAATAAATATTAAGAGGCTAAAATCATAAACAGATTTCAACTTCGAAAAGAAAGCATCGCCCAAAAAGAATACACGGATTATTTTTACCATAATCTTGAGAGGTTAACTACTAAAAACGATCGAATTATACGTTGTTCACAAATTAAAAAACTAGCACCTATTGCATTGTGTTGGTATAAGACCTGAGTCCTGTATAAAACATTATCAAAATACTAACAAGGGAACACAACAATTACACTAGCCTGCGAAGGTTTTGCGGATGACATAAAACTAGGTGTATGTAGTACATTTGGTGTTGGAGGAAAATATAATAATTTTTTCATCACGTACCATTTTTATTTAAATACAATATTTCAAAGTACAGTTTTTTTTTTATAATTTGCACCCTATCTGGAGGGTTTATTTTAGGAGCTAGAGGGAAACTTTAAATACAAAAGTTGTAGGGTTTTATGCCTATTATCTTTTAGAGTTATCAGAAGAAACAAAAGCGCATCGCAAATTGTAGAAGAAAATTAAATTTTTGTTTTTTTAATTGGAACGACCTGTGTATTGTTTGCTAAGATGAGAGATCATATTTTTCTGATTTGAAAAATATATAATATGTTCAAATTTGAAGGGGTCGTTCCTGATATAATTAAATTTAAAATATCAGCCTAATAATGACGTTTAAAAATCAAGACGGCCTGAAAAGGTGCTTAAAAAAGTTCTAAATGGCTGTTATAGTTAGCAAAAAATAACAAAAATTCAACGGTTGGAAACTATACAATGAATTAATAATAGAAAACAAAATTTCAGGTCACCTTAATATTTTAAACATTAATTCACTGATATTCTAACCTCAAATATCTCCTATTTGGCTCTTCCAAATATCAACACATTTACATTTTTGAAATCAGAAAAATATGGTCTTTCATCTTAGCACACAATATATAGGATATTCCATTTAAAAAAACAAAAATTTAATTTTTTTTTCCAATTTCCGATGCGCTCTTGATTCTTCTGATAACTCTAACAGATAACAGGCAAAACCCGACAACTTTTGTATTTAAAGTTTTCCTTTTCCTTCTAAAATAAACCCTCTAGATAGGGTGTAAAATATTTAAAAAAAAACCTGTACTTTGAAATATTGTATTTAAAAAAAAAGTGGTACTAACGGGGTCACAGCAGCTGTACAGTTTTTGCTTATACCTAAACAGCCAGAATTTACTTAAAAGAAACAAACGGTCGTCGGAACCCAAGAAATTAGTACCAATTTTGTTATTTTAAATGGAACACTCAGTATATTTTTACGAATTAAGAAAAATTGTTTTCATAATTCTAAAAATATATAGTTTGTTTATGTTTGGTCCTTTTTGGGATATTTGAAATTTATTTTTGTCTTGAAATGTTTTTACAGATTTATGTTATATAACATTGTCTTAGCTGTCAGCGTTTTGTCTTATAAAATGACCCAGATGAGCAATCTTTTAATTGTTTTGTTAACACTTGTCACACATAACAAAATTCTTATTAATCAAAGTAAATCAATTTTTAAATTTCAAACTTAAAATATAAACAAACTACAGTCGAACCTCCGTAACTCAAACTTCAGGTTACCGGAAAATTAGGAGTACTAGAGATTTCAAGTTAAAGAAATAGTTATACACAATGTGCAGGGACCATCAGCAAGTTTCGACTTACACAAAATTTGGATTAGTGGAGGTGCCAGTTATAGAGATCCGACTGTATATATTTTTGAAATTAGGAAAAAGGGATTTTTGTTAATTCGAGAAAATATACTATGTGTTAAATCTAAAATAGCAGAGCTGGTTCTCATTTGGTAGGATTCCGATCGTCATTTGTTTTTTTTTTAAGTAAATTCTGAGGTCAATCCCTAAAACTTTTGCAATTACCATTTTTTTATATGGCTTATAACAAAATGTGTGTAGGTGCCGTTCAAAACACAAACAAAAACCTTGTACATAATTTATTTAATTTTTTTGAAATCCTGACGTGATAGAAAAAAAAACTAATAACAGATTCTTTTTTGTAATGCCGAAATAATTGAAGAACACCTAGTCTTATGTCATACGCAAAAAAAAAAATATTTTTTCGCAGGCTAGTGTTATTTTTCGGTATTTTTATCCCTAAATGTATTATCAACTAAGAGTATTTTTATTACTTTATTATTGTTATTATTCAAAAACGCAATGAAAAAAAAAGTAAGATTCCGTTTAAAATAAGCGAGTTGAGAGCGACTTCCGTTGTAACTGGAAGCAACTGGAAGCCAGATTTATTTTATAAAATTCTTAAATATTATTTAGCTGTAGGGTGTCAGTATAAGAGAAAGTGTTCTAAAACACTTATTTGATTTTCTACACGATTTTTAGATGATTTCGATTTCGTTTCTCCACCTTTGTTTTAAATTGCTTAAAGTTAGATTCAAGGAGTGCAAAGTACAGATACAAATACAAAGTCAGACTCTACTCTCTTAACAATTTTACTTTTTCCATATACTTAAAATAAATTTAAAATATCATTTTTTTTAATTTTCACTTCGCTTCCTCATTTACTTTGCTTCAATTTATAATTCGTAAATGATGAATTGTCATTTTCATGACTATCTTAACAAAATAAGAGTATTTATTCCATTTAAATTTTCAGTTTTTATGAAATAAATAAATATATAATTTCTTATATTCAAGAAATCTTAAAAATAGATGTAGGGGAATGCTAATACAGATCAATGCAGCATGCAATTCGACAGACAATAGTGTATTAAAATATCGATCGTTGTTTGAAAACAATTAGTTTTCGAATTTTTATCTCTAAATGTATTATCAATTAGGAATATTTTTATTACTTATTATTGTTCAAAAACGCAATGAAAAAAAAATGTAAGTTGCCGTTTAATATAAGCGAATTGAGAGCGACTTCCGTTGTAACCGGAAGTAATTACAAGTCAGTTTTATTTTAGTTGAACTGTTTCTTCTGAAGTATCCCTACCTTATGGATTTCCTTTCTATCTAAATTGCATTCCAGAGAACTTTTAAGAACGGTTTGCACGAATAACCCTGTATACATTTATTATAAATACAGCACTGTTTTCTACAAGTAAGCAGGCTTTCTTACAGAAGAATAGGAAAAATTATGGTAAAAAATAGGGGTGGGGGTAGAGGCGAGACCCTTCCATTAACTAGTTTTTCAAAAATATATTTACCTTATCTTCGAGGTCTTTTAATCTACTTCAAAACTTATCCAAAAAGTTTTTTAATATCTTTTTCAGAGATATTTAACAAAATATGAAAATCGCACTTATCTTTGGAGTGGGGTGAGACCCACAAACGGGCGATTGGGCAGCTAAAAATATATACGTTGTTCTTATGTTAAGGAAGTCTATCAGTCTACAAGGTTTTGTTGAAATCTGATATCCGGGTTCCCGGTGTTTCCTTGTATTTAAGTTGGCAAGGTATTTGAAGTTTCATGTCAAATAAATTTTACTACAAGATTATTTATATTTATATTCATTTTAACAAGCCATTTCACTTAATTACAGTTTGTCTGTTATAAAATTGCTCACCATGAATCTATTATAATTAATAAATTTCGAACCATGGATCTATTCAGAACGTATAACCTTATCGTTTACTTTAAACACTTGCCAATTTTGTTACCAAATTTTTAACTAGGACTATGTTGCCGGTTGTATTTTTCACAAAGCAACACCGTCAGTGGTCTTTTAATTTGTGCTCAGATAATAGATGATGGACAGGGTAATTAATAAATTTTATGAAAAAGATCTTTTCCTAATATGAACGACAATGAGGTCTATTCTGTAGCATTGATATGGACTTGATACGTAGCAGTTATCGTATCAAGTGTGATATCGAGTTAATATGCTCCTTTCTTCGATTGGCGGTCGGCAATCGACTTGAATTGCTATGAATTAATGTCAGGTTCTCTTCAATGATTGAAGACCCTATCATTGTTACAGAACAGCCCTGAATATTAGCATTGAGTAGCATTGCAAGGGTCTAGGACAATTCGCCATCGCCGATTTGTCGTCGCCAATTCACCGTCGCCAATTCGTCGTAGATACAATTCACCGCCGGAAAACTCGCCGTCGGTAAATTCGCCGTCAGCGATTAAAGTTTTAAGTCTAGGTACATATCCAAATAATAATATACCGTTAATTATATGTAAATAAAATAAAGAAGTTAACATAATTAATGGAAAATAAAATAATTTGTTATTAATTAAATGTGATACATAGATAAAGAAACAGATAAAAAAATTTGGTCTTCCCGGAAGTATTTCTTATTCTTCAGGGTGTTCGTAAAATCCCTCCAATTCTTCTTTTTTATATTTTCAGATTCTGCTCAAAATCATATTGATTTTCATATCAATCAAAATCACTACACATCAAAAGTCGACTGCTTTCAAAATATTGATTCATGAAAGCTCGTCATTTAAAATTATAAATTGAAAAAGGGGTTCCATTAAAAAACAAAATAGAATTATGATTATGTGTACGTACAGCACCAATTTGTTCGTAATTTTGTGTCTTACGGTGGTCGCACTGTAATTAGGAATTTATTTTAACTTGAAATAGAAAAACAATAGTAAAGTTCATTTTAATTTACTTGAAACGTACTGAAATTATAGTTATTTTCTTCAATTCGTAGGTATAACTTGGATATTATCTAAAATGGTCAGAAAGTGTTTTAAAGCTTATCAAGCTAAATAAAGCAGTAACATGGGACGGCGAATTGGGCGGACGGTAAATTGGATTCGACAACGAATTGGCGACGGTGAATCGGCGACGGCGAGTTGGCGAGGGCGAATCGTCCCATCCCCGCATTGCAACTGTCAAATATAAACTTCTTTTAAAGAAATCACTGTTATCGAGGAAAAAATGGAAATCACAGACAAATATGCTGAACTGCGTTCAAGAAGAAGTCTACTATGAATAAAGTAATTTTAACTTCACAATATGCACACTATGAGATACTTTATGATCGAGTCCCTACAGGATGACTGGTAAGTCGATGTATTCCTTTGAGGGCGTGTTAGTAGACCTCATTAGCAATTGATTTGATCAGATTATGCATTATACAAAATCCAATAGTTAATGAGGTATTTTAATTTTTGTGTTTTCCTTTGAAATACGCTCCCTACTAACATTTATTTAACATTACTCAGAAAGTATAAAAGCTTTTCTTAATTGTGTTTTCTTGGTTAGACTAAATAATAGCAAGTACTACGCAACAAATAATAAGTTAAAAACTTTAATAAGTTTGAAATACAACGGCTGAAAAGACACTTCTCTAAAAGAAATCCAATCTACTTGATCTAATATCTGGTTTATTTACATTTTAGTAAAAATTTGACGAAAATATTTCTCAAATTCAATTATTAAGTAGGACTTAGTTTGTTCACGTGTGTATTAACGCTAGATTAAGGCCAAGATACATTTAAAATAATTGTCGATGTCAAACACTGCGTTAATTGTAATGCAACTCCTTTCCTGTCATTAATTTTTGTTGATATTGTCAAGTACTTGTTCCTGTTGTTTAGCTTTTCCTGTTGTCCTTTTACTGACAGAGTTAGTGAAACAAAATTATGAAAAAGAACAAGATTTTGCATACGAGCCAGAGGGAACCATTTCGAAAATCAAACATAATTAAAAAATGTGGACTATAAATTTATGGAATTTTATTTCTTAGGCTATTTCCTGTGTGGTAAAGACTAGATTGAAATCTATACGTTCGTCTAGTATTGTTATACTATTAATGGAAGTAAAATACTTTTACTAAAACTTAGTACCTCACTTGAGAGGCAATAAATCAAAGAAGCTTTTGGAATAATTTGCAAGCTGATTGTATTATAAAACTTTGGAAATAAATCAGAATGAATGTTCAAGAAAATCACCTTCCAGTTAATTTTCTTTGGACCTGAGGAATCGGCTTCAGTTAAAAACCGAAAAATTCAAACTTTGAGTTTACACTGGAACAATTTTCTTTAATTTCCAATTTAGTGAAGTCTCGGGACCTTTTAAGGGACTTCTCAACTGAAGTTTATAGAAAACTAATGTTTAACAGAAGCTGTTATCCTCTTAAATTGAAAACAATGAATATTCTGTCCCGCACTTAATAATTATTATTTGATGGAAGTATGATGTATACAAGTTTTTACTAAAACGTAATACCCTCATTCGAAAGGCAATAAATCAGAGATGTTTTTAGAATAATTTGCAAGTTGATTGTATTACCAAATTTTGGAAATAAGTTAGAATGAATGTTCAAGTACGTTGGATTTTCTTTTAGAGAAGTGTCTCTTCAGCCATTGTATTTCAAACTTATTAAAGTTTTTAACTTAATGTTCCTTGCGTAGTACGTACTATTATTTAGTCTGACCAGGAAAACATAAATATTAAAAAAAAACCTTTTATACTTGCTGAGTAATGTTAAATAAATGTTAGTAGGGAGCGTATTTCTAAGGAAAACACCAAAAATTAAAATATCTCATTAACTATTGCATTTTGTACAATGCGTAATATGGTCGAATCAATTGCAAATGAGCTCTACTAACACGACCTCAAAGGAATACGTCGACTTAACAGTCATGCTGTATAAAAATACACTTTACGATCAACGACAACTCTTTTCTCCTTACTAGAGACAAAAACGAAATACACAATAGTGTTACAGAGATACGAAAAATTACTTTAAGCAAAATAAATTCGATAAAGGAAACAAAAAATTCAAATAGCGTCACAGGCCTACTGATACTTTCAGTTCTGGTTTGCAACCATAAACAATTGACATAATAAGTTAATATTGTCCACTGGCGTACAACTTTTAGCGGTCAACCTCCATTGTTGAAGGTGACCTGCGTATTTGGACCCTAAAGGACAATTTAATTCGCAGAACATGTAGATAATCCAGATCAAGAAGGAACATAAAACCTTAAAGTTAATACTTATCGCGATTGGTTAAAGATGCTTAACAATAAATGAGCAAATCCACGTGACCTAGTTTCAACATTTTCCCGCATCTCAAGAGCGAAGGAATCACGATTCGTTTCGATCTCTTTGGAACGGCTCGGGCTAATCCAAAACCCGAACCTACATTAATAAAGTGTTCGACGAAATATCGTAGCTGAAAGCAGCACAAGAAAAGGTGAAATCGCCTCATTACGGTGAGTGAATTATATTTTATACGTACAAGCACACACGCTCGCGCATTTCCTGCACTTAAAATATTCAAAACCGACTCAGTTTTCTCTTTTCAGATAAGATAATGAGCGCCTGTTTGTTTAATGTTCCTTACAAATTACATATCTTGTAATGTGTGTTTACACAAACGATAAAGATTTCATCCACATTGCAATGATGTTAATGTGCCTGCAACAGAAGCCGGGAGAGATTTGATGAAAAAGTTTATCTCGTTTTTCTTTGTTTGTTTACCGTGCAAAAAGTTCATTAAATCTAACCATATTCAAAAAATTAATACGTACATGACTTACAAGTACCAAAAACATTAAACTTTCTTTTGCATTTATAATAATTATATGAAATATATCTTAAAGGAGAAATCTGTATTTTCCATAATTTCCATAATTATAATCTGATTTTTGAAGCTCGTAATTTCTTGATAACTTGAGATTTTGCGTTTACACTTCAAAATTAAAACCTTCGATTAATTAGCTAATTAACTAATGGAGTACTGTTCGATAATAACAAGACTGCGGAAGTTTAAGCCCTAAAAAATTCAATATTCGGCGCCTAAAAAAATGTGCAGAACAGGCACAAATAAAGTATAAATAGTCTCCAAGATATTTATACAGATAACCGCGACAGA
Organism: Prosopocoilus inquinatus; assembly: GCA_036172665.1. NCBI lineage: Eukaryota > Metazoa > Arthropoda > Insecta > Coleoptera > Lucanidae > Prosopocoilus > Prosopocoilus inquinatus. The sequence goes on from CM069874.1 coordinate 52,602,447, forward strand.
CTTAGATAAAATTATTATTAATGCCATGTTTACACAGGGTCTCCCAAGTTGAGTGGCCTATTAAAAGTTCTTGTGGAAAGGAACATACAAACATTCTGAAAATTAACGCACTGCCCTAGGAGGAAGTGATCTTTCAAAATAAAATATTTTCACTTTTATATCACTTCCGGTTATACAGGAAGTCGCAATTAACTTTCTTATTTTAAATGGAGTGCTATACTTTTTATTGCAAATTCTGATTCCACATGTTATTCCAAGCAAAAGTTGTTAAGGCTTCCGTATACTTAAGCGTAACGGTTTTTGAGATATCTTCGAATTTCTGGAAAAACATATTTCGGTGACCTTTCATTTAAGAGAATGTAGTTACAACACTTTCAAATCTCAAGATTCAAGCTGCCTGTCGTTTGAAAGAATAATGTTCAGTCTTTCAAATCATATCCTAGTTATCATTGAAAAATTAACAGGGTAGTCAAAATATGGTATCGAACCTTGTTCTGTTCAACTGCCCAAAACTCAGTTTCCGTAAATGGAACAGCCTGTATATTTTTGAATCATGACATGCAGAATCAAATTCTACATCGATTAGTAGTAGCATTCCCTATACTTATTTTCATTAGTTTTCTTGTTATCAAGAATTGTGTATTTTATTATGTTAATTATGGCATTTATACAGTTATTCGTATCTAGCTTTGAAAAAAAAGGCAAATATCGAATTCCTTTTTTTAAGAAATAAATAATTGCTAACCATAGCATTATTTCGCCATACATCGCGGATAAAGCTATAGGTAAACACCTGTCGTAATACTTAATATTTTCATAAACAAGGGTCTTAAAAAATTGGTAGACCTATTTTCAAAAACAATTCTCTTTGTCAGGCTAACATTTTTATTAAAAAAAAAAAACAAAAGTAAAACTTACAATTGATAAAGTGGTAAAAATAATTAAACAGTTTTATTTATTATCTTGAATCCCTATGATACGGTCGTAAATACTGTATAAAATTTGCAAATAACTGAGACAAGAGTGAAATCAACTAATAAATATTTATAATGGTAACCTATCTCTCTCACTTTGTAGAAGTTTTACACAAAAAATACCATCGTGTCGTAGTTCTTGAAGATTAAATATTACGATTCCTTTTTATTTGTTTTGTTAATTTGATTAAGTTCTTTGCTTTTTATTTGTACATATTTGTTAATAAAGTTTGTAACTCAATAAATATTTTGTTTTGTCGACACTTACTGCGAAAAATTACCATAATTTTACCAAAATATGCCAGTATAAGAAACAATAATTGATAACAAGAAAACTGGTGGAAATAGGTATAGGGAATGGTTCTACTAAGTAATGTAAAATTTGATTCTGCATTTCATGATGTAAAAATATACAGGGTGTCCCATTTACGAAAACTGAGTTTTGGGCAGTTGAACAGAGCAAGGTTCGACACCATATTTTGACCAACCTATGAATTTTTCAATGACAACTAAGATATGATTTGAAAGACTGAACATTATTCTCTCAGACGACAGGAAGTTTGAATCTTGAAATTTCAAAGTGTTGAAAATACATTCTCTTAAATGAAAGGCCACCGAAATATTTTTTTCCGAAATTCGGAAGATATCGCAAGAACCGTTACATTTAAGTATAGGGTAGTCTTAACAACTTTTGCTTGGAATAATGTGTAGAATCAGAATTGACAATAAAAAGTACAGCATTCCATTTAAAATAAGAAAGTTAATGGCGACTTCCGTTATAACCGGAAGTGACATAAAAGTGAAAATATTATTTTATTCTGAAAGATCACTTTCTTCTAGGGCAGTGTGTTAATTTTCAGAATATTTGTATGTTCCTTTCCCTGAGAACTTTTAATAGGCCACTCAACTAGGGAGACCCTGTATAATTGATCATAAGGATTAATTTTTTTTATTATTAAATACAGGAGTATAAATATTTTGGTGCGGACACTGCATTTATTAACAGAATTTAATCTGCAAAATTAAAATGTCTTCAAATTCTATTAATAAACGCACAAATTTAGGCATTTTGAATGATATATTCTGCAGCTTTCTGGATTCCTTCAATAGAATATAATTTTATTTTTCTTACAATATCAAGATATCGCTTCAATTATTTTTATTATTTATCCTAAACAGTCTTTTCGAACAGTTGACTCTAAAAGACATCCTGAATATTTTTTTAGAAATTGTTTACACATTGGTTTTCAAATTTTCTCCAAGGTATATTTCCTGTCGCAAATACACGGTCCGGGAATGAAACGGGATGATTTGAAGTGAACTTTAGAACTGGTAAGTTGATAGTGGGTACGAAAGTCGTCCCCTGGTACCACCAAGTCATTTACAGGTAATTGCAATTCTTTTAAGAACGAATGTACAAAATTCGAAAAAATTGTCGCAGTTAACATTTTTTTAATATAATTTTAATATAATAATAACAGTTGGATTTCAATCTTTAATCATTTTAGTTCTAATTAACGCAAATTTAAAATTTATTCTGAGAATTTTTAGAAAAAAGCCACATTATAGGCATTTTTTATATTAAATCGGCATTTGTAAATAAATAGGCAAACATGGGCAATACAAAACTTTACCACTTGAACAGTTATTATATGAAACATATTTATAACCAGGTCAAAGTAGTGTTTAACAAATAGAAAAGACAAATGCCTACACTACCGTAGTTTGAGTAATAACAAAGATTAAATTTCTCTCTTAGGACTCGTTCGCACGAGCGTTTTCCAAAACGTTCAAGTGTTCGCTTTTCCTAACGTCGTGAATAAAACATATTAGATTTAATAGTCATGTTCACATTGAAAGAGTCTTAGGGTGGGTTTCACAAAGCTTTGTTTAAGCGTTGATTAACTAATCAACCGTTAAGTTTAATAAGTGTTAAAAATTTGATGCTGTTTCACAAAACAAAAAACTATTATGTTAATCTCTGATTAACTAATTGGAGTTTACGTTTGGCAACATCGAAAAATTGCCACTTTGACACCGCTTTAAAGTAATCTGTCCGGCATGGCGTCAGGCCTGCAGTCAGGTAGTGTGAGGTTAGAAACTCAAAATATCTTAAATTCTTCGCATTAGTGCAGTCAGTGATTTTTAAAAATGAAAAAGGAAAAAAAGAAAGAGAGGAAGGAAACTTTAGTGCAGTTGAATTACTTGAACATATATGGCAAAGACACATTTTCTGTTTTGGTACAGCTCAGCGGGATTACCACCAGGTGAAATAATTTTAACATGGGGTACAATTTGTGGGGCCAATGACATGAGAAAAGCCTAATGTGAACTTGTGGAGTTTCTTCTATTGGCAATTTAATTAACTGTTTGATTTGCCTTGCAATAAGATGAGTGATACGATGAATTATTCTACGTATCGATGGTTTCTGAAAGTATCAAGAATCAGCTGTTGAAATATTTCAGTGGATAATAACGTAAGTTTATCAGCAACTGATTTGTACCATAAAATAAATTTATTTTTGCTTGTTGCAGGTTCTAGTGTTGGACCAAAGAGTTCCATAACTCCTTTGGAAAAGCGAAACGTTATTCATTATCATCCAAATCATTAAAAGGATATTTCCGCTTCTTATAAAATGAATCCTACCTTAAGGAGGCATTTCTTTATCGTCAGAGAAGAAAGCGAGGTTGCAGACATTCTGAAATAATTTTGAATTATTTGTTGCTGAAAATAATTTCCGAAATAATGTCATAAAAATTAAACAACAAACCAAGTGAGTAAAAAGTACAGAAATGTCATTATTTTTCATATTTAAGGTACGTTACATTTTTAAATAAAATTATAATTATTTTTTTTAGATATATGTGTGGAATTTTTATATCAAAAAAGCTTTATAATAACTATGGAAAATTCATTCGTTATTTTTTAATCGCTAGAAATCTATCGATTAATCTAACGCCTGATTAGACAGAAGTAAACGAAGCGTTATCTCTTAATCGAGCTTTGTGAAACACTTAACGGAGCATTAAGACTATTTGACGACCGATTACAGAGCTCTAGCCGTTTAGTAATCATCGTTAATTTAATCATCGTGTTAAATGCAATTGTTTTCTTATTTAATAATTCGTTACAGAGTTAATCGGAACTTAAATATTTAAAGAAGCTTTGTGATACCGGCCATTAGTGTGCACACCGATAAAGAAAAAGCGAGCGCTTGAACGTATTAGAAAACGCTCGTGCGAACGCCGCCTTAATGTCTTCTGACCTTACACAATGTAGAAATTGTTATACAACTTCTTAACGGTAAATTATTTGTATTCGAGATATACATAGTTGGCCTTTGCTTAAAGAAAATAATATTACGTTTATAGTTTCTTTTGATACAATATCATTCATGAGACGAGTATTGCGCATTCCGAAAGGGAAATTCGTTAATACAAGTACGTACAGGGTAAGTCAATTTTGATGTCTCTTGTGGGCATCTCTCTAACTACAAGACAGAAAGAAATTAGATCAGATAGTTATTATTTTTTTAATGGAAATCGTAGCAGGGGATATCATCATGAAAAAGAGATTTTTTTCCGTTTCCAAAATATACTGGTTATTTCAGAAATACGTGTGTTAATTTTAAATCACATAATACTGTCATGGTGTATCGTAGAGCTTGTGGAAATGCTGAACGGAAGCACGAAGACTGGGGATCGTTTTCTAATCGTATTTTACCCAACAGGCCGTACATACATTTCAATGAACCGTCTAACACCTACGGGATCCTGGCTCATTTCAACTTCAAGTCCAAGAGTACGACAGACCTCGTACTGAATGTTGAAGAAATATTTTGGATGCTGTTGCAGTTCGATGATGTACAAGTACCCGACGATACGCACTTCACCAAGGATGTATCGCATTTGACAGTTTGGAAAATTTTAAAAGTGCAATAGCTATGTGCAATTACAGTTTCCCTTCTTTATGTTTAAAGATTATGGAAACCTATAATAATAAAACTGGGCATGATCTGAAAGCATGTTAATGTAGGCCAACTATAGGCCAGCAATTGATTTTATCACACAAAGATGGCAGTGTTATAAACCAGATACTGCAAGTCTGGGCTTTTTTAAAAAATAGAAATAGCTCTGAAACGGCTAATTTTTTTGCATCACTGCATTAAAAAAAAACAAATAAAAATTTTAAATATCCAACACCCCTGGCAATTTTGTTTGGGATAAAGTAATGGAGGAGCGGGTCCTGGGGAGTTGTACCTTCCGGGGACATGCAGGGTAACATTTTCCCGGCCGTGTATCACCCATACTTGTGGATTGCGTAACAATTGCTGGGTGGCGCCCTTAATCGTAACACCCTCTGCATCTCCCACGCGGTCTCCCATGAGTGGGGACAGATACGCAGCCCGTCTTCACAGTACAGGGTGGGCCAAATTTGACACTTTTAAAGGGAAACACCTGTTTTTAGAAGAGTTAAACAAAATCCGACCTCGGTGTCTGGAGCTCGATTTTTATGACAAGTTCAATGGTAAAAACCGCATTTCGATATCTCGAACCGTTTAGGCGCTACGGGGCGTTTTTTTTCAAAATTCTGCGATTTCTAAAAACCTTTATAACTTTTTTGTTTAATAAGATTTTTTATATCTGTGAAAACTTCTTTAAGGCACTTTTTTATGCAGAATTCACTGCCCTAAATTACTTTTTTCTAGAGTGTTCAATATTTGAGATATAAGCCAGAACTTTAATTTTTTATATGGAACACCCTTTATATTTTTATATTTTTGAAAAGAGCAAAAAATTCTGTTTACGAAAACATAAAACACTTGATATTTTAATCAAACAGTTTTTGGGATACATGGCATTAAAGTTTTAATTAAAAGTTTAATGTTTTTTGCAACAATCAAGTAGGCTATGGATAACAATAACTAAACAATTTAAGTTTTTTTTTTATGTAATTTATGTAATAATTAAGTTTTTTTTTTATGTAATTATGTAGGCTGCTGTCAAAATTTGACCATGCATTTGCATTTATTTTGTACTGCAGCGTTTCTAAAGATACACTTTTGCAAGGTATGAAAATAAGTAAAAATGTACGAAAACTACGAAAAGTACGACATGTTAAAGTGTTTTATAGAAGTTGGTGAGAATATAGAAGAAGCATGTAATCTTTACTACGAGCAATATCCTGAAAGAAGACAACCCTTTCGAGATATTTTCTTCAGGTTGAAAAACAATTTTATACATTTTGGGTCATTTAAACGACCAACACCCAAAAATTACGAATCTCAAAGAAGAGATAAAGAATTAGAGAAGATCGTAGTTTTGGGACAAATCGAAAATAACCCAAACCTTTCCACGCGACAGTTGGAAGAAACATCTGACTTACCAAGAACTTCTGCAAGACGGATTTTAAAGAGAGAAAAATTCCATCCTTACCGCACAAGAAAAATGCAACACCTCCATCCCGAAGATATTAATAACCGTGTGGAATTTTCTCAGTGGTTCTTGAGAAAGTGCGAAGAATATGATGATTTTTTCCTAAATTGTATTTGGACCGATGAAGCCAACATAAGCAGTGCAGGGGTCTGTAATAGATATAATTGTTATACTTGGTCTAGACAAAACCCTCATATTACTGTTGAAAGGAGAAACCAAGGGCGTTACAGTTTCAATGTATGGGCAGGCAATTTCCGAGACAGAATTATTGGTCCCTATATTTACAACGGTACCCGTAGGTCACAAAATTATTTAGAAATTTTACGGGAACAAATTGAACCTCTTGTCGATGAAGTGCCGCTTATTTAACTGGAAACGGTTTACTACTAACAAGATGGAGCACCGCCTCATAATGCTCGAGTTGTTACCCATTTTTAAATCAACTCTTTGGCAACAATTGGATGGGAAATCAGGGTCCTATTGGCCGGCAAGGTCTCCAGACCTAACGCCAATGGATTTTTTCTAGTGGGGAAGGATAAAGGATCTTGTTTTCAAACGGTCTCCCAATTCAAGAGAGGAATTTGAGGCAGCGATGCTACAAGCTTTTGATTCTCTTCGTGCCCTTGAATTGGTAAACTCAGTTCAAGCTGTAAGAAAACGGTGTCGATTATGTTTGCAGCAAAATGGTGGACAATTTGAACACTTTTAATTTATCGTTAATTCTATTCTATTATTGACTTATTAAACATATTTGTTAATAATAAAACAATATTTGTTCATAGCCCTTTAAATATAAAACATATTTAATTAATGTAATTCATAGCCTACTTGATTGTTGCAAAAAACATTAAACTTTTAATTAAAACTTGAATGCCATGTATCTCAAAAACTGTTTGATTAAAATATCAAGTGTTTCATGTTTTCGTAAACAGAATTTTTTGCTCTTTTCAAAAATGTAAAAATATGAAGGGTGTTCCATATAAAAAATTAAAGTTCTGGCTTATGTCTCAAATATTGAACACTCTAGAAAAAAGTAATTTAGGGCAGTGAATTCTGCATAAAAAAGTGCCTTAAAGAAGTCTTCACAGAAATTAAAAATCTTAATAAACAAAAAAGTTATTAAGGTGTTTAGAAATCGCAGAATTTAAAAAAACGCCCCGTAGCGCCTAAACGGTTCAAGATATCGAAATGCGATTTTTACCATTGAACTTGTCATAAAAATCGAGCTCCAGACACCGAGGTCGGTTTTTGTCTAACTCTTCTAAAAACAGGTGTTTCCCTTTAAAAGTGTCAAATTTGGCCCATCCTGTACAGTCATCGAAGCAACGACTGATCTTGCTCCCAGATGGACCGTAGTTACGGTTGGCGCAGTCCCATTTTCTGTGCGTCAAAACGCGCAAAGCGCCCCTCTTGTTACCACGTACCATTTTTGAAAACTATTTAATAAACTCTTGGATAAAATTATAGCACCACTACATTATTTCTTTAAAAACAATTGTTTCAAATCGTTTTTGATTGCAGTGTAATCCTCGTGCAGCCTCTGTACAGCTGTTTCAGCTCTATTTGGGGCTTCTTCAGCAGAAACGTAGCCTTGCATGGGGTGACTTATTATGTAGCAAACCCGCTTCAATTTGTCAATCCTTAGGCAATGTTAGGTCAAAAAGGGATCGTTGGGTGTCGCTATTTTATCTATTCATTATTATATTTTTAATAATTAGGTAATAATAATTTTTATTGTAATAAATATATTTCAAGGAGGCGTTGAGCATCGCCTGGTGGGCCAAATTGGCACTTTTAAAGGGAAGCACCTATGAGTTAGACAAAAAACTGACCACGGTGTCTACAGCTCGATTTTTAGGACAAGTTTAATGATAAAAATCATATTTCGGTATAACGTATTTAACACCTACGAGATGTTTTTCAAAATTCTGCTGTTTCTGAAAACCTGAGCAAAAAGTGACTTAAAATTGTTTATTAAAACAAGTTGGTTTCGGATGTCAAGTTTTATTATCAAGGATTGTTTAACTTACAAGTGATTTAAAGTTACAAATGAATCACCCAAGAAATTTAACGTTGGAGGTAGGGATGCCGATTCAAAAATCGATTTTTTCAGTTAAACAGATCGTTTAATTTTTCGATCTATTTTTCATCTCGACCATATTGAATCGATTTTATTTTTTTACGAAATCGAATCAAAAATAATGTTCAAGTTATTTTTCGATTTGGATGGGGAAACGAAAAATAGAAATAGACTGTCGTGTGAAAGACTATTAAAATTGCTATTTTTGAGGATATTTAAGTTTTAAAATTACATACATTGTGTAAATTTTGGAAAACATATTTTGTTTCTTGTTATATGAATTTTTAATTTTCAGAGAAAGCTATTTATGAGTAATTAACTTTGAAAAATAGGTTTCGATTTTAAAATATTTTTAATTGTGAAAATAGTTTATTTTTGTTACTTATTTTAGTAATTCAATTTGACTTTAGGTTTAATTTTAAAAAAAAATACAAGTTGATTTATTTATTATTTACATAATTTTAAGAAAAAAAAATCACTTGTTTGTTTTTCTTAATAAAATACTGCTACTAAAATTAGAAATCAACCACATGAAGCACACCGAAAATAAAAGAGAAGACTGAAACCAAAAAAAGAATATAATGAGCGAGAAACAAAAGGATATCGACAATTTTGGGGCTTAATCGTAATATTTTTTTATTAGGTAGCAAATCCGCTTCAATTTGTCTATCCTATAGCAATGTCAGGTCAAAAAGCGATCGTAGGATGTCGCTGTTTTATCTGTTCGTAATATTTATTAAAAAAAACTTCTTGGTTTTAACATTTTGTATTGGCGGAGTTGGCCTTGAAGCGGGTTGGTCCTAATTTTCGTAGATTTTTTTTTAATTTTTGGGGTTGGACTGAGTTAACGTAGAGAGTAGTTGGGCTTAATTTTTGATAAAAAAATTAACGAAAAAACTAGAGGACTGAAACGAAAATTATCGAAATACGAAGGACGTAACGAACAAGAAACAAAAGAATATCTTAATAATTTTTTCGTTGGGTGAGAGTTAACGTTGATCGTTGGATTGGTCCTAATATTCGTTGATTTCTTAAAAATGTCCGGCTTTAATTTTTTCTTGTTTGGGTTGTCTTTGAGATTGGTTGAGCTTAATTTTGATTGATTTTGATACTCGACAAAAAATAATAGAAACTAAAGAGACGTAGAAGACTAAAAAAAGAGTTGAAACACCTAGAACATAACATCACTGTATTTATGAATAGTATGTATACATTGAATTTATGTATACTTAACTATAAAGGTCTAAAAGAACAAACAAATGAGTCTGAACTTTGCTCGAGTGAATCAGTAAAATATTCTAGTTTGTCGTTGGAAAGCATTCACTGAAGCGGGAGAAGGATATGATTTTGAATTTTTAGCAATTTCTATGTGCCGTCAAAGCTCCTTAACTCGAAGTCCTATAGCTCGAATTTTTCTACAATTCGAAGTCGCTTGCTGTCCCCTGCAGTTGCCTAGCGTTTCACATTGATTTTGGTCTTTATTTCGAATTTCTCTAACTCGAAAATTTCTGTAAATCGAAATAAATTTGACGAACAAAGGACTCACAAAGCTCTATAATTCGAATTTTTGCGACAAATCTCCACCTTTTTATCATCAATTTCAGTTTCCAGCGATGGTGCTTCTAGGAATCCCCTTCTTCGGTTGTGAGACAATAATACTATCCACTTCAGTTGCGTTTAGTGTTTTAATTAATTTGGTCGTATTTATTTTTCAAACATATAAATTTCCATCAAATTAAAAGTCTTACAGTCCAACAGCTTGAAATTAAAAAAAAAACTCGAAAATGGTGTCAAAAACAAAAACATTGCTGAGGAATACAAAATACCAACAAGTTTAGATATCCACGTTTATTATATTAAATTTTGATGTCTGTATACTATTGTTTATATGTTTCTTTTTTACTTCGAGTTAGGGAGCTTCGACTGTATATTCAAGTGATTTTGAACAATGAAAATAATTAGAATCAGAAGTCTTCTGTTTCCTTAAATAAATAAATAAAATCGGACCAACGATTTTTTTCTTAAAATTATAAGCATTCATTTGGAAAAGCTTGTCAGTGAGCTAATAAAAAATCACCCTGTATAAATCGATCTTGTTTAAATCGATTATTTTTTGCTCGAATCGATAATTAACCTGCACGATCTGAATCGTTTCACAGATCGATGTTTTTGACAAAAAATCGGCAACCCTAGTTGGAGGAGACATCAACTCTCCTAGATAAGACATACTTAATGCGTTCTTGTTTTCACATTCTAAGACCACGGTAAGGTGTTGAACAGTCAGAAAATATCGGGAAACATTTCTGAATCATGGAGTATATCAACCGCAAAGTACGAAAAATTTACCTGCACCCAAAAATAATTTATTTTTCTAATGAAAGGTATCAATACTTTTTCTTACTTGAGGTAGTATGGTTGTACTTAATTAATAAACATCTTACAATCAAAGGGTTAACACAAGATTTAGGTATACACACACACACACTTTCAAGAATAGTTTGTGACGGTGAAATGGAGAAACAAAAAACAAAAAAAAAACACAAAATTTATCACTTGAAAAGTTAAAAATAAAATACAAATTTTCATTTAAGACTTTAAATTTAAAGTTACCGTTTTCAAATGTTAAACCACCTTTGTTTTTGTATTCTTAACTTTAAGTCTCCATCTTGTTAACGATTCGGATTTCAAATTTGAAAAGACTAAAAACATTTTGTAGAAATATTAAATACTGAATCATGTCTTTAATTAATTAATTAAATTATGTATGTATTGAAATAACTGTTTAAAAATGATACTGAAATGCAATATGCAGGATGTCGCGACCTAAGATGTTGAAACAACTACAATAGATGAAAATAATTCTACTTATATCTTTGCATAATTTCTGTTGAATTCTGAGAATTTTATTAAACATTTAGGAAACCTGAAATTAAATTAAACCTACGAGTTAGAGAAGTCGAAAGATTGAAGCGAATGCTGCATGAGTGATGCCAGCTTAATAACAACACCGAAGCTCTTTTCCGATAATCGATGTACAGGGTGACTACGCGAAATTTCATACCCCCTTTAACTCTTTTATTTTTGATTTCAGGAAAAATGTTCGATACCAAACTTATATGGACCAATTCAAAGTTTCTCTGTGTGCTCACAGAAAAACAATTAATGGTCGGATAAACGATATATAAACTAAACTTAAGTTTTTTTTAAATAGAACACACAGTATATTATTACGATTTTCGATTCTAAATTAAATTCTACTGGGACTAAGTACATGACAAAACTAATATTATAAAAGGTGTCTATAAAATAATTCCTATTTAATTTATTTTATTTTTTAATTTTGGAAATAGAAAACATTTATACTAAGAGATGTGATTCAAAACATTATAAAAAGATTTACACTTTGCGTAAAAAAATGAGGATACTTTGAATATGTTTTACGTTAAATTTTTTTCATTACATTTTTTAAAGTAAAAATTTTCCGAAATATTTTTCTAGTTTAAAAGTTAATTTTTAGAAAACATCTAAACCGATTTAATATGTTAATGGTAAAATTTTATTTAATGTTATTTTATTTAAAACCAATACCACGTTTATTTTTTTGGGATTTTTTTAGAATCGAAAAACGTAATATACAGGGCGTTCCATTTAAAAAAAAAACTTAAGTTTTGCGTATATCTTGTTTATCCGACCATCAATTGTTTTTTTTTGTGAGAACACCGAGAAACTTTGAATTAGTCCCTTTAAGATTTGTATTAAGCAGTTTTTCCTAAAATCAAAAATAAAAGAGTTAAAGGGGCTAGGAATACTCGCGTAGTCATCCTGTACATATGTTGCGGTCCGGTCTGGTGCGTAAAAAAGATAGACTGTTCCTTATAAGGCACTTTCCCTACGACATTATTAGTTACCCCCACTGTACATTTCAATACGTACCTACACTCTATTTTTTATTGATAGATTAGAATGGCAAATTCGATTTTAAAAGTCAGAAAGCTCTGGTAAGTTTCTGAGGCAGGTGAGAGTAACTGAAGACGAGTGTCCAAAGTAAATTTTACTTAATACTTAAGGCCAATATGAAACGACGTTAATTTTTGAGTAAAATTTGTTACAAAGTGTAACTCTCGACAGATTACAAAAATGTTTATTGGAAAGATTCGATATCTTTTTCTCAATTTTTAAACAATTTTATACAGCGACTGCCAAAAAGTTCGAAGCATATGGGAAACTGGCTACCACGAAAAATATCGATTTTATAAGCACGGATATTAAAAAGGTCCAAAAATAGATGCAATTTTTGGTCTGCTTAGACTAAATTAGGGTTATGAGAAATCTGTTATAAACAAAGCGAGGATTAAAAAGTCCCTGTTTGTCGATGCGATCGCTCGAAATTGGACCATGTGCGCCGCGTCGCACAGTGCGTCGAATAATAGGCGTAAATGGACAAAAATCATAATTCTTCTTTCTCTTATTTTTTGGTCTTGAAAATATACCTATTATAAACAGTTGCAGTAATTGAAAATAGAATAGTATCACTAGAATATACAGGGTGTGTAATTAGTATTGATTTCTTCAACAATATCTTAACTATTAATTATAAAAGAAAATGTCTTATACAAAAATTATTGTCTATAATAAGCTGTACATCAGAAAATTATTTTCACATGTACAGCATGCTCCATAAGTGAGTTATCTACCAAACTTATACTTTTTTTAACAGAATATACTAATTTCGATAAAGCTCTTACAAACTTACAACTGTAGCCCTAAATCGAAATCTATAGCTGTTCTATTGAATTAAAGAGCTAAAATGTAGAAGTATTTTATTCATAATCAGCGGCGAATATTTACCTACGCAACTATAATGCACCAACTGCAGGCAAACTTCACCCTAAGACCTTATACTACAAGGCTCACAGAAATGTCAAATTGTAGCACTTAAGGTGCACGGCCGTATGTTTGCATAGAAACAATTGAAATTTAAAAGTTTAAATTTTACAAGAAAATTAAATGTAACGCCCTATATATTTTGACACAATTAAATAGCTATAGTATAATCCAACTTCTGACAAAGAAAAAAAAATTAAGAAAAAAGAAAGGGTATAATTAGATTTATTAAATTTCATTAAAGTATTAGCATTTATAAATAATCCGAGAACGTAAGTTCACTACAAGGAGTTCTTACAACTGAAATTTATTAATTGCTAAAGTTCAAGCAAGAAATTTCCAATTATTATTTTTATCTAATGAAAATTTAACTCCACTAATCCTTCAATTTATTTTCAACATTTAATCGATATCTTGGGAACTGTTGAATATCGGCTAATGATGTTTAACTGATTTTTGCAAACACGTGCCTTACGTTTTTTAATATTCAATCGTATTTTGTCGAATTAAGAAAAAAATAAGTAACACTAGAGGCTAAAACATTTTCATTAACAAATCATTAGCGTTGGATATCGATTAGATGTTGAAAATAAATTAAGAATTAATAAAGTTAAATTTTCATTAGATAAAAATTATATTTTGAAGTTTTTATTTGAATAGTAATTATGTATACCTATATTTCATTTCAACTGTAAGCAGTTTTAGTAGCGAACTTATGTTCTCGGATCACTCATAAATGGCAATATTTCCTCGAGATTTAATAGAGAAACGTAATTGTGCCCTTTCCTTTTTGTTTAATTTCTTGAAAGATGGTTCTTCACCTTCACTCGATGTAGGAAGCTCCGTAGGTCTTTCTTCACTAAACTAAACAAACTTTATGCTAAATGAAATTGCCTTTCTAAGAAAATATGGTAACGCATTGTGAATAAAATTCGATTTCGAGAACATTGCATCCAAAATCTACTACAATTCACGTAAAAATAAGAACAAGCTTAAATTAATTCTCCGTTTACACTATCCAGACAGTTTGATATATTTAAATGTTTTAAAATGTGTCTTTTACGTTTGATTGTATCGATTTTGATGTTTCCTTGATAGGAAATTCATTTGCAAAAATGTGTCTATTGGTGACATGGGAAAGGTTGCTAAAACAAATTCTTCGTTGAATTACCAGCATATTAGCAGGTAGTAGCAGAAGAATTTCTTGTTTTCGTAAAACGCGTGGATGCAGGAATCAGATTGAAAAAAAATATTCGATACGTTTCTTTACGTATTTTTGTAATATTCGATTAAACTTTACTTTTAATTCTTGAAAAAAAAATAATTTTCATTTGCAGTTTTAATGTTAAAATATGCTCACAAATTAATTTGAAATTATTCATATCTGTACTAGAAGACTCCATTGTTAGGATTAATTGTCAAAATTACTTAGATTTTTTTTCAGTTGAGTATATAAGATAACATTCATAGAATCGTAGAAGTCACTATGGCAAACGGTCCTTGAACTTTCAAAAACTATATCATAAATAATTATAAAAAACAGAGAAATCAAAGAAATAGGGATTTTATTTACTTTTTAGATATTAATTGGTGAGTACTGAAACCTTTTTGTCCCTTAAAAAATATATTACATTTTCGATTTTTGTCCATAGTTTGACGCACTGTGCATCGGTACTATTTTATCCTCGCTTTAGTTATAAAGAAATCCGAGATCTTATGTAAAAGAGGCATTGCACCAGAAATGTGAAGAATCCTTACATCCCTGATCGTAAGAGTTAAATGCCAAATACCCATTGACTGCTTCACATCTTGAGCAAAACTGAGAATATCAAAAATCCTATTAAAATTTTGTCTAATATGCCCAACAATTCCAAATTACAACAAGTGCTATTTTTAGCCACACTAATGTTGCTCACCGGCTCTGTCCTGTTTGGTTGACGCAAAAAGTTAAAAAACAATCAATAACAAAAATTTGTCCTGCATGGCGAGACCTTTTTGACGGTCACTTGTATACATATAAAAATTATCAGCGTATGATCACAAGAAAGTTGTAAAATTATTACAAAACGTGAAAAAGTTGTCAAGTACGTACAAGTAATCATCGAGACTGCAAAAATGGAGTCCGGCCACCTACATGATCCTAGTCTGCCTCTAAGGAAAAGGGAAATCGATTAGTGACTGCACAAACATCAAAACGGAGGACACGCTCTTAATTTTTAGCCTACGATTGGCCGGCGGTTTTTATGTCGTCATCAAGCAAGGTTTATGAGCATCTCACATCTAGAAGGTAGAGCGAAAGCTGTAAAATAATGCGACGAGAATCGATGGATATCGGCTGTAACAATAAAAGCGCAAAAGCTGCAACGTTCCCAAACACACTGCCAGAAAAGGAAACTAAAAAAATAAAACACAAAACAAGAAACAAGAAACTAAGATTGAAGTTGGTATGCTTCATTTAAAAAAAAAAACGGCTTATTAAATTTATTAAATCATAGCTGAAGTTGGTTCTTGTCTGATGAAAATTGTAAGTACGAAATTAACTTAAATCATAGCATTTGACTTGAGACAAGCTTTCTAAAATTTGTAAAATACTCTTGGTATCAGAAAACGCAAAATATATTGGGTGATTCAAAATAAGTGTCCGACCCATCAACCATAGGTAATACACAGAAAAAGAAAACAAAAAGTCTATATGCACAGGGGATCTAATATCTACAGTTTTTGAGATAAAATGCAGTGAAGATTCAGATATAAATTTGTTGATGGTCACTAGTTCAGCTGTATTACGTCACAAGAGCAATGAACTCGTGTGGTATAGAACGAAACACTAGTTTACCTTGATATGAAACTGTAAAACGTTTTCATTTATGGCTTTCTGCGGAAAAAAATGTATAATCTGCAATTCATTCATTCGAATTTCGGACTTGTATATGTATATATATAAGAAATAAAACATGATTTCCATTTTGGATTCAAAGGAAGTTGATTTTTGAAATGTCTCTGATAGATTTATTTCTTGCAATTTCGCACTTGCATGACCATAGTGAATACGCTCCTATCGGGTCGGATACTTATTCTGAAACACTTTGTATTATCTATTCGTTCACTATTTGTCATAGTAATAGGCTGCAATTTTGAGTTAATAGGCCGGCTATCATGTTAAATTAGACAAACTTAATTTGTTGTCATTATAGCATACGTCAAGTTGTTATAATACAAATCA
Source organism: Prosopocoilus inquinatus (assembly GCA_036172665.1). Taxonomy (NCBI): domain Eukaryota; kingdom Metazoa; phylum Arthropoda; class Insecta; order Coleoptera; family Lucanidae; genus Prosopocoilus; species Prosopocoilus inquinatus. Next base: position 52,619,044 of record CM069874.1, read on the forward strand.
TATACATACTTAGATTAACCGGAAATACGGGTATTGTCAATTCTGAACTTTAAGTAGCATGCTGCTGATTCTATGGATGAATTTGTGATGGAAAGAAAATTTTGCAACGTTGCCTAATTCGAAACACCCTTAGAACCCAACTCGACCTGACATTCATTACTACAAACAAATCATTCCCAATTTCCGCTGACGTAAATCCGTGACAATTTCCCTTCATCGATTAAAATTTCTTAAAATTTTGTTGTGCAGATTTTCTTTGTCTGTATCATTTACATTTTAGTTAGCGGATAAGGTTGGCAAAACTGATATTGCATCTAGCAAGTTGCCGCATTCCCATTTAAATCTGTATTACGAAACTTTTTCCACCGCAAAAGAAACTTGTGACGTCACACGAAACGTCTGTCTGTCACAGTGAAGTAAACAGATTGAGTTTTAATCTGTCTCCTAAAGCTTAATGTAATTAACTAAAAATTGAGTCAATTCTTTAGTCTAATTGATCATTTAAAGTAAAAACTTGATTATTATACTCAACAGAATTTTTCACGTGATGTGACGGAATGAGTTACGTACGCAAACCTTCCTATCGCGCGATTCGAACGAGCTATCCCCGCTCTCGATTGTAACGGGAAACGAACACTCATTGACAGAGAAGTGTGCGGAAAATAAATGAGTATGTCATATGCGGTACTCGGTATCTGCGTCAGGCATTGTTTCGAGGTAAAGTGAAAACAAACGTGATTTTCTTTAACTGGTATATGAAACATTTGAGTTTGAATCAATTAGGAAGCAAGTACGCAGTTTTTCAACTTAAAATCCATCTTAGATTGTAGATATTTACCATAAGCAGCGTATAAACGTAAAAAGTCAGTTTTAATATTTTTTGCAAATACAGAGTTTTGCGTTTGATGTACTCAAATACTTAATAAGTCCAACGGTCGCACTTGTTACTTTTAGTATGGTAGGGGGTACAGTTCCTCGCCTAGTGCCCATCCCTGATTTAAATCAAGGCAACCTCCTAATTCACAATCGACCTACCAACCTTGTTAACGGTTAAGGGTATGAATACGCCGAAGATGCTTCGCTGTTCACCCTCGATGTTTAGATCGCACTCGATACCGCGATATCATCTCGATGTAAAACGAATGTACAGTTTTAAATAGAACCGGGCATATCGAAGACGAATAGTAACGCGCATCTTCAACATGCACGACTTCATTTAAATCTATGCGTTTGTTTTATATCGAGCTGTCGAGCGCGACCTAAATATCGAGGGTGAACAGTGAGGCATCTTCGACATCTATTTACCCTAATAAGGCCACAAAACAGATATTCAAATACAATAATTAATTAAACATTTTGAGAATTTGAGTTATCCAGGAATCCCAAGTATTAATGAAATAGTGAAACATGAATCAAAACACTCAAAATAAAAATTTGTGTTTCTAAATTTAAAACTGCCACCACGAAGAGCGAGCTATTCAAACTACTGTGCGTTTTTTTTTTTTTTGAAAACACCCCAAAGATGGGTTTGGAAACTTCGAACATGTCTTAAATAACTTTTCTTGCAAATCATTAATATGTATACAAATTAGCCAAAGAACAAATGTTAATGACCACAATGAACAAAAAAACAACTTTTTTTTTTTTAGAAATTTCTGGAAATATTCATTTTCAGAGTGCTACAATGTATTTATTGCGATGTTTTGACATTAAGGTGGGTTTCACACCAAAGGAGCATGCTACGTTCTTACTGCACGCTGCATGCTATTAATTTTAAAACCTATGAAAACAGTCGACAATAATCACATAGCTGTAGCGTAGCATTCATGCGACCTGCCTTAAAGCTGTTCTCACTATCGTGCTAGCGGCTTGTAATGCACGGGCGCGGAAGGAGCTCTGCACGTGCTCGGCAAATAATGGAACCTATGAATTCAAATGAATTTCCCTTTGCCGAGACGGTGCCCAAATAATGAGGATGCAACTCCGGAAATGCACTTCAATTCATAGGCTACACTATCAGACGAGCACGTGCAGAGTCCGTTTCGAGCTCGTGCATTGCAGGCCGTTTGCGGGCTAGTGAGGATAGAGCCTTTTGCGACGTGCGACTTGGTTCATCGAACAAGTTCTATATTTTGCTATGCTACGTGACTTGTTTTTGGCAATTTGTAGTCACTAGTGAATAGTGATGTAAAATAACGGTCATTTAAAATCATGACGTCATTTTGGTCCTTTAAGTATAAATGACGGTCATTTTGTCGTCATAATCGCATATTAATTAAATAAACACAAATATTTACGAAACGAAACTTAAATCAAAACAACAAATGTTTACATACCCTTAGATACGAGGACAATTATTTCCATAGGACTAAGGTTCTATTTTACAAATGCGGCTCAACTTTGAGCTGAGGCTTAAACCCTTAGCAATGATTATTTCAACAATTGTTGTGAAGGATTTAAGCTTTGGCTCAAAGTTAAACCGTCATTGTAAAACTGGGCCTAAAGCGGAGCTTACAGTTGAACTCCAATTGAAAAACTGCTCTTAAACAGTTTCAAAAATTCTTACAGTTTACAGATAAGGCATACAACGAATAGCATACCCACAACTGAAATTAAAATCTTTTAATCTAAAGAGTCATTAAAATTTATCAAAGCCAGAACGGTCGTTGGTTCGGACGACGCTCGAATTAATTCTCTGTAATGGTCGGTATTCACTTCAGGTACTCCTTCAGTGCTACGGATACAATTCGACACCAAGCACCACCAACGTTCGATTTAAAAAGTCTATAACCAAGTAACTATAAACATAAAGAACAATAAAAATTTTTCTATAATAAAAAATTATGTTTTGGTTTTAACTGAAAATAAGAAATCACTAAACATTAAAAAAAATGATTTTTGATGACATATTAAAACGCCATTACGTTGGCAACATCCAGTTTTGCCACTCATTTTGCCTTCGTCGTAATCAGATTTTTGTAAACGTAACGCTCTGGCGCCCAATTGAAACTGTTTTCAATCTAAACAGCTCGAATCTTCAATGCGGTTTGAAGACAATTTGAATTGAACGATTAAAAAATCAAGTAGCTTGAATGAATTAAACAATGAAATTATAATTGAAGTTTGTTCTTGTCCGATGAAAATAGTAAGTACTAAGTTTTTTTAATCTCAAACCGGACAGAAAAATGAGGGGAAACACACTCAACGTTTCGCTATAGATTTATAGCTTCGTCAGGAGTGAAAAAAAGTAAATAAACAAGTTGTCAAGAGAAACAAGTCGTCAAGAGAAACGAAAAGGTAACATGATTTTTAAACTAAACTACGAGTTGTTCGGAATAAAAGTAACGAGAACTAATTAAAGCTATTTTTTTTTTTAATATATATATATATATATATATATATATATATATATATATAAACATTAGACAAACTTCGAATCATAAATACATATCTTTGCCTTATATTGAACCATTACACAATACATTTAAACACATTTTCAAAAAACATAATTTAATTTTAGCCAGTAAATCTGTGAATAATTTAAATTTAATTTTTTCGAATTTAAAAACCAAATTACCGAAATTAAAACAACCTAACGTGGTTTATGAAATAAAATGTTCAAATTGTAATTCTGTTTATTTATACACGGTGGCCAGAAAAATGCGGACAAACGCCACGCAGGCCAAATCTTTGTTTAATTCTGAGTTGACAATCTTAATTGAAAAAAGTAGTACAGTGCTTTCTTAAGTCACACGAGCAGCTTAAAAGAATTGTAAATTTGGCAACACCTAATCAGACAAGTACTGTGGTAGTAATCATTTTATTATTTACTATAAATCAGGTAAATACGCAAATTAGCAAGAATTTTATGTTAACATGGATACCAATTGTATTCAAATTTAAAGATAATATACAAAAATTATAAGAACTGTTCAAATTGGTAGCCATCAGTTTCCAGACATAATTCCAATCTTCGAGGAAGCGAATTCAAAACGCGCTCCAACATATCCGGGGTGATTAATCGAACTGCCGCCGTAATTTTATTAATTACATCCTCTTCGTTCACTGGAGGCGTTGCATAGACCTTTTCCTTTAAAAACCCCCAAACGTAAAAGTCCAGAGGATTAATATCGGGAGATCTTGCCGGCCATGCTATTGGACCGTTACGCCCTATCCACCGATTCGGAAAGTGTTCGTTTAACCAATCCCTAGAAATTCTGGCATTGTGAGCAGGGGCTCCGTCATGCATGTACAACATGTTGGGTCTCAAATTCAGTGGAATATTATCCAGTACTTCTTCTAAAACGTTAACGTACTCAATTCCATTTAGACGATTTGGAAGAAATATTGGTCCAACAACTCGGAGATTTAAGATCCCCAGCCAAACATTTACCGAAAATCTTCTCTGATGTACAATTTCTCTTACTGCCTTGGGATTTTCGTCCGCCCAAAAATGAAAATTATGGCTATTAAAGACGCCATCTCTCGTAAACAAGCATTCGTCGCTCCAGAGAATATGCAATAAAAAGTTCGGCTCTTCTTGAATCCTTTGTAAAATATTGTTACAAAACATTCTTCTGTGCACATTATCGTTCACATACAAAGGCTGCACTTTCCTTGCATGAAACGGATGCAACAAATTTTGAGATAGTACTGAGTGCACTGTTGTTTTGCTAGGAATATTTAGTTCCCGAGCTATTTGTCTTGTGCTGGACGTCGGATCTTCGTAAACAGCATCCAATATTTGCTCTTCTAATTGAACTGTTCGACGCCCTCTAGGTCTACCGCTGTTACGATAATTCGGTATAAAGGAGCCAGTTTCTCTAAGTCGCTGATCCATTCTACGGAACGTGTTGGTGGATGGATGTCGCCGTTGAGGATACCGTATTTGATATTCTTCTTTTGCCAAGTTTGCATTTCCATTGCAAAATCCGAATACCATATACATGTCGGCGTATTCTCCAAAGGTAAACATTGTTCGGTACTAAGAACAGCACAAAATGTTTATCTTATTTCAAGAGCCAAATGTCACATGAGAAACGTCAAAAATTGACAACTACTTACTACTTTTAAACAAGCAGCCTTACAGTACCACGTTGCCATATGTACTTTAATTTCAAAAAAGCCAATGAAGAAATGTTAAAAATGTAAACCATTGGTATTAATCGATTAGTTACATCAATGCATTTGAGATAATTCCATTTCTAAATTTCACCACAATGATTTTACATAGATAAATTTGACGAATTTTGCTAAATTTTAGCCGTACATCTTAAGGTTTGATGGTCTCGTGCGCCTTAAGGAAGGACCGCATAACTTTTTTGGATTAAGATTATCGCCTCAGAATTGAACAAAGAATCGTTCTACCTGGCGTTTGTCCGCATTTTTCTGGCCACCGTGTATAGGTGAAACGAGCGAAAATTTAAAAAAACGTTTAGACCAACATAAATATCATATTCAAAAAAATAATCAAAATCATTCAATGCTTGTAGAGCATTCATTAGTAAATAATCATAATTTTGATTTTGATAATACTGACATTTTGTACAGAGAATCTAATATTTTTAAAAGACGTTTCATAGAAATGTGTAAAATTAAAATGTTGTTATAAACTTACGGACTTTGAAAATTTAAATGACATATTTTGTAGTTTTCTGGACTCTTTAAACAAGATATAGATTAATTAATATTATATATATATATAAAAAAAAAAAAAAATAGCTTTAATTAGTTCTCGTTACTTTTATTCCGAACAACTCGTAGTTTAGTTTAAAAATCATGTTACCTTTTCGTTTCTCTTGACGACTTGTTTCTCTTGACAACTTGTTTATTTACTTTTTTTCACTCCTGACGAAGCTATAAATCTATAGCGAAACGTTGAGTGTGTTTCCCTTCACTTTTCTGTCCGGTTTGAGATTAAAAAAACTTTGTACTTAATGAAAATATAGGTTAATAAATTAAACTAAAAAGAAAAAACTAAAAATCGAAAATAAAAAAAAAACAATCGTTGAGATAATTGAGTAATTTTCGAAAAAAATGAGCACCGGAAAAATAGTAACCAACGTAATACAAAAGACTGTCGATTATCTAGAAATTACGAAACAAAAAAATAAAGTAATTTAAGGAAATAAGAAGAAGTTGACTCAACCTCAAAATAGTTAATTTTATTAGAAACCGAAAATTAATTTTAAAAATGATAATCCATTTCAATAATAATTATATAAAGATAAAAGAAAACAAAATATTGAAATTAATCTAGAAACAATAGGCAATCGACTTTCAAAAATAAGAGAACTTTCATTATTGATTTATTAAGGCCCGATCTTACCACCTCCTGATAAATTTAACCGTTGGTTAATAGGAAATCTAATATCGGTACAAATAAAAACCCGAATCTCTAAATGACAAGGTATATTCAAATTTAAGGGAACTTTTCGTACAATAACCGAGAGATTATAAAGAAACAACACGTGAATTAAATTAAATTAATTAATTACTTAAAAGTTAACAATTACCACAAGAGTGTATCTAGAATATGAAAGGGAGAAGGGAAGATCAACAAAGATCGATGCACTTGTTTAAAATTTGTTAGAGACCGAAATTTTAAGCAATAATGAATCTATTTTATCTAAACTCACTCGTTGATCGTAGATGCTTCCTCGGTACGCTTTATTTAAATTAAACTAGGCAAATTAACTGACAGGAAATAATTTTGAATTTTGGAAAACTTTACGGCAAGGAAATTTAAGGTGCGTGTTACACAGACTAAGCCTAAATCATACTTGGAACTCTCTGCAAGCTTTCTTCTCTGATCGTATTTATTATGATCTGGTGATATGGGTAGTTAAAGCGAGCCCCTAGACAGAGGTGGGCTTAATAGTTACGAGACTTGGGCCTGCCCATTGAGTTGGGTTGGTTAAGAAATTCTCCCCCCCCCCCCCCCCCCGAGATGAATAAAGTGCATCTTTGCATTATAAAGAGCAGAAAAATACTAAATAAATTAAAAAAAATAATAAAATAGGTAAAATAATTTTTGCAACACTGATATTGAACACCTTTGATTTTCTAACGAATAAATTAATGCTGAAGTTCCATACGAATATTATCACTTTTAATTTAATTGATAATTAATGACGGAAGACGATGTGTTCTCACAAGATTTTATTAACGCCTTTGGGCGTGTTTAATTTAAAATTTAAAACAGGAACATCAAGTGCCTTATAAAAGCATTGATTAGTTGGCGCAGACAGTAGGATTTGACTTAATAACATTGAAGCCTGGATTACAACAAAGTTCCCCCTCCCTAATAATGTTTTTTAAAGTATTTCTTTTGCATCAACTGATTGCACCCTCAATGCATCGCCAAAATTAACAATTTACAGGAGGAAAATTGCTGAACTAAATACTCTGTAAGTATAGGTGATTCCTTTGTCAGCATTTTATTTAACGATTAAGGCAAGAAGACGACGTGTTTTTATTCAAAAACTTTCACATATCTTTAATTTAAAAATTAAAAGAGAATACATTGAGGTCTTTAATTTAAAATTTAAAAAAGTGAATACATTAAGTGCCTTCTCAAGAACTGGTTAGTTGGCGCAGATAGTAGGATTCGACTTAAAGTCCTAAGTTAAATTTGAAGCCTCGATAACAACAAATATTGAGTCAATTCGTTTGCCCCTACCTTCGTCCTCGATTTATGTTTAAGTATTTTATCGCATAAACCGATTGCACCCTTAAAATTAAGAAATTGCATCCCTTCAGGAGAGAAATTACGTAAGCAAATTACGCTGGGGAAAACTATTAGTGAAAATTTTCGATTTTTTTTTTGCTGCATCTTGTTGAATCCCCGTTGCGCCCTTGCGTGCCATCATTTTTAACTTTTTCATCGCTCAAATAGCTGAGAAAATAAAATAAAACATAATTTAATTTTCTCAAGCATTTGAACGGCACAAGAGTTAAAAGTGCATTAAGGGTGCAATAAAGTGCAATAAAATAATTTATAAAAAAACTTGATTGACTGGGGGCAGGGGAAGTTAAGCTAAGTTTCTAATATATCTTTTTTGCTATTTGAGCGGTACAAAGATTAAAAATGGTGCCGCATAAGGGTGTATTAGGGGTGCAGCAAAGTGTAACAAAAAAAGATTGAACGTTTTCACTGCAGGGCGTGCTACGGTTAACTTGGCGCTTCCTAATGAAGAAGTACCAACACCAACGTCCCTTCTGTTTTTCTTCTAAAGAAGTCCAAATTTTATATCAATGGTTAACATGATTCGGGGGAGGGGGAGGGGGAGGGGGGAATTGAGTTAATTAACGTTGAAAAAGCCGTTAATTTAGCTATATTTTTTAAAGAAAATAATTGCTAATTATATATTATTTTTATTGATTTAGAAAATGACTTAGTTATAGACTTAGACGTTCTCATAGTTTTTTTTAATTTTTATTTTTTGAACCAGTTATTCATTATTACAATTTGGTTCAAATTCCCTTACTTCTTTTTCTAATAAAAAAAGAAAAACATTTTCTGTGCAATCTTGCTGAAATAGTAATTTGGCGCAGCAAGTCGGATGCATTGTGATACGATGTGTTTTTTAAATACTGTAATGTTATCATAAAGGCATAAAGACTCTGTGCCAAAATTAATTAATTTAATCCTAATTTTGGGTTTAATATTCATTTATGTGTCATTTATTTAACTTCTTCTTATAACATTATATTTTAAAAGTAAGGTAAAACTGAAACGTTCTTTCTATAACCACTTTCTCGAAAAAACAATGTTCGATTAAAGCGCGAAATATTTTTTTTCCTTTCTGAAATAAGCTAAATCATTTCCAATATCAATAGTAACTCAAACTTGAAAACATTTGGCGCAGTGAGTAGGATTTTATCTTCGTTTGTTCACGTCGTTGAACGTGTTAAACTTCTTTTCATTGTAACGAATTATTTAGTATTTGTGAAGCTTTTAAAAAGAGACTTTTTTTCTAAAGCGAATTAAAACAGAAAATAGAACTATTAATAAAATAGATAGCAAGCTATTGTTTAAATCTTAATAAAGCTGATCAGAATGGAGCTATCGAGTACAGCAGGACCCCCTTTAATCCGAACTAATAATTGCAGTGGTTGATCCGGATTTCCGAAATGTTTGGATTATCAAACAAGGGACAAAATATTCATCTTCCTAATTACCAGGGCCGGAGCAAGGTAAGCAAGGCATGAGAGCACCGATTAAAAACAATTAAAGCGGAGCTCGAATAATTGCAAGGTTAACCAAATTCAATCCACAACTGAAATTTTTTTTTTTTATATTCAATGTCCACCTAATCCAACTGAACTCAACCTAATTCCATTCAATCCAAGTAAAAAATTAAATTGCATTTAAAATTTTTTGCTTCGCTTAAATACAGTTGCGTTGAGTTCAGTTGAGTTGGGTTGACCTTGGAATTTGTTGAGCTTCATTTTCACATTTTTTTCTTTTAACTTTTGTAATAAATATTATATATATTAAATATTAATCAACATTAAAGAAAGCAAAAATATTAAAAGTAAAAAATGTGAAGGTCATCCCAATTCAGCTGAACTCAATCTAACTGCATTCAATTGAAGCAAGACTACTTCATTTAATTCAATCCAAGCCAAAATAAAATAAAATTAAAAAACAATAAAAAATTAAATGGAAAAATGTTTTGGATATCAACCCAACTGAAAATAAAATCTTTTAATCTAAAGTCATTAAAATTTATCAAAGCCAGAACGGTCGTTGGTTCGAACAACGTTCGATTTAAAAAATCTATAAACAAGTAACTATAAACATAAAGAACAATAAAAATTGAAGAATAAAGAGATGTTTACTTAAAAAAAGAATCTGAAGAAATTTCAAAATAAAAATGGCTATTTAGTAAATCACATAACATATTTGAATATTATAATTTAACTGCATCTTCATCACTTATTTCAAGATCAGTCTGCCTTTCTTCACCATTGTCTGTTTCTGAACTTGACTGGGCCTCTTCACGTTTTACAGTTAACTTGTTTCTTGTTTTTTTGTGAAGATATAGCCATAAGCATTGAAGGACCTTACATTTTTATTTTACGTGAAGTATTTTTCCGTCATTTATTAAAATGGTTGTCATGTACCGTTCACTGGGTCATTTTAAAATGACCAATTATTTTGACGTGACCGTCATTTTTATTGTGACCACTGTCATGACCGATGTCATTTAAGGAACTTACATCACTACTAGTTAAAGCCGCCTAACACAAGCTAAATTATTCATACGTTTGTTTTAAAAATTTTCTTATCTAATACACAAGTTTGCATTTTTCCTGGTTCAATCTGAAATATTTTCAAAAAATCGCACGATTTTCAATTTTTTTGAGGGAAATCTCGTTGTCAACTTCGAAATTAAACCGTTGAACAAATCACTTTGCATTGTTAATATGCAACGCAAACGAAATCAATAGCATATAAAAAGCGAGAAAATAAATAGTATAAAATTTTGTGCAAACAGACTCCTTTGTATGCCGAAGAAGACAACGTGCACAAACTCCGAGCGCGGTTTCATGGGACATTCGCGGAGTGTTAATTTATTAAATATACACTGCGTCAGGGCAGAGAAGATTTGGTTTAATTAAACCAATGCCAAACAAACGTCGGGCAGTATATTAAAGAAAATCGACGAAGATATATCGGAGTCAACGAAATATGAACAATGCAGGTATTTATCTCAATGTGGATTCAAATTCTACAAATAATAAAATAGCAATGTCAAAACAAACATTGTGAAAGCCTTGTTTCTAAATGCTTTTGAATAAAAGTATAGGAGTATTATTAAACTGGGTGATTCAAAGTAAGTGTCCAACCCATCAACCACAGGTACGTGGGCTGCTGGAAAAGTTTCTGGAAACGGTATGAAAAAGAGCATATGAAATTTGGTAAACGGTATCATTGTTTCTCGAAGTATTCGCCTTTGACATCAATACACTTTTGCATACGCTCGAACCAATTTCTAAAGCACGTTTTGCACTCTAAAGATGGTACCTCAGAAACCAGTGTCCGGAATGTTTCAACCGCTGCTTCAGCCGACGAAAATCGCTCACCACGCATTTTATTTTTGATATTTGGGAACAAAAAAAAATCATTAGGTGATAAATCAGGTGAATATGGACAATGAGTCATTAATTCAACATTTTTGTTGGACAAAAAATCAACTATTTGACGGGCTGAGTGAAAGCTGGCGTTGTCATGATGGAGAATAATTCGTGGATTTCGATTGTTTCTGCTTATTTGATCGATGACTTCCGGCAAACAAATTGTAGTATACCAATCCGCATTCACGGTTTTTCGATCCTCTAAAGCCACGGTTGCTACATGTCCAGTTAAACCAAAGAAACAAGCAATCATTTGCTTCGCAGCACTGCGTGAACGGACAACTTTTGTTAGTTTTGGTTCATTTTGAAATACTCAAATGGTAGATTTATGTTTACTTTCTGGCTCGTACGAATAGATCCACATTTTGTCACCAGTAACGATGTTATAAACTAAATTTGAACGATCTCCATTGAATTTCTTGAGCATTTCTTCGCACCATTTGACACGACCCTGCTTTTGCGTTTCTGTTAAAACTGTGTGGGATCCAACGACTGCAAAGCTTTCGTACGTTCAAATGATCATGTAAAATCTGGTGTATTGCTTTCATGTCAATGCGTAAGGATGCTTGAATCTCACGGTATGTCACATGTCGATCTCGTTCAAGCATTTCACGCACAGCATCTACATTAGTGGCAACAACAGATGTTGATGGACGACCTTCGCGAAATTCATAACTGAGAGAGGTACGTCCACGCTGGAATTCGGTAAATCAATTATAAACACTGCTCTTTGATGGTGCTTCATCTCCAAAAGCCAAATGAAGCCGATCGAGGCATTGTTTCGGCGTTAGACCACATTTGAAATCGTAAAAAATCATGGCACGAAAATTTTCACGCGAGATTTCCATGTTTACACAAAATTACTTTTTCTCAAAGGCTGTACAAACAAAACTAGTTCACTCGGATAGGAACTGTCAATAGAATTACAGGCGAAAAACGTCAAATTTTTCAAATATGACAGCTGATAAACGCTAACAATTCTAGACCTACTAGATTCCAGAAAATTTTCCAGCAGCCTACGTAATACACAGAAGAAGAAAACAAGTCTATCTGCATAGGTGGTCGAATATCCACAGTTTCTGAGACAAAATGATGGGCACCAGTACACCTGTATTGCGTCACAAGAGCAATGAACTCGCATGGAATAGAATGAAATACTAGCGTTTACTTTGAAATGAAAAAAAAAGAAATTATTTATGGCCTTCTGTGGTAAAAAAATGTATAATACGCCATTCATTAAATCGAATTTCGGACTTGTGTATGTATATGTAAGAGATGAATCATGATGTCCATTTTGGATTCATAGGAGATTGATTTTTGAAAGGTCTCTAACAGATTTATTTCTTGCAATTTCGTACTTGCGTGACGAGTAAGACACTTATTTTGAATCACGCTGTATAGTACTTCTAGAAAGTATCCGGTAAAAAGCAAACAACCTATCTGTTGAAAAAATGGTTCATACTGTTAGAATTCAATACTTGTCGTCACTTTTTCTTTTGATTCAATTCTTTGGAAAAATGATTTGGATAAAAATACTACGCTCCTCAACTGCTGAAAAAGCCATATATTGGAAAAAATTCACAAAAATTTCCAAACTCCGGATACTTCCTACATGGTCTACATTTTCCAGTATCTGTGTTAATAAGTTATTGTAATTTCTTGCGGACTGTAGAGCGTCCCATTTTTAAAAGCAGTACAGAGTATTATGGACTGTATAACATCTGTCATTTATGTATTACCTGCGTTAGGATAGGTTCACAATGAAGTTGTGATGACGGATGATAGATGATTTTTTCTGCTTGCAGAAGAATAGTTCATTTAAAGAGCCGTGATTGCTTCCCGTATCATTCCCACATCACTCGTGTTCTCGTTATCTCCCGCACCACTCCGGCTCTCGCCGTGTCGCATTAGTGTGCGGAATCCTTAAATATGTCCAATCTGACAACGTAGGGTTCCATAACCCTTGTACGGCCTTTTAAAAGTGGAAAGCGTTATAGTTAGCAGTTGACATGCCTATTATTCCTACACAGACTGTCTTACGCCTTAAGGGTATTATTAATAATCCGATTATCGTATTTCAAAAATTACATAAAGCTGATATTCCACTGCCAATATTTTGATCAAAATTTCCATGACAATAATACATATTGCTTAAATACCAAAGTAAATTATATCACACTATTAATATCAATACATTTTTATAAGAATTTGATAAACACATAAATGTTTCCAATGTCATAAAATCATATCTATTAAATTTTGATTAAAATATTGACAGTGGGATGTCGGCTTGAGACTAGATTAAAAATACAAAACTGTGACATTTTGTATTTTTTAATGACGTTTTTGCTTTTTCCAACCATGAATTCAAATTAGCAACTGTTTTCTGTTTAATGAGTTTAGTAATCTATGCATTATGTAATGTAAACATTGCAGTGGTCTAGTTTCGACAATAAGGTTTTCATGCAAACTCTTCTAAATTGCTGTCAAAGAAGCAAGCATATTTAAGCAGTATGTAAAACCTCTTACAAATTAACATTATACTGGGTGTCTCACAAAGTACGAAGGAGACTGAAAGGGCAGCTGTAGGACATCAAAATAAAGTTTGTTTTCTTAATTTGTTTTTGACCAAAACCGAACAATAGGAAAGTTACAGCAGTTTAACTTCCTTAATTTCTTGTTAAATTTACACCTATAGCTTCTTAATTAATCAAAATTATGTCACAAAATGCAACTTTATCATTAAATAAACTCTAAATTTATCAAAAACACCATTTATAAAATGTTTATGTTAATCTGTTTCCTAGTTTTGTTTTTAATTAGTAGGCGGTGCACAACGAGATGGAAACCAGTTTTTGGGAATTAAAACAAAAAATGCAATAGCTGTTGCTTTAACGTGACTACATTTTTTAAAATAATTGTTTATTGTAAAACAGTGTTCAGTTAACTCATAAATGCCTCAAATTTGAATCTAAAACGTAAAATATTACTACAGGGAATAACTTTTACTTGTTATTTAATTTTACTTTAAACTCTTGTAACTTTTTTGTTATTGCTTTTTTCCCAAAAATTTATTAAGAAAAAATCTTTAATTTGATCTCCCACAGCTACCCTTTTAATCTCCTCCATAGGTTATGAGACACCCAGTATACATATATTAATAAAAAAAAAAAACCTGTACAAGTGATAATAGAGATCAAAACAAGAAAAAAATTCTAAAAAATCCACATCCATTACTCCAATGCACCAATATAGCGTGTCCAAGCTATGTATTCACTCTTCTAGAATTTTTATTTTTTGCATAAAATTAGGGATCGATAAATTAAATAAAAAGCTGAATTTTCTGACGTAGCACTGGCCACTGCACGACCGGTTTCACCCACATATTATGTCATTTTTCGATTGACCATAAAATTCTACACATTTTTTTGTATGCCATAATCTTCGTCTATTACGCCATTTGTTCTTATTCTATTTATTTTTAACTCCAAGAAAAAGATTTTTGCTACGGATGTAGATGATACTTAAGGGTATCATAATATATTATTAAATATATTTTTATCGTTACACGGTGATCATGGTAATAAACAAAATATCAGAAATTTGAAAATGAAAAGTCGATTTTCTTAAATAACGTGCCCTTTATTTATTTTTTTTTAGTTTTTTAAGCTAATCATTAATGTCAATTGGTTCGTCTGTTTTCATGGTCACCTTAGACAATTACTCGTTTTAAAATAAATAATTGAAATAGGTCTAGGACAAATTGCAAATAGAACGAAAGACTACACTATAGGGACACCTGTGTAATTTATCTATTACGTTGTCTGTTCTTGACAATCTGTTCCAATTCTACTTTTATTAATGTAATCAATATGTATTTTTTAAAGTATGTTTTGTTATCAAATTTTTCGTATTAGGGCCATTTTCATAATCAGACTTTAAATTTAAAGTTACTTTAACCTAAAAAAATACATTTTTGTTTCCCTATTCTTAAAGTGACTTTGAATTAAAGCTTCCTTAAAGTCTGATTATGAAAATGGCCGTTAGTCAAATTGTTTTAACAAATGTTCCATTATTATTTTTAAATATGGTTTGGTTTGGTTTATTTTTTCATTTGTAGGCCCTACAATTTAATAATTCTTCTGTGAGTCATCATTTAAAGTTTCCAGAAAATACATTGTGTCCACGGATTTTCTGCAATAGAGGAAAAACTTTTATTTTACGTTTTAGGAAAAAAAGTTATTCTTTATAAAAACTTTTGCTTGCGTTAAAACCTACGAAAATGATAAAAAAGTTCACGAACTGCCTGGTTTATGGCTTTAAATACAGAAAACATGGTTACTTACTCTCAAAAATTTGTCTAAATTCAAATTACATTCAAAATTATCGCATTGCCCGGATCTGTCAAAATAATTAATGAAACTTACTTCTTAAGCTGTTGTTGATAATTAATACCTCTAGTTAAAGATATGGGAAATGACAAAATTATTAGCCCTTATTTTTTTGGAAGAAAATTTGAAACAATTCAGTTATTTGCAAATGTTAGAAAATTTTGCTTTACCGTCACTGGCGGATATTAGTTTGGAAAACATTTATTTTCAACAGGATGGATGTCCTGCATATTCCACAATTTTAATTAAAGGGTAGCTTGATGGCCATTTGCCTGGAAGATGGATCAGACATTTTAGACCAATACATTGGTCATGGTCCAAATTCAGAAATTTTAAATGAAAAAATACCAATGGTAATTAGTTAAACGTTAAGAAACGTGTATACGGAATTTAGGTACAGGGTAGAAAAGTGCATAGAGGTGGATGGGGATTACATTGAATAAGTTTTTCCCATATTAAAAACTAATAAAAATTTTCGTGTAATTTATAAGGCCAATTTAATTGAAGTTTCAATTTTTTAACAAAGGAAATGCTTAAAACAATTGATACAATTAAGGCCCAGTTTTACAACGACGGTTTAACTTTGAGCCGAAGCTTAAACCCTTCACAACAATTGTTGAAATAATTGTTGCTAAGGGTTTAAACCTCAGCTCAACGTTGAGCCCCATTTGTAAAACTGGACGTAAGAATATACAAAAATTACAGGTCACTCTACCTACCATTGCAGAAAATCTGTGGACACACTGTATATCATCTCTGGTTAATATTCTTGTTCTTTACTCTCTACATTCTTCTTTTATTTACAAGGTCATAATCCTTGTTTTATCATTACTCCTATATGCACATAAATATTTTACACAGTAAAGAATATGTACTAAAATGATGACTTTAGTTTGTGACTGATAATTACAGTTTTTCTTTAAAAACTGGTCACCCAAGAAACTATTCAAAATAACATTCAAGATATTTTTTTCCTGATCACAACAACTGTACCTATTATGTGGTGGATACTTAACTTTAGTTCACCCTAAAACATTAAAAATTGTGGTATATTTTAAGTTCTACTTTGATAATTTGAAAGTTCGAAGAAATAATAACGATGTACTTCATACTATTATACCTCACATAACCACTTTCAAATAATTAATAGTTCAAAAGTCCAATCATTAACTGAGATTACTATTAATTCATCGACGCAAGATATTACCGATAACAAGAAATATTACCACAAATCTGTAAACATAATGACAAACGTTAAATCACTCCCAGGACTAATTTTATTGCATAGCTCCTTTAATCATCCTTCCTTTGTGTAACATATTTTCTGAAATTGTTCTAAGGATTAGCATAGAAGCTTCTCGTTAAATGCGGCAAATCAAGAGTCATAATTGATAAGGAATCGGGATGAGTCATTTGTAATAATCAACAATAATCATAATCAAGTAGCGAAAGTCGCTTTCAAATTAAAATTAATAGAATAGCAAGTCGATTTTTCTAAAATATAATTCCACTTCGGGTAAAACATAAGAACTAAACTAAGAAATTTTTCCCAATCGATTTTACTACTAGATTGTTGAACAAGTAAAGGAAATGACTTCGACGAGTTAAACACTACACTTTTTTTACGACTCGATATACTATTTCCGCTGGAGTATTAGAAGATCTTTGTAAATCAGAAATTATGATAGAGATCCGACGAACAGCACACATCGACATTTAATAATGATGCGATACAGCGACAGCAGGCAACTAGACGGATTTATTTTCGTCCCTAGAGGCGCAAGTTAACGTTACGAGATTTTTCCTCACTAGTTACGGAAATCAAACTTTCGCTGAAAGTATTCGGTGACAAAAGAATGTCTTTTCATAAAGGGTCTTCGAAAAATTAATTTTTCATCGTTAACAACGCATATATTACTAGAGTGTTGAACTGAATAAATAAATCACGAATAAAAATATTCTTAAAATGAAACATTTTTAAAATGAAATGAAATTGGCCACGTCTGCCAACAAATTCATACTTATAATGTAAAACTCATAACAATTATTATTAGAAGAACCAATGCACAAAAAGCGAGTGATTACATAACAGCTTGCAATTCTTTTTTCATGGTAGCTGTCCTTGAACCTCCACTCATTTTGTTTCCGAGATAAAATGAATTTTGCTGTTATTATCTTGCACTTTGAATTTTTAACAACACGCTACATATGTGTAACAAAGTATAGGTATAAGAATGCACAACAATTCTATTTTCAGCATAGTTTCTAAAACTAATTGAATCGCTGATTGCAGAAGGGATACAAGTGAATGAAACTTAGTTTTGAGAAAAAAGCAAAAACCTGTTTTGTTGCAATATACGCCTTATTATTGACAAACTTGTCGTGAATAATAAATATATAGAATATTATCAGTATTTTTGCTATAGATAATAATAATAATAATAATGAAAGTTTTATTAAGCATGAAACAAATTGAGAAAAAGAAAAAAAAATTAACAAAGCCAGAATCAGTACAATTCATGCTTAAATGGTGCAAGGTCAGAGAAATTAATAATTAAATTCTCTGATCTTCCCCTCACACTCACTAATTACAAAATAAGAAATGATGCTGTGCGCAAAACATAAAGAAGGTAAATATATTCTATGAAAGAACTAAAATGCCGAGATACGTATCTACGGATATAAAAATTATTGTGGGCGGAGGTTAATTTCAATTATCTATGAAAGAAGATAAAGATAAAGAAGTTAAGGAAGATAGGGAAAAGTAGATAAAGTAGATAGAGATAAAGTAGGGAGAGAAAAATTAAAATGATCACAAAATAAATTTGTGTAATTAATTTTGAATAGCATTTCATTATAAAAAAAAAAACTTATACCCTTCCTGAAGTCAATTCCAAAGTTAAGCAAGAAAAAGATGTTTTCTTAAAGAAACGGTTTATTGAAGAGCTCTAAAAATGATAAAAAACAACTTTCATTCTAAAACAGAGCAGTTCCTGGAAAATTTCCGATATAGCTGAATTCTTCTTTGTTTGTTTTTATTGCAACTTTTCCGGAATAATTATCCGGTTTCTTTGAGCCACTACACCTTTTTCATTATCTTTCCTGTAAGAAAACTGTGGAAATTTGTTAGCGATAAATATTACTGTATTGTCTCTTTCTATTCCCCTTCCAGAAATTTCAATGGAGTAGTTTATGAAAAAAAAAAAAACTTGGATCATCAATCTTTGAAATTAATATTTTTTCATCCACTACATGAATCATGACTTTTTGTTTTGAAGTAGAGTGTGCTATTATCTCCACGTACTGTTTTAGAGTGTAAACAATACGAGAATTGTGTAAATAACACAAGAATCGCAGTATGTACTTTGTGGTCGAAAACTGTGCACTATACAATATTCATGGTTCTCCCAAATGCTTCTCACAGTTGCCTGCAAAAGGGTCTAAGTCAATGACCCTTTCTGCACTCAATGGTGAACAACTGGATCATTTTAAACATGTTTAGGACCTTGCAACACGAGTCCTTTTTGCGCCCGCTGATGGCTAAAAATATAAGATATACTGCATGGCAATACCCAGTAAACGTGAAGCTACTGTAATATATTTTTGTTAATAAATTGTGTACATACGGAGTATTAAATGATTAAAATTTCATGCAGTTTGGAAAATCGTTTACCATCAAATTCAATAATGAGTTGGAGCACCTCTTAAGTTTATGCATTCGTTTACTTTACGGTGCATACTTTGAATGAGTTGGTCGATATGTTCTTGTGGTATGGTGTCCCAAGCAATTTGAATTACATTTCTGAAGCGCTGTAGATCCATCGTAGGAGCAGGCAATCGCCCTAACCGTCTGCCCACCATACCCCATACCAGTGTTGGGCATTAGTCGAATAAATTTTTAATAATAATAATAATAATAATAATAATACGTTTATTGATCTGACTGTTAAGGTTAACAATTGGTCACAATAATAAAGTAAAAAACAGAAGGTGAATTAAATTAAATTAAAATCCTACAAAGAATGCCCATAGTACAGTCAAACCAAAAGGTACGCCATCAGTGAGCTCGAAAGGAGCACACTGTTCTCCCTGGCGTACCTTAAACTTAAGAGAAAGAAAAAAAGAAAAAAAAATGAAGACAAAAGAAAAAAAGTCAAGAAAGAAATTATTCTGAAAAAAAAAAAAAATCGTGACTAAAATTAAACGACTAAATTAGTTATGACTAAGTCGATCATGACTAATTTAGTTGTTAATCGTGGATCATATTTTAGTATTAGTCTTTGAATAAAAAGTTGATAATTAGCCGACTAAATTCAATCATGCTTAATAATGAATGACTAAACTGACGATCAATAAATAATTTTCAAATGAAAGGAAATGTCACTAAATTGGTCACTGAATCACTAAATTTTTATGAACTACTTGCAAAGAGAGTAACTTCTTATAATCAATGTAGCTCGTTCCGTGCACTGCAAACACCTGGGGTCTTCTGTAAAGAAACTATTCATGTATTTTTCAGGAAATAATCCTGTGACGAAAATTGAAGGAAACGTCCGAAAATACGTTAAGCAGCCTTGTACTGCACATATTAATTAGATTAGCCATGACTGATGACTAATTTAGTCATTAGTCACCAGTCGAGATTAATGACTAATTTAGTCATTAGTCACCAGTCGAGATTAATGACTAATTTAGTCATTAGTCACGTATCTCAGGACTAATGATTTATTTAGTCATTAGTCATTAATCATTAATTCGACTAAAAAATGCCCATCTCTGCCCCATACATGTTCGATAGGCGAAAGGTCAGGTGACCGAGCTGGTCATGGAAGAGTAGTGACGGTAACTTCACGAAGTAACCTCGCAGTGACAGCTGCAGTATGAGGCCTAGCATTATCCTGCTGGAGAACAGGGTTTTTTAGTTCTTGAAGATTTGGTTGCAAGACACTGTGAGTGTAACCGTCAGCGTTTAAGTTTACCTGCAAGAAAACTGGAGGAGACCTGCTTCCATATGTTATGGCACCCCAAACCATATGCCGTCGGGTAAGCGCGACTTCACGTACTATGCTGTACAGAAGTTCTGGCTTTTCTCCACGTCTTCGCCGGACTTTTCTACGACCATCATTTTGCTAGAGAAAAAATCGGGATTCGTCACTGAAAACAATCCGATTCCATTCCTGATTCCTCTGGATGTGTTCTTGACACCATTAGTCTCGTCTCCCTGTGTCTTTGGCAAAATGAAGCGCGGTCGATAGGATTGCAGACCAAAAGCCCTTATCCTGCGATAAACTGTCCTGATAGAGAGCTGTTGCCCTATAGTTGCCAACCATTCTTTTCCAATGGACCTAGTGGTGCTAAGCCGATCTCTAAGCGCGTTTGCTCTTAAGAGGCCTTCTTCACCTACGAATAGGTCTAGAATCTCTGCGATGTTGGTGTCTGTGCTCTACCGTCCAGGTATTCCAACATCTCATTACGGTAAATGCGTTTCTGCCAACCCTATTAGCGATTTCCCGAATACCCAATCCTGCTTTACGCATTTCGATTATCCTTCCTCTTTCAAATTCGCTTAATTGGCGAAAATTGTTGCATACTTGAGGCATCAAAAAAACGCCGTTTATGCAGCAACCACAACGCTGAAGGTAACTTCACACAGCAATGTGACATAAACTCAGGAGAAACAAAAAGTTATGTTGTTTTGAAGAAATTATCGATAGACACTGGATTTCCTTTTTTAATAGTTTTCAAATTTTGATCGTTTAATACACAATGTATACCCAATTTACTAACAAAAAAATATTAGGAACACTGTGTGTTGCATTTTCAATGTCATGTAGTACAGTGTGGTCCATTTTTGATGGTTTTACAAGGTTTCACAGTTATTTATAGAAATAGAAGAAAACCGTTTTCGCGACCCAATGTACTTTTTCAAGAAAAACTCAGTGGAGAAAACAAAAGTTAGCTATCTCGATTCGTTCGGGAAACATCGATCGAAAACGAATTTTTCCGAAAAATTATTTTTCACAATACCTCAATTGTTTGACAAGATATTTTGAAAATTCAAAAACTATTTTATTCAGAAATTAACACTGATTTTACTGACAGTATTATCTTTTGTAGAAATTGCACCAATTTTGCGAAACAGACTGTAACTTTCTAATTTTAAATGGAAACCGCAGTTGGCTATGACACAAATAAATTGCTTGTTTAATGAGGTTTTCAAAAATGTAAAGTTTCATATAATTATTTTTTCAAATAATAAAGATACTATTTATTTTTTGTTTTCCAGTAGCTAACAAGCCATCCATGACATCAAAAACAAAAAAAAATTGTTCAATTGTTTTCCCTAAAAATCAATTATTGAAGTAAAACAGCTAATTGAATTCAATAAATAAATAGCTTCGAGATAGATTGATCAGAGACTGACATAAAACCACAAGTATGTAAAAATGAATTAACTCTATTTGAACATTTCTTTAATTATTAATGAGAATAGTTAAGAGAATTATATAAATTTTAAATTGTATAAATTAATGCATTTCTATCGCGGATAGAAGTGTAATATCTGAGAAGTTTTGATAATATAAAATTTAAGATTTAATAATTTCAAAGAAACATACAACCTATAATTCTTCACTGCATTGACAGTTAATCCACATTTACATTACTTGTAGTTTTATAAGTTCTCTAATAGCATTACATATATGTTAAATTTAAGTACCTGTATTATTTATTCTAATAATAGTTTTTTGAGGAAAACAACTGAATTTTCTTTTATTTCCATTGTCATAGATAGCTTGATAGGTACTGCAATATAATAAAAGTTAGTATCTTCGTTATTTATAAAAATAATTATATCAAATTTTATATTTTTGTAAATCTCATTAAACAAGCAATTTATTTGTGTCATAGCCAACTACGGTTTCCATTTAAAATTAAAAAGTTACAGTCTGTTTTGCAGAATTGGTGCAATTTCTACAAAAGATAATAATGTTAGTGAAATCAACGTTAATTTCTGAATAAAGTAGTTTTTGAATTTTTAAAATATCTTGTCAAACAACTGAGATATTGTAAAAAATAATTTTTCGGAAAAAATGGTTTTCGGCCGATATTTCCCGAACGAATTGGGATTGCTAACTTTTGTTTTCTCCACTGAGTTTTTCTTGAAAAAGTAGCATCGGGTCGCGAAAACGGTTTTCTTCTATTCCTATAAATGACCGCGAAACCCTGTAAAACCATTAAAAATGGACCACACTGTACATGTTTTCAAACAAATCTGAAATTGGCCGAAAAACTAACTTGTATCCTTTGTGCAATCAGCGATTCAATTGAATTATATTTTTTACAGACAAAAATTGCTGGTTTGATTCAATACGCGTCAACAATGGAACAACAAAAAATGCTTTATTAAATTGTTATAAATGTTTATAGAGCATTTTTGATTACTTGGGATATTTATCATGTTCTAAAATGAAAATAACGCTATTTTCTCAACTTCATCATTGCAGTCTTCAACAAATCTTAAGTGAACATTCTGACTACACATCTAATAAGGAGATTGAGGCCCGGTTTCTACAAACTGTTATCATTAGATAAAGTAAGTATTGCTATGGTTAACGATGTTAGAACTATAGAAATTTGTAACTTATCTAATGATAACGAGTCTCTAGAAATTCTCAGTTAATAATATAACAAAATGCTACATCATAGTCTACTGTAAACGTACGTGCATAATCTATTTAGTAATCGATCTAAACGTGTGTGTATTTCCGTGAACCAGTCGTTTACAAAGCAAGAAAGGAAAATCTATTTATAGTAAGATCATAAACAAAGAAATACAGGTTTGACTGCAATGATAACGACGACGCATAATTAATTTGCAAATTATTCGCCAAATTATGCATTAACAAAGCCACATTAACAACGATCGCTCGATCTTCAGCATTACACATTTGTAATTTTAGTTGATTACAACTCCTACGATGTTCTTCAGCCAGTATTTACACTTATGTAACGATAATATTCTACTGACTAATAAATTCTAAACGAAAGTCTTATAATTTGCATTACAGTGAACTCGATTTTACCACTTACCTTTCCGTTTACAGGACAAAACATGTTTGTGTATATTTCGGAATGACGTCAAACCAGAAGATTTCAGTAATTATTCTTTTCTTTGAAGTAAAAGATATAAAAATTCCCTAATACGTGGTCAAAAATATTAGATCTACTTACAGCACAGTGAATAATTGAAATAATTCATACGAATAAGCAGCATTTACCTTTACTTTTGATAAGTATAAAAACTTTTGATAAGTAAAAAAAATTCACTTTCATCATATCAAACTACAATCACGAGGTCATCATTTATCTTAAAATGCACGATCAATAACTTCCTTAAATGTTTAAGTATTCAGTAACTCATCTAATCTCGTCGCGATTAATTTCAAATTTTAATGTTAATTGCGATTGTTCATATATTTTTAGGGCGTGGAGAAGAAAATTAATAATACAAAACTACACATCAAAGGCGAAATCAAATAATAGCTACAATACAACAGGGTCAATACACAGAGAAAAATGAATAATAAAAGGTTACACCATTGTAATCAGAATGAAGACAGGAACAAATTGTAGCAAATATTAGCACAATTGTAGTAAACGTTACTTTACGAATAATGGCTTCTTCCACAATTGTGCGAATATTTGCTACAATTTGTTCCCCGTCTTCATTCTGATTACAATTGTGTTACTTTTTACTATCTATTTTTCTCTGTGTAGGGACGAGGTAAGATGACCGAAACCTAAATAAAATTACTTGTAACTTGAACTTCAACGCCCTATCGCTGTTTTAATAACGAAACCAACGAGGGTCAGACCTATAACTCAGGCAGCCAGTATTTTGAAATTTATTGTCACTACTTCGTATTAACAAAATAACCTTAGCAATTTCGTAACAAAAAGGTTATTTTTTAAAAAGCTTTTCTACTCGGTAATGAATTTCTTTAGTTACCAACAAAAAAATACTCACAATCGGTGTATTGTGGTGAATAGTAATCCAATTTTACATTGGTTTTTATTGCGGATTTATTGTAGCTACAGGGTAGGTCAGTGAAGGCCGGAAAATTTAAAACTCCTGTATTTAAAACAGGTTTTTATTTTTTCGTAATACTTGAATGTTATTTTGTTACGTTCGAAAAAGCTAAAACTTGTACTAAATAACATGAAGCAAGTAACAATAAAAATGTACCAGAAAATTACAAAAGAAATTGAATTAATGGAATTTTCACACTAAATTGAATTTACCTTTTTGACCACACCATATAACGTATCAATACCTTATACTGGGTGATTAATGGAATTCATAATTACAGGAGGCTGTGATTGACGCTATTTTATGCTGTGTGGTTGGTTACAATGAAAAATAAATACTAAGTTGACAGATGTCATATTTGAGGTTATGCTCCTGCTTTTATCTAATTTTTATTTTCTTATTTTAGTTTGACTGGATGCTGGTTTAAACCCTTTTTTAGAATATTAGGGGCGGTTCCACAAGATAAGTCCGTTTATTATTAATCATTAAAAAAAATAAATGTCACAATTCTGACATAGAAAATTTTTAACTTCAGATGTACTTCAAACTGTAAGCCTGTGTTGCCAACTTTTTGGAAAATATCACAGCCTGCTCTTATTATAAATTCCGTTGATCGCATGGTATTTTTACAAAGGGCAAGTAATGTAGAATTCGATTATGGTAAGATATACAGGATGTTCCATGTAAAAAGAAATTGAGTTATCGATATTTTTTATTACCAATGTTAGCGACGACCAAGAAATTCCCTTTCTCTTCAAAATTTCCGCAAATTGTGCAATAAATTTCAGTAACACTAAGGCGAAAGTAATTGTAAGTTTTGCTCCAATCTAACCTTATGGAGACGCTTTTTATATCCTCATTACCCAGAAGCTAATTTTCAAAAAACTTAGTTTCGCTCGCAGTGCCCTTTCGGCTTTGTTTCATGTTACACACATGATTTTGTGTTTTTTATGTTTCTGTACGTATGGTTAGTTTATTGTTTGCATTTTGCTTTAATCAATTATGACAGAAAAAATACAATGTCAACAATAAAGTGCAAAGTTGTAAAATACGCGAAAAGATAAAAAAATCGTATTTGGAGTAAACAGAAAAATAAAACTGTCGCTATAACAATCACACAAAACATATTTAAATAAATAAATAAATATATAAACAATGTCAATTTTCCTTAATTCGTTATTATTATCACAAGAATTTTAGATAATTTAAAAGCGCTCAGTGGCTTAATGTTT
Organism: Prosopocoilus inquinatus; assembly: GCA_036172665.1. NCBI lineage: Eukaryota > Metazoa > Arthropoda > Insecta > Coleoptera > Lucanidae > Prosopocoilus > Prosopocoilus inquinatus. Next base: position 52,644,903 of record CM069874.1, read on the forward strand.
CACTTTCTCAGGAGTGAAAAATAAATAAAAACAAAACAAGTTGTCAGGAAAAACCATAAAGTTATTTATTACAATCTCTTGTAATCAATTAATTAAAGATTTTAAGAGAATTTCCTGTCGGTTGACAACACTGCTGGCAAAGAATATCATGTTTCGAGCAAATTTTCTCACGTCGCGACGTCCCTACTTCAGCCAGAATTCTCTCGGCCTTTGAAAACTGGTACACTCTGAGAAAAACAATGTTTCGGTGGTGTTAACCGATCCTAAATCTGAAGTTTGTAAACGTCACTCAAATTACTCCAAATCCTGCTATGGATTTGTCAAATTTGACACCGACATCAAAATGATAAATGAAGGTTTGATTTACACATTACAAAATTATGAAATTTTGACATTGGTGTCAATTTTCAGTGTACCAGTTTTCAAGAGCCGCAACTGTACTATGCCCGTCAAAAAAATCTGGAACACGTACAACGATGCTCGCCATAAATGATACCATTTGACAGTTTCGTAGCCCTTACGCTCAATGTTATAGGGGTGTGGTTCGCATGAAGGAGTATCATTTAAGTTGAACATCGTAGTACATGTCCTATTGTAGTTTAACTTGAAACTTGTCCTATTGTATATAAGACGAGTTATTTATTGTTACTATGATGTATTCGTCTGTATGTTTATTTCTGCGCTTTTACGTTACTCCAGAAACAAGTTTAAAGTTGCGTTCAAGCTGATAAAATAACACAAAAATGCCTGTAAAGACTTATCCCAGATTTTTTTTGGCGGGCGTAGTACGTATACCGAAGCGGCTGAATACCGAAGCAAAATCGAAATTTCGGCGCATTCCTAGTTTTCATATTTATGTATTAGTAGAATAGCTATGCCGGTTCTGGAACAAAATCCCATAAGAAATAGGTGGCATGACGTGTGGTGAGAGTCGCGAGGATGTCTGGTGCAGGGGATCATAAGCTGATCGTCAAGCAATTCATAAGCTAATATGTTAAAGCTGTTAAAAGCTGATCGTAATATTTTAAAAATGGGTGAAAAAATCATCTTATGAACATCAAGCTGTTAAAAGCTGATCGTCAACAAGCTCTTAAAAGCTGGTAAAGTAGTTACTATCATTTCAGCTTTTAACAGCTTGCTGTTCATAAGCTTTTGCTGATGAAGCCCCAAATAGACCTGAAACTGCTGTACAGAGGCTGCTCGAGGGATCCACTGCAATCAAAAACGATTTGCAACTGTTTTTTCTTTTCTTAATAAAATTAGAAAACGTGAAACGAATGTTCTGGGAGTGATTTATCGCTTGTCATAATGCTTACAAATTTATTTCTTATTACCAGTAATATTTTGCGTCGATGAATTAATAATATTTCAGTTAATGACTGGACCTTTGAGGTATGAATAATTTGAAAGAGATTACGTGACTACATGAGTATGTCATTTTTATTAGATACGTATTACTTATTGCTAAGAAAGATACCATGCGATCAACGAATTTATAATTAGAGCAGGCTGTGATGTTTTCCAAAAAGTTGGCAACACAGGCTTACAGTTTAAAATTAAAAATGTTGTGTCAGAATTGTGACATTAATTTCTTTAAATGGTAAACGAATTTTTCTTGTGGAACTCCTCCTAATATTCTAAAAAAGGATTTAAACCAGCATCCATACAAAATAAAATAACAAAATAAAGACTGTATAAGTCACGAGCATAACCTCAAATATGACAACCGTCAACTTATTGTCTATTTCTCATTGTATCGAATTACCGAGCATAAAATAGCATCAATCGCAGCCTCCTCTAATTATGAATTCCATTGATAACCCGGTATTTTCGCGGCTTACCATAAATGATCCTGAATAAGTACTCGTAAAATACATAAAATTGTTAATGTAAACTAGAAGATAAATTTTGAGATTTTGATGTCTTCTTATTTTCACTTTCAGAATAAATCTACTTTCTTGACATGGTGTAAACAAGTCTATATTTTCTTTTTTGGCATAAGAGATTATCATCACTATTCCAATTCCACAAAAATACAAGTGAATTTACATGTAATAGGGCCCTGATGAATCCATCTCCTCTACATACAAATCAATGAATACAGTCGTGAATGATCGAAAATGTTCGTAAATCGTCAAAAAATATCAAAAGACTGTTAAAAAGTAGAAATCGAAAGCAAATAATAAAATCTGACATGTTATAATTTCTTTTTTTTCATATTAGGAATATTATTTATTCTTGCCAGCACTCAATACTTTCCGCAGTCCATAGAGTGTACAGTCTTGGACCTAAAAGAAGCCCCTGTTTACTAATTTACCGCCCGGCTATACTGGGCTATACTTATACAGAAATAAGTACATTAATTTTAACCAGTAACAGAACTCGTCAAATTAAACAATTTTTCTCTGTATCATTTTTTCCAAATCGCAATTTTTTTTTAATTTTTCCCCCTATAGATTAACGAGTCCGCTTGTGTTAGGTGCTTTCTATCGCTTAAAAGTTTGAATCACGATTCGAATAGTTTGGGCTTGAATTTCGTAGTTGTTGCAACAAAATGCCTGACTTGAATTTTTGATTGACAGTTCATTTGTAAATAACCATAATTCAATCCAAGTTTTAAAAATAGAGAGATTAAAAAAAACGAATGTCTGTTTTTGAACCAAAACACGTTTGGATCACGATTTTGTGAGTGACACAAAGCACCTATTGTTCTAATCACAGGTTCTAAGAATGAGCAGTATTTTCTTTTTGTAAATTGCTTAAAAACGGTTGTTTGTCAAATAGATGACTTTTGAAAATAATTTGCTGTCACCTTTGTCAAGCATGCGTCTGAAATAAAATAGCTCTCTTGAACAATGCTTACATTTTCAAATTGCACTGGTTTTGTATTAAGTTAAGGTAAAAGCCAAGGCAATGCTGCTTTAGCCCAACGCATTTATCTGGAATGGTTTCTGAATCGTCGCATTCCGAATGTTCGCACATTTGTCAGAGCGGTGCAGCATTTCCGAGAACACGGATCATTTAAGGCTGCAGCTTACGATCGTGGCCGACAACGTCCAGACACTTGCAGACATTGAGGAGGCTATTTTGTATAGCGTTAAATGTAGACCCGGATGCATTAATATTATACGACAGACTTGACATTGCGTCAGGTTTGTTCACGTCATCGTTACTAGGCAACAGTCACAGCGCAGCAATATAGTATAATCTCCAATGGCGGACGGCGATATTTTTAGCAAATTTTTAAATATTAACTCGATAATTAGAACATTCACAGAAAAAAAATGTATTTAAAAAAGTTGTTACTCTTGACGAGTTTTATTGTCAGTTAAAATTAATGTACTTATTTCTGTGACACGTCGTATTAATCCGACCGATCTAAGTTGAGAACAATAAAGGATAATTTAAACAATGCCCAATATTTTATAGGGGCTGTAAAATACTGGGACGTAATAATTAGCAATTGTAGTTCTGTAAAAAGGTAGTCAATCTCTTATCGGCGCTCGTAGTGAGAACAATTCTTTCAATTTAACGTTAGGTATTTGTATATAATTTCGAACTTTGTCATTTATGCCGTAAAAATGCCTAAAAAATCGAACTGAGTGAACATTTACGCTTCCGAATTGTTATGAAAACACGTGTAATAAAGAAAAAATAAATTGTTAAATATTTGTTAAAACCTAAATGTATTAACGTTACAACTTTTTTAAGGAATATTTTAATTTTCACTTGCAATAATTTATGCAGATTTTAGCCTCGCATTAATACAGTTGGCCGATAAAGTAATGGACACGGGCTGTAAATAATAATTCTCTTAAGTCCAAGACTATACATACAATGTAAGTATAAACAATGGGGAATAATCACTATGAAATGTAAATTACTGATTTTTTTGGTATTGCAATTGAATATACGGAGTGTTACAATATTTCAAGACCCTAAATGACTGATTTTACAATAAAAACGATGCTACAATTTTCTTTACTCTTTTCATAAGACAACTTTTGAGAAAATTAATTAATTTTTCAAGACAGCACAATAACGTCACCATACGAATTGGTTGCAACATAAAAGTGATATCTATTACAATTCACCAGCGATATTTAGTTAGCAACAATGAAATCTTAATTCTAATATCGCGCCAAAGTGTTAGTAGGGTCATCGTCTGATAAGGATTTGGAAACATGTACCAACCTTTCCTTTAACTAAAAGTAATTTAAAATTTACCTTCTAAAAACTCACTAGGTTTTTTATTGGTTGTTAGTTTTACAGAAGCCTTCAATTAAAAAAAAATCGTAATATGCTCGTAAAACGAGTCCACCATATTTCGTTGTGATATTAGTTTTATCAAATCAAAATTTGAAAGAGATCTGCTATTGCAATAAGTTGTAGTAAAACGTCTTTAATGTGGACACTTACAGACCGCATAATAGAGATGGTGTTTCCTCGCAATGTACAGCCGGCGTAACTAATAATGTCATAGGGAAAATAGCTTATAAGGAACAGCCTATCTTCTTTAAAGTTTACGCACCAGGGTCGGACCGCAATAAATGTAAAATCTGCAGTATTTAAATTTTATGACATGCAAATACAATGATTATCGGAAAAGAATTTCGGTGTTGCTATTAAGCCGGGGTCACTCATGCGGCATTCACTTCAGTCTTTCTTCTTTAATCTAGAGGTTTAGTTTACTACTTACATCAACTAAGTAAAAGTATTGAGACCTTTCATTAGAAAAATAAATTAATTTTGGGCGCAGGTAAATTTTTCGTGCTTTGCAGTTGATATACCGGGTGTCCCGCGCCATGTGCTCACCCTTCTAGAATCTTTATTTATTAATCGATTAACCTGAATTTTGGAGGCAATAAACTAAACAGAAAATGGAATTTTCCGACATACTGATAGTCGTCATAGGACTTCCGATTTCGCCGGAAGTGATATCAACTTTCTTATTTTGAATGGAACACCCTATATATTTTTACATATTTAAAATCTACGGAGCATTACGAGTCCGAATACGTATCAATTGTTAATTTTGGTTTCCATGACAACGAAAAAAAAAACTTTTTTATTTTTCAATCTAGAAAGCTATGAATCGCTTTTTTCGATCTAAATCACTCCTTTGATGGTATTTTGATTTTTAACATTTTTACAGTATTTGAAATTTTAATTAGCTCTTAACTCATTTTTTTCGATAGAACCTCATATGTTTCTTAGCTTAGTTCAACAGAACATTTTTTTCTGAGTACGCTGATACCAAATACGTCATATTTTCTTTGAAAATAATTTAAAATAGAGCATGTCTTATTGAAATTTTACACTTCCTTTATTTCAAATGACTTTCAAAGAAAATATGACGTATTTGGTATCAGCGTACTGAGAAAAAAATGTTCTGTTGAATTAAGCTAAGAAACACATGAGGTTCTATCGAAAAAAATGAGTTAAGAGCTAATGAAAATTTCAAATACTGTAAAAATGTTAAAAATCAAAATACCATCAAAGGAGTGATTTTCTCGAAACACTTGATCGCATTAGATCGAAAAAATGCGATTCATAGCTTTCTAGATTGAAAAATAAAATAAATTAAAAAAATCAGTATGCCGAAAAATTCCATTTTTTGTTTAGTTTACCATCTCCAAAATTCAGGTTAATCGATTAATAAATAAAGATTCTAGAATGGAGAGCACATGGCGCGGGACACCCGGTATATTTTGGTATGATTTATAACGGAGGTTAGTGTCCTTTACGACCCGACCCTGACAATAATTATTATTGAGGTTCATGGTAATCTACTCCTTGTAAAATTTACGCCCGCTCGATTCATTATTTCTTAAATGAGATATACTGTAGTACTAATTTTTGTGTTTTTACTTTCCCCATGACATTATTATTTACGCTTATTATTATTTCAGAGTATACAAGTCGTGCTTCAAAAAGAAGGAAAATCTGACTTAACCACTTATTCACCGAGACGACAGATATTTGAGTAAACATGTTGCCTTGCTTATACTTGCCAGAGAAAAAATAACTCAGGGCAGGTTCACGTATCTAGGAAAATATACAGAGTTTTCTTTTATTGCGTGCAAATATTTAAACCTGGAATATATCGCCATAAACGGCAACCATTGAACTCATATGTTCTCAACAAAAATGTAATAGTTTTCGAGAAAAATGCACTGGCAGATTTTCACTAAACCGTTTGAAAACTGCTGGCATAGCTAAAAGTGGAACGCGGCCGCCTCTTCAATTATGACCCGAAGCTGAAGTAGGCCAGGGTCGGTCAGTACTTCACTTGATCTTGAGCACGAACGACGTAAATCAGCCGCTGCGATCAGCTGGTCAGTCTAAACGTTTACAATTTAAATTAACTTCACTGCAAGTAATTACAAGTTTAAGTTTTTTAAACTAAAATCTACTGCAATTCAAGAAGCTGCGGTTCGTAATTGCCGAACAAATTAAAAGCGAGGTACAGTGTGGTCCATTTTTGGTGGTTTTACAGGGTTTCTCTGTTATTTATAGGAATAGAAGAAAATCGTTTTCGCGACCCAATGCTACTTTTTCAAGAAAAACACAGTGGGCAAAACAAAAGTTAGCTATCTCGATTCATTCGGGAAATATCGGTCGAAAACGCATTTTTCCTAAAAATTCTTTTTCACAATATCTCAGTTGTTTGACAAGATATTCTGAAAATTCAAAAACTATTTTATTCAGAAATGATTGTAGATTTTACTAACGTTATTATCTTTTGTTGAAACTGCACCAATTCAGAGAAACAGACTATAACTTTCTAATTTTAAATGGAAATCACAGTTGGCGATGACAAATAAATAGCTTGTTTAATGAGGTTTTCAAAAATATAAAGTTTGATATAATTATTTTTTTAAATAACAAAGATACTAACTTCCATTACTTTGCAGTAGCTATCAAGCTATCTATGACACTAGAAACAAAAGAAAATTCAGTTGTTTTCCTCAAAAATCCATTTTTAGAATAAATAACTTGAAATGCATAATGCTATTAGAGAACTCATAAAACTAGGAGTAATATAAATATGAGTTAATTATCAATGCAGTTTTGAAGAATTATATGTTATATGCTCTTTTGGAATTATTAAATCTTAAATTTTGAATTACCAAAAATTCTTAGATGTGTTTATTTCACTTTTACCCGTGATAAAATTTATTAATATACAAAAGTTCTTGAAAGCATTTTTAAACTTAAGAAATATCTGACCCTTCAATAATTTCTCAAAGAAACATACTAATTAATACAATTTAAAATATATAAAAATCTCTTAGCTGTTCATTTTAATAATTACAGAACTGTTTAAATTGATTTAATTCATTTTTACATACTTGTGGTTTTATGTCAGTATCTAATAGATACATGAAACTATTTATTTATTAAGTTAGCTGTTTTACTTAATAATAATAATTCACTTTTTGTGGAAAAAGCTGAACTATTTCTTTGTTTTTGTTGCCATGAGTGACTTGTTAGCTACCGAAATACAAAAGAATAATTAGTATTTTTATTATTCGTAAAAATAATTGTATCAAACTTTATATTTTTGAAAACCTCATTAAACAAGCTATTTATTTGTGTCATAGCCAACTGCGGTTCCCATTTAAAATTAGAAAGTTATAGTCTGTTTCGCAGAACTGATGCAATTTCTACAGAAGGTAATAACGTCAGTGAAATCTACGTTAATTGCTGAATAAAATAGTTTTTAAATTTTGAAAATATCTTGTCAAACAAGTGAGATATTGTGGAAAATAATTTTTCGGAAAAATTCGTTTTCGACCGATATTTCCCAAACGAATCGAGATAGCTAACTTTTGTTTTTCCCACTGTCTTTTTCTCGAAAAAGTAGCATTGGGTCGCGAAAACGATTTTCTTCTATTCCTATAAATAACAGAGAAATCCTGTAAAACCACCAAAAATGGACCACACCGTACAAACAAATTGTAATTTCTCATTCTATATTATTTTTAATAGACTTATAAAAATTGACATTACTTTTTTTTCCATGGACCGTAACCAGTAATACTTTCATAACTAGCAGCGAGATTGCAGCAAAAGTTTATTTACGTAAAAGGATGAAGGAAGAACATTTTTAACGCGCTTGCCTAATTAGTACATAAATGTGCGGATTTATTCGTCGATAGTTGATATCGTAAAACATATTAATTCGTTCAGTGAATTCAAATTTTAAATAAAATAATTAATAAACGATATCAGTGATTATAATTACGAAACGCTACGTTGCGGTATCGGTGGGCATGTTCATATCGAGAGGAAGGCGAAGTTGACCTTCCTTCTTCCTCGCACATTTCAGCAGTTCCAAACAAGTGGTCCATCCGAAATTTTTGGGTATGATAGGGTAGCCACCAAAAGATACCCGCAAAAGGTACCATTTCGTGTACTTATATTGAGGCTTTTTTATTTGCAGACAGTAAAAGAACACCCTGTATTTGATTCTACGATTTAGGCTTAATTCTCACAGGAGCAGCGCGTCGCGTCAAATTTTTACATGGAATTTTTTGACATAAAAGGCTGCCGAGTGAGAATTGCTTCATTTAAAACCATCGCAACTTTTAGAGGCAGCTAAATGACGCGACGCGACGCGACGTGAGGTGAAGTGAAGTGACGTGACGTGACGTGACGTGACGTGACGTGGCGTGACGTATGAGAATTGAGCTTCAGTCAATAGTTACGTCACGCTTTTCTATAATAAGGAAGAATTACTTAAGGTTATTTGCTATAGTCCTCCGGAAAACGAAGCAAAGCAATAGAAAGTTCTATTTTGTGGATAAAATTGACGGAAGAATCATGACTGTTGGGGGTTTGAACTGAATGGTTGGTTCCGGGGGAGAAAAAGACTATCCAGTCGGAAAGCATGAGTAAACAATGCGAAATGGGAATGGCCAAAGAATTTTAGATTTCTGCATAGGAAATAATATGATAGTTGCTAACACGTTCTTCTAACATAAGGACGTACATACACAAATACACCAGAATGATGGAAAGCAAGAATGAAAAATCGATTATTGATTCAGATTGATTGCAAAGAGATGACGGAAGATGTAAGAGTTAAAAGTCACGAAATTGGTTCAGATCGCTTCCTGGTAGAAGTCCAATTAAACAAATCCATGTCACGATGGTGACCATCGATACAACGCATACAAACACGAAATTAGATCGTCCCTTAAGCTTTGATTAAGCTAAGATAGAAGGTGCCGTAATGGAGCGGCTGTAATATGACAGCGGATGACGTCACGTAGCGTAGGAAAATGACGTACATTGACGTAAAATAAGCAAAAACTTAAAGTTGTACATATAAAATAGCGACATCTTACTATCGCTTTTTGACCTAACATTGCAGTAGGATAGACAAATTGAAGCGGGATTTGCTCCTAATAAGTCCCCCATGCAAGGCGGCCATGCTTGCTCTCAAAGCATAATGAAAGTTTTTAGAAAAATTTTGTGCAAATCGTTTTTGATTGCAGTGAAAACCTCGAGCAGCCTCTGGACAGCGCTTCAATTTGTCTATCCTACTGCAATGTTAGGTCAAAAAGCGATAGTAAGATGTCGCTATTTTATATGTTCATCATTCTTACATCGCATTTGCGAATAAATTGGGCAAGTCGTTTTTGGTCTGCAGTGGGAATGTCGAGCTACGTTTCTGCTGAAGAAGCCCCAAGCAGGGCTGAAGCAGCTGTCCAGAGGCTGCTCGAGGTTCTCACTGCAATCAAAAACGATTTGTACAAAATTTTTTTAAAGTTGTACGTTTAATTCTACATATTTCATAATGGTCCAACGACGTGTATTTTCACCTCTATTTGGAATAACAGATTGTTATCGACGGTTCACACATAAAAGAAGCGAAGTTATGTCATTTTGTTCAAATTTCTTCCATATTTCCACAAGCCAAAGCCCCACCTCTTCCAAGTTATTAATTTGGTTCGGATAATCTCTCAGAGTGATTTCAGAAGCCTATCAAGTGTGTCCTAGACATGCTCAATGGGACTGAGGTCTGAACTCGTTGCTGGATAAACCATGGCATCGTTTTCAATCTCCTCTAAGCAATTTTGAACTTTCCGAAGACGTTCGGGAAGAACGTTATCTTGCTTTAATAAAAAAAATGCGTCTGATATTAGGCACAAACGGCACTATATGATCTTGTAGGATGTCCTACCCCTAACGAAACTAAGATTTAACACTAATAAGTCCGTACACGCTGTCAAAGAAATTCCTACTGACGCCATAAAAAAGCTTCAACCAAATAATGTGGTATTCAAATGTTGCAGCAATCATACCGCTCATTTGGTCGTTGGTATACACAAACACGTCTATCACACTTCTAAAAACAAAATCTAGATTCGTCTCTAAAGAGTACTCGATTCCAATCGTCCTGTAATCAAATCACATGAAATTTAATAAATTCCAAGTGATCTATGTTCTGTAGACACGGCTGGACCTTGGACGGACACATGGCTTGTCAAATTAGCTTCCCCAAGACGTTAATGAACAGTTTCGATGCTAATTGGAACCCCATGCACTTCCTTTAGTTCAAATTGGAAATTTTTGTTTGTAACGAACCTCTTTCCTAACACAAAAAGTGTCAAAAAATGGTCTGAACACGGATTGTTGCACTATGTCTGCCTCTTCTAGGCCTCCAAAAATAGTTACCAATCTCCCTATACCTTCATACCATTCGACACATCGAAATTTGGGACACACCGAACCTTCCTCCTATTCGACAATAACTTCAGTCTTATTCTAGCAAAACCACTACCTGAGCGCATTCTTCTTTCATCAAATTTCGAAATTCGTGTGGTATAATGACGAAGAAACACATAAACAAAAAAAACAATAAAGTCACTCTAAGGATGAAACCAAAATTTAAACATAAAAATTGACATTGATTTTATGGTTAATGAACCTGCATGTGTTCTAATTTTATGGAATCACCCTTAAGTCATAATCAAATGTAAATGAATGTTGGAAATGAACCTCGTATGCTTAGCTGTTTTATAGGAATGCCAGTTACTTTAAATTTTGAATAAAAAAATCGAAAATTTCGTATTTTATTGAAAGGTGCGTTAATTTATTGGAGCAGTGTATTAGTGAATAGCTAAAACAACCGCATCCTACGATCGCTTTTTGACCTAACGTTGCATAGGGATTGACAAACTGAAACGGGTTTGCTACATAATAAGTCACCCCAATCAAGGCGGCCATGCTTGCTGTCGTACGACAGTCCAACAATTATTAATTCCCCACTGGATTCAATGGATACAGAAGCCGGCGTAGAAGTTGATATAAACCTGTTTTTGCCAGAGCATTATACCTGATAAATCACACGAACATGTCGCTCACCCACACACAAGGACGATAGCCCAGCGCTCTATATTGCCGACGGGTTAATCGTGTACATACATTCGCCCAGCGTTCTATTACTGTAGTCAGGCGAACCCTTATACATCTCATACGTGGGCTGCTGGAAAAATTTCTGGAAACAATATGAAAAAACGCATATGAAATTTGGTAAATGATATCATTGTTATTATCACGCTCGAACCAATTTCTAAAGCACGTTTTTCATTCTAAAGATGGTACCTCAGAAACTGGTGTCCGGAATGTTTCAACCGCTGCTTCAGCCGACAAAAATCGCTCACCACGCATTCTATTTTTCATATTTGGGAACAAAAGGAAATCATTAGGTAATAAATCAGGTGAATACGGACAATGAGTCATTAATTCAACATTTTTGTTGGACAAAAAATCAACTGTTTGACGGGCTGAGTGAGAGCTGGCGTTGTCATGATGGAGAATAATCCGTCGATTTCGATTGTTTCTTCTTATTTGATCGATGACTTCCGGCAAACAAATTGTAGTGTACCAATCAGCATTCACGGTTTTTCGACTCCCTAAAGCCACGATTGCTACATGTCCAGTTAAACCAAAGAAACAAGCAATCATTTGCTTCGCAGCACTGCGTGAACGGACAACTTTATTGATTTTGGTTCATTTTGAAATACCCAAACGGTAGATTGTTGTTTACTTTTTGGCTCGTACGAATATATCCACGTTTCGTCACCAGTAACGATGTTATAAAATAAATTTGAACGACCTCCATTGAATTTCTTCAGCATTTCTTGGCACCATTTGACACGACCCTGCTTTTGCGCTTCTGTTAAATTGTGTGGGATCCAACGGCTGCAAAGCTTTCGTACGTTCAAATGATCATGCAAAATCGGGTGTATTGCTTTCATGTCAATGCGTAAGGATGCTTGAATCTCACGGTATGTCACATGTCGATCTCGCTCAAGCATTTCACGCACAGCATCTACATTAGTGGCAACAACAGATGTTGATGGACGATCTTCACGAAGTTCGTCACTGAGAGAGGTACGTCCACGCTGGAATTCGGGAAACCTATTATAAACACTGCTCTTTGATGGTGCTTCATCTCCAAAAGCCAAATGAAGCCGATCGAGGCATTGTTTCGGAGTTAGACCACATTTTCCAAATTTTCACGCGAGATTTCCATGTTTACACAAAATTACTTTTTCTCAAATATTGTACAAACAAAACTAATTCACTTGGATAGGAACTGTCAATAGAATTATAGGCGAAAAACGTCAAATTTCTCAAATATGACAGTTGACGAACGCTAACAATTCTAGACCTACTAGATTCCAGAAAATTTTCCAGCAGCCGACGTACTAACGCTGTCTTATATAAACAGTCAAATACTTGTCTACAAAGACTACAACCTCCAGTAACATTTCCTCTCTATAAGACACGCAGTCATCCTAGAACAGTATCCATCTTCCTGGATTCCGCTGCCTTCAGAGGAATTACGATCGAACCAGCGAAACGAGTCAGTTTCACGACGTCTCACAACTAATCGACCGCTTCGGTAGAGACCCAGTTCAACTGTTCAATTATGAAACGGTTGAATATTAATATTTAATTATTTACATATGGGTTATGATACACGATTAAAACGAGAAAAGAAAATGCTATTTAATCGTACACAAATCAAAAATGGCGTCCATTTAAAATAAGAAAATTGCTAACAATGTCTTGGAAGCCGCCATCTTGAATTTTATTTTGACGAAACTTTTAACCGTGTTTTATCAAACTAGCAATTTTTATATCAAACTTTTTTTCATATTTCTTACAAATATGAAGTTATTTATAAAGAAATGTTTCAGGTTTTCTGCGATAACTCGGAATTTACAATTTTTCTCTACATCTGAATCAGCATATACAACTGCAAAACATTGCCCATTTAACCAAATCTCTATCTTCACTAATAAGAAAATTACCTATGATAACCTTCTTAATCTGGGGCACCCCTGTACACGCGTGGAATAAATTCCAAGATATTTACAGTGTTTGTTAAATCAGAATGGTATAGCGTCCATTTTGGCAGTATCTTACTTTTATATGACTTCCTGTTGAACCAAAAATGACATTAACTTTTTTACTGTAAAATTGTAAGGTGTGTTCTCTTTACCGCAAAACTCACCTCACCTCAGATAAATGTCACTTTCGTTGGCACGAACAAGTAAGTTTGAATTGCGATTTCGATCTCCTAAATTGTCACTCGTGCACTCCCATTGGTTGGCAGATTTAAATATACGTTAAAACTTACTTGTTCATGCGAACGGAAATGACGTTTATCTGAGATGAGGCGAGTTCTGCGGTAAAAAGAACGATTTTGTATGATAACTGTCAATCAAAATTCAGTTTTAATTCCAGAAATCAAAAAATTTCATATAAATATCCTATTTTGTATCAAGAAAATGTCGAAATTATATTAATTTTTTAAGAGACTATTCCTGGTATTCAAAAATAAGACATTAATCTCCACACTTTTAATAAACTGTAAGTTCGGCGCCAACCTTTGACGATTAATAATCACCAAAAATTATTGCTCGCGACTGTTGTCGGATCTTATACTTTTGGAAATCATCTTGTTGCATTTCTTTAATAAAATATAAACTTAGCCCACTTTAAAATAAAGACAATAATGGCCGTTTTCATAATCAGACTTTAAGAAAGCTTTAATTTAGTCACTTCAAGAATAGGGAAGCAAATGTATTTTTTTAAGTTAAAGTAACTTTAAATTTAAAGTCGCATTATGAATCGGGTTTTAATCTGGAGTAGTAAAAGTACGTGAATTAATAGTACAAACAAAAAATTAAATAAAGTAATGAAAACAAAAACAAAAAGATACGATACCTATATGGTTAAATGATTGACCATTTGTCAGTTGACAATAGCCCCCATTCTAAACAAGTTTAAATGCTCTAGTTTTTTGGTCTGTTTTTAAACTTTTGCTCTTTAAGGTGGTCACAAGAACAAAAATCCGTAGAGGTAAGGTTCGGCGACCTTGCGGGCCAGTCTTTAGGGCCACGTCTGCCTATTCATCGATTTGGAAATACGTCATATAAATATACTGGGTGTCTCATAACCTACGGAGGAGATTAAAAGGGTAGCTAGGGGAGATCAAATTAAAGACTTTTTCTTAATATATTTTTGGGAAGAAAGCAATAACTAAAAAGTTACAAGAGTTTAAAGTGAAATTAATTAACAAGCAAAAGTTACTCCCTGTAGTAATATTTTACGTTTTAGATTCAAATTTGAGGCATTTATGAGTTAATTGAACACTGCTTTACAGTAAACAACTATTCAAAAACATGTAGTCTCGTTAAAGTAACGGCTATTTCATTTTTTCTTTTAATGCACAAAAACGGCTTTTCATCTCGTTGTGCACCGCCTACTAATTAAAAACAAAACTAGGAAACAGATTAACATAAACATTTTATAAATGGTGGTTTTGATAAATTTAGAGTTTATTTAATAATAAAGTTGCATTTTGTGTAATAATTTAAATTCATTAAGAAGCTACAGGTGTAAATTAAAGAAGAAACTAAGAAAGTTAATCTGCTGAAACTTTCTTATTTCGGTTCTGGTCAAAAGCGAATTAAGAAAAAAGCTTTATTTTGATGTCCTATAGCTGCCCTTTCAATCTCCTCCGTACGTTGTGAGACACCCAGTATAAACACATAAGTACATACAGGTACGGCATATTAGAGTAGTAGTAGGAGATCTTACTGCTACCATGTGCTTATTGTGAGGCAGGTCACCATCATCTTCATTAGGATAAAGAATTTAAATTTAATTATTTTTGAAAAACAAAAGTCGTGGAGAAAGTAGTCTGTTACTTAGTTAGAATGAAAATTCAATCTACTCGAGGTTAAAAGTCAAGTATGTCTATAAAATATTCCCCTGCTAAATCTACTATTTTACTGGTATTAGACATGTTAACATATCGTGCTTTCATTATTTTACACAAAGGTTTTTAGTTTGAATTAAATAAAAAAAAAATTAATCAAGACAGTTCTCATAGGTCTGACAGTTTGAACAGATTCGTTTATTCTCCTGTTTCAATACACACGATATTGTGTTCGTGAATAAAAAGACTATCGTAACAGTACATTTCTTCTTTCGAGAATCAAGACTAGGTAAATTATTTATAAAATATTCTGTTTTGAGAGATATTAGCTGTTCACATTGTTTTAGATTCTAGAGGGCTATACTTTTTTTTCGTTAAGTTACGTGTAGGTATTTTGAAAGAAGTCAAAATCTGACATGAAAGAAATAATGACAGTATCATTTCAGCGGTACTGACTGTGTTGCCAATACGTAAACAACGTGGACTGCAGCGGCATAAATAAAATAAAAAGTAAGTTTGAAACAAATATATTTTTTATTATATTCTCGTCAAAATGCCAAAAGTTATAAGTGGAGGAACTAAACGTGCAATAGTGAAGACGCTTAATTATTGTATAAAAGATCACCCAAATTTAAAAAAACAAACGGATTTGAAGAACTGCCGTGTAGCAGAAGAATCTAAAGGTATGCGCGTTGGTGGAGATGGTGAAAGAAGTAGACAGAATTCAAAATGAGGTTCGAAGGGCCATGGAAAATGTTCTAAGTCATCGGCAACAGCAAGAAGATCCTGCTATTTAAATTCCCGTGCATGTAATTACTTTTCTAATGAAAAAATAAATAATTATCAACTGTTTGCTGAGGACGATACTTCTCCTTTTTATCGGAATGACCGTCAATCAATTTTCTGACGTCTATGTTTCATTGTGATACCAACAAAAATGTCACCCTAACATGGCCTACTCTGAATCTAAAAAGAAAGTGAACAGCTAATATTTTATAAAATATTCTGTTTTGAGAGATAATATTTTACAGACATAATTAATTTGACATCCTGAACGTAATGCCATGTTAAAAAAAAACATAACGTTCCTTTTAAGAAAGTTGAAAACAATTGAAAATCTCGAAAACCTGAGAGTCATTTGTTTCTGTTTCTCCGAGGGTACCATAAAATCGAGCAGGGAAGGTCCTGAAACTTCTCTAATTTAAGCTGCTTCCTGAAATTTCAAATAAGAAAGTTAGCTGTTGTAGCCATTTTCCGTGAACACCAAGATTTTGTTACTAAATCATTTATAAAATAGTAGGCTTTGGGAGATAATATTTTAGAGACACAATTAAACTGACAACCTGAAAGCGATGCAACGATAAGAATCCTAATGTTCCATTTCCATGTTTTTCGAAAGAACATAAAATCGAGTTCAAAAACTTTTCTAATTAAAGTTACCTCGTAAAAATACAAATAAGAAAGTTAGCTATTGTAGCGGCTTCCCATGATCACCCTGTACAGTCGTATAACTTACATTATTTGCCAGACCAACTTTCCGGCTTGACAAATGTGGATTTTCTTCAATTGAGAGTGAAATATTAATTTCTTTGTGGTCAGGTACTTTGTAGAACGATTAATTATTTCAAGGAACACGGTGTACAAGATCAAACTCCCTAAACTTCTACTCGATTCTACTGACTGAAGTTATTGGTGGTCGCCCGGAGAATTTCTGCATTAGACAATTATTTAAAATACTCACAGCCAATTATAAACGACAACTTTCAAATATGTTCTCTTTCTATTACGTCATCCAATCATTATGACAATTTAATTTTTTTCAGTAAGATAAATTTTAAGCAGGGTTGCGACGATTTAAATCAACTGACTTTTTTTTAAATTTAAATCATGATTTAAATCAAATTGTCGTTGACACGAATTATTAATAACATCGAAATATTTAAATTGTTAATACACCGTGTCACCAAAATATCACCAGAGACGGAACTAGATTGCATGGAAAAATCGGCATGCAAGTAGAAAAAAGCTGCCAGACACACAGTGAAACGTCGACTTAATTTTCAATTTTTTCAAGTGTCAGTACGGTGGCGTATAACAAAAACCGGAAAAAAATTTGGACTAATTCAAAGTTTTTCTGTGTGCTCACAAAAAGACAACTGATCGTACAAACGAGATATAAACTAAACTTAAGTTTTTTTTTTAATGGAACCATGTATATTATTACGTTTTTCGATTCTAAATTAAATTCTAATGGGACTACATGTATAATAAAACTAATAATGTAGAAGGTGTCCATAAAATAATTCCTGCTTAATTTGTTTTATTTTTGATTTTAGAAAGGAAAAAAAGATAAAAGAAGTTGTAAAATTTATTTCAGTTCTGCTACAGATATTCACAAAAAAAGCAATTGAGCGTCGGATACCCAAAAAAGAAGCGAAGTTTTGGTTTTAAATAAAATAACATTTAACATTAAGATATTAAGTCGATTTAGATGTTTTCTAAAAATTAACTTTTAAACTAGATCCGAAAAATATTTCAGAAAAATTGAACTTAAAAAAATTACCGAAAATTTTACGTAAACATATTCAAAGCGTTCCCTTAGTATAAAAGCATCATTATTCAAGTTTTCTATTTCTAAAATTCAAAAATAAAATAAATAAACGAAATACAAATTATTTTATAAACACCTTCTGCATTATTAGTTTTATTATATGCGTAGTCCCAGTAGAATTTAAGTTAGAATCGAAAATCGTAATAATATACAGGGTTTTCCATTAAAAAAAACTTAAGTTTGATTTATATTTCCTTTATCCGACCATCAATTGTTTTTCCGTGAGCACACAGAGAAACTTTGAACTAGTCCCTATAAGTTTTGTATTAAACATTCTTTTCCTGAAATCAAAAATGAAAGAATTAAAGGAATTCTTGCGTAGTCACCCTTTACATAGGCATACCTGATTAACTAAAATCTAAAGTTAAAAACCACTATTCCTACTCAAGAAAATAATTCAAGATCCAATAAATTTTTTGGTTTTGAAATTGAAATAAGCTGATCTAAATTGTAGCGAGTAATCTCTACGGCTTAAATTTTTTTAACTGGAAAATTTAATCTACAAACATGTTTCGAAGTTTGAACATGTCCAAAAAAATGTTCTTTTTATTCTTTTTATTTCAGTCACTCAAGTTCTTGTTTGCAGACTCTTTCAAAATTTCTTTGAGATTATATCATCAAAAATGATAATTTTAATCGTACTGTCAGTATGATGAACAGATAAAATAGCGACATCTTACTATCGCTTTTTGACCTGACATTGCAGTAGGATAGACAAATTGAAGCGGGATTTGCTCCTAATAAGTCCCCCATGCAAGGCGGCCATGCTTGCTGTCAAAGCACAATGAAAGTTTTTAGAAAAATTTTGTGCAAATCGTTCTTGATTGCAGTGAAAACCTCGAGCAGCCTCTGGACAGCTGTTTCAGCCCTGCTTGGGGCTTCTTCAGCAGAGACGTAGCTCGACATTCCCACTGCAATGTCAGGTCAAAAAGCGATAGTAAGATGTCGCTATTTTATCTATTCATCATTCTTACATCGCAATTGCGAATAAATTGGACACGTCGTTTTTGGTTGAAATTAAAATTGAAATATGGCGGAATGCACGCCATTCTGCTCTTACTAGAGGATCTCTAACTTTCCATACACTTTAAATACAAAGTGATCTGTCTGAAACTGTTTGAGTTGGCAACACAATCAAGAGCATTTTCTTATTCAACTATTTGCAACACTGCAACCGGATATGTTTTGTTGATTAATTTGACAGATATTTGACTTAGCCACAAAATTGTAGGTTACGTCAAGCGTTTACTTTAGTCGAGTTTCTGCGGAACAAAGTTAAAACTGGAAGTTATAACTAAAAATAACAAAAGTGACATTTCTAAAGTTTCAACTTTGAGGTATCGCGAAAACGAAAGATTATGACGTCTACAACTTTGCTCTTGACTAACGTTATAATTTGACATTAAAGTGATTGAAATCGAACATGGCGAAACTTCCGGTTAAAGTTAAACCTTCATCCGCGAATCCGCGATTTACATTTACATAAGTTATAACTAAAGACCGGATTTATATGTGCTAAAAAAGTGGAAAATAAGTTTTTTTTTATGCGATTAAAACAGATCAAAATATGGATATTATATGCGATAAAAATTTTATTTTACTTATACTTTAGAATAATAAAAACATAAATTGTTTCATATAAGTAATTTTAACACTTAACACTTAAATAGTAGGATTACAAAATATAATCAACAGTTGATTTAATTATTTGGGGTAAAATTTTGTTGTCTGTCTGTCAAAATATTTTTATAAGAGGAAAACGAACGCTCGACATCGCATGAAGTAATGGGCGCAAATTTCATGGATGTTACATCTTTGGGGTCCATGTCCAAATCCTCTTCACTTTGACCTTTTAAAACTAAACAGATTTTCCTCATTTTATTGTAGTCAGGATTACGTAATAGAACTTTGTCTAATTTTGCCATTAACTTCTCTCCTATCTCCCCTGGAATTGATTTTACACTTTCAATTGCATCATCGACCACTTCAAAAGAATCTAATAGAGCCGTCTGGTATGATTCCAACTTTTTAATGGTGGATATTAAAACCGAAAAATGAGTCTTAATGAATGCTAATTGATTCCCGATGTTTGTGTTCGACATGCATTCCTTACAAATTCTTAAAGCCGCTGAATTGGAATCATCCAATTCTAAGAAAATTTCCTTTAATTGTCAGGTCAGCAGCTAATTCTTTATAGTGTTGTATACGCAGTGGGGCTTTAAGAAACGCCTGTTTTCCGTTATTGATCAACTTATTTACTGTTGGGTATTCTAGTCGCACCAATTCAGCGAGCCTATTCATTGCGTGAGCCATACAAGTGAAGTGCATCAAATTTGGGTAAAACACCTGTAAAGCCTGTCCTGCTTTTATCATGTAGGCTGCTGCATCAGACACCATTAGTAATATATTTTCCGATTTAACTTTATTAGGTGCATATAAAAGTGTCAAGCTGTCGTTAATAAAACGTGCGATCGTTGAATGATTTGTTTTTTCCAAAACTGCACTATTTACCAAATAAGATATTGGTGCAACTGTGTTGCTTAATACTCCTGCTAACATATTTGGTACATAACGACCGCAGGCATCTGTCGTTTCATCAACTACTATATAAATATTGTTGTCGTTAAGCTTCTCTCTTATTTTCTTCATCCGTTGCTGGTAGCATACACTTAGATAGTTTTTCCGCAAAGTCGATTCATTTGGAATATGACGATTGCAGTGTTTTTCCAAAAAAGTTCGAAAACTTGGTTGCTCAAGTTTATGCCAAGGAATGTTTGACTCTGCCATAGCACTGCACAAGTCTAAAAAGAATTCATTTCCTGTGTCACTGCGTTGTGAGTTACTAGCTGTTGAAGAAATAAAAGACTGCCTAAAGTTAGACACACATCTTTTCTCCGATTCCTTATGGAGGTTTGTAGCCAAATGTTGATCAATCTGGTACTTTTGGTCTGACGACACCTTAAAATATTGTCAAAATGAAAATGTGATTTTTAAGAGAATTTGTAAGGTATCTACCTGTTTTGAGCATACGTTGCAAAAAATAACTTTTCCATGTGTAGTTAGATGTTTAGATGCTTTAATCCATTTTTTTTTCAATAGCTCGGATCAAGAGGATGCTACTTTCGGCATTTTGAAAGGATA
Source organism: Prosopocoilus inquinatus (assembly GCA_036172665.1). Taxonomy (NCBI): domain Eukaryota; kingdom Metazoa; phylum Arthropoda; class Insecta; order Coleoptera; family Lucanidae; genus Prosopocoilus; species Prosopocoilus inquinatus. The sequence goes on from CM069874.1 coordinate 52,665,908, forward strand.
AGCACTGAATTTATTTCGTCTTTAAATTAAGTAAGAAAATAACAACTAATTCGCGTTGATAAATACACTAGTCACTAGTCACACGCATTCACGGAGTTCTTATCTCAAACTGAAATGCAAAACATAAGTGCAAAATGCAAGTGCGAGTGCCTGAGTCGCTACAGATTCCGAGAAAATCACATTCCGGGAAATCGTAAAATAAAGTGGACAGACGTTGAGGAGAATATATTACTTCTTGGAAAAGCTGCAGACTTGAATATTGACCGTATATGGAATTATAATGTTATTTATATCAATATATGGATAAATAAATAAATATGCGCTAAAAGTCTAAAATATTAAGTTATATGCGAAATAAAACTACCATTTTTGGGCTTCTCTAATCGACAAACATATAAATACAAAACGCCAAGTTTAGGTAAGTTAGCGTAAAAAACTTGTAAAAACTTATAAATCCGGTCTCTAGTTATAACAAAATTTTAACTTTGTTGTCGTGAAAACTCAATTTTTGAATCTTAAACACTTGTTAATATTGAAGGCTGTCAGCGTCAAGCCGTCAACAAACAGGAAGTTACTCCAGTCGTACCATTTCAAAATAAAATTCAGCATTGCCAACTCAAACAGTTCTGCTTGACCACTATGTTCTTCTTCTGTTAAGAAATAAGTGTCCGATTAAGTAGATTGTTCAAAATCGAATACTTACACATTTTCAAATATTTCTAATAATCATAATAATAAGTAAAAAGTTTTTAATGTTAAATCGGACAGAATTATGATTGACGAAGCTATCTATCAATCGATAGTGAAACGTTGAGTGCTTTTCACATCATAATTTTGTCCGGTTAAAGATTAAAAACTTTTTACTTACAATTTTCATCGGTTAAGAATCAACTTTCATTTAATAATAATAATAACTTCATTGGCCTTAGTGTTGTTAATACATTGCAACAGATAAGTCAAAATTAAAAATAATAAAAATATGGAACAAAAATCACAAATGATAGTCATGGGTATGGAAGCATATCACTTGGATTTTCAGGATCAGGCACGTCACATATGAATTCATCCACGGTATTAAAAACTTTAGTAATTAAGAATCGTTTAATTGTATTTTTAAATGCCAATTTGTCGTATGATTGGACAGTGGAAGGTAGTAGGTTATACTATAATTTTATTCCAATATAATTGGATGACTTTTTAAACATGGAATGTTCAAATTTTTATGTTACGAGATTATTGCACATCCTGGTTGAATGTCTGTTGATCTGCGTGATTTACATATGTATACCTGTAGGTGTGCATACAGGGTGTTATCGAATATGATGGCAATAATTATATCAAGTGTTGACAAGCGTCAAAATATCTATATACAAAAGTTTTTCGTTTCTGAGGTACAACCTATAAAAGCAACTTGAAAAGCATACTTTGTGAAAAAGACCTATGGCACATTGCTTAGATTAGTATACTCTATAGATGTCTCACTGAGAGGTTCAAACTGTCTCCTTAAAAGCGTCCCCTTAGGTTTGGAAGAAGGGTTAAAACGCTTGGCGCGAAAATATAAATATCTGTTTAGACGTATTGTATTTAGTAATCATATTCGTACAGACTAATCTAAATGATCATACTGACCTTAGAGAACCTAAAGCATACATGACAGTAGATTCTCTGTGTGCAGTTTGATCAGTTAGATTAGTCTGTTCGAATAATATAATAATTGAAGTTGGAGATGTATAAATGGATGACATAATACTTACTCTGTTTTAGTGATTTACTTACCCTGTTAACTTAATAACAATATAACAATACGCAAGAAGACAATTGTTATAAAGTAAAATAAAATATATGCCAAGTTTGTATGTAAATGAATGCAACAAAGAAAATACAGGTTAGGGTTCACATATTTATTTATTGCGTTTTAATTTAGCATACCAATTTAGGACATAGTTTTATGTCCCGAATAAATAAAATTTTCTGCGTAGAAGTCGTTTTTTTCAAAACATCAGGCGAATAAATTGCACCGAATAAATTCCAAGTAATCTATTTCACTTTCTTACACAACACCGAAATAGTTTCGTCACCTAAAATAAAAATACGGCAAGGTTTAACGATCAAAACAGTACAAAAATTAACAACTCAGTAACCACGTTTTAATAAGTAAATGCGTAAATTGCGCCACATTACGAATAAAATTTGAAGTCGAACCACGACGAATACTCATCAGTGCTGCCAACAAAACTTGTATGAAACTGTTTATAAATCAGAGTTAGCGCTTTTAGAACAGTTACGCTTACAAAGTTTGGAAGAAGTAACCCAAGCTTCAAACACAAGGCACCGGATTTTTGTATTAAATTGACACAGCATGGTACATTGACATGTAAAATACGCAGATAAAATTCCAGCTGTTTTCAGAGCAAAGTTAGAGATTTACGAAATTTCGAGTTTTTACAGCAATAAGGTCTTTCGATCTAATTATCTCGAAAACGGTTAATTTGACGAAGATGGAACTTTTCAGTTCATTTCTGATACAATTTTATTCGAACCTTTCCATTTCTGTTTCAGTTTTCTTTAAAAAGTGATAATAAGAAACTTATTTACTAAAATGATAACCCACTTCCCCGGATCTACGCCACTGGTGAAGAACGATCAATTTTCCATATGACATATCTATCTCTGTATTTCACTTGTCTTGCATGTCAAATTTGAACGCTCTACCTCAAACCGTTCCAGAGATATTCAAGAAAATATGCTTTTCAAGTTACCTCTTTAGGTTATACCTCAAAAACGAAAGACTTTTGTGTATAGTTAATTTAGGTTAAATTGTAATACCATGCGATTAACGAAATTTATAATCAGAGCAGGCTGCGATATTTTCCAAAAAGTTGGCAATACTGGCTTGCAGTTTGAAATTAAAAATTTGAAATGTTAGAATTGTGACATTTATTTATTTTTTTAATGACTGAAACTGAACAGATTTGTCTGATTGAACCTCCTCCCCTAATATTCTAAAAAAGGATTTAAACCAGCATCCATATAAAATAAAATAACAAAATATAGATTGTACAAAGCACGAGCGTAACCTCAATTGATAACTGTCAATTTATTATTTGTTTCTCAGTGTATCCAACCATAAAGCATAAAATAACACCAATCACAGGCTCCTCTAGTTATGAATTCCGTTGATCATCCGGTATTTTGATGTCTATATGTTGTATAATTATTGCTATCTCATTCGATAACATCCTGTATGTGTTAACACTTTGAGAATAAAAATATAACAAAAAGTAATTGCTATTATTATTATTATATTATTCTGATTTTTTGATATTTTTATAATTTCAAGTAAATGGTTTTTAAACTCTAACCAAACAGAATTATAATTGGAAAAGAACTCCACATTTCACTATAGATTGACAACTATCAATCGATTGAATGCGTTTCACTATCGATTGACAGCTATCAATCGATTGAGTGTGTTTCACTGTCAATTGATAGCTATCAATCGATAGTGAAATAGCTATCAATTGACAGTGAAACGTTGAGTGTTTTTCCAATTATAATTCTGTGCGGTTAAAGTTTAAAAAACATTTTCTTACAATATTCATCGGATAAGAGTCGACTTCATCCATAATTTCAATAAACACTATCGAGTATAAATTTCCGAAAAAAAACGAAATTTGTTTCGACATGAAATTATCATGAATTGGAATTAAGTTTTGCTGTTTACTGGAAACAAATTTTCAACGAAAAAATTGTTAAGAGACGTCTCGGAAAAATTAAAATTAAGTAATTCTGAGACACAATTTAATGGTCAAATAATGAATATAATGCTTCCACAAAACGTTAAAGTAAAAAAAAAATACAACAATTTACTTTAACTGTTTATTATCGATAGGGCATTAGCGTTCAGCGTCAGCTTAATTATGAAACACTCTGGCACCAAATTAGCCACAAAAAAGTACTTATCAGTGTTTTATGCACTGGTAAGTAATGTAATGTTTATATGTGCAATTAAAAATAAAAATGAGGTCCTTAAAGGAATCGAAAGATTTTTTCGAACAATCGGAACGACGCCACGCAAGGAAAGTCGATGCGTAATCCATTTTTAATGACGTCGTAATTGGAACCAAAGGGGAAAAGCTATACGCTTATGTGCCGAAAAAACCATGAGCGTTACAACTTTCCACCCCTGGGCCGAATTACCTGCATCGGATCACAGAAATTCGCACGCTTCCACATATGCAACGGGCAAGTTGCGTCACGATTATCAATTAAATCGGCGCAAGAATTTCACGTCGTTATTAATGCGGAAATTATCGAATTTGTTCAATCGTTGCTATGGCAATGCATAAATAATGACGGATAATCAAGTTGAAGGAGATCACCACAGCCATCTTAGTTTTTAAGAAAAGTAAACAGTTGAAACGAAAGCGCCTACTATTCGGTAATTAAAGATTGATTAACGGTAGGGGTTAAAACTGCAATAACCTTAAAACTTCTGGAAAGAGCTGGAATAATCTATAAATCGAGGGCAGATTAAGACGATAATCACGTATTTTCGTGTTTTTCGTGTAATTATTGCTAATTGACGAGTAAACGTCAAGCTATCAATCTGCGAGCGACGGGAGAACAATGAACTTTACCGACTCCGACCGCCATTTGAGATGTCCACCGCTTGGCTGCCTCGCACACAAAATTAGCGACATTGCGGTCTTCATCAAAGGTCACAGCTTCCCTCGGCCCTATTGTTTTAAACCGCATGTCACAACGCCGGCAAATACTCACTTTTAGCTGGCAAATCCACGATTTCACAATTTTATCGCCGATATTTTACATACATTCATGCACAACATCACCCGTAATGAGAGAAAAGAGACTATTTAATTGGTTAGAATAATACAGTTCTGTATTTAGTTGTCGAAATACAACCAATCAGGTGATATCTCATGGATGCATTAGAAATGTTGATTTTTGAACAGCCAATGACAATTTAGCATTGCAACAAATTCCTGGCTGTAGCAGCACCGAAAATTCGGGTTTACGTCGTTTATTTCGCGTTTTTAGGCGCAGACACCGTACTACAAGCATGCTTTATTCGACAACACAAAACAAACGTTGTCTGAACTCACCATGGATACCGACGGCCTGCTTCGGAAATACTCCTGTTCACTCCTCCCGAAAACTTACTGACCAATTTTTCACTTAAACCTATACACCGTATTCGATCACTGCTCGACACATTTCACTCGCATCTGTGCTGTTCTACTAGTTTCGATCACCGAATATTTTCGAAATGCCAGAATTTATTTAATTAAAATTCTTGTATCAACTGCATGTATAAATGTGTACTCCATTTTATCATTACGCTTGTGCTCGACGAGCGCGACATCTACGGCGGGACAATTAAAAATTCCGCAACTAGAACTCGACGAAATCAAATGAATTTATTTATTTTCGTTGTGCTCTAGCTACATGACACATTTTATTTTGTGTATCGGAACTATTTACTAAAACTCCAGTTATTAATTTGAGCGAAACGGTTATCGCTGTCTTTTTTTAATCTGAAAACGTCCCCGGACGCGTCATAAAACTATTAACACATATTTAAGTAAATAATTAAAACGAATGCGCAACATGTACGTGCAAAGAAGTTGAATTTAATGATACTAGAACTGGGTCAATAAGTGTGCTTCAACAGATTTTTTAAAGTTTCTTTAAGTTTTACGAGTTATCTGCACTGATAAATAAAATAAAATTTCCCAACCAAAGATAAAAAAATACTTCATTCAAAAATAAGGTTTATTGTTCAGTGTCACTGAACCGTTTTATTTCTTAAAATATTTAAGTTTTTATACGTGTAAGTAGTCGGTTCCCCATATAAATTTGCAAAATGACGTGTAGTTATGCAATGCAATGCCAGCAGGGCATGTTTGGTTGTCTACCCACCTGGAACGTTTGGTTGGATTAGGAGCAGCTAAATAGCAAAGTGCATTTTGCTATTTGAGCATGTCTAGAACTCGATAGATTTAAGTTTGTATGGAATGTAATAATCGTAGTTGTACACTGTGTTGAATCATTTCTCAGACATAGCAAAATAGCATGTGAAGCTGAATATTTGCAACTATCGCCGTTTCGTAATCGTTGTAACGGAGTATTATAACACCCCGTTACTCCCCGAAGAAATGCAAAACTCAGTGGCGTAGGAATAGGGGTTGCAGAGCAACCCGCGCCAAGCCACCATGGGTGCCAGCACTTTGAAATCAAGAAGTTAAATTTTTGATGAAGACAAACATAACTGAATTTACCTTATCGATCTTACATCTAATTTCTTTCAAATTTCCACGATCACGGCCTGCTGCTACATTACTACTTCTAACCAAAACGTCAGTGTTTCTCAAATTAGAACTTTAATCAAATGCCAAAACTACATAGAAATTTCAATAAACATCGATATCACATTTTGTGAAATTGGAGAAACTATACTCTATTTTTTATTGATAGGCGGAAAATTACAGATTGTTATAACGTGTTACACAACTAGCAAATGACCAAAAAATTTCAAAGTTGTCCCCAATCGTTACTAACTAGTTGCTGTTTTAATAAAATAAAGAAAAGAACACAAATAACTGATTAATACAAGAGTCATATTCATTTACAACTTAGAGTTTTCCGCCTATCAAAAAAAAAAAAATTAATTATAGATTGTTTACAGCTTGACAATGACAGCCGTCATGTGAAAACTGACAAGTGTCATTTGACACTCAAATTAATTAGAGCGCTGGATATTTCCAATTAATTTATCTAAAATTATCTGTACTGTACAATATTTGGATTTAGTTTAACATAACCTAAAATCTTGTGGCTCTCGACTCTACATCAAACAACTGTCAAATAAATAAATTAACAAAATACATCCGATGGCAGTGTTGCAATAGTCACACAAAATATGCTATTATTTGTATTTAAAACCAATTTTTGATTATTTTGTAGTATCATCGGAACGAAGTTGACTCTTGCACGATGTCCTATGAAAACAGTAAGAAAATAGTTTTAAACCTTAAACGGACACTGATTGTAAAACGTTAAGCGTTCTTTCCAATTTTAACAGTGTCTGTTTAAACACTTCTTTCTTATAATCAAATCGTAATTTTACTAACTGCACCATAGCTATTCTCGTTTGGACAAAAGTGCATCCAGGCACGTTATTTCGACAATGTTAACCTTAATTTAATATATAAGTGAGTAACGACCAACTACCCCCGAGAAATATCTCAAGCGCGGTGCAAACCCACGACCTTTACGATCGCAAAGCCGGTCCCTTACCAGTTGGACCATTCAGGCGTCAATAAATAACTTCATAAATGACCAAATTCAGAACTTTGCCGAACCGTGCAATTAAACAAACTCATTTATTATTAACATCTTTTAATCACTCCTCATCAGACAAAATACAAAATAAACTGGCACAAAACTAAAATTATTATTGTTTCTGTTTCTTCTGTACAGGCTGATCTAAAGCCACTTCTTCAGTTTCTTCTTGCTCAGAAACCTCCATGGCGACATTTTCATTCTCTTTCATATTTTCAACGAAAATGGCTGATTTTCTAAGCTTCCTTGCAACTAAGATTTAGAAAAAACTAAATGCAAAACGAACGCAAAAATAATTATTGATATTCACCTGAATTAAGGAACACCCGCTTTGCACACTGCGAGACAGCATTTTTGGCTTGGTCACTATTCAAGCCAAATATTGCAGCTCTAATTAAACAATAATTAAAGAAATTAAATTAAGTAATTTTCTTGTTTCGCCAATAAAGCAATTTCCACAATCAAAGGATACAAGCAAATAATATCGTATGGTCCTCGAATCATCATACGATTTACAGCCCCACTCGATATTATAATATTCCTTGACTTGCCGAAACTGTGATACAAATGTGATACATGTATCATGTTCTTTCTTTGACTGCTGTCCTGTATGGCTGGTCCGTATAAGATTTCTAAATGGAAACCCTTCTGCACCAGCTGGTTGTATAACTTACGACTTAGCTTGTAAGAAATTCTATTTTCTGGATCAAAACTTAGTATGTCAGCGTCAATATTGCTGCAAGTAAACTAAAAACTGCGACTCGTCAAACTTGAAACATTCCTGTAAATTCAAACAAACCTGAAAGGCAGCCTGTGTTGTAGGAAGCACTCCAATAATATGATATTTCATATAATTTTGGGACTTGACCTAAAATGATATTATATCAAAGATCAAACAATTCTCCACGGACAAATTCGACCTGCAATATGTTTTATTTCCACCTTCTTAGTAAATGATATTTTACAAGTTAATTTTGTTGTTTATAGTAACCACGTAAACGATCAATTACGGGAACAGGCCTGTAATATTTTACGGTCTCGTATAAAAGACCTGTAAAATTTTACATGCTTGTAGAAAAGCAGATTGTGTTTACATCACCATGACTACGTGTAGCCAGAAATAACGCCGCCCATAAAAGTGTTTTCCAACTCAATTAAAAGTCGCCATGTGAAGGTGAAAATAAAAATTTGTACCCGCCATGCTTTGCAATTAATCTTTACTAGGAGCCTCACTGGATCAAGGGGTTTCCAGCTCGCTCGTAAAAATTAATTTACAAAGCTTAACACGTAAATAACTAGAAGTATTATAAACTGTAAACTATAATGGAAAGAGACTGTACGGTTTGTAGGATCTGGAAAATTGATCGCAGTTGTTACAGACATTATTTAAATAAGTCCTCAAACGTAGCAACCTGACATGCTGAGAAAGGAAAGATGGAAGAAAAAAAAAGAAAATATGTGAATTATCGCTATTTCGAATTCTTAAAACTTGTCAACAACTCCTTCTGAGTGTATGATTAATTAAATTTGACACATTTTTATGGTACCGTAAGAGATTACTTACTATCTTGTGTATGATGTCCTGATTTGAGAATATAATCGTCAGTCTGTTTAATAACTTTAATTCTCCATTCCCCTAAAACAAGACAGATAAATGAAATGCCAAGCAGAAGAAACGAATTATATTTCAAGAATAAATATTAAATATCTAAATACCTACATACATCAATCGGTAAAACAGAAAAAAAAAAAATGAAACGATCTATAGACGACTTTACAAAGAAGTATACTACGACGCTCAACTTAAATGATACTCTTGCATGCGAACGACACCCTTAAGAACAATCAGCGTAAGGGCTATGAAACTGTCAAATGGCATCATTATTTTAGGGTGAGCGTCGTTGTACATAAATTTATCAGAGCGCTGCAAATTCTCCGGCTTTCAAATTACAAAAAGCAGTTGAATATTTAGTCACTTTAAAATATTCGTCAAATATCTTTTCTAGTTACGTGTTAAATAAAAAATCTGTATGATTTAAGCTTCAAACTAAAATTAACTATTAAGTGTGACATATCATTACAATCACGAGAAAAAATGCTACCGAATGGCCATGACAAGTAATATTGGAAAGTGGATTCTTAATGAGCTCTGCAGCTTTTTGCTAATTATAATCATCTCTCTATCTCTTCAAATACATAAGTTACCCATGTTGTCCCTACGAAATCCGGACACACTGTATATTCGAAAGAAGTAACGACCGATGCGGACTTGTTAGGAAATAAAGTGTTAACGGGTACGTCGGTTAATAATGGGCGGGGGGGTACTTGGCTCAAAACTCCTTTATTAGTTCAATATTTCGTTTAACATTGCACACTTCAACAGAAACATACTGTAATTAACAAAACAGTTAGAAACCATGTGCTAAAAGTTAGGTTAAGTTACTTATATCTGTGTTTTTAAAAATTGGCGACTAATATGTATTTGAAAAATACTGTGTTTCTTCGTTTTATAATATTGAATTAAATTGACGTGTATTGAACGATTCCCACCACAAGTAAAGGATATACTAATATTATAACGAATTCTCTTAAGGAAGAAAATGTCATCTTACTCCAAAATTTACAAAAAAAAGTAAGAAATTTTTTGAAAGAACATCCAAACATTGTTGTAACAAATCCAGATAAAAGTAACAATACTGTAATTTTAAATAAGAATGATTACATTCAAAAAGCTCCGACTTTGCTACAAGACACGTCTATTTATTGCAAAATCAATAGAGATCCTACTTTAACTGTTCAAAATAAAGCAAAGGACATAGTGAAGAATTTAAAAGACGATGACATCAGTTTTAAAGAAATAACTATTTATAACTCAACTGCACCAAAGATTTATGGTCTACCGAACATCCATAAAATTGAGGTACCCTTAAGACCTACAGTATCATCTATAAATTCACCTACGTATAATATGGTAAAATGTATAGCTAATATGTTGAAGAATAATTTTCAATACAGTCATAATTAGGTGTAAAAATTTTTACCACAGCTTCTTTATGCGAAAACAAAGCAACTAACCTAATATATCTTTGTACCAAAATGATCCCTTAAAAAGATACAGACTTACTGATACAGGGTATTAAAGAAAACACTTACCTTTTCCATAACTCGCGCCGGTTCGTGGAAGCTTTTACCTGGAAGGTGATTATTCGATTAATTTGAATGTACAGTTGAAAGCAAAAAAAGTAGACAAACTATAATTTCCTGTAATAATCCTTTCTCAAAATGCCATAGCTTAAAGACGAATTCACAGATTTTACTAAAGTTTTAAACTTCTGCAATCGACTCTGGCATAAATAAGGTACCTACTACTTCAATTCAGGTGGTGTCAAACCATTTCATCTGACGTCTATACATATTTCATTTTGATGCCAACAAAAATGTCACCCTAAGTCGCTTACTCTGACGAGAAAAAAGAGTGAATGCTTTATCTAAATAAACATGTTTTCTTTAATACCCTGTATCTTTTTAAGAGAGCATTTTGGTACTAAGATATACTGGGTTAATTGCTTTGTTTTGGCATAAAGAAGCTGTCGTAAAAATTTTTACACCAATTATGACTCACACATTATAGAATATTATACAACATTACTGGACACTAGATCATTTGTAAACTTTATTTCAGTTATAACGTTACCTCGTAACTATCAAGTCATCTCACTAGATGTGGTTTCACTCTTTACAAGCATTCCCTTACATTTAGCACTGAATATAATTAATTGACAAAAAATGGGAACGCAAGAACAATTTTATAAAGAAATATTTGGTACTCCTACGAGATCACTCTTGAGTCCTATCTTAGCCCTCATTGTATTGGATGATCCATTAGACAACTGACAAATAAATAAAAATACAAAAATGAATATAATATATAAAACTAGTAAACTAGCTAAAGTGTAAAAACGTAAGTAAATCTACTGTACTCCTCACTGCAAAAAATAAGATAGTAAATTATTGAAAATATTAAAATTTACAATAAGCGAACCCAAGACTCATCCATCACGGTGAGCGGTCTACGTCCACCAGGACGGACACGGTGCTGCTCTGGCGGCAGTGCCATTGACAGCAGTGTCGATGTATACATTGGTGAGGGTGAGATAAACGGTGGGAATCCCGCTATCGCACAATTAACGATGGCGGCCTCCGAATTGAAGTGAGTCCCGTCACGCAACTGAAAAAGTAAATAACAGTAGCCTGCGAAGGTTTTGCGGATGACATAAAACTAGGTGTATGCAGTAGATTTGGTGTTCCTGAGTTCGAGAAAAATTTAATAATAATTTTTTCATCACGCACCACTTTTTTTTAAATAACAATATTTCAAAGTAGGTTTTTCAACCATAATTTTCGATAAGCCAACTGTTATTCACTTGTTTGCACATTTCCACTTGTTATTATTGACAGATTTGTGCTTAAGTGTTTATACGTTTCATGTTATACAAAATATTAGTTTGTACTATAGTGTGTTCCTGTTTAAGCAAATATTAAGAAAAAATTAATGATAAGGTAAATGTTACTAAAAGACGTTGTCTAAATGATTCTAACAGTTTTGCCACATTTGTGGATGAACCCAAGAAAACACCAAAATAGGTTTGCTATATCAAAAGTTCCTTATAACCGGTAAATAAAAACACAGCATGTATTTAGTAAGGTTATAACCGAGAGTTTTCTACAAACGGATTCACTACAGCCGACCTTCACTGTACAGGGCTTTTGATAGACAAACTACAATCAAACCTCCATAACTCAAACTTCAAGGGCACGGAAAATTACGAGTTATAGAGATTTCCAGTTAAAAGAAATAGATAGCAATTACATATAATTTGCAAGGACCATCACTAAATTTCGACTTGCAGAAAATGTCGATTCGTGGAGGTTCGAGTTAAAGAGGTGCGACTGTATATTTTTGGAAGTAAAAAGAGGAACTTTTGTTAATTCGAGAAAATTTACTGAATTTTTAATCTAAAATATCAAAGAAAATAGTTTTTAAAACTTTAACTGGATAGCTTTAAAATTGGACAAAAATCGACTTCAATTAGAATAACAAAGTTGATTCTCATTTCCAATCGTCATTTGTTTTTTTTTTAGTAAATTCTGGCGGTTCAGGTAAATCTCTAAAACTTTTGCAATTAACATTTTTTAATATGTCTGATAATAAAGTGTACAAAACCGTACAAAAATGTAAACAAAAACTCTCTAAAAAGTTTATTTATTTTTTTTTGGAATCCTGACGTGATAGAAAAAAACTAATAACAGATTCTTTTTTATAATGTTGAAATCTTTGAAGAGCACATAGTCTTATCTCATACGCAAAAAAAATATATTTTTTCGCAGGCTAGTGTAATCAAAATGACTTCTACCCGTACACCGTAAAATACAAATAAATACTACTGCAATGTTAGGTCAAAAAGCGATAGTAAGATGTCGCTATTTTATATGTTCGTAAAATACAAAGTAGTTTACTCACTTTCAGTTCTACCTGCCTCATGTGAATCGATTTAACTGAGTGATATTTGAGGAAGTCATCTGTAAATTGAACAACAGATTATAAGAAGTCGATGCTAAGATTTAAGTATACCTAGTATCTTGCTCAATATTCACAACTTCCTTTGAAGAACATTAAACAACAACATTCACAGACATATTTACCTTAAGTCCAAAAATACGTATTTCGGAAGCTAAAAAAATATTAAAACCAACAACAATCTAATCATCCTAAAAGATATACAGGGAGATTCAGGCAACACTTTCATTAAAAGTTTACGAACTTCTTCTTTGAATTTCTGTTTCATATTTTGCAGTTGTAAGTTAACGATATGGATCTATCAAAATATAATATTTTCAAATTTCGGACACTTCCGCTTATATCGGAAGTTGCTGTCAATTTTCTTATTTTAAATGGAATACCCCAATTTTTAATGCATCTTTGAAATCTCCATAAGATTTTAAAAATATTTTATGCAACATGTGATACAAGAAAAATTTGCCGTTTTAGAGATATTTCCATTTTTTAAAAAAAGTTCAAAGTTGCAGTACCTTGTTTATGATGCTGCCATCTTTGTGTAACAAAAGCTATAATTTCAATTTTTGGCCTGTAGTAGGCTATGATCATAAGCTTTTATGTCATACCTAATTTTACACAAAATCGTTTACAGGCTGCTTGAAAAGTAACTTCTATTCGAACTGATTTCAACTGTCGAAAAGTCATGTTTTTTCTGATTTATTTATTAGTTTTCATAAAATTTTGTTTTCTAAGTGTAAATTTCTCCTTGTAAATGTGTAAATAGTCATACCAAGAATTCTAATACATGCGGCATATGTAAACAGAAAGTTCAGATGATAGATGTGTATTTAAATATTATTTGTCGGTTTTTAAATTAAATTGAAATTACAGTTAGAAATTAATTTAAAAAACCTCAGTTTGTGAAATTTTCATAGTTCACTATTCAGGAATAATACTGAAGAAGAAGAGAATAATACGGAAATTACTGAAAAGTAATACTGAAAAGTGAAAAAATTTAATTCTGATTCTTATGGTATAAAAAAATACTGGGAGTTCTATTTAAAAAACATGACTTTTCGACAGTTGAAATCAGTTCGAATAGAAGTTACTTTTCAACCAGCCTGTAAACGATTTTGTGTAAAATTAGGTATGACATAAAAACTTATGAGCATAGCCTACTACAGGCCAATTGAAAATTGAAATTATGGCTTTTGTTACACAAAGATGGCAGCATCATAAACAAGGTACTGCAACTTTGAACTTTTTTTAAAAAATGGAAATATCTCTAAAACGGCTAATTTTTCTTGTATCACATGTTACACAAAATATTTTTAGAATTTCATAAAGATTTCAGAAATACAATAAAAAAATGGGATATTCCATTTAAAATAAGAGAGTTGACAGCAACTTCCGGTACAAGCGGAAGTGTCCGAAAGTTGGAAATATTATATTTTAATAGATCATTATCGCTTACTTATAATCGCAAAATATGAAATAGAAATTCAAAGAGGAAGTTCGTAAACTTTTAATGAATGGGTTGCCTGAATCTCCCTGTATATGTCTATTATTTTAGTGATGTAAGTAACTTAACCTAACTTTTAACACATGGTTTCTATCTGTTTTGTTAATTACAGTATGCTCCTGATGAAGTGTGCAATCTTACACGAAATATTGAACTAATAAAGAAATTTTCAGCCAATTCGCCATCTTTAATTTTATTTTGACTTGACTTTCAGCTGTATTTTGTTAAACCTAGTAACTTTTATATCAAACATTTTCCATATTTCTTATAATTACGAAGTTATTAGACATTAAGGAAAATTGCGATTTTCAGTTTCTCTGCAATATTGAGACTATTCAGAATTTTCAATTTTCTCTCCGTCATCTAAATAAGCGCATACAACTGCAAAACTTTGCCAATTTAATTAAATCTCTTCACTAATAATAAAGTTACCCATGGTAGCCTACTCAATCTGGTACACACTCTATACAATTTTTCTATGATTTTCCATGAAACTTCAAACCTTATAGGTGTTCTCGTGTAAAATTAGAGGTTGAAGTATGGAATACGGCGGTATATTATGCAGCCGATACCTGAGTGGTTCCGAGTAGAGATGTGTAACTCATGAGTGAGCTGACTCACCGAGTCGCAGGCAGCTCTTGACTCTATGTCTCGGTGCTCAACTCGATACCGATATATTTTGGAATCTTGCTTACGCTCTCGGGTATAGCAGACTAAAATAAAATAGTTTGAGCCAGTAAAAATAACGTGTATAATTAATTTGCGTTTATGATCATACAGAATTTGCTTTAATTTAAATTCTTTGTTGTTTTTATAGTTCATAAAAATGATTTTACATTACATTACAAAACATTTTGAACTGTTGTACGAAATGCAGAAAACCATGTAAATACATCAATTAAAACAACGTAAGTATAAAATAAAAAAAAAAAAACAAGCAAAATTTGTAGCTTTTGTGAACTTTTCACGATAATCACCATTCTTAAAAGCAACTCTAACTGCGATATTCTTTAGGTATTCACTATCTAATTCGAGTGCGATTATCGATATGATTTTTTTAATATTTAATGTATCGTTTACGAGGATTGAATTGTGACTACTTTCATAATGTAAATGTGTGTATCCATCGTGGGTAACAAAAGCTGAACATTCGGAACTTTGCTTAATTCTACTGCAGAGCAGAAAAGGTTTGCTTTAGCAAAGTATTAATTCTTATTCGTTCGTTTTTTTTTATCCAAGAGCGTACACTGATAAAAATCTGTTTTTAATTCTAACACTTTTTGGACGCCAGGGAACACTTTTTCGTTAGGATGTTTACCCTTTAAACGTATGTAGTAGAGCAGAGTTAAGCTTATCCTTGTTGGAGTAAACATTCACTTTTAGATACAATTTAGTCCGAAAAAGAGAACAATAACCCCAAATTAGATGAAGATTAACAACTTTTCAGATAAAACTTTATACATATTTAACACCGAATGGGCAGATTACAATTAATCCCTAAAATTTTTATGTGTGTAAGTACGTGACCATCAAGGCTGAAGCTAAGCGTAATTTTTGTACAGAGCTATCATCCGTACAGCTCTGTAAACCCGCGATGCTTACAGAACAAAGTGAAGCAAGCAGCTCTTTTGAGCTGATTCATTGAGTCAGCTCACATCAGTGACTCTGATGCAAAGAGTTAGCTCCACTAAAAGAGTCACTTTGCCCATCTCTAGTTCCGAGTGCCAGGTGTAGGGTAGCCAACTCCAAAAAGTTAATTCTCGTACGGGACCAGTGCGAGACGCAGGTGATAGAAGTTAGTCAGACTTCAGTAATTTAATCTATATTTTATTTCTTCCCATTGAGAATGAAATATAAGGGGCGTTTTATGAAGAGAAGTACTATAAAAAGCCTTTCTTTGAAATGATTCGACATTTTTGATCTTAAGTTTAGAGTTTAGTAGATTTATTTTTCATTTTATAAAGGTATTATTAAGATATTTATCTTAATAGATTAAAAAAAAAAAAACAAAATTAAAAACATCTTTAATTGTAGCTTATAAGTTAGAGGGTATGGGCAGGTATGTAATGTGTGAGCCACTGAATTTTTTTTCAGAGTTGGCTGTGAGAAAAGTCACGTATGTCGTAGTTATATTAAAACTTCGAATTTTAAACCTGTTTCATTTGAACTCTCTTTTAATGACATTTACATCATAAACCCATTCGCTGTCTATTTTTTTTCCATTTCTCAGAAAAATTTCAACCAGGTATCGTTTTTGACGTTCCTCAACCACAAAAACCATTATTTACTCATAAACAGGGATAAGAATTCGGATCACTTGTTCCGCGAACGGTACGAAAATTTAATACTCGGACTGTATCTAGCCTCGCCCACAATAATTTCTGCCAAGTGGAGACTTTCGCATTGCACTCCTTTCCCACCAATTTAGTAATTGCAGAATTGCGGAAAGGTAGTAGGTAGTCGGCGTAAAAAGCGTCTAATACAAAGGGGACCGCATTCTTTTCCCTGCTCATAAATATGCAAAAGTAAAGAATCACAATGACAGTCACTGACACTGACAGTTCTTTTACAACCGCTGTCAACCCAACCATCTAAAATTAATATCAGACATGACTGCTATGTGTATCTCTCTCATTCATAGCCAACTCTAAAAAAATATTCTGTGGCTCACACATTACTAACGGGTGCATAGAAAAATAAACTATTTTAATCGCTGTTGTATGTCGCACTTTGATTTACTAATGCCGTGTAACATACTAATGTCATAAATATTTGTCAAAATTCCCCTAGGAGTCGTTTACTTTTATTTGCACCCGATGATGCTTAATACTGTACATACAGTATACATTCATTACTTATTATGGGAAAAATACTTGTCTTTAATTGCAGCTACTAGTATACAAGACACTCACATTATTACTTGAAAACAATAGAAAAGAAATTTGTGCTTAATTAATACTATAAATTTCCGCAATGCAACATAAAATTGCATTAAACTTATTTTGAACATTGCTAAAAGAGCAACGCCAAACAAATTCATGTAGGTAACTGCTGAATAAAGCTTCTGACGTTCCACACTGGCGTCGCAATTTCTTTTTTCGCGCGCATCCACATTCCTTCCACCTTTTGAGTATGAATATTTGGCTTTAGAGGGTTGACGTAGTTCATGTACATACAACTACCTCATGTTCGTAGATTCCCCCGTCAATATTACCTACGTTATTGTAGCCAGCCCAACCATCCGACATAATTATTGTACCAGACAATATACAGGGTTACAACCAATTAAATGACCACCATGGGGATCTCGTAAACTATTAGAGATACAAAGATGGTTAAATTACAAAAAGGTTGCACTACTTTGGAGCCTATCAAAATATTCAAAAAAATCTTTTCTATTTTCATTCGTTTTTGGAAATATCTTTAAAAAACTGAAAATTCTATGTTTCGAAAATCTCGAATATCTGCCTTATGTATTAAAATAGAATCATGAAATTCGATATTTTTATGTTAAATTCGATGAGCAATCTAATAGAGTCCGAAGAAATAGGTTAGGATTCACAGTTTCGCAGAGAGGACTGTCAACTTTCTTTTTTCTTATGTACCCTATCTTCGGTGTTCATACCAGTAATACAAAAACAAAATCTGAATACGACCATATGACACACTCATGGTTTTGTTTTTTTTTACAAAATATCAAGATACTGCAAAATTTTGTTTATATGATCGTATTTAAAAATTATTTCTGCATCACGTGCTATGAATATCTAAGTTGGCGTCTATAAGAAAAGAAACAGTTGACAATCGTATCTACGAAACTGTCAAACCTAACCTATTTCTTCGAACTACATTAGGTTGTCCATCGAATTTAATATAAAAACACCGAATTTTATAATTTTATCTTAAGGCTGTATGCTCGCTTACAGCTGAACTCGATTTCAAATGGGCGTATCACTATTTTTCGCATATATTTAGAAGAAACATACGTTCAACATGTGTTCCTGCATTTTTACACACAAACGAAAAGAACAGAGAACAGAATTACCACCTAAACATTTTCCTTGTAATTTATGACTCTGCTGTCACTGATCTTTATTTTTGATTGGTTTACGTGTCAGTTTGACACACCCACAAGAGAATATTCCGATAAGGCCTCATTCACATGGCTACCGCCCGCGGCCTCCTGCAAATTCTAAGGCCGAGCGCACACTCAGATGAGTAAATTTTTTTATGTAAAAGTGATGTAAATAAAAACGGCGACCTGATCTAACACAGAAACTATGTAAAACTCGGAAAATAAAACTACGTCTGTCGGAAAGTGAAAGTTTATCAGAATTGAAACGACACAAAAAAAACGCATAGCATGTTCCTCTGTAAATCAATAACGTCATTTTGTTGTTTCATTACCGTTATTATTACCCCTATAAAATTGTTTTTTTTTTTTTAAATTTTACGTGGGTTGCTTTTTTATCTAGACTACACTAGACTAGATCCTGCACTAAAATTAGGCACAATGAAGTATTGCGGTTTAAAGTGGACGTAAAGAAAAAATATACATTATACAGAACAATTGTGCTTATGATTATTGGAATAGGAATTAATACTGCTCTAATGTACCGACGCTCATAGAGCAAGTTAATGCGTTAAAAAAGGAGGATAATTCATTGCCCTAAGCACGTAATCGGCGATCATTCTGATTGTGACGTTTATTTTTGCACCGGGTTCAAAGATAATGAAATTAATTCAGTTCCAGACTTAGTAGAATGTGGATGACTTCATGATATTATTGCTTGCTGCAATCATTTGACGCATAATGCACAGTTTACTTTTAAATATGAACATTAATGCAGCGGAGACGTACATTTCAATTGTTTCAAAATTTGTTGGTGGAAAAAGAGTTAACTTCTCTTTGAAAAATAGCTACGAAGTGAAATGCCACGCTGCGAGCCTTTCTTAAAATTTCAGTGAGCAATATCACCACCGCATTTATAAGAGAATGATCGGGAAAAGTCCAGGCAAATATACCAAAGTATACAGTGTGCCCGGATACGTAGGGACAGCATGGGTAACTTCTGTCTTTGAAGAGATAGAGAGATGATTAAAGTAGCAAAAAGATGCAGGTTCGAGAGCTCATTAAGAATCCATTTTCAAACTTACTTGTCATGGCCAACTTGGTTAAAATTTTACTAAAACCAATATCTCCTCATTTCTTTTATTTGCCGTAACTTTTTTGTTATTTAAGATATTGAGATGCGGTTTGAACTAGTTTGCATGATAATTTAATTACTTTTATGGGCACTTAATAAAACTAATCTCATTTTTACAAATTTTCAATAATCTAACCTAACCTTAAAATTTTAAATTGGTACTCCCTAATTTTCTTGACCTTTATAAGAGAAAATTTATTTCTGAATGCAATGATGTAGCACACGATATGGAGACTTCTTCAAAATTTTGAAAAACCGAACTTATTCTTTTTACGAACAGAAATCGCTAGTGCCATGATCACAGAAATTTTGCTTTTTGTTTATCAAGTTATTCTGCAGTGGCACTGATCGATTGCAGCCAATGGTGAGCGAGCCATTAAAATTTTAAACCAATATCACATCAGCTAGGGGTATGATGTGCCAAAAAGATAAGAATTTCATTGGTCTAAAATTTTAATCGCTTGTACACGATTGTCCACGAACGATCAGTGGCACTGCAGCTTCATCTGTGTAGCCTTTTCTGGATACTGAGCTTCGTATATTTCACGAGTAAGTTCTACGTTCTTGTAGCACTTGGTATACGTATAGTCGCAATCAAGTGAATCGAGACCTATTTAAAGTTCTGCAATCCTTAAGGAGTGCTTATATTACATACATGTCTTCAATAAATTCAAAAACAAATCTTTACAAAACTGTCGTCTTGTCGCATACAAATCCTGATGAATCTTTAGCACAAGTCTAGCACAGGACATCGTTTACACTATGTGACCTGTTCGCTACATATCTAGTATTTAATAATAAGAAAAAGTATCGCTCGTGAAAGATGACAATCAATTTTTGTTTTTGGCCGCGGCAGCATAATATTACTATGCTCTTTTTGGATCACTCCATCGTTACAAACCATCAGATCGCTTAATAGTTTAAAACAGCTAACTATTCTGCACGTGCGTAAAGTACCTTTGTATGGTCTGCGATCGCTGTGTTTTCCATTAATTTGGAATACAAATCTGTCTGGTAAAACATGTCGGATACATGTCAAATACATGGAAAATGTAATAGTAGTATGAGACAAATTTCAGATTCATTCCAGACTTGTCAAACAATATGTAGGACACATGTATAATACAAATATGTATGTAATGTAAACGCCCGTTTATTACCAACGTTAACAAGGGCGCGGTTAGCTTGCAACAGTCTCGATAACAAAGTTTTGTGATCATGGCACTAGCGATTTCTATTCATAAAAAGAATAAGTTCTGTTTCCCAAAATTTTGAAGAAGTTTCCATATCATGTGATACATCATTGCATTTAGAAAAAAGTCTCTCTTAAAAGGGCCAACAAAATCACCAATTTAAAATTTTAAGGTTAGGTTAGATTATTGAAAATTTGTAAAAATGGGATTAGTTTTATTAAGTGCCCATAAAAGTACTTAAATTATCGTGCAAACTAGTTCAAACCGCATCTCAATATAATCAAGTTGGCCATGACAAGTAATATTTGAAAATGGATTCTTAATAAGCTCTCGAACCTGCACCTTTTGCTAATTTAATCATCTTTCTATCCGGGTACACTGTATACGTCAAAGTTGCGTAGGAGACGTTTTTACCGAAAATGCAGAGCACGACTGTTTCTTGGGCGAGGTAGAAAAGAAAACAGGCAGCCGAAGCTGAGGGTGACTACGGACTAATAGAAGAGGTGATCCCTCTTAAAAACTTAGAAGAAAATAAATCATCTTTAATGAACTACTTGAGCAGGACCCAGGTAGAGTTAGAATCGTTAGAGGGAAACACTGTTGGCCAAAACACCAAAGTGAAATGGCATAAAGAGCGAAAACTAACAGCAACGAAATTTGGTATTGTCTGTAAAAGACGTCAAACAACTGATACCAAAAAATTGGCGTAAAAATTAATTTCCTCTAATTTTTCGAAAGTATAGTTACAAATTGGTGCCGTAACCATGAATAAATTGCGAGAAAACAATTTTCACAGGAATTTGGACATAAAGTTGAACGGCGGATTATTTATATCTAAAGAAATGCCGTATCTTGGAGCTAGTCCTGATGGACTAGTTGGTGAGGATGCTATAATTGAGATCAAGTGTCCCTATAAGTTAGCGAAGTTCAAAATAACTCCTCAGGAAGCAGCAAAGATGAAAGTTATGCCCTATTTCTTTTTGGATGGCAATACTGTGAAACTGAAGAAAACACATATCTACTATTATCGGATTCAAGGGCAGTTGGCTTTAACGAATAGTTGTATTCGTTGTATGGACACCTTTGGGAATGATATGTGAACAAGTAATGTTATTTACATAAACGTCAAGAAAGTTCTGAATTCATCATAATACATTATTTTTTTCTGAAATCTTATAAGATTATTTTTGTAATAGTTTCAACTTTTAAGCACACGAAAGCTATAATTTTGACAATAAAATAAGTAAAACCGATTTGGTTTTGAAGACTAGTGTATAAAATAGATATTATAGACGATTTTAGAAAAAATAACAAGCAATTTACATTTACAACACACCTGTAATACGTTTTCTTTTTCAGATTAAAAAAGATGACAATTTTTGGCATAAAATGAAGCCGAAGTTAAAATATTTTCATTTAGAACATATGCTGCCTATACTGGCTTTAAAAGAAAATTAAAATAACGATCCTGATCGATCTGGACAGTTGAAACCTCTTTCTGATAATCTGGTGACAATTCTGAAATAGATCTGTATTTGAAATTTGCTCTGCAAGATT
Organism: Prosopocoilus inquinatus; assembly: GCA_036172665.1. Taxonomy (NCBI): domain Eukaryota; kingdom Metazoa; phylum Arthropoda; class Insecta; order Coleoptera; family Lucanidae; genus Prosopocoilus; species Prosopocoilus inquinatus. The sequence goes on from CM069874.1 coordinate 52,688,309, forward strand.
CCATATTATATAATGCCATATAATATCTAACTGTACTATGTCCACTAAAAAAAAATTGAGACAATTGTTGTGCATACATATTTGAGTTATTTTATTATAGCGTTTTCTGCTGGCTGCACCGGTATGCACTGAATGTATCTCCATCTCGTTTTATTACATAAAGCTGAAACGAGTTGGAAATACACTCAGTGCGCACTAGTGCAGCCAGTGGAAAACGCTATTAGTTTTAATGCAACTTTAAACTTGTTTCTAGAGAAATTTAAAAAACACGGAAATAAACAAACGGATGAATACATGATAGCAACAATAATTAACTCCTCGTATTTACAACAGAACGTATTACGTGTTCCAGATTCTTTTAGTGTGTAGTACAATATGATTCAAAATGGCCGCACTATTATCACCAGAACGTTAATATTAACAGGATCAAAAACAAGCTTTTAATTTTTTTTTTGAGATGCTTGACGAATGTTTAAAAATATCGTATAATGCAGATGCACTTACAAATTTGAAACCGTGGTTGTAGATTAGGTTACAGTTGATGAGATCTGAATCCTCGTATTCATCAAGTATTTATATTTTATTCAATTAGTTGTGTAGAAACAAAAATTATTTGACGCAGTTCCGTTTCACTATTTGGGTGAACTTGATATTCAAAATGTTACATCACCGACCCATTTTACTTATTGTTTATTCCTGTGTTATCACATAATATTAATTACATGCATTAACAGGCATTTTTAATGATGTCAAGGTAAATGTGTACACAAATAAATAACAAAATATTGAGCAAAATATTGAACATCCCCTTTTTAAAACTAATTAAGTGCATGACTACCAGATTTGCAGAAGTTTATTATGACAAAAATGTTTCTTTCAATGTACCGTAAAAAAATTTACCAAAAAGCACGACTCTGAAAAGAGAAATCTTTGTAGAATTATTTTCTGGCAGCGCTCGGTAGCGTTCGTGTGTTTACGGTGCGTGTATTCTGTGTTTCACTCATACACGCACTGAAACGCATTCGCTCTCACTCATACTCTTCATCTGTCACTAAATCGGGAGAATGAATGTGCGAATTCGCCCCTCTTGCACTAGGCCCGAAGGCGGAGCTAGCGTGTATCACATACCACATTTGATTTCAGCGATTTCATTCCGAAAATTTCAAATTTGTTTCCCATTTCCTGACCTTATTTTTAAAAATAAAAAATAAAACTGAACGGTTTATTATTATTGAATACTGCGAAATTTCGGCTAAAGGCTTACATTTTCGAATTTTTTTAATTTTAATTTTTTTTTAAGGCCCTTTTGGCAATTCTCGAAAAACGAGCCTTTAGCCGCCTAACAGAATCTATTTAAAAATTTTTCGCGAAAAATTGGTACGATTTTAATGAAAAATAAGCCCAGGAAATGGGAAAAACGATTTTGGGGCCGAGCAAACAGCCTTAAGAAATAAAGAAGACAGTCGAGATTTTCGAAAATGAGAATTTTCAGTTTTTTGAAGATATTTCAAAAACGAAAGAAAATAAAAAAGATTTTTTGTATATTTTTTTACACCTCAAGATAGTGCAACTTTTGTGTAATTTAACCATGTTTGTATCTCTTATGGTTTACGAGATCCCCATGGTGGCCCTTTAATTAGTTGTAACCCTCTATATTATATAATTACTGCCGTAAATGTTTCGTGAGAACGGTCAGGCACTTCTACTAGAAAACATTTTTGGAAACCTCTTTCAATTCCCCCAAATACCTACCCAGTGTCCTGGTCTCTTTTCTTCACTTAATATTGCTTCCCTCTTTACAACGTTATGTGGAAAATTAAACGCCCAGCAGAAAACTATAATTATTATAGCACGAAATCAAAGCTTACTTTTTCAGAAGAAAAAAGCGTTGCGCAACGGCTTTTTTATGGCAATACCACGTATGTCCATCACATACATTTGATCGTCGATTTAAATGCGTGGGTATCTTGCAGGTATTGCAATTTAAATTATTTCTTATTAATCGCCGAGCAGCTAACCACTTTAAAACTTCAAGCTTTTCACCATTGAAAATTGCACTCATATTGAATTAACATATATTACCTTCTATAATTTGCTGGTTATTCAAAATATTAACATCTTCTATAATTTGAAGAGGACCAATAGGTCTTCCACGGCGATCCATATCTACACACAGAAAATTGATTTTCTTGATTGAAAAAAGTGTAACAGGCAGTAATAATTAACAGTAGATGAAACTATAAAACTAACTAAAATTTACGTTTATTTTCGTTTAAATATTAAGGGCGAGTCAAAAATAGCGGCTTGTTTCCATTTTCACAGAAGGTGAGTACCGGCAAATGTCTCAGTGCGTACAATTCCCATTTCGTACAATTATTATCCTACGCATTTCCTTTTACCGTTTTTAAGTAATTTAGATCAATTGCATGAATAAATTATACTTCCTGCATTACAGCTATTGCATCCGGAGAAAGGTTCTTTTAAACATTAAAAGTAATAAGAATTTTTTTGAGATAATACGACTCAACAGAGGTTAAGAAGTTATTGCAATTGACCATTAAACAATTTATACGATAAATGTAATTGCAGAATTTGCATGGATGAAATAGGAGGCACTTTATCGAACGCAAATCACCAAACGTCACCCTAATTAAAGCATGATTCGAATAAAGGAAAAATGGTGACGCCAATGTAGAAATCTGAATCTTTGTTCAGCAGATATGTACATATAAGAACCATTTTCTATTAGCAACGTCAAAAATAAATTTGTGCATATCTCTATTGCATTGTTGAAACTTACATTGTTAATTAAAGATAACTTTTTTTCTCTTGTTTTAAAATGATAAATTAATAACACTAGCCTGCGAAGGTTTTGCGGATGACATTAAACTAGGTGTATGTAGTACATTTGGTGTTCCCGGGTTCGAGAAAAATATAATAATTTTTTATTATTAAAATATTGTATTTAAAAAAATGGTACATTTTTTTAAATACAATATTTTTATTTCATAAGTACATTTTTTTTTTATATTTTGCACTCTATCTAGAGGGTTTATTTTAGGAGCTAGAGGAAAACTTTAAATACAAAAGTTGTAGGGTTTTATGCCTATTATCTTTTAGAGTTATCGGAAGAAACAAAAACGCATAGCAAATTGTAGAAAAAAATTCAATTTTTGTTTTTTTAAATGGAACGACCTCTGTATTGTTTGCTAAGATGAGAGATAATATTTCCCTGATTTGAAAAATATATAAATATTAAATTTAAAATATCAGCCTAATAATGACGTTTAAAAATCAAGACGCCAGGAAAGGTGCTTAAAAAAGTTCTAAATGGCTGTTACAGTTAGCAGAAAATAACAATAATTCGACTGCTGGAAATTATAAAATGAATTAATAATAGAAAACAAAATTCCAGGTCGCCTTAATATTTTAAACATTAATTCACTGATATTCTAACCTCAAATATCTCATAAGCGGCTCATTCAAATATCAACACATTATATATTTTTGAAATCAGAAAAATATGGTCTTTCATCTTAGCTAACAATATATAGGATATTTCATTAAAAAAAACAAAAATTTAATTCTTTTCTCCAATTTCCGATGCGCTCTTGATTCTTCTGATCTCTCTAAAAGATAACAGGCATAAAACCCTACAACTTTTGTATTTAAAGTTTTCCTGTAGCTTCTAAAATAAACCCTCTAGATAAAGATAAAGATAAACCCTCTGGATAGGGTGCAAAATATAGAAAGAAACCTGTAATTTGAAATATTGTATTTAAAAAAAAGTGGTACTAACGGGGTCACAGCAGCTGTACAGTTTTTGCTTATACCTAAACAGCCGGAATTTACTTAAAAGAAATAAACGGTCGTCGGAACCCAAGAAATGAGTACCAATTTTGTTATTTTAAATGGAACACTCAGTATATTTTTACGAATTAAGAAAGATTGTTTTCATAATTCTAAAAATATATAGTTTGTTTATGTTTGGTCCTTTTTGCGATATTTGAAATTTATTTTTGTCTTGAAATGTTTTTACAGATTTATGTTATATAAGATTGTCTTAGCTGTCAGCGTTTTGTCTTATAAAATGACCCAGATGAGCAATCTTTTAATTGTTTTGTTAACACTTGTCACACATAACAAAATTCTTATTAATCAAAGTAAATCAATTTTTAAATTTCAAACTTAAAATATAAACAAACTACAGTCGAACCTCCGTAACTCAAACTTCAGGTTACCGGAAAATTAGGAGTAATAAAGATTTCAAGATAAAGAAATAGTTATACACAATGTGCAGGGACCATCAGCAAGTTTCGACTTATACACAATTTGGATTAGTGGAGGTGCGAGTTATAGAGATCCGACTGTATATACATATTTTTGAAATTAGGAAAAAGGGATTTTTCTTAATTCGAGAAAATATACTGTGTGTTACATCTAAAATAGCAGAGCTGGTTCTCATTTGGTAGGATTCCGATCGTCATTTGTTTTTTTTTTTTAGTAAATTCAGGTGGGTCAGGTAAATCCCTAAAACTTTTGCAATTACCATTTTTTTATATGTCTAATAACAAAATGTGTAGGTGCCGTTCAAAACACAAACAAAAACTCTGTACATAATTTATTTGATTTTTTTGAAATCCTGACGTGATAGAAAAAAACTAAACTATTAACGTAGCGATCTCCTCAGTACCGGTTTAAAATCTATTCCTGTGCATAATCAATTTAATAAATTAATTTGTACTGTCACGGATAAGAAAAATGACAATTTACAGCCTTTAAATATTCTTCAGTTCAAGATATTTTTTTTGTTAATTTAACAATAAGGGAGTTAATAAAAAATCTGTATACCGTTTGGCGGGTGCTAGTAGAGACCAAAAAAGGAAAAAATGTCCAATACCCAATACGGTGTCCACGCTATGTGTTCACTCTTCTAATTTTTTTTTTACATAAAAGTCCAGATCGATAAATTAAATTAAAAAGCTGAGTTTTACGATGTAGCACTGGCCGGCGCACAGTGGCGGAAAAAAGTCGATTTTACAAGAGGATTAATTCGTTGATCTAACTGACTTTTCTTACATTACTTTAGTCGTAGAATCTGGCTGTGATAATAGTTTTGCGGTAAAAATTTGCTTTCATCTAATATAAAGGCTTAAATCCCATTCATTAAGCCATAAAGACTTAAAAAGAGTAATGTTGTATAATTCCGTCAGCTTCATGGATTATTTTTATAAATTACTCCATTATATATTTGGTTAGTACATACTAACAGCTTTTTGTAAAAAAATAAGTTACTCTTTAAAGAAACTTAGACGTTATAATTAAAGCGGAAATTAGATTTCTGGTCGTAATACGAATTTTTAGTAAGCATACAAAATAAGCTTGACTTTCCTACAGTCTGAAATATTTTTTTTTTCTAAAAGCTACGATATTTAATTAACTACCCTAAAAATTTCACGGCCGCGATTTACCGCATGCGATATATAGTTTCAAATTCCACTCTCACCAGGATATCGCTTATTTGAAGAGATAGGCGGTAGGTTTAAATTTGGCAAAGTTGCTAAATTTGATGAGCATTAATGTCCGGAGAGAAAAAATGTTAATTCTTCTTCGAAATAATTGTAAAAGAAGAAAAATTGTATTTTTTTATTTTGCCTTTACCTTCTTCTCACATTAAACATTTTTATTCTAGCTTTGTTTTAAAGAATTTTTATAATATGTGCTATATTGCCGTAATCGGCATAATGAATAGGTTCTCTGGCCACTAAATTTCAATATGGGCACCATAAGAAAAAATGAACTAGATGGTATAAATTTGACGAAACGTGTTATAGAAATATACTGCTTACCAATGTGTAGAGAATTGAGAAGTTTCTTAAGAAAGTAATTTAATTTTTTTTGATGTCTCTTCAAATAAAAAATATAAAGGTAAAATAAAAAAATGACAATTTTTCTTTTTGTACAGTTATATCGAATAAGAGTTAATATACAAACTTTTTCTTTGCGGATTATTAATCCTCATCAAATTTAGCAACTTTTCCAAATCTAAACCTACCGTCTATCTCTTCAAATAAGCGAGATCCCCCAGTGAGGGTCGAATTTGAAACAGCCTGTATATTGAATACGAAGTTGAATAGAGATGCGAAAAACAGCACCAGCAGTCCATACAAACACGATTTATTGAATCAAGGAGCTAACAGAGCTCCTCACTGTTAGTTTGTAATAGGTAGGTACATAGAAACGTTCTGCACTTGGAGTGAAATTAAAATGATTATGCCTTATAAAAAAAATTTTTTGGAAACTTTGAGCAAGTCAAAAATTGTTATTTAGTACCTTCCTGAAGTTTCCTGAGTTTCACATCGATCAGACAAAAATTCTAGAAATGAGAGGTTTTTTTCAATAAATCCGGCGTTTGGCCCCACTGTGCAGCGTAAGACTTCGATTTCACCGAAAGGGACGTCAACTCTCTTATTTTAAATGGAACGGCTTATACATACCGGGTGGAAAGTTTCAAACCCAAGCATAGCAAAGTTCCATTGAGAACTACGTTTCTGTAGATAACTGCTCGCCATTTAAAGATACAAAAATGGTAATGGTATTAAATGAAAGATAAAATTAAGGACAATGTTATCGTGTTAAAATTATTCCTATTGTGTTAATACTTTTCAAATAGAAATTAAATTTTTAAGTTTCAAATGAAACATGTAGTCGCCTTAGGCCCAGTTTTACAATGACGGTTTAACTCTGAGCCGAAGCTCAAACCCTTCACAACAATTGTTGAAATAATTGTTGCTAAGGGTTTAAACCTCAGCTCAAATTTGAGCCCCATTTGTAAATTAGTATGTCAGATTTGAAGTTTGCAATTTAATAACCAGAATTTTGTACAATATGCTTCTTATTCAAAATAAAATTCCATTCATCTGTGTAGCATACTGACAATGAAAAACTGTTAGGATTTATTTCTTTGCTCCTGCATTGCTTCACAAAATTCTTTCCTACTATTCTTGTTAATTTCAATACAATGTTGATGGCAACTAGATTGGTGGAATTGATGTTTTTTTTTTTAATATTCTTTACAGTTTTGTGTTACTTATTTTTGAACAGTGTAAAACTTATTTAATTCTGAGTACAATTGAATTTAAAACTGATTTAGTATCGACATGTGTCGGTATTGATTGTCCATAGCATCATTTCAAGGTTATTAATAGTATCAGAAAAAACAGTATTTTTGTATGCAATGACGTAGGATACAATTGTCATTCTAATAAAGAAAGAATTGTTGTAACTTAAACAACAAGAGTACTTACCTATTATTTGCTCTGTACAATAATTTATAATACTTTTTGACTGAGGTATAAATTATTTTCCATTAATTGAAACAACTGAAACTTTCAAACCTGACATAAGCGACTAAATTTTTCGTATAAAATTTGAAAATTTTATTTATACTCCGAAAGTATTAATATTTAGGAATAATTTTAACACTATAATATTGTCCATAATTTTCTCTTTTCTTTAATACCATTGCCATTTTTTGCATCTTCAAACGGCGAGCAGCAATTCACAGAAACATAGTTTTCAATACAAGTTTGCTACGTTCGGGTTTGAAACTTTCCACCTGGTATATTTTTACATATTTGGAACTAACAGATCATTGTGAGTACGAGTCTGTATGACTAATAACTTTAGTTACAATGACAACAACGAATTGTCTAATACGATTAAATTATTCGAGAAAGCCACTTCTTTGACGATTTTGGTTTTTAATAGTTTTACAGCACTGAAATTGTTATTAGAGGCCCGCCCATTGCATTATAAAATACAAGCTAATACGTATTAGTATTGTAACAGTTATGTTATGCAACTTACAAGTTACAATACTAATATTATTAACTTGTTTTATCATGCAATAGGCCCTAGGTCGCAACGTTTAAGCAAAGTTTCATATACTGTTAAAAAATAAAATGCAATATGCTTTTTCGATTTATTAGATCGCATTAGAACGAAGGTACAAGATTTATAGCTTACATATTTACATACATATTCGGACTTACAATGGCATGTGGGTTCAAATATGCAAAAATATACAGGCCATTCCATTTGAAATAAGAAAGTTAACGTCACTTCCAGTAAAACCGGTAGTTGTGCTATGTTGGAAAACTCAGCTTTTTATTTGATTTATCAATCCCGAATTTTATGTAAAAATAAAAATTCTAAGAGTGGACACCTGTACTGAGTATTCGACTTGCCAGACATTGTAATTAAGAATTCTCACTGTGCCAGTATTAGGCATAACAGGAGGATAATAATCATATTCTAAATTAAATTGATGAGATCTAACATCCCTCAAGAAAAATTTGGTAATGTCGATAAGCAACCGACATTACCAAATTGTAGTTATTTCTTTGGATCGCATCTTTGTCGCTTGCTTTCAGAGATTTGTCTCACATGTGAAGTAACAGCTTTCCATAAAATAGATTCTTACAGTTGCTAACCCTGCTTCTAGCACTTGGAGACCCTAGGGTAGTGGCTCTGCCAGCTACATAATTTACCGCAGTATTCCGTATTTCAACCAAATTGGAAACCAATGACTTAGCACTGTCCTTTCATGAGCTCTTCATTTACATTTACCTCGTACTTCTTCAGATCTATTGGTTGAGGGACAATATCAACAGTAACATCTGATTCCTGTCGTTTCTTTTTCTTCTTTTTCATCTCCAAATTTGCCTCATCGACTATCTGATTTATTGCAATTGTCCTGTATCCTACTATAACTATGTTTTTAGCAGCTGTTCCAAATAAACACTTTTCAGTTATACTTACATTCTTTCAACATTGTTACCATTTTCTCGAATTCACCAGATTTAATACATTGTTCAGATATGCAATAATCGAAATATCCTTTAACTATTTCCATTGTATTATGTTATAATTACGTATCAGCGTACCAAAACACCACCAACATACCACCAACCTTCTAGCTTCCTGAATTAGGCAGATTTCCTTCCACCTTGTTCCAACAGGCAGTGTTGCCAACAGAATAACATGGAAAATCTCAATTTCCCACTTCAAAAATCACCAGAAATCACCAAATTGAGACAGCATTAATACGAAAAATCTCCAAAATACTTATACTGAATGCAAGAAAGTATTTGTAATTTAAATTAAACAATTTACGAGTTAAAAAAGTTAAATAGAATTTGTTTGTGATATCTGGGTACATTGCACAAAGTCGAGCTGTTTTACAATGTTCTTTTAAACGAACAAATATTTAAAAATGCTTTTAATGAATCAGCTTACTTTTTGTTTTACGTTTCTTAAATGCCATCTCACAGTAACATAACATTTTATTTTAATACATTTTATTATCAGAATAAACGTTAATTGATTGTTTGCCGTTGATTAAAAAACTTAAAATAGTGAGAAAGAGGGAAGTTTGGCCATGCTGGCTACCAACCTTAATATTAGAAAAATTACTAGTGTTGGAAGTCGTTAAAATTACCACGTTACCTTACGGTAAATTTCCAATGTAACTGGTAGGGTAACATGCATTTGTTACCGTATGTTACCGTTTGTTACCTCTATCGTCAAGATAACGTAATTTCAAGTTACACACTTGCAAAATTCTACTAAACCAATGAGAGAAATGGTCAAGGAATATTTCTGATTATTCAGGAAAAACATAAAAACTAAAAAATGAAATAAATATTTTATAACCTAAAATGATCTTCGTTTACACATGAATTTATTTAGTGAAAATACATAATATTAAATATTGTAAACCTTATTGATAACAAAAGCTAACAATATAATGCGTATTCGGTATCAAATTAATCAGAAAATTGAGTAAAAATCACAATTTTAGTTAAAAGTGTAATGGATAACTCCGGCACGAGATGTCGCCACTTGAGCTGTAAATGGTAAAATAACGGTAACATTACCGGTAAGGTAACATTAAAAATAAATTACCGGTAATTTAACAACACTAAAAATGACTACTGCATATGTACTCGAACCTTTTTCTTCTTCTTTTTTTACTTATTTATGTCAATTTTGATTTTTCGTAAAAATCGCACAACACTTTAAAATTCACCAATTTTGAAACATGTCGCAAATCATGTCAAAAAGTCACAACCAGAAAATCACCAGATCTGGCGCATCAAAAACCATGATACAGTAACATTCTTTCAGATCATGTCCAGTTTTGCACTTGATTGCCTACAGGCTGGTTGAAAAGTAACTTCTATTCGAATTAATTTCAACTGTCGAAAAGTCGTTTTTTAAATGGAACGCCTAGTATATTTTTATACCATGTGACTCAGGATTAAATGTTCTTTCGTCCTGTATTAGAATTCCCTATACCTATCTATTATAGTTCACTCGTTATCGATGATTTCTTTTTAGCACGTAATTTTTTTTCCACTTTTCGGTATTAATTTTAAATAGTGGGCTATGAAAACTAGAGAAATTATAATTTTTTAAATCATCCGTTTAGTAGGAATAGAAAAAACAATTTAATCAGTACGAAGAACCAAAAAATGAATAATCAAACACAGACATATTAAATGTATTTGATGATAGAAAAATCGACAATTGAAGAAGTTAATAAGAAAAAATTGTTATATCAAGGAAAATACGTTATTACTTAGATACAGTAGAAAGTTATTACTAATAAATAGAGACCGGATTTATAAGTTTTTACAAGTTTTTTACGCTAACATACCTAAACTTGGCGTTTTGTATTTATATGTTTGTCGATTAGAGAAGCCCAAAAATGGTAGTTTTATTTCGCATATAACTTAATATTTTAGATTTTTAGCGCATATTTATTTATTTATCCATATATTGATATAAATAACATTATAATTCCATATACGATCAATATTCAAGTCTGCAGCTTTTCCAAGAAGTAATTTATTCTTCTCACCGTCTGGCCACTTTATTTTACGATTTCCCGGAATGTGATTTTCTGGGAATCAGTAGCGACTTGCACTTGCATTTTGCACTTATGTTTTGCATTTCAGTTTGAGATAAGAACTCCGTGAATGTGTGTGACTAGTGACTAGTGTATTTATCAACGCGAATTAGTTGTTATTTTCTTATTTAATTTAAAGACGAAATAAATTCAGTGCTTATCTTTTCAAAATGCCGAAAGTAGCATCCTCTCGATCCGAGCTATTGAAAAAATGGATTAAAGCATCTAAACATCTAACTACAGATGGAAAAGTTATTTTTTGCAACGCATGCTCAAAACAGGTAGATACCTTACAAATTCTCTTAAAAATCACATTTTCATTTTGACAATATTTTAAGGTGTCGTCAGACCAAAAGTACCAGATTGATCAACATTTGGCTACAAACCTCCATAAGGAGTCGGAGAAAAGATGTGTGTCTAACTTTAAGCAGTCTTTTATTTCTTCAACAGCCAGTAACTCACAGGGCAGTGACACAGGAAATGAATTCTTTTTAGACTTGTGCAGTGCTATGGCAGAGTCAAACATTCCTTGGCATAAACTTGAACAAGCAAGTTTTCGAACTTTTTCGGAAAAATATTGCAATCGTCGTATTCCAAATGAATCGACTTTGCGGAAAAACTATCTAAGTATATGCTACCAGCAACGGATGAAGAAAATAAGAGAGAAGCTTAACGACAACAATATTTATATAGTAGTTGATGAAAGGACAGATGCCTGCGGTCGTTATGTAGCAAATATGTTAGCAAGAGTATTAAGCAACACAGTTGCACCAATATCTTATTTGGTAAATAGTGCAGTTTTGGAAAAAACAAATCATTCAACGATCGCACGTTTTATTAACGACAGCTTGACACTTTTATATGCACCTAATCAAGCTAAATCGGAAAATATATTACTAATGGTGTCTGATGCAGCAGCCTACATGATAAAAGCAGGACAGGCTTTACAGGTGTTTTACCCAAATCTGATGCACTTCACTTGTATGGCTCACGCAATGAATAGGCTCGCTGAATTGGTGCGACTAGAATACCCAACAGTAAATAAGTTGATCAATAACGGAAAAAAGGCGTTTCTTAAAGCCCCACTGCGTATACAACACTATAAAGAATTAGCTGCTGACCTGCCATTACCACCAGAACCAATAATTACGAGATGGGGTACGTGGCTTGAAGCAGCAAATTTTTAAGCAGATAACTTTAAACAATTAAAGGAAATTTTCTTAGAATTGGATGATTCCAATTCAGCGGCTTTAAGAATTTGTAAGGAATGCATGTCGAACACAAACATCGGGAATCAATTAGCATTCATTAAAACTCATTTTTCGGTTTTAATATCCACCATTAAAAAGTTGGAATCATCCCAGACGGCTCTATTAGATTCTTTTGAAGTGGTCGATGATGCAATTGAAAGTGTAAAATCAATTCCAGGGGAGATAGGAGAGAAGTTAATGGCAAAATTAGACAAGGTTCTATTACGTAATCCTGACTACAATAAAATGACAAAAATCTGTTTAGTTTTAAAAGGTCAAAGTGAAGAGGATTTGGACATGGACCCCAAAGATGTAGCATCCATGAAATTTGCGCCCATTACTTCATGCGATGTCGAGCGTTCGTTTTCCTCTTATAAAAATATTTTGACAGACAGACGACAAAATTTTACCCCAAATAATTTAAATCAACTGTTGATTATATTTTGTAATCCTACTACTTAAGTGTTAAGTGTTAAAATTACTTATATGAAACAATTTATGTTTTTATTATTCTAAAGTATGTATAAGTAAAATAAAATTTTTATCGCATATAATATCCATATTTTGATCCATTTTAATCGCATAAAAAAAACTTATTTTCCACTTTTTTAGCACACATAAATCCGGACTTTACTAATAAATAATAGCTGAGGTCAACTTAGGGCCAATATTATAACCAACAATTATAAAGTATGATCACGACTGATCAATTAAGGAATCAATTCTATAACTGGGCTGCAGTCAAAAAAGGTTGATAGTAATACTCTTTTAAAGTTCAACCGAGCTTTCGTAGAATTTATTTCCTTTATCAAGGTTTCTACAAAACAAATTTTAAAATTAATAATTAATACTAAGAACAATTTCACATGATTATTTACTCCTTAGTGAATACACAAGGTTAAACCACTAGTTATCACAATAATAAATTTTATTGAGAATAAGTTCTAAGTATAAATTTTGAATTTTACATTTTTTGATAGCTAAATTAGTGTGAACGAAGCAATGTTGCAATATTTTCTTTTCATCACAAGGTGTATTTTTCATTTAGTTGTTGCAAATCTTTTCTAAACATGTACCTAATTTAAAAATTTGTCGTAGCAGTACGTTTGCCAGAAGAACTTTTCAATTCGTCTCGTTTTTTCGTCAATGTATTTCTTTTATACTTTTGTGACACCTACAATAAGTATTTCTAAATGAAAAGTACGCTTACAAATTTGAAATATTGTACTAACTGCAAAAATTTCCTCTAATCTTTCAATAGTTTCCATTTTCCCCAAATCTGGCCTGTCTGTTTGGTACAGTTGCGGCCATTGAAAACTGGTACACTAAGAATTGACATCAATGTCAAAAATTTGTAATTTTGTAATTGTAAATTTGAGAAACTCATAGGATTTAGTGACGTTTAAAAACGTTTTACATCGCCAGAAATATTTGTGTAACAGTTTTCAAAGGCCGCAACTATACCTTACAAATGCTTTTTGTATAGTAATTTTCATCTCAGGTCTTACAATTCTCAACATTTTCTCATAAAATAATTTATTATTTACATAACAAATTGATTTGTAGAATTAACACACTGTTACGTTTCTAGGGTTTAAATTAATTTATTTAAACGAATAAAACACTCGGTAAAAACTTAACCGTAATTTAATAATGCTTATAAACTAATTTATTTGTAACAATTTATTTACACACTAAATCTAACTTCGGCGATTGCTATTAGAATTCGACTGACTGCTGAGTCCACCCCGGCCGATTTTGTATCCTTTGCTGCCTTCTCGTTCATTCCAACGCTGGAAAATTCGAGTTTGTTCGCTGGTGGCGTGACGGTCAATGACGCATAATAACGAACCGACTTCTTGACGCCTTCAGTGTGACGTAGTGCTGAGTGGCTCGCCACAGTACTAACATTTCTTAAAGCTGAGAATTGAGGACAACGGTTGATCTATCTGATTTGTGTTACATTTTGGCATATATTATAATGACACAAACTTTATTTGTCTGATTTTACTATAGCAGCCAACCTAGTAAAATAAAATCGCGACCTACGTGATGGTAAATAAATTAGAAAACAGATATTATGTAGGTAGGTTTTGAGTTTTCTCGAAAATTTTCTTATGTAAGAATATAAAAATTGTATGTGATTGGAAAGGGAAAATGATGTTCTGTTATATTCTGCAATTTAAAAAAATTGTCGATGACATCATGACTCCTATACAGTGCGGCGAAAATATTATTTTGATTCTTCATTCTCTGAAAAAGAGCGTCTTATTTAAGAATATATGTATATACTTTATTGGATATTAAAATAAAAGAGTTACAGCTCGGAGCCTTTATAATTAAATAGATGGTATAGTGCACCTTAGTGGTAAACGCTAATAGATACGCTGTGTTACCAAGCGGTATGTATAAATTAGTTTTGAAGGACTCTCCTAAAAATTATGATAAATATTTCCTGCCTTGATTTTGCATTATCAGCTTCAGTAACATCCTGCACATTAGCCCACCACACACGGACATACTTATCCCGCGCTCCCGGCATGCGGCGGACCTGGCACGCGCACTTAGTTCGTGTATTTAGGGGGGGAAAACCTTCGCTCCAAGTACACGGGTTAAAACGTACATCCAGGCTCGCGAATCTACATTGTTGTTTCAAAACTACATTTACGGGCAAATCAGGTTTCAATAAATTAAAACACGGTCTATGCAAGCTATTGCACTATTTACCGGCCAGAATATAAGTTCATGAAATTTTTATCTAAATCTGCCACCTAAGTATTTTAGTTGCTCGCTAATCTACAGGGTGTGGATAAAGTATGGAACAAAATTCATATTTCTGTTATCTTGGGTTTGATGAAAAAATCCTGAAACAGGTCGATTTTAGTTTTGTCCCATGCATTTTATGACATAGTGAATTTTATTCTGTGGCCATCTGATTGCACCCAGGTGTGACGTCATCAGTTTTTTCAAATGGTAACATCCGACTTTTATTATCCCTTGTCGTTAAGTATTCCATTGTGCATACAACGGTATAAAAAGTTTGGTATCTTACATAACAATTTTTTGGAGAAAAACACTTTCGAATTTAAAAAACTTAAAATTTTATTCCTATGATAAACTAATCAAAAATTATCAACAAATTAGATAAAATATCAACGGAGGTGTTCAAAGTGTCCACCGTTGGCCATTTGACATTGGCCAAGACGGACGTACACACTTTCTACGGAACGTCGTATTGTCTCTGGTTCAATATTGCGAATTTCCTCGTAAATGCGAGTTTTCAGGTCATCCAAGTCATGTGGCTTACTTGTGTACACCTTTGATTTCACATGACCCCATAGAAAAAAATCAAGTGGGGTGAGATCTGGCGAGCGGGCAGGCCAGTCAATTGTTCCCCTTCGTCCTATCCATCTCCCTGGGAAAATTTCGTCGAGATACCTGCGAACATGCTGGCCAAAATGTGGAGGTGCTCCATCTTGTTGGAACCAGATTCTGGGATGAGGCGCATCAGGATTGGCTTCGTCCGGAGACAGTATTACCAATGCTGGCACGAGGTCAAATCTTAGAAAATCTAAATATCTTTCAGCGTTTAAATTTCCCTCGAGAAAGACAGGTCCCACAATGCGATCTCCTATTATTCCCGCCCACACATTAACTTTTTGATGGGTTTGGGTGTGACCCTCCCGAACCCATCGAGAATTTTCGCCCGACAATTATATCTACAATTATGGCGATTCACCTGACCGTTTATTTTAAAAGTTGCTTCGTCGCTAAAAAGCACATTACTGAGAAATTCGAGATTCTCATCGCATCGTAGCATCAATTGTTCACAGAACTCGTTTCGACGGTCGAAGTCATCTTCATTCAGTTCCTGAACGAGATGGACTTTATATGGATGAAGTTTTTCCTTCTTCAAGTACTTTGCGATTGTGGAAAAGTCGACTGCATTATCTCTGGCAATGTTTCTTGTTGAAGTGTGGGGGTTGTTTTGAACTTCCAAGAGAATGTTCAGCCTAGTACCTTCTTCAGTTCTTGGTCGACCTTGTTTGGGTCTGTCTTTCACACTGCCAGTTTCTGCGAATTTTGCCACAATTTTGCTCACAGTTGATCGCGAAATCGGTGTTCGGTTTGAATTTTCTGCATTGAACAATTGACAGGCTTCTTCATGGCTACGTATTTTATCACCAAAGCCAACCATAATAAGAATTTGAATTCTGTCTTGTTCGCTCAAATAAGCCATTTTCGTGATTCACTTTCAACACTACCAAATTTCCGTTCTAGTCAAAACGAATACTCAGGTGCAGTACTTGATATACCGTTATAAGCTAATTGACAGTACTTTGACATTACTTTCGTCTACGCCATAGTTACTTGCGTTTTTCAATTGTAAAAAACATCATCAACCGGAAATTTAAAAAATCATTCGGTTCTAGGAACAAACGGTAAGGCCTGCATAGGGTCTTTTTGTTTCCCTTATGTCGACTTATCGATGTCTCGATTGAAGACAATCCGAGGTACACCTCTGACGTATCTAATTTGTTGATCATTTTTGATTAGTTTATCAAAGGAATAAAATTTTAATTTTTTTAAATTCGAAAGTGCTTTTCTCCAAAAAATTGTTATGTAAGATACCAAACTTTTTATACCGTTGTATGCACAATGGAATACTTAACGACAAGGGATAATAAAAGTCGGATGTTACCATTTGAAAAAACTGATGACGTCACACCTGGGTGCAATCAGATGGCCACAGAATAAAATTCACTATGTCATAAAATGCACGGGACAAAACTAAAATCGACCTGTTTCAGGATTTTTTCATCAAACCCAAGATAACAGAAATATGAATTTTGTTCCATACTTTATCCACACCCTGTATAGGCAACAGAGTGCCTGGCTTGTGGCGGACTTGGCTCGCGCGCCAAGTCCGCTACGTGTCGGGAGCGCGGGATAATAGGTCCGTGTATTGCGGGCTAAGTTCCAGAACGGTACTTTCCTAAACCCTGTAAAAAAATTGTAACATTTTTCCTTTCAGTATGAGTATGCGAATGCCTTTTTAGATAAAAAGATATTTTTTTTCTTTTTTCTTTTGATCTGAATATAAGCACCTACCGGCAACACCGAAAGAGTTGAAAATATAATGAGAATGAGACGTCGCATAATAGATATTCAGCAATATGCATGTTGACTTACCAAAACAGGATTTATTGAAAGAAATAATAAAATTACTTATCATTGTATAGGTAGGTACTTCACAGTTTTTTTTATTAATAAACATCGCAGAATCGTTATTTAATTACTGGATCGTGTGACCTTGTAGCAGCTGTGTATAGGATGTCTACTGCAAGGTTACTGCTGAAATGATTTTTCTATTGCAGTGCCTTCAAAAAATAAATAATTGTTCTTTGTGCGACCCGTAAACGCATTGATGGCAAGGTGTACGTAGATAAGATAATCAGGCTAGAACTCACAAACGCGCACATTGATAACGCGCTGAAATAGATAATTTCGAGCTGTTTACCTTTTTTTGACGTTTCGTATAAATTGTCGTCCGATTATGTGCAATTTTTTTGTTCGAAGGTGAAGTGCAAAGTATTTGGGTATGCCTAATACGGAATCGAATTTCAAAAAAGCGGTGGTGGTTAAGCGGACGATTTTGGGATATGACTTGAGTGCCAAGGAAAACGTTTACGCTAATTATTTGATACCGGCGACATTGGCGTGTTTTTTGTACGTCCTGAATTTTTCCGCGGATCTCGTGGTTGTGTATAGACATTTTCGCGAAGGAAACCCACTATGGGCTTCACTTACTTTGGCCTTCATGTACTTGCCAGTTGTGGGGTGTTTGGTCATGGTGACATCTTCCTTGGAACTCTGGCCGGAAATCGAAGGATGTGATGGGAAGAATCTTAAATGGTTGCTGTTTAAAATATTAGAACATTTGTGTTTTCCAATATGGAGCATGTGGAGGTATGGCAATATGTGGTAATACCTCAATAATAATTTATATTAATAATTATTTAATCAATTATTTCCTTAAGTTGATTATACAGAGAAGTGATAAAAAGTCACAAATTATAAAATTTAAGACCATAGAATATGTACGGTTGCAAAGCTCGTAGAAAGCACTATCCAAATATACTATAATATACAGGCTGTTCCATTTAAAAAAAATGACTAATTTTACAATACGTGAACTGAATCGTAGTGTTGTTGATAGTCGCTAGGTTTTTTAAAAATGATGAATACTGTATAAGTAGGGATATTTAGAAATATTTTGGTCCAAGGTTGATTGCCGCCATATCAATAAAATTGACAATTTGGCAGACGATCAAACCTGATCCAGTTTTTTGCATAAAATTAAAAGTAACTCGGTAAATACTAAAAATAGGGCTAACCGAAACTGTAATAGAATATACAGGGTGTGCACCGAGTGCCGCGGTCTTCTCTACCGTCTAAAGTATACAAGATAGAAAAGAAATTCAAACGAGCTGAAGTGTAACTCAGTCAGCTCTATTTTTTTAAATTATTTTTGGCTATACAGGGTGTTCAGTAACTGAGAGCCATACCAAAGTTACATTTTTTTTAAAGGAACACTCAGTATATTTTTACGTATTTCGAACGTACGCATAACAAGTAGGTAATAACCAAAAATTTCGGCAGTTTTATTTAAGAACTTTTAAGGTATTAATGATAGTGTATAAAAAGTTGCTCTACTTTGAGCTCTTGTAGTTTGATTGTTTATTTACATTTCATCGCGAATTTTTGTAGTTAGACAATACAATATCTCATCTACAAAAATTTCACAACAGCTTCAATCTATTAGTTAATATGTGTACAGGGTGTTGAGTTTTGAAAAAGTTAATTTTTCTCAAAATTTTCAAATGGAACACCCAGTATATTTAAACTCTTTGTGAAACACTGTCTTAATGAGCTTTCACAAAACGCCAAATTTTTTTGTCCAAACTGAACAAATCACGAAACAGCAATTACTCACTTTTTTAATTAGAATATTGACGTTTTTTAGCCTTTTCGACCGGTCCTTCTGTTTTAATTTGTTGATAAATTAACAAATATTAGTTAATTTGATTAATAAATAACAAAATAATGTACAAATTAAGAATAATAAGTATTAAATTAGAAAATAACAGAAAACAATGAACAAATTAAGAATGACAAGGCACCATTGGACTAGAAAATTTATATTAAATATTCAAATTGTTTTTCAGCTTCTTGTAGATACTTCTTACTTCTTGTAATCTTGACGCCAAAAGACAGTTTTGGATGCTTTCGCCTATTAGGTGTGTCACGTCGCTTAACTTTTTATTATTAAAATCCATTTTGTTAACACAAAAAGAAGTACAAATTGGTAAAAGTAGTGTGTCACTAATCTAAGCAATTGTTCTGTCAATTAAAAATTCATGGCAACTGTTTCCCTATTTTCTAGCAAACGGCAACATAATTTTAAATATAATTTTTTTAAATTATTTTAATAAAGTTATTTAAATATTTTCAAAGTAAAGGAAAATCAGTTTAATAGGAACATATTCAATTACTTTGAAAACAAAATAAAACATATTTATTGATTTATCATCTAACTGAAACAGAAAAACCAGACGGAAAGGCTAAATAACGTTAATAAGAAAAAAAAATTCATTGCTGTCTCGCGATTTCTTCATTTTAGACAAAAACTTTTGACGTTTTATGAAAGCTCATTAAAGCAGTATTTCACAAGAGTTTAGACATACAGGGTGTTCCATTTGAAAATTTTCAGGAAAATTATCTTTTTCAAAACTCAACACCCTGTACACATAATGACTAATAGATGAATGAATCTGTTGTGAAATTTCTTTAGATGAGATATTGTATTGACTACCTACAAAAATTCGCAGTGAAATGTAAATAAATAATCAAACTATAAGAGCTCAAAGTAGAGCAATTTTTTATACACTATCATTAATATCTTAAAAAGACTTAAATAAAACTTCCGAAATTTTTGGTTATTAACTACTCGTCATGCGTACCTTCGAAATATGTAAAAATATACTGGGTGTTCCATTTAAAATAATATAACTTTGTCATGACTCTCAGTTACTGAACACCTTGTATAATCAAAAATAATTTTAGAAAATAGAACTGACTGACACGTCAGCTCGTTTGAATTTCTTTTCTATCTTGTATACTTTAGACGGTAGAGAAGACCGCGGCACTCGGTCGACAGCCTATACAGGGTGTTCATGGGAAGCCGCTACAATAGCTAACACTCTTATTTGTATTTTTACGAAGTAACTTAAATTAGAAAAGTTTTAGGACTTCTCCTCCTCGTTTTTATGGTACTTTCGGAAAAACAAATGACAATCAGGTTTTCGAGATTTTCAATTGTTTTCAAATTTTTTAAATGGAATGTCAGGCTTTTTATCATTGTATCGCATTCAGGATGTCAAATGATGATGATGTCTCTAAAATATCATCTCCCAAAGCCTACTATTTTATAAATGATTTAGTACCAAAATCTCGGTGTTCACGGGAAATGGCTACAATAGCTAACTTTTTTATTTGAAGTTTCACGAAGTAACTTAAATTAGAAAAGTTTCAGGACCTTCCCTGCTCGATTTTATGGCACCTTTGGAAAAACAAATGACTCAGGTTTTTGAGATTTTCAATTGTTTTCAACTTTTTTTTTAATGGAACATTACGTTTTTTATCATGAAATCGCATTTAGGATGTCAAATTAAGTATGTGTCTCTCAAAACAGAATATTTCATAAATAATTCAGTCTTGATATTCGCGGGAAGAAGTGTATCGTTGCGATAGTCTTTTTATTCACGAATACAATATGGTACGCGTTGAAACAAGAGAATAAAGGAAGTGTGTTCAAACTGTCAAATTTTTGTGGATTGTCATGATTCAAAATTTGTTTAAATTTAGTTCAAACTAAAAACCCTTGGGTCCAAATATTGAAAGCGCGACATGTTAAAATGTCTAATACCATTATTTACCAAATAATTTATAAAATAGTAGACTTAGGAGGGGAACATTTTAGAGAAATACTTAACTCGACATCCTGAACAAGATACGTTAATACAAAATATAATGTTCCATTAAAAAAAATTGAAAACAACTGAAAATCTCGAAAACCTGATTGATTGTCATTTGTTTTTCCAAAGGTACCATAAAATCAAGCAGGCAAGATCCTGAAACTTTCCTGATTTAAGCTACTGCGTAAAATTTCAAATAAAAAATTAGCTATTGTAGCCATTTCCCGTGAACACCAAGATTTTGTTACTAAATCATTTCAAAAATTGTAGGCTTTGGGAGATGATATTTTAGAGACATAATTAATTTAACATCCTGAACGCGATGCGATGATAAAGCACCTAACATTCCATTAAAAAAAATTGAAAACAATTGAAAATCTCGAAAACCTAATTGTCATTTTTTTTTTAAAGTACCATAAAACCGAAGAGGAAAGGTCCTAAAACTTTCCTAACTTAAGCTACTTCATAAAAATACAAATAAAAAAGTTATTGTAGCGGCTTCCCATGAACACCCTGTATAGTGTTCCCTTTAAAAAATGATAATTTAGGTTGTAACTTATTAAATGAACAACCTGTATATTTGAAAATAATTTTAAATTATGCGGAATGAAAACCAACACAACTTTTGTTAAGACCTTTTCTTGATAAAATGAATTTAAAGAGCCATTTTTTAATTTTTCCAGAAGTTTGGGACATCCTGTTCATAGAAAAAATACAAAAATAAAACTAATTGTATCTTCTATCCTTCTATTAATTAGTAACTCCTATTTACTTTGTGACTTAAATTTTACTACTTATTTTCTTAATTACGTTTGGATCAATAGGAAAGGTATGACAACTATTATTTTTTAATAATTCTTTGGCGTGTAATATATCGCAGAGTGTTTTTGGGGAAAGTCTCTTTCTTATTTTGGTTTTTTGTTCAAGTAATCAAAAAAAATCCGTTTCGCGTTTATCTACAATCTATAACACATGGTGGTTTTCTCAGCTCAACACGGTGTACTGTAATAAAGGGTAATAGTTTATTAATACTTTGTAAGTAACTTATGCGCTAATAGAGGTAGCATCAAAAACTTTAATATTTTTTATCTTATTTCTCTTATTTAAACATTTTATCCTTGAAAAAATAAAAATTCTGTTTTTCCCTGTAAGGAATTGGACACAAAACAAAAATTATGATTTATTTTATACCAAAATACTTTATTCATTCACAAAATTTATAATTATTTAACGCGTTTGGATGTTCTACTTGTTTTTCGATCTTCTGCATTATACGCGTCGGAATATCGACATCCGATATTTCGATACGTATCGAAGCTTTCCTATTTTGAATCCAATCCGTGGACACACTGTATGTATCGATACAGCTGGCGTATCGGTAGGTGTCGATATTTAAACCTACACAACGACCCAGCCTTAATTATTATCTCAATCTAAATTTAATTGTAACTAATAATTAAGTTGCAATTAAAAATTTAATTACAATTAAATTTAATTGTAATCTGCAATTAAGAGAATTAATTGCAATTAAATTTAATTGTGGCCTACAATTAAACCAATTCATTGCAATTAAATTCAATTGTAAATTACAATTGATATTAATTCTAATTAGACTTAATTGCAATTAAACATTAATCAACTATTTTTTTAATCAATTGATCAATTAATTGAAATTTGAATTGATTAATGCCCTACACTGCTCTTAGTCGCAGGCTGCTAATGCTCATTTTCTGCCCTTGTGACACAATATACTATAATAACTTGTATAGTAATGTGGTTTTTAAAATAGGATTGGTGATTGTAAATAATAAAAGTGTTATCAGAATTTGGTTTTTGGTTTTATTTGATTATTAACGTTTTTTTTTTTCTTTACTTAATGCAATGGTAAACAACTGTAGTCATGCTTGCTCTTTTAAAAAGAAATTTTGTGTTTTTTGCCTACGAATAATATTTATAAGAAAATGCCTCATTTATACAGCTTTTTTAAATTTATTATTAAAAAGGGTTATTTTATGGGGTTGATGTGTGCAAAATAGTCTCTAATATTTACTTCAATTAATTTTGTTAAGGTTTCAATGGTCATCTGAATAAGGCTGTAAATCTATAGATGTTCTAAGGCTGTAAATCTACAGACGTTCTCATTTTACATCAAACGTCCAACATTTATGCTTCCAATTGTTCTTCGGTTTAATTTGAAGGCCGAAAAAGCTATACAGGGTCTCCCAAGTTGAGCGGCCTATTAAAATTTCTCAAATATCGATTGTACACATTATTCTAAGTAAAAACCGTTAAGCCTTTCCTATACTTAAATGAAACCGTTTTTGAGATATCTTCGAATTTCTGAAAAAAATTATTTCGGTGGCCTTTCATTTAAGAGAACGTATTTACGACACTTTCAAATTTCAAGATTCACGCTGCCTGTCGTTTGAAAGAATAATGCTCAGCCTTTCAAATCGTATCTTAGTTATCCTTGAAAAATTCACAGGCTGGTCAAAATAAGGTGTCGAACCTTTTTCTGTTCAACTGCCCAAAACTCAGTTTACCATAAATGGAACACCCTGTATATTTTTGCATCATGAGATGCATAATCAAATTCTACATCGATTAGTAGTAAGCATTTCCTATACCTATTTCCATTAATTTTCTTGTTAACAATAATTGTTTATTTTATTAATCGCTTTAAAACAGATATTCTTATCTAGCTTTGAAAAAAAATATGCAGATATTGAATTCCTATTTTTTAAAGAAATGAATAATTGCTAACCATAACAATATTTCGCCGTACATCTCGGAATAAAGCTGTGTAAAAACCTATCGTAATACTTACTATTTTCATAAATAGGGGTCTTAAAAAAATAAGTTGACCTATTTTCAAAAACAATTTTCTTTGTCAGGCTAACATTTTTATTTAAAAAAAGCAAATGCAAAACTTACAATTGATAAAGTGGTAAAAATAATTAAACTGTTTTATTTATTATTCTCGAGTCCCTATGATACGGTCGTAAATACTGTATAAAATTTGCAAATAACTGACACAAGAGTCAAATCAACTAATAAATATTTATAATGGTAACCTATCTCTCTCACTTTGTGGAAATTTTGCACGAAAAATACAATCGTGTCTTAGTTCTTGAAGATTAAACATTAAGATTCCTTTTTATTCGTTTTTTTTCATTTTGTTGATTTCTTTGTTCTTTATTTGTACATATCTGTTAATATAGCTTGTAACTCAATAAAATATTTTTGTTTTGTCGACAATTACTGCGAGAAATTACCATAATTTTACGAAAATATGCCATTAACAAACAATAATGGATAACAAGAAAACTAATGGAAATAGGTATAGCGAATGCTTGCTAATCGATGTAGAATTTAATTCTGCATCTCATGATGCAAAAATATACACGGTGTTTCATTTAAGAAAACTCTCACCCTGTGAATTTTTTATTAATAACTAGGACATGATTTGAAAGGCTGAACATTATTCTTTCAAACGACGGGCAGCTTGAATCTTGAAATTTGAAAGTGTCGTATAATTTTTTTGAGAAATTCGAAGATATCTCAAAAAACGTTACATTTAAGTATACGGAAGCTTTAACAACTTTTGCTTGGAATAACACGGAGAATCAGAATTAGCAATAAAAATTATAGCTTCCATTTAAAATAAGAAAGTTAATGGCCACTTCCGGTATAACTGGAACTGATATAAAAGTGAAAATATTTTATTCTGAAAGATCACTTCCTCCTGGAGCAGTGTATTAATTTTCAGAATGTTTATTACATGTTCCTTTCCCCGAGAACTTTTAATAGGCCACTCAACTTGGGAGACCCTGTATAAATGTGGCATTAATAATAATTTTATCCAAGTCTATCGCGCTTAAATAGTGGAAGTTTTCATATCTTATTTTTCAACTTTAAAAAATATTTTAGAGCCCATATTTTCCCCACTGTTGATACACTCGAATTGAAACAAATATCTCAGTAATCTGTTACATTTTTGCTATCACGTCTGCAGATACGTATGTGTACGTTCTTGATAAAATATCTACTGATAGAAACTTAAGTTGACTTATTACTTGATGAATTAAATTTATTACTATGGGTCGGGGAAATATAATTTGCGCGGTTCAAATTCTAATGAAGCGGGCAATAAAGGATATTAGACCGTAGCGTGTAAACAAACTCGAGGGCTGCGGTGACAATTAAAGCCGCTACAGCAATGGTGTTACTGAGTATAACAAGAAACAGAGCAATATTGCCGCAATAAAAAGTTACAGTTATGCAATCAACTCTTCCATGTGTAAAGATTTTCAGAGTAATTAATTGACTAGCTGTACCTCGACCTCCGGAATATATCGCCACGTTGAAGAAAGAACGGTAAGAACGCCGTAAATTATTTTCACCGTCCCATTACACAATGTACCTGTTCGATGCATTTTTACGGCGCTACTGAAACGATGGCGTGTACCTATTTATTCCAATCCTATCCTTATTTATTACTATATATAGGAGAAATATATTTTGCACGGATCAAATTCTAATGAAGCGGGCAATATAAGATATTAGACCGTAGCGTGTAAACAAACGCGAGGGCTGCGGAGACAATTAACGCCGCTACAGCAATGGTGTTACTCAGTATAACAAAAAACAGAGCAATATTGCCGCAATAAAAAATTACAGTTGTGTAATCAATTCTTCTTGTTTAAATGTGTAAAGATTTTCAGAGTAATTAGTTGACCAGTTGTACATCGACCGGCGAACTTTATTGCGACATTGCGTCATCTAGTAAGAACGCCGTAAATTATTTTCACCGTCCCATTACACAATGTGCCTGTTCGATACATTTTTACGGCGCTACTGAAACGATGGCGTGTACTTATCGAAATCCTATGCTTATTTATTACTAATTACTACGATGACTAACACTATCATTTTGACAAGAATTCTTTTTTTAGGTACGCCGAGAAGATATTCTGGTCCGTAGAAGCTTTGAGAGCGGAAAACGAGGATGAAAGGGAAGAAGCCTTGGAGTGCGTTAATGCCCCGAAGACGGTTGAATTTTATTTCTTTTTGCAGGCCTTCTTGCAAGCAATACCGCAAATAATATTACAAATTCACATTTTGATGAGGCATGCCCTTAGTGTGGAGGTACAGACCAGTAAGTATATGTGCATTAATGCTAAAAGCGACAGCGAAAACTTTTTTTTAAGAACAGTTGTTTCAAGTTAGTGACTATTATACAGTGCTATATTCAAATGTATTGGAGATTGTGGTTTGCAATACAATAAATTGTAAAGTTGTTTCACGAAAACTAAAAGGAGGTATCTACATAAAAGTTCATAAAATTATCATTTGATCGATCGATATACAGGGTGTTCTTTTACTGTGTGCAAATAAAAAAACCTCAGTATGTGTACGTGAAATGCTACCTTCTGCGCGTATTTTCGGGTGGCTACCGAATCATAGCCAAAAAAATTCGGAGGTTCCACTTGTTTGAAACTGCTGATATGTACGAGAGAGAAACATTCAGCAAGGTCATTGACGCCTTCCTCTGCAGTCGGTGGGTGTGTCCACACGTAGCGCCAAACATAAAAAGAGTACGGCATTTAAACTCATTCTCCAGCGTTTCGTAATAAAAATCACTGATATCGTTTATTACAATTGCCGGGCCCTATGTGCGTTTCCGCGGACTTTCCCGTACAAGAGTAACATATCTCTTTTTTCATTATTTGTAAATGCCATTAAGCTAGCTTTACACGATGCCTCATTTCGTGCAACAACGCAAGCTCTAATTGCATGCATCTGCGCATACAATAGCATGCAACAGGAGGCAAGGATGCATGCGTCTTAAGTATGCGTCAAAGTGTTTATAGGAGAGTTCATTTCACTGTATATTGCGAAATGAATGAAAGAAAAGTAAATCCTGTTTAAGGCTTCCACGGCCGTCCTCCACGGTTGAATTCCTGGCTTCCGGTTGGAACCGCGTTTCTCGGATTTCTTCTACTGCCGACATTTCGTTCTCGTTAAGTCATTGAGACTACAGTCTCAACGACTTACAAGAAGCAGCAGCAAGACCACCAACAGCAGCAGCACCATCACCTGCAACAGCAGCAGTAGCCCTGGGGAAGTACTTCTGCAATGGAGAACGAAACGTCGGCAGTAGAAGAAATCCGAGAAACGGGGTCCCAACCGGAAGCCAGGAATTCAACCAAGTAAATCCCGTATTAAACATTGGCAACAAAAGTGACGATTAGCGCCTCTGGTTTTCGTCAGGCAAACTTCAAGTATTAGCGGGCATTTTAAATTAGTATCTATGTCTTTTTAATAGAAAAATCCTTTTCAGCAATTATTAAAACTAGTTTACTGAATGAAATAAATAGCGTTGGGTTTAAAGACCTTATTTCTACTTAAGTTTATCCTGATTTTATTCATAAATGTCACTGCAAACGTGTTTAAAGATTTATTAAAGATATGTACTTACGTTAAGCAACGTAATTAGCTGTGTTGAAATAAAAAGCTTAAAACTTATGTATGTAAAACGTAATAAAACAAAAAAATTGAATGAGTGCAAAACTGTAATTATCAGATTTGGAATAAATGCTAATAAAAACTGGGGAAAATTAATGCTTCTTCATTTACTCAAAGGTCGCGTACTAAGTATTTCTTGTTAAAAACTTAATAAAATATAAGCACCATAACTTTGAAAATGAACAAAGAAATTTCTCACAGATACAAAGAAAATAGAATGCAGTTGCCATGGAAACAGTTCCAGCAGCTAAGCCTCTGATTAGATGTCAGTATTTTCCTTGCCCTCTGATTTCGCCAAGCCCACATAATCTTTGCTCCAAGTTTGCGTATCTATAGAGTTGCCATAATTGCCATGCATTAATATGAGACGCTTAAGGACTAAATAAGAAAAAAGTGGATCTGGTAATAGTTTATTTTACTCTTAAAAAAGATGAATAAAGTTTAAGCAATCTAATAAAATGAATGGAAAGTTGCAAGGCTAATCCCTTTTAGCCCAGTCATATTTTCAAGTTGATTATACTTTCTTAATTATATCATTTTCTTCTTTCACATAATTATAAAAGTCGTGCAAGTCTTTTTAAAATTGCGATGACATCGATTGCAGTGAAACCCCCGAGCAGCCTCTGTGCAGCCGTTTCAACCCCATTTGAGGCTTCTTCAGCAAAAGCGTAGCTCGGAAATTCCACTGTAAACCAAAACGATTGGACTAAGGATAATCGCAAATGCATTAGGACTGACAAATCGAAGCCAGTTTTCTACATAATAAGTCATTCCATGCAGGGCGGCTGTCTTTATGAATTATAGCTTACTAGGCAGCAGTACAGTGGCCATTTACTATAAATTGTCATACAGTATAAAGTCAAACCCCTAGTCGCCTGAGGGCGCGCCTTAAGCAGCTAAGATCGTAAACTTTTGATTTTTTTAATACTCCTACAAGCTTTGTTGCAACTGGTCGAGAAACCGTACACTGTGCGATCACGAGCATGCGCATTAAACAAAAGTACATGCGCAGTAAACACAGCGACACCAATTTGTTTACTGCGCATGCTCGTGGTCGTACAATGAACGGTATTTCGAGCAGATGGAACAAACTTGTAATTTTTGAAATTACGTTGTACTTTTCCTCTAATTCAGGTATTCATCGCCCCTCAACTATCCACTTTTATAATTTATATCACTGGAACGCCATAAACATGTCTGTATAACTTGATGAAATTTATTGTTTCTTTATTATACCACTCCATGACGTCTGTGACTTTTTAGTTCGACGAATGCAAAGGTACGGTTAACAAAAATGCAGAAATAACGCAAAGGGTTCCCATCAAATTTGGGAACCAATCGCGTCACCTTGCCTTTAAAAAAAGCTTCCCTGTGAATTAACGCAACCAAGCTGGCACGCGTTCCATATTACTATAAACGCATGTTTACATCAAGATAAAAGTAATGCGGCATCGTCTAAAGATGAGTAAAAAGGGGATGCCTAGTATGCCCATCTCGTTCAGTCTTACTTGCATCGCCTTGCCTCTCAGGGAATAGTGTGCTGCGCTATAAAATTACGCATGCAGCCATGCATGCATTTTATTGCGTTATAAACGCATGCAACATGATGCAAGAAATGAGGCATCGTGTAAAGCTACCTTTACGATCTTAATATGCGTTTTCACGAATCAAAAATCTATCTTCGTTTGTCAAATTTTTCGTAACTGCAGTACGCTAATGTAATACTGCCCTACCTTAAACGCGTTACAGCGGCCGCCGTTGTAAAAACATAAAAAAATTGCCGTAATAAAAATAAATATAAAATATAAAATAAAATTGTAAATTGAATGTCAGTCATATTGGTAGTGAGCACATGTCAGTTTTAACAGCTATTTTATTCTCCCTAGTGTGATTACGTAATGCGGCCGATTTTAAACTGTAGATACAAACATTAGATAAATGACAACATTATTTTAAAGTTTCTTTATTAAACTAAAGAAATCTTAATCTATTTAATTAGAAATGGAAAGACAATTTATTACTTGTGAGGGTAAATATCCGGAAATAAAACGATGAATGACGGTGATGTCATTATTTAACTCATCCGCATTTTTTGTCCAGTAATTAAATCGTCGGTTTATAATTTAAAAATACCAAAAATTGTAATTACTTGGAGCGAAGTGGCACGTGTTTTAATTAATCCAGACGCTTTGTGAGCGCGTTTAAAATGTTTCGAATGTTATGATCTATTAATAGGCCTCATACGAATGAAACAGATGTTCGTTAAGACATCGTAAACCATTGACCTACATTCGGGTGACACAGGCAAGGCGGCGTACCACCATCCAGCCATTAGCTACGCCAGCAGTTCTCAAATGGTTTGGTGAAAATCTTCCAATGCATTTTTCTCGAAAACTATTAACTTCATGTTAAGGGTACTAAGTTTAATCGTTGCCATTTATGGTGATGTATTACAGGTTTAAATATTAGCACACAGTAAAAGAACACCCTGTACATCGATATTCACGGCGAGTGGCCTATTAGACTATATTATAAACTACACCTTACGGCGCTAAAAATTTGGACATTGTTACGGTTAATATAAAAATGAAATTAGGAGATTTTTTTTTTTTAATTTTAGCCAAGTTGACCATGACAAGTAAAATTTGAAAATGGATTCTTAATGAATCCTCAAACCCGAATCTTTTTGCTAATTTAAGCATCTCTATATCTCTTCAAATACAAAAGATACCCATGTTGTCCCTACGTAATTCGGGCACCCTATACCGGGTGTGCCGCGCCATGTGCTCACCCTTCTAGAATCTTTATTTATTATTCGATTAATCTGAATTTTGGAGACAATAAATTAAACAAAAAATGGAATTCTTTGACATACGCTAGTCGTCATAGGACTTCCGGTTTCGCCGGAACTTTCTTATTTTAAATGGAACACCCTACATATTTTTACATATTTGAAATTTACGGATCGTTATGAGTCCGAATACGTATTAATTGCTAATTATGGTTTCCATGGCAACGAAGAAAAAAACTCTTTTGTTTTTCAATCTAGAAAGCTATTAATCGCATTTTTTCGATCTAATGCGATGAAGTGTTTCGAGAAAATCACTTCTTTGATGGTATTTTGATTTTTAACATTTTTGCAGTACTTGATATTTTCATTAGGTCTTAACTAATTTTTTTTGGATAGAACCTCATATGTTTCTTAGCTTAGTTCAACAGAATATTTTTTTCTGAGTACGCTGATACCAAATACGCCATACTTTCTTTGAAAATTAATTTAAAATAGAGCATGTCTTATTGAAATTTTACACTCCATTTATTTCGAATGACTTTCAAAGAAAATATGATGTATTTGGTATCAACGTATTCAGAAAGAAATGTTCTGTTGAACTAAGGTAAGAAACCTGTGAGTTTCTATTTGAAAAAGTGAGTTACGACCTAATGAAAATTTCAAATGCTGAAAAAAATGTTAAAGATCAAAATACCATCTAAGGAGTGATTTTCTCGAAACACTTGATCGCATTAGATCGAAAAAATGCTATTCATAGCTTTCTAGATTGAAAAATAAAAAGGTTTTCTTTTTTCGTTGTCATGGAAACCAAAATTATGAATTGATATGTATTCGAACTCATAATGATCCGTAAATTTTAAATACAGGGTCTCCCAAGTTGAGTGGCCTATTAAAAGTTTTCGAGGAAGGAAATATACAAAAAATATGAAACTTAGCAGGCTGTCACGGCGGAAGGTGATCTTTCAGATTAAAATATTTTCACTTTTATATCACTTCCGATTATACAGGAAGTCGCCGCTAACTTTCTTATTTTAAATGGAATGCTATATTTTTTATTGCAAATTCTGATTCTACGCATTAGTCTAAGTAAAAATTGTTAAGGCTTCCTTTCGTATACTTAAATGTAACCGATTTTGAGATATCTGGAGATTTATCTAAAAAATTATTTTGGTCAGCTTTCATTGAAGAGATTGTATTTATGACACTTTCAAATTTAGAAATTCAGGTGGAATGTCGTTTTGAGGTACTATCTTCAGGCTTTCAAATAGTGTCTTAATTATCCCTGAAAAAATCACAGGCTGGTCATAAAATGGTGTCGAACCTCACTATGTTTAACTGCCCAAAACTCAATTTTCGTAAATGAAACACCCTGTATATTTTTACATCATGAGACAGAGAATCAAATTCTACATCGATTAGTATCAGTATTCCCTATACCCATCTGCAGTAGTTTTCTTGTTATCAGCAGTTCTTTATTTTGTTTGGGTGTAATTAATGGAATTAATGCCGTTATTCGTAAAAACTTTGAAAAAGAAACAGATATTGAACTGCTAATTTTTAAAGAATTAACTAATTGCTAACCATAACATTATTTTGGCGTACCTAATGTCATAGATCTTAAAGAAGTTACCTGCCGTAAGTTTATTGTTTTCATAAACGAGCGTCTTAAAAACATAAGCATGCCATGAAAAACAATTTTCTTTGTTAGTTTGACGTTTTTATTAAACAACAATACGTAAACTTTGTTGAGTGATAAAAACAACAATGAATAATTTTGGTTATTCTAATGAACAATTATTAAATTTATTTTACATTCATGAAGAATGCAATAAAATTGTTACGAGAACATGTAGAAGATTTAATGAAATGTATCCGCAGTTACCGCCAATGAACGAAAAAAAATTTAGAAGGTATGAACGTAACTTTTTAAGAAGTGGTACCGTTAGACCAAAGAAAACTTCGTCGTGTCCTGTAACTGGCAATGAAGAAAACGAAATTTCTGTTTTGGCATTCTTTTAAGTTTATTCGCGAGCATCCATCGCCGCTGCTGAACACGATTTAAATGTCGCACATTCATCCATACAAAGAATTCTGCACAAGCATAAATTACATGATTACAAGTTCGTTACTGTTAACGCTTTGCAACCAGAAGATCCGGCGATTGGAATGCTATTTTGTGAAGCACTTTTGACACATTATCAAGAAGACCACCGTTTCATGCAGAAGATCATTTGGACAGATGAGGCTAAGTTTACTCATGAAGGAATTTTAATAGGCATAATTCTCACGTATGGGCGAGGAAAATCCACATTTTGTTAGAGAGAGAGGATTCCAAAATAAATTTAGTTTTAACATTTTTGCAATTTTGAAGGATAACAGATGTTCCTATTTTATTTATAACGAAAATCTAAATTCTCGTCGTTATTTAGACATTTTGAGAACTGTGGTGACAATTTTTTTAGAAAATTTACCATTAAATGCTTATTTTAATTGTTGGTATCAGCTAGATGGTGCTCCAGCACATAGTACTAACGAAGTGGGAGAGCAGTTAAACGACCTTTTTCCAAATCGATGGATAGGACGCCACAGTCCTTTGAGATGGCCCCCGCGATCACCTGATCTTACGCCATTGGATTTCTATCTGTGGGGTAAAATTAAATCGGAGGTTTATCGTGAACCTGTAAATGATAGGCAAGATCTCGAAAATCGAGTTATAAATTGCTTTCAATATTTAAATCACATGGAAATACTACGAGCAACCACAGAGGGTGTTGTATTATGAATAAGAAATTGTCTCCGCATGAATGGCAGGCAATTTGAACAAGCTTTGTAGTTATTTTACGATGTTACAATTTTGCAATAGTAAGGATACTTTTCATTTGCTTTGTTAATTTTGTTAATTTCTTTGTTACTTGTTTGTACTGTATGTGACTTTTTAAATTTTAGATAAATGGAGGCCATAGAAAGATACACTCAAAAAAATTTACTACAGAATTTCCAATAACTTTTTTTGTTCTTATTGTAGGTCGCCACTTCCTCTTCTTTTTGCTTTTTATGGCCAACTTTATCTAAAATTAAAAAAAATCATGTTACTTATCTGTTAGTGTTATAACTCAATAAATATTTTTGTTTTCTCGTCTCTGACTGCTAAAAAATACAATAATTCAAGAAAAATATACCATTATAATACAAAAATTACCGATAACAAGAAAACTACTGCAGATGGGTATAGAGAATACTAATACTAATCGATGTAGAATTTGATTCTCTGTCTCATGATGTAAAAATATACAGGGTGTTTCATTTACGAAAATTGAGTTTTGGGCAGTTAAACATAGTGAGGTTCGACACCATTTTATGACCAGCCTGTGATTTTTTCAGGGATAATTAAGACACTATTTGAAAGCCTGAAGATAGTACCTCAAAACGACATTCCACCTGAATTTCTAAATTTGAAAGTGTCATAAATACAATCTCTTCAATGAAAGCTGACCAAAATAATTTTTTAGATAAATCTCCAGATATCTCAAAATCGGTTACATTTAAGTATAGGGAAGCCTTAACAATTTTTACTTAGACTAATGCGTAGAAACAGAATTTGTAATAAAAAGTATAGCATTCCATTTAAAATAAGAAAGTTAGCGGCGACTTTCCGTATAACCGGAAGTGATATAAAAGTGAAAATATTTTAGTCTGAAAGATCACCTTCCGCCGTGATAGCCTGCTAAGTTTCATATTTTTTGTATATTTCCTTCCTCGAAAACTTTTAATAGGCCACTCAACTTGGGAGACCCTGTATGTAAAAATATATAGCTTGTTCCATTTAAAATAAGAAAGTTGGTATCACTTCCGGCGAAACCGGAAGTCCTATGACGACTCCATTTTTTGTTTAATTTATTGTCTCCAAAATTCAGGTTATATGTATGTTTTAGAAAGGTGCGTTAAGATATCTTTCACTAATATTGCAACCAGAATGCAGAATGTTACGGTGGAAGGAAATTATGAACTATTGACCTTTTGTGCCGTTAAAAGAAAATCAAAAAGTAAGCAAGTGTTACTTACAAGTAACGAAAAATCTGTTTTCATTGAAAACATTGTTATGGAATTTGAAGTATGTTATCGTATTTTATATTTTAAACTATCGTAATTTTTTATTCATGTCCTTAGATAGCGTATCCAGGACTTATCTGTCTCATCTGAACCACATTGATTTAAAAATATAACGTAACCTTCGATTGCGAGAGACAAAGCTGTTTCACGAAAGTTAAAAGAGATAGCTGCAGAAAGGTTGTATCAATAGATCATAAATAAAAGATCTGTATCAAATGTTTATCGGCAGATATGAAATGGCTTCTCAAGCTATACCTACTGAGTGTTTCACAACGTACGCGGGAGATGAAATGGTTAGCGAAGGGGGACCAAATTAACTTTTGCTAAAAGAAAATCAATAACTAAAAAGTTACAATTGAAGTCGACTCTTGTTATTGAAGTTAAAGCCAAAATTAACTTACAAGCAATTGTGTGTACCTGGTACATTTTATGTTTAAATTCAAATTCGGGGTTTTAAGGCCCTGTTTTTCCAACACTTCCGAACACATATTATTATCAAACAGGAACAGTAACAGTTAATTTATGTTTTAATCTAATGGAGTTGTTTCACGCAGCATTGTCACGTTATCGAAATCCTCCAATAGCGTTGCAAATGCAGATGAAAAACATTTTTATCGACAGGCTTTTAATAAATTTGGATTTGACTCCTAACCACAATGTTTTTTTAAAAACTAAATACGTATTTCGGCAGCTATGCTGCCATCTTCATTAGTTGCGACTTCTATCCTACTGAATCATAGGAGAAGTGACGGTGTCATACCTATCGCTATCTTATATACTAAGTGCGTTCCGCTCCAATGAAGCGTGTGCTTCCAGTAGTGAGCGCCTCTCCGGGTTGCGTCAACTAAGTCAAGCAACACAGAACCTACCAAAGACCCGTGATAGGCGTTCATTATATCATTACTGGTTTTGTGTATAAAAATGGTTTCAAAACCATCTAATTCCCTGTTGCTTGACGTTGCTTTTACTAACCTAAGATTACTTAAATCTATTTTATGACTGGTGTCAAAAATATGTTGGGCAACGCTGGATTTTTCAATTCTATTGTACTTTAAGTGAGCTAAGTGTTCCTTAAAACGTGTTAGTATGTTTCTTTTTGTTTGCCCAATACATTTTTTAGTGCACCCTATGATTTCTCATTTGGTTCAGTTTTGTCCTTGGGGTTTGTTAGTAAACGTTTTAGAGTGTTGTTATTAGTATATGCAATTGTGTACCCTTGTGTTTTAAAAATGTTGCTTAAACCTTTAGAGCAGCTTTTGTCAAACGCAATTTTAATATATTTAGACGTATTTGTTTCTGCTGGTAACAAAGTGGTAAATTTTTTGATATTGGCCTTATTTAAAATTTTCCTTAACATATTTTCTACAATATCTACTGAGTAACCATTGGGAATTGCTACATCTTTAATAAATTTAAGTTCTTTGTTGTACCTTTCTTTGGACAGTGGGAAGTTAACTAATCTATTAAGTAGAAAAGAAATTGCAGAAAACTTATGTGATAAGGTATGTAATGAATCATTAACAATAAATCTATTGGTGTTTGTTTCTTTCCTATATATATCAAATTCTAATTTGTTTTCACTATTTCTAATAACCAAGGCATCCAGGAATAATAATTTTCCATTTACGTCTTCTTCAAACGTGAATTTAATACTAGGAAATTTAGAATTTAAAATATCCAAAAAATCTTCAATTCTGCATTCGTTGGTATTAAAAACAGTGAAAACATCATCGACATATCTAAACCATATTCTAGGGAAATAAGTACAATTTTCTTTGAGTGACGTTTCTAAATTACACATAAAAAGGTTAGCCAGATATGGTGATAAGCAGTTTCCCATTGAAGTCTCTTCGGTTTGTTTAAAAAATTCCCCATTAATTTGAAAATAATTTTGCGACATACACAATTTTGTAAGTTCCAGAAATTCATCTGTCTTCTGTTGGTCTATGTTGTTAGAAACTAGGAGATCTTGCAGGTAGTTTAGCGTGGTGGGAAACGGGATACTGGGAAATAAGGATTGGACATCAAAAGATATCAGTATTTTGTCCTCGCTTAGTGTTAGATCTTGGATGAAATCTACAGAGTTTTTCACAGAAAAAGCGTCTTTAGAATAGGAGAGTTTGATAAATTCGGTGTTTAACCACTTGGATAAGAAATAGGTAGGAGAGTTAATACCAGATATTATTGGTCTTATTATTATTGGTTTTTAATAGCGTCCTTTACTTCCCTGATTAGTTTAGGCAAAAGATTGCGGTTTAGTTTAACGTACGGGCTATTGATTAAAGGTATTCTTGGTGACAGGCCGAAGCCCTGAAAACATGAGTTTACGCTTTATATTTTTTTATTACAAGTCTTATGGCCGTTTTCATAATTATACTTTAAGAGAAGCTTTAATTTAAAGTCGCTTTAAAAATAAGGAAACAAATGTATTTTTTAGGTTAAAGTAACTTTAAATTTAAAAAAAATTTGTGCAATTTGTCTATCCTACTGCAATGTTAGGTCAAAAAGCGATAGTAAGATGTCGCTATTTTATATGTTTAAATTTAAAGTCTAACGGCCGTTTTCATAATCAGACTTTAAGGAAGCTTTAATTTACAGTTATTTTAAGTATAGGGAAACAAATGTATTTTTTAGGTTAAAGTAGTAGGCCCTTAGGGCCGTTTTCATAATCAGACTTTAAATTTAAAGTTACTTTAACCTAAAAAAATACATTTGTTTCCCTATACTTAAAGTAACTTTAAATTAAAGCTTCCTTAAAGTCTAATTATGAAAATGGCCGTAAGGGCCGATTTCATAATAGAACTTTAAATTTAAAGTCACTTTAACCTAAAAAAATACATTTGTTTCCCTATTCTTAAACTTACTTTAAATTAAAGCTTCCTTAAAGTCTGATTAATAACACGGCCATTAGTGTGTATTTATTTTTAACATATTTTATCATATGCTGAAAGTTTTGCAATTCGTACACATGCGATCTCTGGGAGCTATCTTTATTGCTATATTGGCCCAGCAGTCCAATAATGTGTTACACGTGTCAGAGATTACTTGCAAGTAGACTTAAAAAAAATCTATTTTGTCTACACGTACATTTACATTTAATTTCAAATATCATTTTCTAATATTTTGATTTCTTCTTTTGCAGTTGACGTCCAAGCAATGTGTATAATAATGAATTTGATCAAAGTAGCCGCGACAACTACCGCCTACCAGCGCTTCAAAACCCAAAAACTTGGCGGAAAAGATTATCCTTGGCATAAGCAGTACAAACAAGATTATTATCTAACCGGAGACAGTATCGACGCCCCAATTAGACGTGCTTTCATTCCAAAGCGCAAGAAACTCGGTATTATCTATGCAACTAAAGAAAACGCTGCAAGATTAAAGAAAGAATTGGCATCGGCGAACACCACACCTTTGCCCTCTCCGTTGGCAATGCAGAGGCGTACCAGTAGCGATTTATATCTTTTGCCATCTGGTATTGTTGAAGACAAACGAAATGATGGTGATGATGATGTCATTGACATAGTGAGAGAAACATCGGTGATAGACGGTCCTCCTAGAATAGTTTTGCGATCGGAAGATATGACGGACTTTCCTAGGAGACTGATAGAAATCAAGGGTCTTCCCGAAGATGACATCGTTGGAAAAGTGATAGCCTTTTTCTGGTGGTTTTGCTTTTTAATAGCCAGAATTTTAGCCATCTGTTCGTTCGCGTATTTCTACCCCAGAGATGTAGTCTGGTTACTCTGCGTACATTTCATAATCGTAGTTTTGTTTTTGATGTACGACGTAAAAGCTTACGTCGTTCGAAGAACTAAGGCCATCTTCTTCATATTCATTGGTCTGGTTTATATCTTTTGCATAATCGAGTTTAAGAAGAAATTTAAGAAGACCAAGTTCATTTACTACGGCTTCTTTACGCTCGTCTTCACGGAGAATCTTGCGATGTGTTTCATCTGGTGGTTCTCCAACTTGGAGGAGGATGATATACGCAGCGATTGGTGGTTCAAGTACATATTTTACGTTATTTTGGGGTGCACGTTCTTAAGTATATCGTCAATGATTTTTTACGTTATTATAAATAAGCCCGAGAAGGTGGTTGTTGATGAAGAGTTAGCGTCATAATTTTTTTTATTATTTTTTATTTATATTTTTATTGAACGTGAAATAAACTATTTTATCTGAATTGTTTTTTCTTTATAATATGAGAAAAAAATATGACAATATTGTAAAATATAAATCATTCATAAAACCTTTCACGATCTTTTGATAGTAGCTATGATGGTTTCTGAGAAGTTATGTCTTCTATGACGTCTTTTCCGAGATAACTAGCACGGGTTTCCGTGATAGCAGTGCAGTTAGATCTGGTGTTCCGGACTTTCATCCTCCGCCGCGAAAAACCTGCAGTCGTTAATCTGTTTCAGACTTATCCTTGTCGTGTGTTCCCCAAGGTGACAATGCCCTGTAAGGAAACTTGTAACGATACGTAGTCTGTTTCTACTTTCTTCTAACATGGTTTTTGCTCTTTGCTTATTGTAGTTTCCAAAAAATATCTTGGAATGTCTCAAACCAGGGAGATTCTCCCAGAGGGATGCTTCGAGTCTACCCTCTGTGTTTTAGAGTTCTTTTTTGTATATGCTCATCCCTATGCCACAGACGAAGTTGTGGCGGCCCTCCTTGCTAATCGGTTAGCCTTCTCGTTGCCGCTGATTCCAGTGTGTCCTGGTACCCAGCATAGTGCACCTCTGTTTTCTTTGCCTAGGGTATTTAGTCTGCCAAGGCATTCTCAGACTAATTTCAAGCTGATGGTGTTGGAGTTCAGCACCATTATGGCTGCTTGACTATCGGAGAGAATTGCAATGCTTTGCTTTCGATAGTTCCTGTCCAGGTTAAATTGGACACATCTTCCAATTGCATTAGCCTCCGCTTGGAAGCCGCTAGAGTATATTCCCATTACCTCTAAGTATTTGATTCCTAGCCCGAATACCCCTGCACCAGTTCCTTTATCAGTTGTGGAACCATCCACGTACCATTTAATGATATTTTCTTTTAGGGAGTAGGTGGAGCATTCTCCCACCCAATCTTTCTGATTACTAAGCCTCGAAAGGAAATTCTTTTCAAAGCTACATTTCCTCATCATTTCATCGTTCAGGAGACTTGGAAGTGGGGAAAGTCCCGCTCGAGATGACCAAACTCTCTAGTACGGAGTCTCGCCCTCTCCAGTCCCTGTGCATTGCTGCATAGGCGACTCCCTCCACCACTATATGTAGAGGTGTGAGGTCTAAAATAACCTATAGGGTCGCGGTTTGGCTTGTTCTCATAGCTCCGGTGACGTATACGTATGCTAACCGTTGCAGCTTATCAAGGACATTCCTAGTTGTGGCTTGCGTGACCTTCTACGTTACCATAGGTCTTACTATGCTGATGTAGAGCCCTCGCAGTATACTTGGATTGCAACCCCACGTTTTACCTGCTAGGTTCCGGCATAACATTAAGGCTCTTGTTGCCTTATTTATTATCAGTTCGATATGCTCGTTCCACAGACGCTTTTTGCCTAGGGTTATACCTGGATATTTGATTTCTAATTTACATTCGATCAGTGTTGCATCCAGGCGGATGTCTTTCGTATTCGAAATTTTCCTCTTCCTAGTGAAAGGTACAAACGTGGTTTTTGTTAACTTGATGCTCAGTCCCTGTGATCGACACCATTCATTAGTGATATTAGGGCTCATTTTTCCTATGCCGCAGAG
Organism: Prosopocoilus inquinatus; assembly: GCA_036172665.1. Classification (NCBI taxonomy): domain Eukaryota; kingdom Metazoa; phylum Arthropoda; class Insecta; order Coleoptera; family Lucanidae; genus Prosopocoilus; species Prosopocoilus inquinatus. Next base: position 52,728,751 of record CM069874.1, read on the forward strand.
GGCACCCTCAAACTTGCCTTTTACTATTATGACAATGTCGTTCGCGTATCCTACACAGTGTACGCCGGAAGCTGTCAACCTGTTAAGCAGTTCATCTGCTACCAGACTCCAAATCAACGGCGAGCAAACGCCGCCTTGAGGTGTTCCATGAATGGTTCTGATTTTCATAGTCTCCTGTCGTCTCAGCTGTCCTTGTGGAGAGCACTTTATCCATGGAGTTACTGTTTTGCTCGCCCCCCTTGTTACGTGAGCTGCAGGAAAATTTTCTGGAATCTAGTAGGTCTAGAATTGTTAGCGTTTATCAACTGTCATATTTGAAAAATTTGACGTTTCTCGCCTAAAATTCTATTGACAGTTCCTATCCAAGTGAACTAGTTTTGTTTGTACAGCATTTGAGAAAAAGTAATTTTGTGTAAACATGGAATTCTCGCGTGAAAATTTTCGTGCCATGATTTTTTACGATTTCCAATGTGGTCTAACGCCGAAGCAATGCCTCGCTCGGCGTCATTTGGCTTCTGGAGATGGAGCACCATCAAAGAGCAGTGTTTATAATTGGTTTGCCGAATTCCAGCGTGGACGTACCTCTCTCAGTGACGAATTTCGTGAAGGTCGTCCATCAACATCTGTTGTTGCCACTAATGTAGATGCTGTGCGTGAAATGCTTGAGCGAGATCGACATGTGACATACCGTGAGATTCAAGCATCCTTACGCATTGACATGAAAGCAATACACCAGATTTTGCATGATCATTTGAAAGTACGAAAGCTTTGCAGTCGTTGGATCCCACACAATTTAACAGAAGCACAAAAGCAGGGTCGTGTCAAATGGTGCGAAGAAATGCTTAAGAAATTCAATGGAGGTCGTTCAAATTTAGTTTATAACATCGTTACTGGTGAAGAAACTTGGATCTATTCGTACGAGCCAGAAAGTAAACAACAATCTACCGTTTGGGTTTTTCAAAATGAACCAAAACCAATAAAAGTTGTCTGTTCACGCAGTGCTGCGAAGCAAATGATTGCTTGTTTCTTTGGTTTAACTGGACGTGTAGCAATCGTGGCTTTAGGGGATCGAAAAACCGTGAATGCTGATTAGTATACCACAATTTGTTTGCCGGAAGTCATCGATTAAATAAGAAGAAACAATCGAAATCGACGAATTATTCTCCATCATGACAACGCCAACTCTCACTCAGCCCGTCAAACAGTCGATTTTGTCCAACAAAAATGTTGAATTAATGACTCATTGTCCGTATTCACCTGATTTATCACCTAATGATTTCGTCAATGATTGACGTCAAAGGCGAATACTTCGAAAAACAATGATATCATTTACCAAATTTCATATGCGTTTTTTCATACAGTTTCCAGAAACTTTTCCAGCAGCCCACGTATACACCTGCTCCACCGTTTTGGTAGTACTTGAATATCCGAAGAAAAAAATTTCTTTGGTCGTGTGCATAGCCGCTCTTGCACCGCCCGAATCATTTCATCGTTTCTCTGAAAATTCTTGCCACCTAATGCCTCTTTAAGTGGACCCAAGACATGTTGATAATCACTTGGGGCGAGGTCAGTTAACACTCAAACTTCAACTTTTAGATAGTCACCACCATTGCACATGCAATATGTGGCTGCGCATGGTCGTGTTGCAAAAGAACACCATTATTCAAAGATCTTCGCCTTTTGGTTTTGGTGGCCGGCTTTAGGCAGTTCTTCAGGAATTCATACTTAACATTTCAGCGATTTCATCAAGGAGAATCCGACGATTTTTTTTCACTAAAGTTTCAACTGCCGATATCGACTCACGACACGATTTGCTTGACCAGATTGGTGAGAATCAGCAACGGAAACCAAACCATTTTTAAATTTATTTATAAATGTCAGTGAATTTTACTCCTTCACTGTGCAAGAAGTGGATCAAATAAGAAGAAACAATCGAATTCGACGAATTATTCTCCATCATGACAATGCCAACTCTCACTCAGCCCGTCAAACAGTTGATCTTTTGTCCAACAAAAATGTTGAATTAATGACTCATTGTCCATATTCACCTGATTTATCACCTAATGATTTCTTTTTGTTCCCAAATATCAAAAATAAAATGCGTGGTGAACAATTTTCTTCGGCTGAAGTAGCGGCTGAAACATTCCGGACACTGGTTTCTGAGGTACCATCTTTAGAGTGGAAAACGTGCTTTAGAAATTGGTTCGAGCGTATTCAAAAGTGTATTGACGTCAAAGGGGAATACTTAGAAAAACAATGATACCGTTTACCAAATTTCATATGCGTTTTTTTCATTCCGTTTCCAGAAACTTTTCCAGCAGCCCACGTACTAGTGGTCGTTTGATCGCGTCATGCGACGTATTATCAATCGCTCCTGAAATGTCTAGGAAGGAGCCGAAAACCGTTTCTTTTTCGTCCAGAGTTTTCTGAATGACTCCTGCTGGCTCATGCAGGGCAGTCTCTGTCGATCGCCCGCCCTATTCCTTTTTCCATCGCCTTCAATAGGAAAGATGTCAAGCTAATGGGTCTGAAGGATTTGGGGATTGTCCCATCCTCTTTCTCGATTTTAGGGATGAAGGTGACTTTTGTCCTCCAGCTTTTGGGTATGTATCCCAAGGCCAGGCTACTTCTTATTATATTTACTCGATGTTGTATTACTTTTTCCTGCCCTTCCTGCAGGAATGCGGGGAAATCCCCTCCGCTCCTGGTGATCTGTATGGGTGGAACGTGTTTATCGCCCACTCCATGCGCTGTCTTGTACAGATCCATCTGGCAATTTCCTAGTCCTCTCCTTTGGGCCTACTGGTGTGGTGTTTATAATTGCCTCTTTCAAATCTGTTTGCTTACGACCAGAAAAGAGCGTTTCAAGGAGCAGATTAGCCCGCTTCCTTTCCCCTTTCGTGTAGCAACCATCGGGTTTTCTCAAGGCCATCACAGGTCCTGTTCCGCCTTTTGCAATGACTCTGTGAAGCCTCGCTGCTACCGAGATGGAAGTGATGTTTCCAAAGTTTTGCCTTTCAGCCTTCCTTATCTCTTTATTGTACGAAGTCAATTTCTCTTTATACCTCTGCCAATTCCCGTCAACCTTTGCTTTATTGAATAGGTGACGGACTTCAGATCTGAGGTTTGCCAGAGTTCGATTCCACCAAGGGGTATCCTTGGCCGGCCTCTTCGAGGTTAGCGAGCAACTGACTTCGAAAGCCTTTGTTATTGCCTCGCTAAAACACTCTATCTACATCCTGTTCTAGCTTAAGGAGGTGTGTAGTCCCGTCTGTCTTTAGCTGGTTCAGGTTGTCTCTTAAACGGATTTTATACAGATCCCAGTCTGTTTTCTTGGGGTTCCTAACATGGTAGGTTGAGGAGTCAAGTCTCTCTAAAGTGAACTCTATTTATCCTGTGGTCTGATAGGAATGGTTCATTTAGAACCTTCCAATTCTTGACCATGCTGCTCGGACAAAAAATGGTTAGCGTTACATCTAGTACTTCCCTACTTGCCCTTGTTATGAAAAATTAGTAAGATAAAATGTTTCCCATTTACAGTTATGGAGATATGACAAGTTTCAAAGTTTTTGGAAGAAAAATCTAAATACTGAAAATACCAATTAACAGACCTGGGCGATCTGTAAGCGGAAGGTTTCATTAAATATACGAGGAACTGCTGAATATGCTGAAGAAGTTGAAGTGTAAAAAGTACGAATATTTACTGCTTGTTCGCCGTAAAATCAAAACAATAAACCTGTCAAAACGTGAGAAGTCTATGCAGCACACAATAACCACTACAGCTCTGGTAGACTGGATATAAAAAGTTGTTTATGTAACCGACAATATGCACATTCATTTTGCAGTGACGACTGTATAATAATTGATGCGAAGTAAATGTATTATGCCAGTCTTTTTAAAAGTTACATTACAGAATCATAAAGTTTTAATAAAATTTCTATCACTTAAAATTTTGTCGCCAAGCCATAAATAAAAAACTAAATTCTTTTTCCTTCATCATTTTCTTCTAAAGTGTAGAAAATAATTTTGTTTTATACCCAATATTTTATTTTGTTTATAGATCCGCTATAAAAGTGATTTAGTCCTACGTTTTAATGAAATTTTGCAATTTTTTTTTCACGTGAACAGTTGCTGCATCATGTTGGTCTCATTGTTTTTGTCCTTCTTCTTAATAATAATACTTCCTGTTTTTGAAAATTTGTCGATAATACACTTCATTGTTTTGTCGCTAACTGAAACACCAGAAAATTTTCTAACTACGCTTCTGTGGCTAACTTTTCCTAATACGTAACACTATACAATAAATATTTTTTGGTGGAGAGTAAGCATTGCTAGTAATTAAGTTAATTAAGTAATTTAGTCCAGCTTACTCAGTAATGTCAGTTTTGTTAACATGAGAAAGTATACAGGCGCGATCATTACAATTTATAATTGATACCGTGCAGGCCGCTACCAGAAAATTCCCCGAGAACAATTGACCGACGGAAAATTCCCAGAATACAATTGACCGACAGGAATATTGCCTGAATGGAACTTTACCCGAATAGACAATTGCTCGAATAACAATTGACCGAGTAGAAAATTGCCCGCGTAATGTATTTACTATTTAACTTTAAGAAAAATAATACGCATTAGATTATTTTTATTTTTTATTTAAAAAAATAACTATATACAATAATATACATGAACATATTCTAGTAGCTTAAGTTATGTGCCATACCCCGTAAATAGTCACACAAATGTTCTCCGTTATAATTTTCTACAAGGCGTGCGATTCTTTCAGCACAATCTTTGTATTTTTTTCGAGATGGTGGACCTTCTATGCCTGCTGCATATTGTTCTATTTGAAGCTCATGTAGGCTTTGCTCTCTTTGAATCGCTTCTATGAATTTCCAAATATTTGGGTGATCAGCAGCAACCTGTTGCTCGAATGCTCGATGCCATCCTTCTACGGAATTATTTGTTTTTGGTAAGCCTTCATGTACTCCATCAAAACAGTTCCACATGCCATGGGAAAATCGTGGCGGGCGGCGACCACGACGTCTCTGTGGACGTCCGATTAATATCTGGAAAGGGAAAAAAGTTAGACGTCGAACTTTTTTTGAAAAAAATTGATAGTTTTTAAAATATCGAATTTATCATCCGCTGCTTAGTTTCCATGCTGCTTTAAAAATTGAATTAAATAAATTCAAATAAGGAAATTAAAGAAACAAAATAAGAGACGACCTGTGATGAAGATAAGACGAAAGTAAATAGTAAGTGAGTAAATATTCTACGTCACTTACAATCGGTCAAACCGAATGAAGAGCACCAAAGAAGAAACATAAGGAAATCAAATTGATAATTAAAATATAAAATTTTAATCGTCTTTTATTTTGTTTCTTTAATTTAATAATTAAGTCAAGTTGAATCAACAAAAGACAAGATACGATCAGTTTATAACTTAAAAAAAATGAAATAAAATCAAATAGAATCGGCATATCTACACAAACTGTTTTAAGAACATTAATAAAATTTGTAAGAGGGTCCACCAATATTAACCAACCTATTAGGTTATCCAATTATAATATCGACAGTTAATTATTGCAAACCATAAACTCTACTCCTCACACAATAGATGTTAGTTTAGGAATAAGAGCTGGTCGAAAAAGCTGTTTCTATTTGAAGAATCAACCAAATTGTTAATAAGATATTATTACGTGGGCTGCTGGAAACCATGAATTATGTCACCACTCAGATGATACTGTGCAATAAAAACGCACAGCAAGAAGATAATAACGCCGAGGAATCTTCCTATGCAGCGCAGTCCGTAGAATCTAGCGATTCTACCATAGGATTTTTAAAATTTTAGATAAAGGGAGGCTTTGAAAGGCTAAACGTATCGCGTAAATTGACTCATATATAAATTTTTATTGTCAGTGTCGGTCCTGTCATTGAGATTGTTGAAAATTATTCATTTCTAGCCAATATGAAAATGATTTAACGTTCTATGTTAAAATATCAGGAATAAGAAAGCAATTTTAGTAAAAAGAAAAGAAACTGCAATAGATGTTGCAAATGGGAACCATTCTTTCGCAAACACAAAGCAACCCGATTTTTCATATTGCCAAAAACCTTTTGCAATATTTCCGGTGTAATTTTAGTGTATTCTTTTGTAATCCTGTCTTCTAGTTCATCGACATTACGAATAGGATTCTTGAAAATTGTATTATTTAAATGGAGAAAAACAAAATAATCCAATGGAGTCAATTCCGGGGACCTCGGGGGATATTCTGGATTGCAGTGTAAATTGGATTGCAGTGTTATCATAAAACTGACGTAAATAATTGATATGGGCAGTAGTATGGGCGTTAGCTCCATCTTGTTGGAGCATTTACGTAAATCTTCGTAAAGCCGGACTAGAAATGTGTCTAAAATCTGCTCCTGGTATCGTTGAGCAGTGACAGTGTCACAAAAAATCGTCTTCGAGAGATGGATATCAGGGGGTTTATGTTTCGAATGGCATCATAGAAATTATCGTTTTGAAAAACCTCATTTGGATATTTTTGGCAAAACTCTTCTAGACATTGTCTTGCATCCATTCGCCATTTTGATTAACAACACCACCAAACACCACTGCGGAAATATGATTCTTTCATGAATCAATTGGGACAAAGGCAATAGCAGTCAAAAATCGCAGTTTAAGAGCAAACTGTGGATCCGTTTCATATTGGTTTTTTAAACCTTCCGCTTGAATCTTCCGAAGTATAAATTGCGAAAAATGGAAAAAACAGCCACGATGTTTTGCCCGAGAAAATTCTTGTAAAAAAGCACTTATCAATCCAGTTTCAAAATTTGTTAATATGCTTCGCGGCGAAACTTCCGGTATAAATTCTTTTAGCTTTCGAAGTATTCTTATATAAGTGTAGCTTCGATTTTATCGGTTAGGGGAGCATATATCAAGGGAATTGCGCCGTTATTCTTCAACCCATGTACTGTGAAAAGTTGGTGAAATAGGCGTGGCACAGTTTTGAAGGTACCATCAGCATACCAGTGATCGGCTTGGGCAAGGAGTGAGAGATTTCTCCTCGTACAAAAAATTAGTAACCGGTCGTCATTTGGGTCTGAATCATACATTAAAAACAGCTCACCACTTTTTGTCCTTGTATATTCTTCAGGCAAAATGATGTTCCTGCGGTGGACAGGCACAGCCGGAGCGGCTTGCTGCTTGATTCGCACATTTCTTATAGTTCGCTTGATGCTGCTTAGTTTTGGAAGAATGGCTGCTGTAGCTTGAGTAAGCTCGGTAGATGCAGTTGCTACGATGAATTGTGGTGCATCTTGCGTATGTTTAGCCTTGTCACGTAAAGCGTTCATAAACTTATTTTTCCAGTTTCTTTAACAATGTTGTCATTTAATGTTGTCACACGAGCACTACACTTAAGTTTTTTATAATAATCGCACTGCCAATAAATTTTTTCATCTCCTTTATCTTTTTGGTACAAATAGCCACCCAACACTAATTTAGGTTTTCCTTTTTCACTAAGAACAAACTAGCGCCATTTTACTATTTTAATGCTGTCGCTTGCACAGATTTTTGGAAAGTGAAGCTTCAGAACAACAATTATTATATTTATACACTTTACGACCGCTTTGTTAATCTGTTTTCGCCAATGACGATTAAAGAATTAATATAAGCTAAACTGATGAGCTGCAGCATGTGAATTGGGAACCTGTATTTGAAGCGGCAGATCCAGAGCATAAATTGACACAATTTTACTCCATTTTTCAAAAACAGTTCAATATAAATTTTCCAGTTAAATGTAAAACCCGAGTAACTTCGAAAAGTTGGTTAACTAAAGGCATTGTTATATCATCAAATACGAAGAAAACCCTTTTCCGTACTCTTTGCTTCTTTCCGAATACCACTCTTCAAGAGTATTATAAAAAATATTCAAGAATTTTTAATCGAGTAGTAAAAGCCGCCAAAAAGATGCATAATGATAAGCTAATTCAAAATTCTGACAACATTATCAAAACTTCGTGGAACGTTATTAAAAACGAACTGGGTCACTCGTATAATATGGGATCACCAACAGAGCTCATGGTCGACGGTCAAATCGTATCTTCCTCTGAAACTATCAGTAATCATTTTAATAACTACTTTGTCTCAACTCAGAATAATATACCTCATAATAAGTTAAACACAGATGATTGTATTAAAAAATTACGCAATTTCAAAACTAGTTGCAGTAAGTCACTATTTCTGTCTCCTGTGGATGACTATGAAATCAAACATATTGTTAAATCATTGAGAAATACGAGGGCTTTTGGGATCGACGACATTCCCATAATAGTATATAAATATACAATTGAACTAATAGTTGATGTTCTTGTAAATATGATTAATTCTTGTTTTGAAACGGGTAAATATCCTACGCACTTTAAAATATCTAAAATAATACCAGTACACAAAAAATTAAATAAAACGGATATTACGAATTATAGGCCAATAGCTATTCTTCCTGCTCTTTCAAAAATATACGAAACTGCAATAAAAAACCGTCTTGTTGGTTTCTTTGAAAAATATAAACTTATAGATAATACACAGCATGGTTTTCGCTCGGGAAGATCCACTGTTACGGCTTTAAATAATATCTTGTCAAATATATATTCTCTTGTTAATGAAAAAATGCTGGCAGCTAGCCTGAACTGCGACTTTTCTAAAGCATTTGATCTTGTGGATTCTATTACAAAAATTATCTTTCTACGGTATTAAAGGGAACGTGTTAGATTTATTTGAATCGTATTTAAGTAACAGGCGCCAATTTACTGAAATCATAAATAAAGAAAATGGGAAAGCTACTCATTCAAGTACACTGGATATTAACAGGGGTGTGCCACGGGGTTCAGTCTTAGGTCCTATTCTTTTCTCAATCGTCATGAATGATCTCGCGGTTAATGTAGACAGCATGCTTACTTTTTAGAAAATTAATACTAAACTTAATAAAGCAATTTTTGCTATGAGATGGCTTAAACCTATCTGTAATCAGTGGTCACTATTATCAGTTTATCACGGATACTTCGAATCAATAGCCCGTTATGCTTTACTATACTGGGGTAATCGCTTTAACTTAGATAAAGTTTTAAAGATGCAGAAACAGTGCATTCGCATTATAAAACAACTACCACCACGTGTCTCATGCAGAGAGTATTTTAAAAGCTTACATATACTAACTGTTATTAACTTGTTCATTTACGAAAGCTCTGTGTATGTCTTTGATTTTCGTTCGAACAACTCAGTTAATTCAGTGATACATGGCTATCCAACACGCAGCAAAAACGAAATAAGATTAACAGTACCACAATTTGCACTTTATGAAAAAAGTTTCTTAAATCTTAGCTTTAAAATCTTTAGTAAATTGGCTCCAGATATTTCTAGCGAAATTATACGTAAACGATTCATTAAAAAATTGAAATTGTATCTCTATAATAATGTATTTTATTCAGTCAATGAATTCCTCTCAGATTAGCGTTCTCGCAGCGCTTCAATCAGTATCAACCTTTAAATATAACGTTTTCTTGCTTTCTATATTTTAATATGTTCTATGATTCTGTAATTAAGATGTTGTTATATCTTGTATCATTCTATATCACTGATATTTTATGAATGATTAAACTACTATTAAACTACTACTACTACTATAATTACAGGTATTTAAAATGGCCAGTCTAATTATGGTTTCAAGAAATTATTTACTACCTTCTTAAATGATTATCTACCTAAATTATTTCATTTTGAATATATTCTAGGTATTTATGATTTTCGGGAAATTGTTCTTCGGGCAATTGTCTACTCGATCAATTTGCCTGTCGGTCAATTGTATTCGGGGAAATTTAGCGTCGGTCAATTGTTGTCGGGCAATTTTCTTACATCCCGTGCAGGCTACTAGTAAGAGTCACACAATTATCAATCAGCACGTGGCGGACAGAAAAAAGTGTAAAACTTTACTATTGCAACGAAGCGGTGCGATGTTATAAACAGATTGTGTTCACGCCTCATATTTGCCGGCGCAACGCGTCTAGCTGATAGTGAACAATCGGTAAGCCAAAGTAATAATGCTTTCGTTAGGACGGCATGATTCACAATAATGTCGCGGTTGACTGCGATGCTCGGACACGATGCGCATGAGAGAGTGTGCTGCAGAGACGTGTCGTGTTTCTATTTAATTCAAATCAACTAAATTGTTGTTTCTAAATTCAAGAAAGAGTTGTTATTAGCTTCCGAAATTATATTCACGTTGTTACCGTTGCGATATTAGACTGATTGATTAAAAATCACGTATAAGCGGGCGGAACATTTAACGCTTCTATTTAGACCCCCGCATCGAGTCGGACTTCCGTTGTCTCAAATTGGTTTCAAGCAGTTCTCTTTCTTAGATCCTCCCTTTGTCAATCAGTCTCGGTTTGCTTGATCACTATTATTGCCTACTTAGATTCGACATCTTGCTCTTACTATTTCTTGATAATCAACGGTAAAAGAAAAAAATTAATTTTTTCATTCGAAACTTGGGTGCAGCATTACTTGAATGGTCATATTTTACATTTTTTTAATCAATAAATAGATGGTCCATTACACCTAACACGAACACAATGCGGGGACACACTGTCTAAAAAGACAGTAAAAATCAGTTTCGACAAATTGACGAAGGAGTCCTAACAAACCCAAAACTTAAATTTGGGTTAATTTATGTTTGTTCGGTAGGCTCGCAAACAGTATTAGCCCAGGACCCCTAAAGTTAATGGTCCGCCTCTGGGGTAGATGATGTAAATGCGTTTTGTCTTAACTCAAAGCCTACTTATTGTACTATCGGCGTAAATAATAATGTCATAGGGAAAGTAAAAACACAAAAATTAGTACTACAGTATATCTCCTTTTGAAATAATGAATCGAGTGAGCGTAAATTTTACAACTTGAACCTCAATAATAATTATTGTTAGGGTCGTAAAGGACATAAGTCTCCGTTATACAGGGTGTAATCAAATTAGTTTCACATATTAATATCGCAAGTTCCTCATCATGTAAAAGAATTAATGCTACAACTACCAAAAGTCTAGCTCAAAAATAAAAAAATGACCTAGTGGAGGAGTATTGACTCTTTTGTTTGAGAACTTTTGGTCGGCCGTGCACAAAAACAACGTTATAAAAGAAAATTCCAGCAAAATTCAAGATCAATTGCTTGATCGCATTTTAAAAGCCTTATGGGAACACAATAAAATAGAATCACCGATGTGGTGACGGTCATGGCCCGTGTGTGCATTATTATTAAAGGAGAGCAATCTAAATCTGCTTGCATTGATCAGAATTAAATCTGTTTCATTAGATAATCGACAATAATTAGATCTTGACATCCTGGTCTTTGTAAACCAATAGTACACATGATTTACAGTGCTAATTTCGCGTATTAAAGTGATTTAAAAAAAATTATTAGTCGATTTGATTGATTGTCGCTTTGTTAATTATTTCCACCAATGAATACGTTTTTTCTTAGTACGAGTTCGAGTTCGATGACGGTTTATTGTTTTGGTTCCACAAAATAATAAAAGCGATGGCTTCATTCAATAACGATTTTCCGAAATGCAGAAAGAAAAGACATTTTTAAACATTTTGCGCAATAAAGAAATAACAAAGCAGTTTATTGACGACTAGCAAATAAAGTACACGATGAATACGTATGAATTAGTAAAATAATTTCAGAAAATGGAATTTCTAATTTTTATTTATTTTTACAGTTTTGTGAGCAGAAAACTATTAACAATTACGTGAAAATTTCTTAAATTTTTCACCAATATATATATATATATATATATATAATCCCAAAATATACAGCCTGTAATCAAATAAGTTTCAATATTAAAACTGTAAGTTCTTTATCACTTAAGAAAGTGATTTCTGTAAATATGAATTTTATTGGTGAAAAATTAAAGAAATTAAAACCCCCCCAGAGCCCGGAGACTTTTTGTTTGAAAACCTCTGACTGGCCGTGTATCTACAAGCGCATCATAAAACGTCATAAAACAATAAAGCGTCATCTAACTGAAGGGCACTGGGTTAAAATCATCGCTTATGTAATTCCATAACGGAATAAAATTATAAATATCCATCGCGTTGCTTATTAAATTAATCAATTTTCTCAATTTTCACGTAATTGTTAATAGTTTTCTGCTCACAAAACTGTAAAAATAAATAAAAATTAGAAATTCCATTTTCTAAAATTATTTTACTAATTCATACGTATTCATCGTGTACTTTATTTGCTGGTCGTCAATAAACTGCATTGTTATTTCTTTATTGCGCAAAATGTTTAAGAATGTCTTTTCTTTCTGCATTTCGGAAAACCATGATTGAATGCAGTCATCGCTTTTATTATTTTGTGGAACCAAAACAATAAAGCGTCATCGCCCTCGAACTACGAAGAAACGTATTCGTTAGTGGAAATAATTAACAAAGCGACAATCAATCAGAGCGACTAATAATTTTTTTTAATTACTTTAATACGCGAAATTAGCACTGTAAATCATGTGTAACAGATTTAATTCTGATCAATGCAAGCAGATTTAAATTGTTCTCCTTTAATTATAATGCACACACGGGGCATGACCGAGAAGTTGTCAATTTGAACTGTCGCCTTTAATGGGTCGGTGATTCTATTTTATTGTGTTCCCATAAAGCTTTTAAAATGCGATCAACCAATTCACCTTGAATTTTGCTGGAATTTTGTTTTATAACGTTGTTTTTGTGCACGGCCGACCAAAAGTTCTCAAACAAAAGAGTCAATACTTCTCCACTAGGTCACTTTTTTTTATTTTTGAGCTAGACTTTTGGTAGTTGCAGCATTAATTCTCTTACATGATGAGGAACTTACGGTATAAATGTGTGAAACTAATTTGATTGCACCCTGTATATCAACTGCAAAGCACGAAAAATTTACCTGCGCCCAAAATTAATTTATTTTTCTAATGAAAGATATCAATACTTTTACTTAGTTGATATAAGTAGTAAATTAAACCTTTGAATTAGAGAAGTCGAAAGACAGACGCGAATGCCGCATGAGTGACCCTAGCTTAACAGCAACACCGAAATTCTTTCACTAATCTTTATTTGCATGTCAGAAAATTTAAATACTTCAGATTTTACATTTAATGCGGTCCGACCCTGGTGTGTAATCTTTAAGGAAGATAGGTTGTTCCTTATAAGCAGGGAAAAGAATTCAGGGCACCTAACGTTGAACGCTTTTTATGTCGAATGTACTATCCTGCCACCTTTCCGCGGCTCCGAAACATCAAATTGTTACTGAATGAGAGGGGAAGGAATGCAATGTAAGCGTTCTCATTTGGCAGAGATTATTGTGGGCGGGGCTATTACAGGCATAGTACTAAATTTTCGTATTGTTCAGGGAACAAGTGGCCCGAATTCTTTTCCCTGCTTATAAGTTATTTTCCCTATGACATTATTAGTTACGCCGGCTGTACATACAAGGTTAGCAGATAATCAAAGTTCCTTAGGTCCAGTTTTACAAATGCGGTTCAACTTTGAGCTGAGGTTTAAACCCTTAGGCCCAGTTTTACAATCACGGTTTAACTTTGAGCCGAAGCTTAAACCCTTCACAACAATTGTTGAAATAATCGTTGTTAAGGGTTTAAACCTCAGCTCAAAGTTGAGCTGCAATTGTAAAACTGGACCTTAGCAATGATTATTTCAAGAATTGTTGTGAAGGATTTGAGCTTCGGCTCAAAGTTAAACCGTCATTGTAAAACTGTTAGGAAAGAAGAGGAGGAGGTTCGTGACAGAGGACGCATTTAAAGGATTCAACCGTTGAGAGACAACGGTCAGCATGTTTGCTTCTGATAACTAAAATTTGAATTAATTGTGTCTACATATCCTGTGACCTTCAAATTTAGGATTACTTTTTCAAAAATTAAAACAACTCGTAGAGTTTTCCATTTATTTTATTTTTATATTTTTAATACACAATAAAAATTTAACATCAAAAGTATATTTACATGGTCTTACCGTCACCTTACATGCTTATTGGCACAATTACATGGTTGTGACTAGCAGTAATATATTCCTCCACGGCGTGATTTATTGGACGGAGAGTGACCTTTCTTACTTTTTTTTTTGCATACAGACAGACAGACAGACGGGACGAGTGAGCTCTATTTGAAACGCAACAACTTACACAGCAGGAATGTGCTGGTTTTTATAATAAAACATGTACAATATTTACAATTTCTATACTTATGTATGTACGTAGGTAGATAATTTTACTCTGCAATGGTTGAGACTAAGCCTAGCATTTATATAGGTATACTTACAATAAGGGCTAAACTAATTAGGTGTGGAGGTACATAATCAAACAGGGCATGGTGTTATGATCTGTTTGATGTGTGGACATCCTGACTTTGTAGAAAAATTAAAATACTAAAAACAATGTTCGGAAGACCAGAAGAAGAAAAAATATTTAACAACAGTTAGTAAGTGAACGGTAGATTTGAGCTCAATTAATTTCAGTGTCAATGTACAGCCATCTTTTTGCCAGTAAAATAATATTTACAGATATTTAAATGTAGTGATCCGTAGATTACGAGATTTTTTGAACTGCTTTAGTTCCTATTGTATTTGCAATCCATTCCCTCATGCTTGAATTTATCGATGTATAAATCGAGGGATGCCTCGTCCTACCGCAGTTGCTGTGATGACTGAGAATGCCGTATAGTTCCCAGGTGTTCGCTTTTTCAGAGAAACACATCAGAGGTGCACCCTCATCATTCTAAAACAATTCATAAATTCAGCCTCTTTGTGAATTAGGTACACAAACACAAACGTACATAACACGGGGTCTTATCAGACTCTGTGTACCCTGCGCAAATCTTGCCTGAACTGACGCGAGCGTTGTAATGTTTGGTTGAGTTACATTCCTCCGAATCGATGGTAGGAACTGGAAGGTAATGTAAATACTTCTGCATGTTTGAATCTGTAAGTATTCCAGTAATCATTTTTAGTCTTGTACCGGCCTCCCGTTTTAACTTACCACCAGGTTTGCTAACACCCCATCCAGCGGTCACGCAAAGTTGTCTTGGCTCGATTTCTTTGTTAGGTAAACAAATGGCACTGACGTTTCGTCCTAGCTTCAAAGGCACAGATAATTCCAACAGAACCGCGTCGTTGTTATACTCGAACTGTTCATATTTAACCTTAAACCCCGAATTCGCTTATCGTAATAATCCTTATTAATAGCAAAATGGTTTACCTTTGGATGAGGAATTATATCTTGGACGGTTCGGATTTGAGTCGAGGAATTATCGGCTTTACTGAAGAAGTGGATGCTTCCAGCGTACAAAGACCAATCTTTAGGTGACGAAGTCGAAATTGGTTGGCTTCCCACCACGCAGGAGTAACTGGCGATGACCCAGGAGGGTGAAATTAAACTGGCTGTGCACTGTATGTTTTGCTTCCGGTTGTATAACAGGGTTACACTGGGCCACTGCATTTCCATCGCGCTGCTTCCACTAATTATGCGAGCTGATTGAACGTCTAGAGTGGAGTAACTTCCACAGGCTAAGATAAGACAAAAAATTCAGTTGTCAACGAATTTTGGCGTAAGAGATACTCACAAAATTCTTGGCATATAACAGAAACTACATTATCACATTTCTCAGTCTTCTCAAGTTGCGTAAGTAAATTCGACCCATATGGTTGAACAAGCTTAAGTTTGTATAGCGTTCCGACATCAAGACCATTGGTTGGTTTTAAGTACTCTGTCATTGTTGATTCGGAATATCCTAGATTTCGGCAGATCATATCCGAGTATGTGGTATTCCATGACTCAGAGCAGACAGGATGCCAGGTGTTGTTGCTGGTAAGGATCTGGAATTATACTTACTTGTGAGTCTCGCGATAAATTTTTTTGGTGTTGTAGTTCGTACCTGTAAGAAAGTGCCGTTAACGCGAGGACTATCGGGTCTATCTAAGGTCATAAATTCGGGATCGGATAGCTTGATACAACCCCATTCATCAGATCGATCGGCGCATTGTTCGATTCCATCACATCGGTGCTCTAAACTGATGCATCCTCCTCCCATAACACATTTAAACTGATCAATTCCACAATCTGTAATTAATTCGGTCCCTTTTAGACATACGGCTGCTGTACTAAGAAAACTCTTACCGCATAGTCTTTCATCTTCGTCGTTAAGGCAATCCGATTTGCCATCGCATCTCCAGCTTAAAGGTATGCAGGTGTCCTGTTGAACACATTGAAATTCGTTATTGTCGCACAGAGCTTGGTGACAATTGTACTCATCGAATGAGTTGGCGCACTGAGACTTTCCATCGCATTTCCATGATAAAGGTATGCAACGCCCGCCTGTTTCACATTGGAACTCGTCAAAGTTGCACTCCCAAGTATCTAAAAATCCAAGAATAAATTCCTACCTACTAGGTGAACACAATTGTATCACTACATACCGCAGTTCATTTCGTCACTGCCATCGTTGCAATTTAAGATACCGTCGCAGACAAGATGTCGCTTCAAGCATTGCCCACTGGCACACTTTAAATACAAAATAGGTAAAGCGACTTAATTCGTGAAAATGTATTGAGACAAGTTCAATTACCTGGAAATTATTTGGGCATCCTTCTTCTACACAACCCTCTTCATCGGAAGCATCGGAACAGTCATCCACTGAATCACATCTGTCACTCCTCGGTATGCAATAACTGCCGTCCTTCAAGGACGTACCATTAATGCATTGGAATTGTCCGATGGCGCACCTCGAAAATCCCGTCAACGTGAAACCCTCAGTCACCGGTTTGATGTTCTCAAATTTTTCGTTGCTGGATGTTTTATCCCCATCAGCGCCGATTGTTGGGGTACTCGTGGTTACTGCATAGTCAGTTTCTTTTAAAGACGTCGCAAATAAGTCCAATTGTTTTTCCGATTTCACTTTTTTATCGTACAGCTCCTTTTTCTCACTAATGTACAAGTTTTTCTTGCTGCTTTTATCGGAGATAGGTTTATATACCGTTTCAGTTCCCGTTAAATCATTGTCTATGCTGGGCTGCTGGGTCGTCACTACATCGCCGTCTTCGTGGATATCGTTGATTTGATGTTTAAATTTCTCCAGGACGCTCGCTTCTTCTTCACTGATTATGTTCAAATTATTTGGGTCGTCTTCTAGCTTATTGAAGCTTTCTTCCTCGGCGACCCGTTTTTTATCCAACTTGGATATTTCGCCTTTCGTGGGTAATGGTATGACTGAAAGAAGTGCTTCGTCGTCTCCGCCGGGTTGAATGATATCGTGGGGAGTCGTGGTTTCCTCAGTTTTCTTTTCCGTCTTCAAAATTATTAAATTTGCAGGTGTGGTTACCTCCAGTATCGATTCCGAAACTTCGTATTGGTGCGTGGTGGTATTTTTTGGTAGAATTATCTCCGTTGCCGAATTGATATTACTAACGCTTTCAATCCTTAACGGAATAGTGTCATTTTCTGGTGATGCGGTTTGAACATTGTCCAATTTGATCGCAACTTTCTCCGTTGCGTCTACTACTTTTTCTTCACCTTTCAAAAGTACAGCTTCCGTCACAGTTTCGTTATTTATCCCAAAGGAGATTTCGTTAACAGTGGTGTTAGTCAGTAGTTTTTCCGTGGCACTTTCCTTTTCATTTTTCTCAATAACGGGGTTGATCGTAGTTGTTTCTGGAATTATTCTTGTTTCGTTTACTTCGGTCTTCACCTCTGTACTTTCGCTATTGTCTCCAACTGAGTCTTTAGCTGTTATTTCCTTCACGGACAATACTTCATTGATTGTAGATTTTGGTAAGGCTACTTCTGTTACAGTCTGGTTTATAAGCAATTCACTTGTTAGATTTGGTAATGTTTGCTCGGTTAGGTTTACCGTAGAATTGCTGTCAGCGAATTTAACTGTTTCAGTAACGGTTTGAATTACACTGGCTTGTACCGTGGTCATGTCTTCAATTCTAATGTTGTGTCCTCTAATTCCTATCGCCGGAATCGGATTAGTGGATTGTTCTTGATTTTGGTTTCGATTTAGAAGAACGTTGGTTGTGGTTTCCATAGCAACAAGGTCTTCCGTGCTGATGCCGATGTCTTTAGAAATCAATGGGTCGCTGACGTGAATCGTATTTTCTTGACTTTCCTCGACGTTCATAATTGTGGTGGCTTCCTCTTCTGTTCTGTCCGTAGTTTCCTCCTCGATTTTCGTAGTTATTCCGCTGCTTTCAATAACATTCGTCTCTTCTTCTTCTGCAGGTTCTAAAACATTCAGAGTGGTAATTTCTGACGGAATTTCCGTCTGGGTCGTCGGACTCTCGTCGAGCTCGACTTTCTTCGCCGTCTCTTCCATACTTCTTATCGTAGTGCCACCGTCTAAATTTGTTAGAAGTGAGTTTTTCAGCAAGTCTTTGGTGATTGTTTCAAAATAGTGATTACTGTGCACGTTATTGAGAATAAACGGGCTTAGTGTAAAATTCGGGGTGCTCGATAATTTGACGGTCGTTTCGCTTGCAGGCGTTGTAGTAGTCACTTGAGCTTCCAGTTTCTTCGTGGTGAATTGAACATCTGCCGAGCTTGTCAGCGGAATTTCGTTGATATTCTCTGATACCGAAGAAAGGTTTTGGGCGTTGAAAGCCTCAGGTGAGGAAGTTGTTTCGTTGTTATTTAGGGGAATCACAGATAATCCGACATCCGCAGGGTTTAAATCGAAAGGATTTGTCGTATTCATTTCATCATTATCCAACCTAGGAGATTTAGTTGGCTCCATGAATTCATAGTGCATCTCTGTTTCATTTTGTATGTGCATGTTATGGTCCACTGAGTGCAAGTCTATGAGAGTATCATTTTCTGTTTCGGGCAAAAACGGTGACATATGATGATCCAGAATATTGGCATTGTCAGTGGTATCGAATGCAATAATATATTTGGGCGTGGTTTGAGGATGTGTTTCTACGGGTTGAGGGGATGTTGTAATGGTCTCGTTGACTGCAGTTTCATTTGCTATGGTCTCAAGATTCTCTAAAGCTTCAGTTGTCCCACTGATAATTTCAATTCCTTCAAGATTCTTCTGTGCTTCATTATTGACGACAATGGATTTCAAAGTGGATGATGATTCTGGCTCTGTAGTGGTTTCAATTCCTTTGGTTTCCAATAAACTGAAGGTCTCAGTTTCAACAGTTTTAGAAGATGAGTTGACTACCACTGGTATCACGTGTTGCTTTATCTCAGTGATATTCCCTTTCATTTCAATTTCTTCTTCCTTTTCGATTTTAGCTTCTTCAGTTTCCGCTTCCTCTGTGTTCACAGTAGTAGTTTCAGCAACATTTTCAATTGCTAAAGGAACTGAAAACTCATTAGATTTTGATAGATTGTTCGTCGGTAGCTTCCTGCTATCAAGATCGCTTATATTCGTTTCGTTAACCACTCTCAATTCTTCTGTAAGTTTCACAGTGGTAATCTCCGTTTCTTTCTCCTCGACTGCAGGCATTATTGTAGTTCCACGTTCGTACGTTAAACTTACGTCCTCATGATGTTCGGCCAATTTGCTTTGCCTTCCCCCTTCATGACTAACTTTCGCAACAATCTCATTGATTAGTTGAGGTGCGATAGTGGTTAAAGTATCTGCTTTTACTTCTGGAGTTACAGGTACAAGACTTGCTTCTAAGTTATTCAAAGCGGATTCCGTCTGCACTTCGATACGTTCCATTGTTTTATTTATATTCGATTCAGTCGAAATTGATTCCACTGGCTTTGAAGTTACTTGCGCGTATTGTTCTGTAATTGGTTCTGGCTGCACTGCTTTCGTTTCTTCAAACAGTTCAGTCTGTAATTTAAGTTCGGGTTGAATAGTAGGCAGAAAAGCGTTTGTTGTAGTAGGTTCTGGAGTTGAGTTCTGTTTTAAAGTTGTTATTATACTTGCATCGGGTTGAGAAGTTGGTTCAGCACTTGGTTCAGGTTGCGGTGTGTTTGTGTGTTGTGCTATTGGTTCTGGTTGCGATGTTGGGTCTGCATTTAGTTCGGGGTGCGATGTTGGTTCTGCCTGTGGTTCAGGTTCTGGCGTAGGCTTCGAAGTAACAGTATGAATTAGTACGTGAGAGTCCTCTTGTTGCGTTGTCATTTCTACAATTGGTATTAGGTTTAGTGAAGGTTCGCTTTCTGGTTTGGACGTGGGTTCAGTAGGAATTAGTGTGTGGGCTTCCTCTCGTTGAGTTGTCATTTCTGCATTTGGTATTAGATTCAGGAAAGATTCAGGCTCTGGTTTGGAGGTAGCTTCAACATTTGGCTCAGGTAGTGGTTCAGGTTCCGGATTGGACGTAGGCTCCGCAGTAGGTTCAGGTTCTGGTTTGGCTGTCGGTTCAACATTTAGTTCTGCCTCTAGTTTGGACGTAGGCTCACCATTTGGTTCGGGCTCTGGATTTGATGTTGGTTCAGGTTGTGGCTCGAAATCTATATGAGCATTTGATTCAGGTTCTGGTTTGGTTGTAGTTGGTTCATGTTCTGACTTGTGTGTAGTTGGCACAGGTTCTGACTTGGGTGTAGTTGGTTCAGGTTCAGAACTGGGCTCTGCAGTTGGTTCAGGTTCTTGCTTAGATAAACCATTTATTTCATGCATGATGTGAACATTTGATAGCGATGACTGAGTAGTAGGTTCAGGTTCGGGATTTGGTTCAGGTTCCGGATTTGGTTCAGGTTCTGGATTTGGTTCAGGTTCAGGTTCAGGCTCTGGTTCAGGAGTAGGCTCCGACGTAGACTCATAAGCGGTGTGAAGATGATGGAACATATTATGCCGTTCAAATTCAAAATATGTGGTAGTGTCGTGTTCTTCAGCAATATCGTGAGCGTTGAAGAAGTGAAAATCTGTGACAGTTTCTGCTTCAGTAGTTGGTTCGGGTTCGGGTTCGGGACGTGGGCTGGATTCGATTTTTACAAAGTTTGATTCAGGTTCAGGTTTTGGACTAGGTTCGGAAGTAGGTTCAGGTTCTGGCTCAGGTTTTGGACTTGGTTCGGAAGTAGGTTCAGGTTCTGGCTCAGGTTTCGGTTCATGTTCATGCCCAAAATCAACTTCCGGTTCGACTATCGCTTCGTGCCCACACGTCTTGCCGTCTATGTTCAAGTAAAGTCCGGAAGGACAGTCGCAAACAAAATCAACAATCTTGTAATCGAAGGAACATGAGTGTTCGCAACCGTTATTGCCTATTTGGCAGAGATCGAGTATTTTCTCTGCCACCACCGTGTGCTCGGGCACGCGATATTTACTGGTCAGGTATCCCATATTCTGTGTAATTGCGGTTTTGAGCTTGTGAGTCAGGCTATCTTCTGTGAATAGATCTACCGGGTGTGGCACTTCATCTTTTAAGGTCCAACCTACTCGATACCTGACCACAACACTTCCAGGCCTAAAAATTTATTTGGCAATTAGCTGCGTGGTCGGCATAAAACCCCGTCGAGTTTTGACTTACGTAAAATCAAGTACTTTCACTTCAAAATCGGAGGTTCCATCATCGAATTCGTTCGAATTAAGCAATATGGATTTGAGTTGATGTTCAAGGATTCCAGCTAACTGTTGGAACTCGGAGCTGTTTCTGTGAGCTAGTTCTGGCATAAACTGGAGATTGTCTATCACCAGTCGTGATTCCAAAGCATGTGGCACTGAAATAATTTTTCTTAAACTTTAGAATCTCCTGGTAAAACACTATTTGTATTTAGGTACCTTGTATCATCGATGTTTCCGTTGTAGGTAAATTAGGGGCGGTGCTGATTGGCATGCTGGGTGTTAAGGGTTCGCTTCCACTTGGCGACGGTATTGCCCCCGAAATTCCAAAGATCCCAGCTGCCTTGACATCTAAATTATTAGGTGTTGTTGTCGTCGTCGTCGCCGTTTCGGTAACCGTTGATGATCCCCCCAGGTGCCTTGCGGATACTTCTTGCGCAGGATGACTGCTCTGACTTCCAATAACTCCCACTGAAAAGACAATTACATGCAAAGTTACGAAACTGTTTACCCAACGCTAATTACCGCAATTAACCGATGCGATGGTGTAACTAATCGCCTGACATAATGTAAATCTCATGCAAATTGCGGATATTCAGGGGAAAATAAACAATTGCTGCCGAAAGTAAAGCGGGCATCGAGAAATGGGGACGTTGTTTGAATTCTCACGTGATGAACGATGTAAGTCTTGTTCATTGAATTTAATTACTAGGACAAGAGATGAATGCGTTATCATGAGATGGTTACAGCTCAAGGGCAGGAAGAAAGTATGTCGCAGCTGCGGTCACGTAAGCTGAAGTGGATCGTCGAAAGTTGATGTGAAGATGCTGCTAGAAGATTTATGCTAAGAATTATTACACAGGGTGCTGCATTTTGAAACGCAACATAGGAAATTCCATGTTAATTTAGAGGTGCTCAAATATTGGCTTCCCTAATTATTTTACAGTAAAATTCCATTTAGGTTTTTTAAAGTGCTCTTCAAGATGAATTTGTCTATGAAGTTTGATAATTTTTCATTTGCTCAGTTTCAAGATATTTACAAATATTCTGTAACGAAATTCAATTTATGCGAAACTATTGGTTGCCTTGATTAATGATAGTAAAAACTGGATAGATAATTAATGAATCTAGTCGTTTTTGAAAAAGATTGATAGAAAAAGCTTTTCCAGTCATTTTTAAGTTTGGTATATATTGAATTTTGCTACTGAATCTTTTTTAAATATCTTGAAACTGAGCAGATAAAAAATTCTCAATCTTCACAGACGGCGTTCATCTTGAAGAGTACTTAAAAAACCTAAATGGAATTTTGCTGTAAAATAATTAGGGAAGCCAATATTCAAATTACAGCATGTAAGCAGTTTTATGAAACTTAGATTTATGAATGTATAGATAAAGTGACCATTTATTTTTCATTCCAAAACAGGACAACGTTGAAAAATTAATCAAAATTCGGTAAAGAATACAAAACATTGTAACAACTCCCGAAATACCATGAGTGTTTTTTATAAGTATACATGTGTGTAAAAAAAAAACATGTCAACGCATTATTTTACTGCAGCGTTTCCCAAACTGTGGGGTGCGCCCCCCTAGGTGAGCGCGTAAGTCTTCAAAGGGGGGCGCAGCAGAATAAATTAAAAATTTATCATATTATTTTTTTTTTATATAGAAGATTATGGTTTTCTTTCTTTACTTTGAACATATATACTGTCGCAAGCAATAAATTTTGGTCGTCACTGGTAAATAAAACGTCAGTTTCAATTTCGTAAATTAGAAATTTTCATATAAATTTGTTTGATTTTGCCAAAAGAAGGTCGGAAATAAATAAAATTTTTAAGAAATTAAGGGGGTGTTCCATAAATAAAGAGACAAATTTTAATTCTATTTCTTCAACATCTATTTAATTAACAACATCGAAAACATAATATACAGAATATACATAAATAACCAAAAAACTATATGTCACAATTAGCATTTCCAATTCCTTTATATGCTATTTTAATTAGATTTGATGTAGCCTTACGCATGACAGCTTTTCCTGATTTCTCTCCCACTTTCTTACTAATTCGTGACCACCTATTCTTGAAGGAGCTTATAGTTTTTGGTTTATCTGTATATTTCCTATACTCCTTTTTACACAAAGCCCAAAATTTTTCTATTCCACATGCCTGAGGTACATTGGGAGCATTTTCGCTTTTGGCAACAAATTCAATACTCTGAGATGTCAAAAACTCGCAGACTTTTTTATTGTAATGACACGTTGCCATATCAGGCCAAAAAAATCACGTTACCATTATTACGATCATAGACTAATTACTTTATAGACTGGAATCGGGAAGGCTGACAATTCAGACAAGTTTCTGCGTTCTCTTGTGATTGGAATAAAAACTAACCTTGTTGAGCGGATTGCCTACTACATATATGATTTAATATTATTTGCTTTCAATCTGAGGTATCCGTGAATAACTTAACAAGTCAAAATGACACTTTTGACTTACCTGGTTATTTATGAAATGTCTTTCCGTGTAAAAAACTACAAAAATATAAAGGATTCACAAATTTATATATTAGGTGCTTTTATTTTACATAAAAAGCAGTTTCAAAATATTCAGGGGCTTTAATCTCCATGTTTCTGTTTATAAGACGTTACAGACCAAACATTCCATTGAATAAGTAGCTATGAACTGCTTCAATTTTTGTACTTCGAAATTGTTGTCTTCTGAATGTTTTCTGACTAAAAATTTGATGATGTTCTTTCTTCCGACATTCGGTATTGCGTCAGTAAAAAGTAATTCTTCCGCCTACAGATACTAGAACGCAATATCAACAAAATTCTTTGCGATGGACTAAACTTTGTCAGTTGTGAAATTTATGTTGGCTCTTCCTCGATTTCTACCCAAAACCGGGACTAGTCTTCTTCAGAAACGTACAGAAAGATTTAACTTTCATTCACTACTACCACATGGGTACCGTTTATCGTTAAGTACAATTTCTGGATCATGTCTTTCTACAACCACATTTTCTAAGGATGACTGAACAACTTAAATTTAACGTTTTCAGTTAAGTAAAACTTCTAAATGCTTCTAAGAAAACCTACCAATGGATCAGAGGACACTTTTAATAGAATTAAACTTCTAATCTGTGACAGATGCCAAGTCATACAAAAATAAAATTTATAGTTGGCGGTAGAATTACATATTTTCCGGCATTCCAGTCAGTAGAATTCTGTATTAACTACTTTTGGCCCTCTGTTGATTAGAATACGAACTAAAATTTTGGCTGAAGGTTGGCCATATGACTTATAAGGGCCAGATTATGATGTTTACGAATAAAAGGAATTAAACGATTCTTTATACATTCTTTAAGGTAAATTTCAGAGTTCATAGAGCCTTCGCAAATAAAAGCATCAGAAATGTTTCCATATTCATCTAGTGCTTGCCAAATTAGTTATTTAAAAAAAATTTAGCTTTAGATTTGACTCTCTCTGCATAATTAACGTCAGTACATTTGCGTGCGTGAAAATATTGCTTACCAGGGATGTCGCTAGGATCAACTGGGATATAAGATTCGTCATCAATTATCAATGTTTTTTTCAAAATTTTACTGTACACTTTTCGACAACCTCTTTTGGCACGGATTTCTTGATCTTTAAAATACTTTGGCGCTGACAACTTAGCAAATGCCTTCGTACCTAAATCTTTATTTTTAGTACGAGATACAGTTGTTTTCGGAATATTTAGCTTATTGGCTATATTTCTCACAGAAGCTGCAGGAGTTTTCAAGAAAGCGTGTTCGACCCTTTTAATGTTCTTTTCAGTTGCCTGTGACCTCGGTGTTTCAGAAATTTGCTTAAATTCTGTCACACAGGTATCATCAAACCTCCTCAATATACGATAAATAGTGGTTCGTCGCATTCCTTCCTTTACAAAATGATTAACAGTTTCGGCTTTGCCATGTGACTGATAGTATTGAATAATTCGTTTTGCTGTAAGCTCAGCATGTTTCATTTTGCTGCTTACAAAACACTTTCACAACAATAACTGTCAATTAACTGATATAACACCAAAGTCTCTATCAAACAAAAAAGCAAGTGCAAAATCCAACGCCTACTACATTATAAAGTATTTCAAATATTGTCTCTTTATTTATGGGACATCCCCTTATTCCTAGTGCTCAAAATTAAGACATCAATCTCTTTACTTTTAATCAAATAGGAGTCAAGTACAAACCTTTAACAATCAATGACGACCAAAATTTATTGCTCCCGACCGTACAGTGTAATTATTTCCAAGTTTAGTTTCAGAAAAAAACGAGTCAATGATATGCAGGATATGCAAACAAGCTTCAATAAAACAAATGTGCTGTTGGTGTCAGTTATGAAGTATAATGTGAGTCTCAAATATTCAAAAAATACTATGAAAATATTTGATCAGCATCAGTCTTCAAGTTCATGGTTCGACGAGTGGGGGGGGGGGGGCGTGAATCATAATACAGCTCAAAGGGGGTTGCGAAACCTAAAAGTTTGGGAAACGCTGTTTTACTGGATTGTGTAGGCAACCAACTACACATATTCAATGCTTTGACATGTTTTTTTATAAAAGTATACACCGTTGCTACGTATATTTATAGAAAAACGCATGGTATAGTCACAGTATAGTCATCATCATCATCATACTCAGCAGAGAAAGTCATGATAAGAACTATTTATCGATTTTTCGAGAAATTATGTAATTTTTTAAACGAAAATGACATGGGCAATAATAACTGGTGCTCTCAATCGTTTTGTATAAAAAAAACCGTAGATTTCAAGCTTAAATGTTAACTTAAAAAAAGCAGTAGATCTACTGTTAAAATTAATTGGTTGGCATCACTAGATGAAACTGTAAATATCAGTGTAGCCAACAAGGTGCATTTTATACCAGATTTAGTGTATTTAAGAAGCACTTGGCAATAAAAATAAAGCTCCTGGTGTATAAGTGGAAGTTCTGATCCATTTTTATAATAATTGGAGCAAATTCTAGTGTCTTTACGATAAAAACAAAAAAATCAATATTTTTAATTTAGTTTCGTTCTGTATTTCTTGTTCCGAGTGAAGAAAACAGCGTTCATTTCATTTCCGCGCTGTAACTTTACATACATCTTCTTTTTGTTGAATGCATTCATTAAAGAAGACATTTGAGGTTATGCGAACTCACTCACTAAAAAATGACATTTAAATCAATTTCACAAAGTGGATAAAATTACACAGTTTATTCTATAATAAAAAATGACGTTCGATAAGAGGAAATAATTAAACAAAAGTGCAAGTGGAAAGTGTGATTTCTGATGACATATTAAATCGTTAATAATAATAATAATAATGTTTTATAGTAGTGTTGTTAAATTACCGGTAATTTATTTTTAATGATACCTTACCGGTAATGTTACCATAATATTACCAATTACAGCTGAAGTGGCGGCATCTCGCGCCGGTGTCACCAATTGCACTTTTAACTAAAAATGTGATATTTACCCAATTTTTTGATTAATTTGATATCGGATGCTCATTACATTTTTGGCTTTTATTAAAAAATAAGGTTTTAACATTTAATAATAGATATTATTTTCACTAAATAATTTGATGTCTAAAAGAAAATCAAAATTTCAGGTTATGAAGTCTTTATTTCCTTGTATTAGTATTTACGTCTTTCCTAAATAATTAAAAATATTTCTTGACTATTTGTTTCATTGGTTTACTTGAATTTTGCAAGTGTGCAACTCAAAATTACATTATGCTGGCAAAAAAGGTAACAAACGGTAATGAACGGTAACAAATGAATGTTACCTTATCGGTAACATTGGAAATTTACCGTAAGGTAACGCGGTAATTTTAGCGACTCACAACACTATTTTATAGGACACTCTAGTGTTGTTAAATTACTGGTAATTTATTTATAATGTTACCGTAACATTACCGATTACATTACAGCTCAGGTGACGACGTCTCGTGTCGGAATTAACTACCAATTGCGCTTCAGCTAAGAAGGTGATATTTATTTAATTTTCTGATTAATTTGATATCGGATACTCATTACGTTTTTGTCTTTAATTAAAAAATAAGGTTTCCAATACTTAATATTATGTATTTCCACTAAATAATTTCATGTCTGAAGGAAAATATTTATTTGCTTCTTTTAGTATTTACGTTTTTCCTAACTAACAAAAAATATTCAATGGCCATTTGTTTCATTGGTTTACTTGTATTTTGTAAGTGTGCAACTCGAAATTAGAATATGTTGACAACAGCGGTAACAAACGGTAAGTAACGGTAACAAATGAATGTTACCTTACCGGTAATATTGGAAATTTACCGTAAGGTAACGTGGTAATATTACCGACTCACAACACTAGGACACTCTATTGAAATAACAAAAGCACGTTAATGTAACGTAATGTGAATAAGGCGTGCCCAATGGGTTCTGGTATTACGTTGGCAACACTCGGTTCTGCCACTGACCTTCCTTTTCACTCACATGCTCACAACTCACGCCTTCGTCATAATTGTCATCGTAATAACATTTATAAACGTGAAATACACTAAAACTATGACGCCAAATTCAAATTGTCTTCAATCGTTAATGATGATCTAAGACGGTTAGAATCTTTAAATCTTTAATAATGATTGAAGACAACCAACGAAAAACAAAAGACTAAACACCTCAAAACACCTCATTTTGATTATTAAAATAAAATAGAAAACAAAATACAATTTGAATATGCATTAAAAACCGCAAATTAATTAAAAAAATGATAATTATATTCGACAATCATATAAAAGAAATATGCTAAATACCTAAAGCTTTCAAGCTTATTGATTTATTTAATCGTAAAGAAATTAAATTAAATAAAAAACAGAAGCAACTTGAAGAGATTAAGAAACAAGAAACAACAAAAATTTCCAAAGAATATTACGTCCAAGAAAATAATGAAATTAAGGAAAAAAACAAAACACGGTCAACTGGAAAGGAATGTAACTTTAAAATACTTCAAGCTTCCATTATTGATTTAATTAATCGGGAAACAATGAAATAAAATAAAATAAACAAGAAAATGTAATTTGAAGAGATCAAAAAAACAGTTTTTAAATTAACAATGAATTTTAAATCCTTGGTGTTTCTAAGAAATAAATTATAGAAGTGTAATTTGTGTAGTTTCGAGAATCGTGCAGGCTCAGCCAGTGTTGCCAACGTGGTGCATTTTATTTCAGTTTTGATGTTGATGTGTGTTTAATACGAGGGTCAAGCTGAATTTATTGAGAATAAGAAAATCTAGCAGGCCTTAAAAAACAAAACATACATTGTTATTTAGAACACTTTTTTATCTGTCATTTGAAGTTTAGTTTCTGAATCTACGTTTGGTATAACCGAAGTCATTAATTTTTAAAACTGACAATACAAGTACAAGAATGGAATTAACCAGAGAGCATTTTCGAATCATGATTTATTATGATTTTTAAAAAGGCTTAAGCGCTTATAAGTGCAAGGAGAGTTTAGATTCGGCTTTTAGTGAACAAACACCTTCCTTGGCTACAATTTACCGATGGTACAAGGAATTTGAACGCGAAAGAAATTTTGTTCAGCATCAAAAAGGAGCAGGGTGTCCTCCTACGGCTGTTACCGACAAAAACATTACTGCTGTTAAAAAAATTATTGAAGAGGACAATAAAGCCACTTATGCGGTAATCTAGCAACAACTCAAGATTGGATCCTCAGCTGTGAGAACAATCTTACACGATCACCTACATTTAAAAAAAGTGGTTAGTCGTTTTGTGGCGCATCAACTTTCCGACTTCCAAAAAGCAGAACGTGTAAGGATTTGCCATGAAACTTTAAATTTCTTAAACAATGGTGGCCACCAATTTTTTTTCAAAATAGTGACAGGTGACGAAACTTATATTCCATTTTTTGACATACCAACCCGCCAAGAGAGTCTTGTGGGGATTCATGAAGATGAGGAAACTCCAACAATAACCAAGAAGCTGCGAGCTATAAAAAAAGTTATGTATGCAGTTTTCTTTAGAAGTACTGGGCTAGTAAAAGCAATTAAGCTAGACGGACAAAAGACAGTTACAGCTAAATGGTACACTGAAAAATGTTTGCCTGAAGTATTCAGTAAGGTTCCAAACAAGGGAATTATTGTGTACCATGACAATGCATCATCCCATACTGCAGCTTTAACTCTCCAGTTTTTGGCTGGAAAAAATATAAAAATAATAGAACATCCGCCGTATTCACCTGATTTAGCTATGTGCGACTTCTGGCTATTTTTTGGGCTTAAAAGGAATTTGCGGGGTAGAAGGTTTTCGTCTGAAGAAGAGATTGAGGCCGCAGTTTACACTTATTTTGACGGTATTCCGAAAGAAGATTGGTTGGGCGCTTTTAAACAGTGGAAAGAAAGAATGGTTAAGTGTATCATTGCTGAAGGGAATTACTTTGAACACATTTAAAATAAAATCCTATAAAATATTAACCATATTTTTTATTCTCAATAAATTCAGCTTGACCCTCGTAAGCACTTGGCGATAAAAATAAAACATTCGTTAAAATCACATAGTGCGTAGGTTTTGAAAAGAGGAGCTGGTGGAATTTTAGTGTATTTTTATGAACTGCTGCCTAGTGTAAAACGGGGCCAGAAGGGTCCCGGTGAGTAAAACTAATAATTATTGTTGAACATCGGACGTAAACAATTAAAACAACGCACGGTTTTAAACATGTTAACCACATAATCGGAATGTTTACCACCCCTCTGCGTTTTGAAAGGAGACAAGCAGATGTGAGAAAGGACTAACGATCTGGTAAGTTGTCTAACGCACAATCTGATTCACGTACAAACACAATTATTTGTTAAATGTTTAAAAATAAAAAGTGAAATACTCCTACAAGTGAATGTTCCGTATGCATTTTATAACAGTGGTAATATTTCTTGCAGACCGGAACAATGACAGTAGGGATTGGAGGATGGGAAATGTCGACGAATTTCAATTCTGTTAACATACAACGAGAGCCTCTTCAGCTCTGCTGGTATTCATTCATTAAATGGCGCGACACTTTATACAGGGTGTTGAGAAATTCGTTTGACAGATTTCTACGGCAGGCAAAGGAGGCCAAAATAAGACTTTTTTGTTATATAACATAGGATCGGAAATTAATAATTACTTTTTAAGACTGTAAAAACGACAATATGACAGAATACAGAAGAAATTATTAACGTACCAAAACGAGATAATTAAATGAATTAAACTTTCATTGTACAGGGTGTCGTAAAAGTTCCCGCAATTTGTTTACAGACAATTTTCTGTTGCTTTTTATAGATTTAAAATTCTAAAATGTGCTTGAATTTTCCGTCAAATTTTAGAATGTGTTTGTTCAATTACTTGTTTATTTTGAGTTATGAGAGCTGTGAATCATCAAAATTGATGAGTCACAACTATACATGATAGTAATGAAGATGATCGACATTGTTCGGACGACGGGTTTTAAGAAATCCCTTGTCTATGACACCGTGAAACAGTGATTCAGGGAGACTGTTTGAATCGCGGACCACGATCTGTAAAGGCTACTTAATACTGCAGGAATTATGCCCCGTGAGCTCCATAATCCAATGAGCCCGGTAAAGATTAATTTCAAAGCGTACCGCGTACAAACTTTCATTTTCACCTTCACATGGCAATTTTTAATTAATTTACTTTAATTTTTTTTTTTGAAAAGTGGTTTCTTTTTATTGAAGAAGTGATTTCTAGCTATACCTAATCATAGTGGCATAAACAGATAATCTCCTTTTCTACAAGCCTGTAAAATTTTACAAGTCTTTCATACCAGTCCGTAAAATATTACAAGTCTGTTCCCCTAATTTATGATTTACTTGGTTACCACAAGCAACAAACTTAATGTGTAAAATGTCATTTATTTAGAAGGTGGAAATAAAAAATTATTAACATTCTAAAACGAAATATAAATGATTTCTTTAGTGAATTTCAGATTATTTTACAACGTATGTTCAAAAGTGTTGTCCTTAATTTGCACACACATCTGACAATGAAGCAATAATAAGCGTCTTGCGCCTTCAAAAACTAAAATTGTTCGCTCGCCAGCGGTTTCAACATTAGGATCAGTTCCATTTCGTTTTGGTACTGGTGTCGAATGAGCAACAGTTGAAAGCAAAAAAATAGTAGACAAAAAATAGTTTCTGTAATTATTCTTTCTCAAAATGGTATTGATTAAAGACGAAATAATAAATTTTACCGAAGCCCTAAGGTTGTGAAATCTGAAATCTTCCATTTTTTTAAATGTTATATGTAAAGTCATTCTTAATCGATAGCATTTTGAGAAAGAATAATTGCGGGAAACTGTTTTGTCTACTATTTTTTGCTATCGACAGTAAGTCCTTCAATTGGCCCCGAACAACGTCGATCATTCCTATCTTGTGTAAATGTGACACGTTTATTTTGATGATTGACAGTTTTCTTAGCTCAAAATAAACAAAGAATTAAACAAACACATTCTAGATTAATTTTTGACGGAAAATTCAATACAATTACCAGTTTTTAGAATTTAAGATCCTCAAAGAACATCAAAAAATTGTGTGTAAACAAATCCCGTAAATTTTTACGACACCCTGTATAACAAAAATTTTATTTATTTAATTACTTCGTTTTGGTACGTTGATAATTTCTTCAGGATTTTGTCATGTTAAGTCATTTTTACAATTTTAAAAAGTAATTATTAATTCACGACCCTATGTTATATAACAAAAAAGTATTATTTTGGCCTCTTTTACTAGCCTATGAAATTTGACAAATGTATTTTTCAATACCATGTACGTGGGCTGCTGGAAAATTTTCTGGAATCTAGTAAGTCTAGAATTGTTAGCGTTTATCAACTGTCATATTTGAAAAATTTGACGTTTTTCGCTTATAATTCTATTGACAGTTCCTATCCAAGTAAACTAGTTTTGTTTGTACAGCATTGGAGAAAAAGTAATTTTGTGTAAACATAGAAATCTCTCGTGAAAATTTTCGTGCCATGATTTTTTACGATTTCCAATGTGGTCTAATCCCGAAACAATGCCTCGATCGGCTTCATTTGACTTTTGGAGATGAAGCACCATCAAAGAGCAGTGTTTATAATTGGTTTCCCGAATTCCAGCAATTCTGTTGTTGCCACTAATGTAGATGATGTGCGTGAACTGCTTAAGCGAGATCGACATGTGACATACGATGAGATTCAAGCATCCTTACGCATTGACATGAAAACAACACACCAGATTTTGCATGATCATTGAACGTACGAAAGCTTTGCAGTCGTTGGATCCCGCACAATTTAACAGAAGCGCAAAAGCAGGGTCGTGTCAAATGGTGCCAAGAAATGCTCAAGAAATTCAATGGAGATCGTTCAAATTTAGTTTATAACATCGTTACTGGTGACGAAACGTGGATCTATTCGTACGAGCCAGAAAGTAAACAACAATCTACCGTTTGGGTATTCCAAAATTAATCAAAACCAACAAAAGTTGTCCGTTCACGCTGTGCTGCGAAGCAAATGATTGCTTATTTCTTTAGTTTAACTGGACATGTAGCAACCGTGGCTTTAGAGGATCGAAAAACCGTGAATGCTGATTGGTATACTACAATTTGTTTGCCGCAAGTCATCAAACAAGTAAGAAGAAACAATCGAAATCGACGAATTATTCTCCATCATGACAACGCCAGCTCTCACTCAGCCCGTCAAACAGTTGATTTTTTGTCCAACAAAAATGTTGAATTAATGACTCATTGTCCCTATTCACCTGATTTATCACCTAATGATTTCTTTTTGTTCCCAAATATCAAAAATAAAATGCGTGGTGAGCGATTTTCGTCGGCTGAAGCAGCGGTTGAAACATTCCGGACACTGGTTTCTGAGGTACCATCTTTAGAGTGGAAAACTTGCTTTAGAAATTGGTTCGAGCGTATGCAAAAGTGTATTGACGTCAAAGGCGAATACTTCGAAAAATAATGATACCGTTTACCAAATTTCATATGCGTTTTTTCATACCGTTTCCAGAAACGTTTCCAGCAGCCCACGTATAGTGTCTATTAATTACGACATGTCGATTTCGATAGAAAATGTAGATACGACTTTCTTGTTTAAGAAGGTAGTATTATCATAATTGTATCGCCGGTGGTTGCTTACTACGTTCTTTCTCGACAGTGATGATAATAATCGTAATTTGCAACAGTTCAGGAATTCTATTAAATCTTCCATGGCTTTAACTCAAATCATTTGTACATGGTCATCTAAATTGCTAAGACTTACCAGCTGCTAAGATACCAACGATTAAGGCAGCCGCAATGGTTGCCAGGCAGAGCCCCCAACACAGACACTTATTTCGCTTCTTTTTATTTCTCTTGTCCATGGTGACGTATAGTTTCTCGCCCCTGCAAAATAAAGCACGAATATTTAGTGAGGAATTCTAAGCTCTCCGCTCTAGCAAGATTAGCTGAATGTATTTCGAATTTGGCGTCTTGTAAGGCTTTGCACCCATGTTAATACGCATAGCGGGGTTTAAACCAACACCCAATCAGACCACCAACCAAATTTGCTGTTTCTCTAGGTTGGATGACGAAATAGGGGAAACGGGTGGTTTACCGTCTAGCACAGGATGGCCATGGTGAGAGTGATCATTACGTCAGCCAACCCAGAGTAACAATGGACTTAGAAGGTACCCGAGACCTCGGTACATGTAATGAGGTGGCGAGTGGTATGAGAGAATGTTGGTACGGACCGTGGATGATCTAGTGCCATGAGCCAATCTGGATAATCCAAAACCCCGCGTTCCGGCCTGGTTACGGATAGGCCGCAGTCGTCAATGCCTGAGGTTGCCACGGAATCAGCAAACGTCACACTGTTACGACCCTTCCGGGTTGAACTGTCGAAAGGGAAGAATGTAAATTGAAATGAGCGACTAATTCTTGAACAAGTTTAAAAGTTTCAGAAGCATGGTATATTTCAAGACTGAGTAATTAGATGATTTATTTTTCTTCTTGCAAGTCAAATTAAATTACCGTTATGATTAGCATTTCGAGTTTAGAACTAATTATCCTTTCACTACCATCTTAAATAGGTTTTTAATGATTGCAATTGAACGCGCATTATCGTTGTAACATTGAGCGATAAAAATTCCGGAGACACATCCGTGCCAAATCGCGAAAGCGAAAGTTGTGTGTCTGTCGAAATCGAGATGCGCTGTGAATAATTCAGTAAACTCGTGGAAACCGGTGTTTTTGGGATTGTCACATTTCAAGTAGTTATCGCCTTACGGTGCTTATACATATGCGTGCCGAACCGTTCGCGAACCATAAAATCGCAAGATTGAGATGGATTTTGGAACGCCGAACGAACGGTTTGCGTACCAATCGCGATATGTTAATTTGCTTTACACCCAACATCCCTGCCGATCTTCCGATGTTTCCAGGCTTTCAACACGCTTTACTCAATTAAAAATACTGCCAAAAGCTATACACAGCGTGTCTCTAAACCTATGTCTTTAATTGAAATCACAAATAGTGGTCAAGAAATGAAACAAAATTTGTTATACAACTATTGGTCATATAGCAATAATAACGCAGATAAAAATAATTTTACTAATTCATAGAAATTATTTGAGGGTCGCTGAATGCAGCTTAAATGTTCCGGCGGAGCTTGGTTTTCAACTATTCTCCGACGTTCGAGGCCATAAAAAGTCTTAAAAGCGCAGACCATGACCTAATACACGGATATTGTACTTAAGGCAGTCAAGTATCGTGTTTTTTGTTAATTTTAAAAGCAGATAAATTTTCTAACTAGGTAAGTTATTAATAGTTTCAAATATTATGTGCGTGTTGCATTAATTGATGATTAGTTTTGTGCTAATCCGTACTTTAACAGTTAAATTCAAAAAATTCAATCTAAAGGCGATCGAAAAAGTGAAAATTCTTAAATCATATTAATTTGTAAATTGCCAATAATCAACTTACAATGTTGATTACGAAAGTTTACTGTATTTGTACAGCAAAAATAAATTTGTTTCTTTATTAAAACTTCGAACAAACGACGGAATAAACGTCTGCACTATGTCTTTATGGTTTAAGTCGACGAAAAAATGCAGGTGCAATATTATCCTTATAAAAACATGTGTTTTGTGTTGGAATGTCAACAATTAATAAAACAGTGCGATTGAGAGCTAGCGAAGTTATTCAATCATTAATTTTGAACTCATAGATTATTGTGTTTACAGGCAATCTAATTTATTTAAATCTTTCATCGTACTCATACTCCAATTCTTGCTTTCCGTTTTTACAACAGGAATAGTTTCTGCTCTTGCAATACTTATTCTGCAGGTATCATTGCGATAATTAAAAAATAATTTCTCGCATTTTCAACGCAGTTACAAAAATAGCGTACGAAGATGTTGAATTACTTTCGCAAAAATCTGACGAAGATTAGGTACTTGTTTTTAACATAATCGTTATTGTCTATAACAAAAAGGTGCGTAAACAAATGTTCTTACTTATCGCATGTTGAAAATACAAATAAACATGCCGATGTCCGCAAGTTGGATTCATATTCGTATACAATAAGACCTTAACCGAGTTCTTTTAAACGTAAATGAATAGTTTCAATGCGGTTTATTGGTTTTATCGAAATGGGGCGTCTTCAGCTACACCTCTGCTGAAGAAGCCCCAAGCAGGGCTGAAACAGCTGTACAGAGGCTGCTCGAGGTTTTCACTGCAATCAAAAACGATTTGCACAAAAATTTTTCTAAAAACTTTCATTATGCTTTGACAGCAAGCATGGCCGCCTTGCATGGGGGACTTATTAGGAGCAAATCCCGCTTCAATTTGTCTATCCTACTGCAATGTCAGGTCAAAAAGCGATAGTAAGATGTCGCTATTTTATCTGTTCATAATTATTTTAGTGTTAAGACAGCAGACAATAAAACAAACAATTTGAAGAAGTTGATGATTGGAAACTTAGGAGTAATAGTTGATGATAGATGTGATGAAGAGACTGAAATAAACTGAAGTATAGCAAAAGGAAACAAGTATGTAGCTGGGATTAAGACATTGTTGAAGTCGAAAGAAATCTCTCACAAAACAAAAATTCGAATATACCACACAATCCTAACACTAACAGTAATATACGGCTGCGAGGCGTGGGTCATGAATAAAAAACAACTGTTAAAATTAGAAATATGGGAAAGGATAGTACTAAGAAAAATGTTTGGAGTGAGAAAAACAGAAGAGGTCTGGAAAAGGCGGAGTAATTCGGAAATTTATGCTCTATACGTATAATGAGCCCATAATAAGCAATGCCATAAGGTCAAGAAGACTTCAGTGGTTAGGGCGTATGCGAAGAATGGAGAAGAATAGTATGGTTAAAAGCATAGCATGGAACAAACCAGAAGATTTAGGAGAAAAATGAAAAATCACAAATTGAGCGACTGCTGAAAACAGAAATGAATGCAGAACAATGACAAAGCTGTGGGCTTAAATGGCCTGTCAGTGTTTATACAGGATGACTGGTACGTCGATGTATTCCTTTGAGGACGTGTTAGCAGAACTCATTTGCAATTAATTTGACCCTAATATGCATTATACAAAACGCAATAGTTAATGAGATATTTTAATTTTTGTGTTTTCCTCAGAAATACTCTCCCTATTACCATTTATCTAAAATTACTCAGAAAGTATAAAAGTTTTATTTAATATTTGTGTTTTCCTGGTTAGATTAAATAATAGTGCGTACTACTACAACAAACATTAAGTTACAAATTTTAATAAGTTTGAAATACAATGGCTAAAAATACACCTTTCTAAAAAAAATCCAATGGACTTGCACATTCATTCTGATTTATTTCTAAAATTGGATATTACAATTAGCTTGCAAATTATTCTAAAAACTTCTTGAAAAAGGCATTTTCGCGATAAAACTAGCGCAAGCGTAAATGACAAGACTTGAAATAGCATCAAACGGTCAAATTTTTGTTCACAATAAAATAACGTTTTGTTTTTCCAAAAAATGAAAAATTGAATTTTTGGCAAAAACATGATATTGGACTACCGTGTGTGATATATCGTTGTAAAAAGATCTGAATATTAAAATCCAAAATGGCGTCCATAAGAAAAAATGAAATTGGCAGGTGTTTCCCCGTCATCTTGAAAATTATTGAAAACGGGATGTCATATTCGAATTCTCCATAAGAAGGTGAGTGAATAATGTCTGGGTTAGAAATGCCTAGTACGATTAGTTTATCGTGAAAAAATTAAAAACGAAAATCAGAAATTCTGGTTCTCTTGCGATATTTTCTAAACTGTGGAAGATATTTCAAATTTCTTTTCAAATTATTATTCAGCACGAAAATGCACAACTTTGCCCTAATTTAACCAAATTCGTATCTCTTAGGATAAGCGAGATCCTCATTGTGACACTCGAAAAATAGACACGTTATATAGCGTTCCATTTAAAAAAAAACAGGTTTGTAACTTATTAAATGAACAATCTGTATAGTTGAAAATGATTTTAAATTGCGCGGATTGGCGATGATGATGAAAACCTATACAACTTTTGTTAAGACATTTTCTTGATAAAATGAATTTAAAGGGGCACACAGTGGTCCAGAATAGAATTCTAGCGCGACAAAATGAAAAAAATTGAAACCTTTGAATAAACATCAAAATAAAAAAAATATTTTTATTAATGTTCTTCCATGTTTGTTTTATTTGTTTCGCAACTTTTTCTTTTATTTACGCTTCTGTAGCGCTGTCAAATCACACATGAACATTTCAGGTATCAAACCTGATTGAAAATGTAATAAGTTAAACATAAGTCTGACAATATTTTAGAAGGTTTTATTGGTTAAGTTTGGTGAGATCTTGTTACTTTACTTTTACTTATACAGGGTTAGTTAAAAGTATGGAGACGGCGACTTATTGTCGTTAATATTCATTTTAAGAAATTATGTTCAATACAAAAGTTTGTTATGAAATTATTATCTACATTTGAGGATACTTGAATTTCTTTTTCTTCAATTGTTTTTAAGTTACGACGTCATCGATATTTGTTTGAAATGACAACCTATATTTCTGATTATTGATTTCGATTGTTCATTCTATTCTCTTTTCAACGGTATACAATGTTTAGTATGTTACATTTGAAAAAAAATGAGAAAAAGTGCCTTAAAGTTCAAATATTAAAGATCCATTAAATTAGCAGAATTAATTAACACGGTAACTAGACTCATTTATTTGCAATAAACTTATCAGTTACAATCTTATCATTAAAAACAAGTTAATAACTAACTAAATTAAAGTAAGTGTTCAAATTGTTCTCCATTTCTAATTTGACAAAGACCCAATCGATTTACAAAACCTTGAATAGAATTTTGTAAAAATTCTCGGGAAATTTCTTCTATCGTTCTGGTAATTCGGATTTTTAAATCTTCGACATCGTTGGGCTTATCTCTGTAAACATTTTTACGTATCCCCAAAGAAAAAAAATCTAAAGGGCTTAAATCAGGCGAACGAGCTGGCCATTCAATACTTCCTCGTCTCCCAATCCATCTGTTTGGAAAGACGTTATCCAAATATTGACGAACATTGACACCATAATGTGGTGGGGCGCCATCGTGCTGGAACCAGATACTGTTATTGGGAAGGTGTTCATTGTTTTCATCTGGATACAGCATAGCAAAAGCAGGTATAATTTCATTTTGCAATAACTGCAAATACAGAGCCGAAGTTAAATTGCCATTGATGAAAAAGGGACCGATAATATGACCCCCTAGAATGCCAACCCAAACATTAACCTTTTGGGGGTACTGCGTATGGTGCTCCATAAACCAAAAAGGATTTTCCGATGACCAATATCTGCAATTATGTCTGTTTACTTCACCGATAAGACAAAAGGTAGCTTCGTCAGAGAAAAGAATATTGTTGACGAAATTTGCATTATTATTGCAAATATTTGACATTTCTTCACAAAATTGTAGTCTCCTATCAAAATCATCTTCCGTCAACTCGTGTAGAAGTTGTACCTTATAAGGTTTATACTTTTCACTTTTTAAAATTGAAACGACCGATGACTGTGAAAT
This sequence comes from Prosopocoilus inquinatus, assembly GCA_036172665.1. Lineage (NCBI taxonomy): Eukaryota > Metazoa > Arthropoda > Insecta > Coleoptera > Lucanidae > Prosopocoilus > Prosopocoilus inquinatus. The sequence goes on from CM069874.1 coordinate 52,768,444, forward strand.
ATTGTGATTGGCCGCTAATTGATTGGTTGATAAATGGGAATCTTCAGATACGACCAATAGAACATTCAGTTTTTTATCATTGCTTTCGCTGTTCTAGACTACCGGTTTGTTCAAAGCGTTTTAAGGTTTTACCAACAACGGATTTAGAAATTGGATTTCTGTTTGGATGCGTGTCATTAAATAAATTACAAACGTCTTGTAAACTTCTGCGTCTATTTCCATAACCTAGCATCATAAGTATTTCAATTCTTTCACGTTCACTTAAACTCGCCATTGCTAATATTAACAGCAACAAATTGCACAATTGAAATATGTCAAATATTTGACATAAACAATAACCACTGATAAAGTTACCTCGCTCGCATTTGTTTATCGCCTCGCTTTGGCTATCTAGATTAATTCTGCAAATTTAATGGATCTTTAATATTTGAACTTTAAGGACACTTTTTCTCAATTTTTTTCAAATGTAACATACTGAACATTGTATACCGTAGAAAAGAGAATAGAATGAACTATCGAAATCAATAATCAGAAATATAGGTTGTCATTTCAAACAAATATCGATGACGTCGTAACTTAAAAACAATTGAAGAAAAAAAATTCAAGTATCCTCAAATGTAGATAATAATTTCATAACAAACTTTTGTATTGAACATAATTTCCTAAAATGAATATTAACGACAATAAGTCGCCGTCTCCATACTTTTAACTGACCCTGTATAATTCCATTTATAATCAATCGGATCTGAGGGTTTATTTATATATTTTTTTTTAATTCAAATAAAAGTATATTAAATATCTGCATTTTAAACTTTCAAAGACAAAAACTAAAAAAGAGATAAAATGAGATGTTTTTGCGAGTTATGTAATTGTAGTTAGTAGTTTATTTTAAAATAATTTTGTCCAACCAAGTGCTACTTTTTGCTATTTTGTAAGATTTCTTCAAAATTTGCTCTTCATTTGGCTCTGAATATGAATAAATATGAGAATGTCTTAAGCAGTGCGTCCATGGATTGAGTTGACAAGAGGAAAGACATTTTATAGAATTCTATTTGCCTAGAAATCTTTAGAAAAACCAAAACATTTTTAGATTTCCTTAAAAAGGATTAGAATTTAAAAGAATGCGGTATTAGCAAAAATATGTGAATAATATGATTTTAGTGAAATAATTCAAATTCCTTGATCAATTTAAGATTTTTCAAAACAATTCGTATTTTATCTTAATGAACTAAATTAATAGTTTTTATTTAATTACTTTTTAGTGCATATACAGGGTGAGCCAATATTCCGTATTCCGTTTTTGCTATTAATTGCGTGTGATATACATATATGCATGATTTAAAAATGAGTTACAATTGCACAGGGTGTTTCGTATAATATAAAATTTATATGCCAAATTTTGATAAACATCTAGTGTGGAAAACACCAAAACATTTTTTACTCTTAAAGGCGAATCGAAATAAACTATAATGTACAGGTTATGCTATTGGCTGTCTCACACGAAACAATTCAATTATAACTAATTTTAAATCATGTACTATGGCCGCCAAGAAAATCGGGGACAACTCTCTACATACATTTTTCACTTATTTTATTAGTTTGAATGCAGCTTTAAGCCATTTAGCTTGTTATTTGGAGCTTGTCTTTATGGTAATGTAAAAACACGTCGTTATATTTACAGTAGGACATATTGCATGTCCCAGATTTTTTTTGGCGGGCATAATACCTATACCACATGTAAGTAAAAAGGAAAACAGAATTTAAAAATAAAGACTTCGAACTATTAGATCACTTCTATTGACTGCAATAGGACAAATATGAAAATCTTATTATTACCATTTTAGTGCGTTTCTACAAAATCTTTTGAACTTCTTTCTTTTTAATAGCAGTGCAGGTTTCTGAGGATTTTTGCCTAATTTTAGGGCGATTATGTTACCTCACAAGAAAACCTAAATTTTTCCACAGGGTGTTAATAAAAAAAAACCTGGACAACGTTTGGCAGGTGACAGTAGAGATCAAAACAAAAAAAAATCAATAAACCCATGGCCATTACTCAATACAAGTGTCCATGTTATGTGTTCAGTTTCTAGAATTTTTACTTTTACGTAAAATTCTGGATCGATAAATTAAATAAATTTAATATATAATAATAATTTTTCGACGCAGCGCCAGCCACCCCACCACTTTCGGTGAAACTTATTTTTTCAAATGGAACATTTTACACCACCTAATTAAAATTTCATGTACTGTAAAAATGTTAAACATCAAAATGCTATCAAAGGAGTGGCTTCCTCGATTTATTTGTTCGCATTACACCGATTAAAAATAAAAAATACACGTTTTATAGCGTAGGAAATTAAAAAAAAACAAAAAAAAATTTCGTTGTCATAAAAACCAAAATTACTAAGTGCTACATATTCGGACTCACAATGATCTGCAGATTTCAAATATGTAAAAATATACAGGCCGTTATATTTAAAATAAGAAAGTTGATGTCAGTCGTATGGCGACCTGTGCTACGTCGGAGAATTCAACTTTTTATTTAATTTATCGATCCAGAATTTTACTTAAAAAATAAAATTTTTAGAAAAGTGAATACCAAGTGTGAACACCCTGTATTGAGTGTTGAACATGGGTTTATTGGAATTGTTTTCCTGTCTTCATCTCTACTATCACCTGCCAAACGTTGTACAAGTTTTTTATTAACACCCTGCAGAGAAATTTAGGTTTTCTTGTAAGGTAACATAATCGCTTTAAAGTTAGGCAAAAATCCTTATAGAAGTAATTGTATTGTGATACTATCATACGATTTCTATAAGAGAATGTAGTTAAAAAGATACTGTTTTGTTATTTTCATCATTTTGGAAACTTAGATATAAGAAATAATTTTGTCGCGCTAAAATTCCATTCTGGACCACTGTGGGGCATTTTAGCACTTTTCCAGAGGTTTAGGACACCCTGTACAATGTAAATATTGTTACGTTGATGAGTGTATTAGCGTGTTCGTGTTTCTTGTGAATGAACAGATTGGTAGATGCGCGTTTTTCACGAGGTGCAAGCGTCCTCACTCAAAGCTACTAAATCACAAATCTCTGTAGAAAAATGTGCGTTCATAAAAAGAGGCGATGGGTCTCTCAGATTGGTGAAGATTTGTTTGATATTTCTATAATTGTACAGTGTAAATATTGTTACATCGATAAGTGACTTGACAAAGCGTGTTTCGAGTTACTTGTAAACGAACGGAGTATTAGATTTGCATTTTTCATACCTAATATCATCAATCATCACATCGTCACCATTAACCCACAAAATAATTATTAACTTGGTGGTGGTTTACGCATTACTCTTACATAAAAATTTTGTTTTAAACGTTTTCACGCGTGAAGTATTGCCGATAAATGAAGCCATTGACCTAACAAATGTCAAGTAAAACACGAGTAGGTGTTGTAATTATTGATTTAATAACAAGATCAACATGAGTATTTGCGAGCATAATTCTTGATTTTTAAGTTACTTCGTAATGGTGAAGCCATAAAATTCAATCGCGATAAATTATGCGCATATCTTAATAATATTTATAGCCTAACTTCTTATATAACGTCGCCAGCAAGGTGAAAAAAAAATGCCTACCTCATGTATTTGCGATGCTCGTTGACTGGGACGAAGTACTCATCATAGGGATTGCCCATCTCAACGTCGGTTTCTTTCTTAACGGGAATACCACTGATACCATTCGTACCGTACTCATATGGCCCCGTCACATCCTTGCCACTTGGTTTCAAATTGATCAATTCTAGATTGACCGCTTCTGGCGTTTGTTCGTCGTTTTTGGTCGGGGTGCTCAGTCCTAAAGCCATCGAAGAATTCAGATCTCCGTTGTTATAAGTCTTGTTTTCATCGAACGTGGATCTAACCAGGCCGTTCGTTTCGTGCCTGCCTTCTTCGTCCTGGAACGCTGGATTATCCAGCCCGGCCTTTTTTCTGGGAGCGGGGGTTCCCGGATTCAACCGGTGCGTGCTGCTGTACTGCTTGTTTAGTTCTTCTAGGTTGTTGTGGTTCTCTAGGGTTTCGTTTATGTTGAGGTTCGCCGTGGACATATAATGCGGCATCTTCGGAGATTTCTCCATTGTATCGTCGGTTTCGTCGTAGTTGACGGGCAGTGTGATCTCGTTCTTGTGGTAGAACTGGTTTTCTTCCGTGTGTGCATGGGGGTGAATTGCTGGAGATGGTGCCATACTGTGATGGAGATTTGTGTCATGGTGGTAGTGTGTGGCATCTATTGAGGAATTATTGTCCTGGCCGGAAGTTGAGTCTTGGGCGGTGTCACTACCTCCATAACTACTGTCGGCATCCATCTTCTGCAAAGAAAGAGAAAATGAGAAAATATTAATTAAAAGCAAGCACATTCATATTGCAAAACAAATATTAAAACATAAATGAACTAATATTATTGCAATCCTATATTGCTTAGTCGAATTTTTTGACAATTTCGATAAACAGCTACTTCATTTGTACAACCATGCTATTCTACACATTGTATGCGGTGACTTTAACATTGACACTCTTCGCCCGACATCCGACTCGATGGAACTCAAAAATGCAATGATACAATTTAATCTAGAATTAAAAAACAATCAAGCCACGAGAGTAAGTAAAAACTCAGAAACGTGCATTGATAATGTATTTACAGACTTTGAATGTTCCGTACGTACCGAAGACACTTTTCTGTCGGATCATACTTACCAGATACTCGACTTCTCAATCGTAGAAGATAAAGTTAACGACGCATACTTTTACAAACGACAATTTAACGAATCCAATGTCAATTTATTTCGCAGCAGGCTACTGTCGCAAGAATGGACGGAAGTACTCATTAAAGATGGTGTAGATCAGAAATTTAACGCCCTTAAAACCATATATATGCACAATTTCAAAATTGCTTTTCCCCTCGTCAAGACGAAGCGAAAATACAAACGTAAAAGCCCCTGGTTAACAGTTGATATAAAAAATATGTCCTCTCTGCTCAACGAGATGCACCAGCTCGATAAAATTTTAAACGACGACTGGTATCACAAACGTTTTCTGAATTTTAAAGATCTTTATAAAATTAGCTGAAGCATCGAATATCTCCCGCGAATGCTGGAAAATCATCAACGAAAATCGGACCAGTGCGGCCAATGGTGCTTGTCCAATATTAGACCCAAGAAATAACACTCCATTGAATGAGAAGGAAGTACCCGATGCCTTAAACCAGTATTTCGTTGAAATTTCTACATCTTCCCCGACCACAATGAAATGTGTAACAACTCAAATCCAATCGGAATCTATGTTTTTGTCGGCAACCGATCGAAACGAAGTTGAGAGAGTGATTCGTGCTAAATGTGTTAAAAAAAGTGCGGGCATTGACGGTATTCCTGGGACTGTTCTAAAGGCTACTGCAGATATAATAGCCGTTCCTTTGAGTCACATAATTAACGAATCGTTTTCCCGCGGTCAATATCCTTCCGAACTTAAAATTTCAAAAGTGGTCCCTGTGTATAAGAATAAAGGAAGCCGATCCGAAGCTGAAAACTATCGCCCCATTGCCTTACAGTGCCAACTCGCAAAAGTGTTTGAAGAAATCTTTAACAGTCGTTTAACTTCTTTTCTGAACAAACATCAAATTATTTGTAACTCGCAAAATGGGTTCCGTAAAGGAAAATCGACTAAAACCGCTATAACGGATACATACAATTTCGTTTTGAACGAACTAAATAACAAAAAGAAGGTGTTTGCTTTATTCTGCGATCTCAGTCGAGCATTTGACACCGTCGACCACAAGCTATTATGTTACAAACTTGAAGTAATGGGTATAAGGGGACTAGCGAACCAATGGATTAAATCGTATCTCAGCGACCGATACCAACAAGTAATAGTCAATGGTAGCTTATCAGCGATGCTAGAATTGAAAATGGGGGTCCCACAGGGCTCTATCTTGGGCCCCATCTTATTTACCCTCTTCATAAACGACCTGCCGCTGTGTTGCCCAACGTCTGCGAGAACTACAATTTATGCTGACGACACCACCTTCATCATCTCAGGACTAAGTACCGAAGACGTGATCGCCAAGGCAAAGACTACTCTGTACGAGATGCATCAGTGGTGTTTGTGTAACGGTCTAAACTTGAATATATCAAAAACTCAAATGATGCCGATAACCACAAAGAATGCTACCATCAATGCTTCTCCCTTAGTTCGACTAAATAGTCTCTCGATAGCGTGCGTTAATCATTACAAATTTTTAGGTGTTCAAACCGATTGTAAATTGACGTGGAAATACCACATACAATACCTAGAACACAAGTTGAGTAGTCAAATATTTTTGATTTACAGAATGCGAAACACTGTTAATTTAGAAATTTTGTGGATGATGTATTTCAGCCTTGTATACCCTCTTCTTAATTATGGAATACTTTTCTGGGGAAACTGCGCCACCGTCGAGAATATATTTAAATTGCAAAAGAAAGTAGTTCGTTTAATCGCTGGATACAATTCAAGTATGAGCTGTAAACAATTTTTTCGTAACCACAAAATCATGACTATTCCGTCAATGTTTATATATGAAGCAGTGTTCTATGCCCGTTCAATTGAACGTTCTGTTGAAAGAAACAACTACTATCATGATTACCGCACAAGGAAGAATAACGATAACCGATTACCCTATAACCGTTTAGTTATTGGTCAAAACGGACCAATTTATACGGGTCTTATATACTTAAATAAAATTAAAAGCTTATGGAAAACCTTGATGGATCATTATGATAGTAATAGTTTCAAACATATCTTAAAACAGTTATTAACAGAAGAGGCCTTCTACTCTACGGACGAATTCTTAAATAGAAGCTTGTAATACAAAAAAAAAAAAAAAAATTTATCTACCAATTAATGCGCCCGAAGTATTATACCAGTTTAAATACTTTAACTATGTATTTACATTTTTGTTTCTTTCTTAGTTGTAAACAGTTGACGTGTCTTTTGTGTGTATGCATTGTAATTATACATGTAACAGAGCATCATGACTAATAAACATTATCATTATCATTATCATTATCCCCGTGTAAACCAGCCTTAACAGTTAAGGGAACATTGCACTTTTAGGAGTTTTCTGATGTAAAAAATTGCAAGTTTGGCACGTTTGAAAGTTCAATCGAATAAAGCTATACTATTATCAAAGACAATAAAAATTTGCCAAGTTAAATTGCACAGCAAGAGTTAATCTGAATCAGTAACACCTCGTTAATCCGAATATCCAACAATCCGGATGATCTACTAATTCGGATCTATTACTTGTTCCATTGTGTACTTTGTAGTCCGGATTTTAAAAGTTTCCGCAATCCGGATTGTCATATTTCATTTAGAGTAAACGGAATTCGCTAAATATGCTAGTTTTAACTTATCTGCAACTGACAACAGTTAGTATTCAAAATGGCTCCAAAGAAAAACACGTTGCATTAAGTATCAAAGAAAAGCGTGACATTTTAAAGAAGCTAGAGGCTGGTGTTAGTGGTTTGAGTCTCGCAGAAAAATATAATATTGGGACGTCCACTGTTTCCGATATTAAGAAAAATGTATCAAAAATAGAAAAGTTTGTTGGCAATTGTTACCAACAAGTACCGTCTAGGCAAACATTAAAGCAAGCAGAGGACCCATAAATGGAAAAACGATTGTATAACTCAATGTTTCCCAAACTTTTAGGTTTCGCGACCCCATTTTGAACTGTATTGTGATTCACGCCCCCCTACACCGTCGAATCTCGAACTTTAACACTGATGTTAAGCGATTACAAAATAAAATGCTTTCGCAGTATTTATTAAATATTTGAGACTCGTCCTTGCGTTTCAAAACTGACAATAACAGCACATTTGCTTTATTGAAGCTTGTTAGTATATCCTGACACGTTTTTTTTCTTCAAAGAAACCACCCACCTCATACAAGAAAATAAAAATTTCCGTCGACCCCATTCAGATTTAAATGAAATTTTAAAAAGAAACAGCAAGTGTAGATATAGTAATAATGATTTATACAGATATAAAATATTCTTAAATCGTGATAATTTATTATATATTTGTCTTTATTTTATTTTCTTGATTCAATTTCAGTTTGATTCTCAAACTCAATTAAAAATTAGCTTATGTCTTGATTCGATTTCATTTTATGTTAATTTTATGGAATTTTTTTAGTCTTATCTTCGTCAACGATCAGCTTTTTTTTAAATGCCTTATTCGACTGTATTTCATTTAATTTTCAATATGATCAATTGATCGTGTTTTGTTTTTCCTTTTAATATATTTTATTCGTTCAGTTTTTATTTTTTAACTAGCATTTACTATTATTTTTTCGCTGATTTGTTTTGGTTTTCGCTTATTGAGTGTGAATTTATTTTACACTTTAATCCCGTCGATTGATCGCCATTTTATTTTCTCTTTTATTCGATTCAACTTTATTTTGTTTTTAAATTAATCACTGATAGCCCTGTTTTGTTAAAATTTAAGACTAAGTTTGACAATTTTTAAATCAATTTGACTTATTTCTAGTTTTATATAATTTTTATTTTGGTACTAAATTTATCATCCTATTTCTATACAATCCTCATTTGACTCTATTTTGTTTAACTTTTAATATAATCAATTGATGGAACTTTACCTGTTTTCTTTCAATCGATTTCATTCGTTTTGTTTTTTACTTTTAAAATTAACAACTAATCATCTTGTTTTTCGTTTTCTCTCCACGATTTACGCGATTTAATATTATTTTATTTTACATTTTAATTCCGCCGATTGATCGCCACTTTTGGCGAATTTATTTTATTTTTTAATCACTAAATTGAATTAAATTTTTGGTTCTGATAAAAGTCAGTTTATGTCGATTTGATTCAACACAATTTTTATTATAGTCCTATCTTATTTGACGATCGTCTTTTGTTTTTTGTTTTTTCATTCGATATTATTCGTATTTTAGGAGTGTTTTGATTTTTATAATATATTGAACGTCTTTTTTTCTTAGAAAAATTTTGTGCAAATCGTTTTTGATTGCAGTGAGAACCTCGAGCAGCCTCTGGGCAGCTGTTTCAGCCCTGCTTGGGGCTTCTTCAGCAGAAACGTAGCTCGACATTCCCACTGCAGACCAAAAACGATTTGCCCAATTTATTCGCAAATGCGATGTAAGAATGATGAACATATAAAATAGCGACATCTTACTATCGCTTTTTGACCTAACATTGCAGTAGGATAGACAAATTGAAGCGGGATTTGCTACGTTTCTGCTGAAGAAGCCCCAAGCAGGGCTGAAACAGCTGTCCAGAGGCTGCTCGAGGTTCTCACTGCAATCAAAAACGATTTGCACAAAAAAAAAAATTTTTTTCTAAAATCTTTCATTATGCTTTGACAGCAAGCATGGCCGCCTTGCATGGGGGACTCATTAGGAGCAAATCCCGCTTCAATTTGTCTATCCTACTGCAATGTTAGGTCAAAAAGCGATAGTAAGATGTCGCTATTTTATATGTTCATCATTCTTACATCGCATTTGCGAATAAATTGGGCAAATCGTTTTTGGTCTGCAGTGGGAATGTCGAGCTACGTTTCTGCTGAAGAAGCCCCAAGCAGGGCTGAAACAGCTGTCCAGAGGCTGCTCGAGGTTCTCACTGCAATCAAAAACGATTTGCACAAAAAAAAAAAAATTTTTTTCTAAAATCTTTCATTATGCTTTGACAGCAAGCATGGCCGCCTTGCATGGGGGACTCATTAGGAGCAAATCCCGCTTCAATTTGTCTATCCTACTGCAATGTTAGGTCAAAAAGCGATAGTAAGATGTCGCTATTTTATATGTTCGTCTTTTTTCTCTTTTATTCGAGCTAAATCAAATTAATTTAATATTATATGTAAATTTTTTACTTTTTTTTATAAACTATTCAGCAAGACCTTCATTACACAAGACTTAACAACTTCGATACCCTGAAAGACACCTACTAAAAGTTCATTGATCCCTTTTTTTATCGACCTCCCCGACAAAACAGTGGTAGGTTTTGTTGAAAAGACAGCGCCTGGTAGAAAAGTTGCAAAAGAAAGGGTATTGTGTATGGTTCACATAAATGAAAGTCTTTAGTGATAGGAAAATCCAAAACTCGTGGAGCATTTAAAAATGTGAATTTACCTGTCGACTACAAATCTTCAAAAAAATTACTTCATTTATCTTTAATGAATGGGTCTAAAACTTTGTTAGACAAGCAAGAAGCTTTATCAAAAGTCAAAATTTAGAAGAAAAGGCTTTGCTAATAATAGATAACGCCAAATGTCATGGTCAAGGAGAAGAAAAAATTGACACAGATACGGGAGGATTCACTATTATGTTTCTTCCTCCAAACACAACTGCCTTTATTCAACCTCTTGCTCAAAACATTATAGAGTTAACAAAAGTGGCGTGTAGAAAAAGTTTATTGCGTCATATTTTATCGTCTGATGAAGATGACATTTCTAAGTGTATGAAGTCTTTAACTTTAAGAGATGCTGTCTTTTGGCTTTCTCATTCATAGAACAGTATTTCCTCAATTACAATATTCAAAATATGAAAAAAAAAAAATTAAATTTTGATGTCATTGATCTCGATGAAATGAAGACGAAGACAATTTACCTTTCAGTATTTTAAAATCACAGATCATTTCCGTAAGGCAGGATTTAACATTAAAATTTAGTTTCTTCTATGCTATACCGGGTCGGAGGAGAAGTGTTGACAGAAGCCGAAGTTCAGTTTTGGATTTATGGTGATGAAAATTTACTCCCTTTAAAAGAAGACGACCAAAACGATTCCGGCGACGATGAACAAGAACCATTTAGAAGAACGATTAAGAATGAAGAAGTAGTAATGGCTTTAAATGTTGCCATAGAGTGGGCCAAAGAAAATGATGTTCCGCCTGCAAAAATAACAGTTTTGCAGAGACTTCAAGAAAAGGGCATTTATTAATGAAATCTGATAAATTATAACAAACAAAAGTTACAAATTTCTTTTAAATTACATACTGTCGGAAGCAAAAAACAGTTTCCGGTAATTATTCTTTCTCAAAATGGTACTGATAAAAGATGACTTCACAGACAATATTCAAAAAATTTAAAAGCTTTCAGATTTAACAAGTTTAAAACTTTGATAAAATCTGTGAATTCGTCTTTAATCAATACCATTTTAAGAAAGAAAAACAGGAAACTGTTTTTGTCTACTTTTTTTGCTTTCAACTGTACAGGGTGGGCCAAATTTGACACTTTTAAAGGGAAACACCTGTTTTTAGAAGAGTTAAACAAAAACCGACATCGGTGTCTGGAGCTCGATTTTTATGACAAGTTCAATGGTAAAAACCGCATTTCGATATCTTGAACCGTTTAGGCGCTAGGGGGCGTTTTTCAAAATTCTGCGATTTCTAAAAACCTTTATAACTTTTTTGTTTATTAAGATTTTTAATTTCTGTGAAAACTTCTCTAAGGCGCTTTTTTATGCAGAATTCACTGCCCTAAATTACTTTTTTTCTAGAGTGTTCAATATTTGAGATATAAGCCAGAACTTTAATTTTTTATATGGAATACCCTTTATATTTTTACATTTTTGAAAAGAGCATAAAATACTAGATATTTTAATCAAACAGTTTTTGAGATACATGGCATTGAAGTTTTAATTAAAAGTTTAATGTTTTTTGCAACAATCAAGTAGGCTATGGATAACAATAACTAAACAATTTAAAAGTTTTTTTATGTAATTTTGCTAGGCTGCTGTCAAAATTTGACCATGCATTTGCATTTATTTTGTACTGCAGCGTTTCTAAAGATACACTTGTGCAAGGTATGAAAATAAATAAAAATGTACGAAAACTACGAAAAGTACGACATGTTAAAGTGTTTTATAGAAGTTGGTGAGAATACAGAAGAAACATGTAATCTTTACTACGAGCAATATCCTGAAAGAAGACAACCCTTTCGAGATATTTTCTTCAGGTTGAAAAACAATTTAATAAATTTTGGGTCATTTAAACGACCAACACCCAAAAATTACGAATCTCAAAGAAGAGATAAAGAATTAGAGAAGATCGTAGTTTTGGGACAAATCGAAAATAACCCAAACCTTTCCACGCGACAGTTGGAAGAAACATCTGGTTTAGCAAGAACTTCTGCAAGACGGATTTTAAAGAGAGAAAAATTCCATCCTTACCGCACAAGAAAAATGCAACACCTCCATCCAAAATGGTGGACAATTTGAACACTTTTAATTTATCGTTAATTAATTAAACATATTTGTTCATAGCCCTTTAAATACAAAACATATTTACTTATTGTCATTCATAGCCTACTTGATTGTTGCAAAAAACATTAAACTTTTAATTAACACTTGAATGCCACGTATCTCAAAAACTGTTTGATTAAAATATCAAGTGTTTTATGTTCTCGTAAACAGAATTATTTTGGAAAAATTTTGTGCAAATCGTTTTTGATTGCAGCGAGAACCTCGAGCAGCCTCTGGACAGCTGTTTCAGCCCTGCTTGGGGCTTCTTCAGCAGAGACGTAGCTCGACATTCCCACTGCAGACCAAAAACGACTTGCCCAATTTATTCGCATTTGCGATGTAAGAGTGATGAACAGATAAAATAGCGACATCTTACTATCGCTTTTTGACCTGACATTGCTGAAACAGCTGTCCAGAGGCTGCTCGAGGTTCTCGCTGCAATCAAAAACGATTTGCACAAAATTTTTCTAAAATCTTTCATTATGCTTTGACAGCAAGCATGGCCGCCTTGCATGGGGAACTTATTAGGAGCAAATCCCGCTTCAATTTGTCTACCCTACTGCAATGTCAGGTCAAAAAGCGATAGTAAGATGTCGCTATTTTATCTGTTCATCACTCTTACATCGCAAATGCGAATAAATTGGGCAAGTCGTTTTTGGTCTGCAGTGGGAATGTCGAGCTACGTCTCTGCTGAAGAAGCCCCAAGCAGGGCTGAAACAGCTGTCCAGAGGCTGCTCGAGGATCTCGCTGCAATCAAAAACGATTTGCACAAAATTTTTCTAAAATCTTTCATTATGCTTTGACAGCAAGCATGGCCGCCTTGCATGGGGAACTTATTAGGAGCAAATCCCGCTTCAATTTGTCTACCCTACTGCAATGTCAGGTCAAAAAGCGATAGTAAGATGTCGCTATTTTATCTGTTCATCAGAATTATTTTGCTCTTTTCAAAAATGTAAAAATATAAAGGGTGTTCCATATCAAAAATTAAAGTTCTGGCTTATATCTCAAGTATTGAACACCCTAGAAAAAAATAATTTAGGGCGGTGAATTCTGCATAAAAAAGTGCCTCAAAGAAGTTTTCACAGAAATTAAAAATCTTAATAAACAAAAAAGTTATAAAGGTTTTTAGAAATCGCAGAATTTTGAAAAACGCCCCCTAGCGCCTAAACGGTTCAAGATATCGAAATGCGGTTTTTACCATTGAACCTGTTGTCATAAAAATCGAACTCCAGACACCGAGGTCGGTTTTTGTCTAACTCTTCTAAAAACAGATGTTTCCCTTTAAAAGTGTCAAATTTGGCCCACCCTGTACATGCTTATCTATATTTTATAATAGTTTTACTTGTTAATGTTTATATTTTAATAATAAACTTTTTTTTGCATTATGTAATGTGTACATACTTGATTTTTGTGAATTTTTAAAAATGATCCTATAATCCGAATATTTTAGTAATCCGCACCCTGTATTTTCTAGTTGATGAAAAAAGGTATATGAGAAATAAAAACAAAAAAATCGTGAAGACAAATATCAAAGGGGAGATAAGTTAAAAAAATAGTAAAATCGTTGAATAATTAACATACTATAATAGGTAGAAGTCTTGTATAAGAAAATAAAAAAGTAAAAAGTTAGACGAAAACGAGAAATCATAATTACTCTTTTAAGTTAAAAAAAAGGCGTCTGCATAAACCCGAATGTTTTTCACTCGTATAACCTGACGCACGCATCTTTGAAGTTATTTGAAGTCGTTTCTTTGCAATTTTATTTAAAACTTCACATCATTGCAACGTCTCGCAAAAACAATGAAATTCCCAACTTAAAGAATTAACTGTCGGTTAACCGCGAGCAAGAAGCCACGAGGAAATTGAAATTCATAATTGCGCGCGGCTTTTTTTTGCGTTTAGAAGCTTTTACGAGTGAAATGAACACGTGTAAGTTTATAAAAGTTTTGCAATTGAAGTGTTTCCATCGTAAATCCGCACTTAATTAAAACCCTGAAGCGGCAGCGTCACGAATTATAGAGAATTGCCTGCGTTTAACGCGTGTCGGCTAGACGGGGAATTTTAATTTGCTAAGCAAACGGTTTCATTTATTCAAGTCAGCGACTGTAAAGCATCGTAACTCTAAGAGTTTCATCTTTTTCTATTAAAAAATGGCAATAGAGGTGAGTTACTGTATAAATCAGACTTTCAGGCCGGAGTTGATAAGGTAAGGTCTACACCGCGAACGGAACACGTGCTCACCTTTAAAAAAGTGACGAGTACTGATTCTTTAAAGTCTGTTTTACGTTATCATCAATCTTAGGACATTTGTATGGAAATTCACGGTAACTTTCTCTCCTGAATGAAACGCGCACGCTCGCCACCAATTCATGAGCGCCGGGGTCTTAATATGATGAATACGTGGTACCAAACGCAAAGTATGCGATCGGGATTACCGTCTACCTAACGTGCGGCTTATGAGAATGAATTAGAGTACCATACTTTCATCCGATATGTATTCGCCATATAAAATGATACCAAAAAATAAGGTATATCAAGTTTTAAGATAGTGTAAGAGAGTAAAATCAATTATGGTACCATAAGTCGTACAGAAACAGTACTTCCTGCTTGAGTAGAACAACAGTTGTACTGAGGAAATTAGCTTATAGCATAGCCAGCAGCTTTATTCGTGACGCATGGGTGTCGGCTAGGCTAACCGCTCAGCTCGTTATGAACGTACCCTTAGGGTAAGTTCATAACTTAAAGCTGTGATGATAGATGATAGCGGAGATTTCGAATAGCGCTGATAATGAACAACACGTATTCAGATGTTTATGTTCAAAAAAGCCATCCGTCATCTATCATCACAGCTTCGTCATGAACTTACCCTTAAACGGGCTATTCTTTTGCGAGCGGAAAAAAAGCATTTTTTAGAACTTACGAATGTACGGCAGTACAGGTAATAATATTTGGTTCTGATTTGGTTTTATTGTTTTACGGGGTTTTAATTTTAATTATTTGCGTTTTGGTGGGGGGTTGCGTTCTTAACTTTGCTGGAACGTAAGGTTTTAGGATATTTTGAAAAACGTGGTATTTGATCGGGTTTTTAGGACAAACAAATTGATTCTAAATCATTCAGCTGACCAGTTTCGGTTTTATTTTAAACCTTCCTCAGAGCCTAAAAGGTAACAGTGAGATTCTATCAACTAAAGAATTAAAGCATTTTTGCCTCTGATTAACACAAAACGATAAACTACAAACCATTGAACGATTTGGGGTGAAATTTACACACAAAAGTCGCTGTAAAAAAAGAGAAAAAACAACTGTCAGTCTAAGACTGGTAGATACAGTAATGTAAACACTTACGGTCTTATTAAGTTAATAATACATTTCTGTTTCTATTAAATTAATAAGACCTTAAGTGTTTACATTTCTGTATCTACCAGTCTTAGACTGACAGTTGTTTTTTCTCTTTTTTTTACAGCGACTTTTATGTGTAAATTTCACCCCAAATCGTTCAATGGTTTGTAGTTATCGTTTTGTGTTAATCAGAGGTAAAAATGCTTTAATTCTTTAGTTGATAGAATCTCACTGTTACCTTTTAGGCTCTGAGGAAGGTTTAAAATAAAACCGAAACTGGTCAGCTGAATGATTTAGAATCAATTTGTTTGTCCTAAAAACCCGATTAAATACCACGTTTTTCAAAATTTAACAAACAGGACGCCAATTTCGTTTATGTTTTAGGATATATTCAGTTGCGAAAGGATCGAAACAAGGTTGGTTTTATTTGAATTTCTCAGCCGTTTAGAGATACGTGGGCTGCTGGAAAATTTTCTGGAATTTAGTAGGTCTAGAATTGTTAGCGTTTATCAACTGTCATATTTGAAAAATTTGACGTTTTCCGCCTATAATTCTATTGACAGTTCCTATCCAAATGAACTAGTTTTGTTTGTACAACATTTGAGAAAAAGTAATTTTGTGTAAACATGGAAATCTCATGAAAATTTTCGTGCCGTGATTTTTTACGATTTCAAATGTGGTATAACGCCTCAATCGGCTTCATTTGGCTTTTGGAGATGAAGCACCATCAAAGAGCAGTATTTATAATAGGATTGCCGAATTCCAGCGTGGACGTACCTTTCTCAGTAACGAATTTCGTGAAGGTCGTCCATCAACATCTGTTGTTGTCACTAATGTAGATGCTGTGCGTGAACTGCTTGAGCGAGATCGACATGTTACATACCGTGAGATTCAAGCATCCTTACGCATTGACATGAAACCAATACACCAGATTTTGCATGATCATTTGAACGTATGAAAGCTTTGCAGTCGTTGGATCCCACACAATTTAACAGAAGCGTAAAAGCAGGGTCGTGTCAAATGGTGCAAAGAAATGCTCAAGAAATTCAATGGAGGTCGTTCAAATTTAGTTTATAATATCGTTACTGGTGACGAAACGTGGATCTATTCGTACGAGCCAGAAAGCAAACAACAATCTACCGTTTGGGTATTTCAAAATGAACCAAAACCAACAAAAGTTGTCCGTTCATGCAGTGCTGCGAAGCAAATGATTGCTTGTTTCTTTGGTTTAACTGGACATCTAGCAACCGTGGCTTTAGAGGATCGAAAAAACCTTGAATGCTGATTGGTATACTACAATTTGATTGCCGGAAGTCATCGATCAAATAAGAAGAAACAATCGAAATCGATGAATTATTCTCCATCATGTCAACGCCAGCTCTCACTTTGACAGCCCGTCAAGCAGTTGATTTTTTGTCCAATAAAAATGTTGAATTAATGATTCATTGTCCATATTCACCTGATTTATCACCTAATGATTTCTTTTTGTTCCCAAATATCAAAAATAAAATGCGTGGTGAGCGATTTTCATCGGCTGAAGCAGCGGTTGAAACATTCCGGACACTGGTTTATGAGGTACCATCTTTAGAGTGGAAAACGTGAGAAATTGGTTCGAGCGTATGCAAAAGTGTATTGACGTCAAAGGCGAATACTTCGAAAAACAATGATACCGTTTACCAAATTTCATATGAGTTTTTTCATACCGTTTCCAGAAACTTTTCCAGCAGCCCACGTACTAGTGGTCGTTTGATCGCGTCATGCGACGTATTATCAATCGCTCCTGAAATGTCTAGGAAGGAGCAGAAAACTATTTCTTTTTCGTCCAGAGTTTTCTGAATGACTCCTGCTGGCTCATGCAGGGCAGTCTCTGTCGATTGCCCGCCCTATTCCTTTTTCCATCGCCTTCAATAGGAAAGATGTCAAGCTAATGGGTCTGAAGGATTTGGGGATAGTCCCATCCTCTTTCCCGATTTTTGGTATGAAGGTGACTTTTGTCCTCCAGCTTTCGGGTATGTATCCCAACGCCAGGCTACTTCTTATTATATTTACTCGATGTTGTATTACTTTTTCCTGCCCTTCCTGCAGGAATGCGGGGAAATCCCCTCCGCTCCTGGTGATTTGTATGGCTGGAACGTGTTTATCGCCCACTCCATGCGCTGCCTTGTACAGATCCATCTGGCAATTTCCTAATCCTCTCCTTTGGGCCTACTGCTGTGGTGTTTATAATTGCCTCTTTCAGATCTGTTTGCTTACAACCACAAAAGAGCGTTTCAAGGAGCAGGTTAGCCCGCTCCCTTTCCCCCTTTCGTGTAGCAACCATCTGGTTTTCTCAAGGCCATCACAGGTCCTGTTCCGCCTTTTGCAATGACTCTGTGAGGCCCCGCTGCTACCGAGATGGAAGTGATGTTCCCAAAGTTTTGCCTTTCAGCCTTCCTTATCTCTTTATTGTACAAAGTCAATTTCTCTTTATACCTCTGCCAACTCCCGTCAACCTTTGCTTTATTGAATAGGTGACGGACTTCAGATCTGAGGTTTGCCAGAGTTCTATTCCACCAAGGAATAGAATAAAATTTATAATAAATAATAAGCCTAATAAGTCTTTGGTTTAACTGGACATGTAGCAACCGTGATTTTAGAGGATCGAAAAACCGCGAATGCTGATTGGTATACTACAATTTGTTTGCCGGAAGTCATCGATCAAATAAGAAGAAACAATCGAAATCGACGAATTATTCTCCATCATGACAACACCAGCTCTCACTCAGCCCGTCAAGCAGTTGATTTTTGGTCCAACAAAAACGTTGAATTAATGACTCATTGTCCATATTCACCTGATTTATCACCTAATGATTTCTTTTCGTTCCCAAATATCAAAAATAAAATGCGTGGTGAGTGATTTTCGTCGGCTGAATCAGCGGTTGAAACATTACGGACATTGGTTTCTGAGGTACCATCTTTAGAGTGAAAAACGTGCTTTAGAAATTGGTTCGAGCGTATGCAAAAGTGTATTGACGTCAAAGGCGAATACTTCGAAAAACAATGATACCGTTTACCAAATTTCATACGCGTTTTTTTCATACCGTTTCCAGAAACTTTTTCAGCAGTCCATGTACTATTAAGTTATCTACTAAGGAACAGATTTGTCCTTTAATATCAAATTTTTATTTTTGTCCTGTGTTTAATTTATTTCTTTCTTTGTTGGTCTGGATGTTTATCCTCTTTTTTACTATATTTATGAGGTTTACTTTGGGGGCCTTTTATTTTTTGTGTTGTGCCAGATTGGGGTACGATCATGTCAGCAGGGTGATCGTCTATTTCGAATTATTCAATGTTGGGGGAGGCTGCGTGCGGTAGCTCAGACTATTTCCTATGAGGAAAAGTTGACTTTAACAATGTTGTAATTTTAAATTTTAGTTATGAGCTTGGGAGAATTTCTTGGATTTTAAGATTTACCAGAGCGGGGGTTGATTTCTTTTCTTCTATTTACTTTTATGTATAATTTGCTTTACTTCAAGGTTGGCCGAGACAAATCCTTTTGATTTTGCGGAAGAGGTATCTGAATCAGTTTCAGGTTTTAATGTTGAGTGTAGAGGGGACGGGTTTACGTTAATTTTTTTGACTGAGTTTTCTAGTATTTTATTTATGAGGTTGTTGTGTTGTTTATTGAGTATTTTTAAGGTCGAATTTTAAGATTTCTTTATTTTTTTTTTGAGGTTTGTATCTTTCTTGTGAGTCTGGGTTCTAGATACTTTATCACGCTTTCGTTATGATAAATGGATATATCTGGTGTGGAAAAGCTATTTTTCCGCAGCTTTAAGTTTTGATTTAGTGAAAAAATTTAGTATTAAGCTAATAATTATTTTTGAAAAGATCGAGTCTCAGATTAAGTGGGTAATAGGGTTCATGGTGAACTAAGTAAAGTACAGGATGTTAAGGATCTGAGCCAGTTAAGTTATAGGGGTCTGCCACAGAACAAATTACCTTAGGGATAACAACGTAATTGGTTTGGAGATTTCATATCGATAAACTAGTTTGCGTCAGGCTCCGGATTCACGTGAGTAAAACTTCAATTGCTACAAATGCTCAGAATAAGATTTTGTTGTAGAATTGAGCTCTTCCTATTTTATTTTTATTAATGAATGGGATAATCAAAAGGATTGCGATTGGTATTAATAGGGCGATTATTCCAACTAGCTTGTTTGGCATTTGCCGAAGAATTGCGTAGGCAAATAGGAAGGACCATTCTGGCTGGATGTGAACTGGGGTAATAAGACGGTTGGCTGGAATGAAATTTTCTGGATCTCGTAGAAGATTTGGGTTTACGAGGAAGAGAAGGGCAAGCGTTGTCCTTATTGTGATAAACCCAAATACGTCTTTGTGCGAGTAGTATGGATGGAAAGGGATTCTATCTAGATTTCTATTTGTTCCTTGGGGGTTATTCGATCCAGTTTGATGAAGGAATAGAAGATGAATTATCACGAGGGCAAGAACGATAAAGGGGAGAAGGAAGTGTAAGGCGAAGAATCGCGTGAGAGTGTCGGCGTTGTCAACGGCGAATCCTCCTCAGAGCCATTGAACAATTGTGGTTCCGAGGTATGGAATAGCTGATAGGAGGTTTATGATTACAGTTGCTTCCCAGAATGATATTTGTCCGCAGGGTAAGACATATCCCAGGAAAGCCGCAGCTATTACGAAAAATAAAGTGAAAACTCGTAGTGTTCAAGTTAATTCAAGGTTGTACGATCCGTAGTATGGTTCTCGCACTACGTCAAGGTAAAAGCAGATGAAAAAGAATGCGTTTGCGTGTGTTGTTCGTAGAAGCTTTCCATAGTTTACATCTCGTGAAATGTGGATGACTCTACTGAAAGCGATATCGACGTTGGCGGCGTAATGTATTGATACGAAGATCCCTGTAATAATTTGAATTTCTAGATATAGTCCAAGCAAGCAGCCGAAGTTCCATCGTGCAGAGATATTTGTTGGGGATGGGAGGTCAATGAGAGAGGTGTTGATGATTTTTGTTACAGGGAAGATAGGATATACCTCAATTCACGTGTGGAGACGTTAATCCCAAAACATAGGTTCGAAGACTTCGACGAAAGCCGTCACCACATCATCACAGATAGCTCAACCACAGATTTATACAGCAATTCTTAAAAGAAATACGAGGAGAAGTAATAAAATCTTGCGAACCTGATCTTCATTTAAACTAACCATATCGCCAGGTCGCTTACCGGGAGCCGCCTTTCTTTTAAGCACTGCTGTACAACAAGCCTGTGCGCAAGGAATGAAAGTAAAGCGATACTCATACTCCTTCTTTAATCCCCAATTCTCCAAACAGGAGGAGCAGCTTTAACATGCATGTCTTAGAAAATATGAAATCCAGGGATTTTTCCATCTATGTAGTGGCCGTCACTTCGCTCTTCGGATTGAAGAGACCTTGTTCGGAATATGGGTTCGAGTTTCCGCTGTTCGAAGTCCAACCAGTAAGAACACAAACAACAACAAAAAGTGTGTGCGTAACAATTACATAGATAACACACTATTCTAATAATATTTATTATTATTCTATTACTCTATTATTCCAGTAATAGATTTACATAATTAATGTTAAAGTTAATAATATGATTATAAAAATTTTTGTTGCAAATCGTTTTTGATTGTAGTGAAACCCTCGAGCAACCTCTGTAGAGCTGTTTCAGCCCTATTTGGGGCTTCTTCAGCAGAAACGTAGCTCGAAATTTCCACTACAAACCAAAAACAACTTGACCGATTTATTCGCAATTGTTTATAAATGAATAAGAAAAGTTATCTTGATTTTAATTTAATGAAAATGTCAAAATTCTTATTTGTGTTCTTACACATTTGATACACCAGACTTCGAACCTTTACCCTGGTAGGAAATCATATGCTTTCTAGATTGAAAAATAAAAAAGTTTTTTTTTTCTTTTTCTTGGAAACCACAATTACCAATTGATACATATTCGGACTTGTAATGATCCGTAGATTTCAAATATGTAACTTGCGGCGAAACCGGAAGTCCTACGACGGCCAGCAATATCTCGGAAAATTCCAGTTTCTGTTCAATTTATTGTCTCCAAATTTCATGTAAATCGATTAATGAATAAAGGAAGGGTAGAAGGGTGAACACATGGGGCAGGACACTCGGTATAAAGAAAAATGTAGTTCATATCAAAACCACCCAAATCTATAGCGTCTTAGAGCCCACATTCACTCCTTTTAACCCATATACAGGGAGATTCAGGCAACCCATTCATTAAAAGTTTACGGACTTCCTCATTGAATTTCTATTTCATATTTTGCGGTTATAAGTTAGCGATAACGATCTATTCAAATATAAAAATTCCAACTTTGGGGCACTTCCGCTTGAACCGGAAGTTGCTGTCAATTTTCTTATTTTAAATAGAATACCCCATTTTTTATTGCGTTTCTGAAATCTTCATGAAACTAAAAATATTTTGTGTAACATGTGATACAAGAAAAATTAGCCGTTTTAGAGATATTTCCATTTTTTAAAAAAAGTTCAAAGTTGCATTACCTTGTTTATGATGCTGCCATCTTTGTGTAACAAAAGCCATAATTTCAACTTTTGGCCTGTAGTAGGCTGTGCTCATAAGCTTTCATGTCATACCTAATTTTACACATAATCGTTTACGGGCTGGTTAAAAAGTAACTTCTATTCGAACTGATTTCAACTGTCGAAAAGTCATGTTTTTTAAATAGAACATCCAGTATTTTTTTATACTGTAAGAGTCAGAATTAAATTTTCTTTCGAACTGTATTAGCATTCCCTATACCCATCTCTTACCTTTCTCTTTCTATTCATGATTTTCTCTTTGACACATCAATTTTTTCACTTTTCAGTATTATTCCTGAATGGTGTGCTATGAAAATTTAACAAACTGAGTTTTTTAAATTAATTTCTGACTGTAATTTCAATTTAATTTTAAAAACCCACAAATAATATTTAAATACACTTGTATCATCTGAACTTTTTGTTTACATATGCCGCATGTATTAGAATTCTTGGTATGACTATTTACACATTTACAAGGAGAAATTTACACTTACAATACAAAATTTTATGAAAACTAATAAATAAATCAGAAATATTAAAAATAATACACAAATCATTGGTCATAATATTGGCTCTAAGTTGTCCTCAGCTATTATTTATTAGTAATAACTTTCTACTGTATCTAAGTAATAATGCATTTTCCTCGATATAACAACTTTTTTTTCTTAACTTCTTGAATTGTTGATTTTTTTATCATTAAATATCTTTAATATGTCTGTGTTTGATTATTCATTTTTTGGTTCTTCGTAGCGATTAAATTGTTTTTTTTTTTAATTCCTACTAGACGGATGATTTCAAAAATTATAATTTCTCTAGTTTTCATAGCCCACTATTTAAAAATAATACCGAAAAATGGAAAAAAATACGTGTTAAAAAGAAATCATCGATAACGAGTGAACTATAAGAGATAGGTATAGGGAATGCTAATACAGGACGAAAAAATATTTAATCCTGAGTCATATGGTATAAAAATATACTAGGTGTTCCATTTAAAAAACATGGCTTTTCGACAGTTGAAATTAGTTCGAATAGAAGTTACTTTTCAACCAGCCTGTAAGTAATCAAGTGCAAAACAGGACACGACCTGAAAGAATGTTTCTGTAGCCTACTACAGGCCAAAAATGGGCATCATGGTTTTTGTAGCACAAAGATGGCAGTATGAAATGGTTAATTATTCTTCAATGACATGTTGCACAAAATATTTTTAAGATTTTTATGAAGATTTCATTAAAAATTGGGGTAATCCATTTAAAATAAGAAAGTTGACAGCAACTTCCGGTATAAGCGGAAGTGTGCGAAATTTGAAAATATTATATTTTGATAGATCCATATCGTTAACTTATAACCGCAAAATATGAAACAGAAATTCAAAGGAGAAGTCCGTAAACTTTTAATGAAAGGGTTGCCTGAATCTCCTTGTATAATTCACAGCTGTTATCATTTAATTTACTAGTTACTTTAGTAATATTATTTAGAGCAAAGATATCGAGTTTATGTAAGGATTTGTTCGATTGAATAGGAACATTCAACTCTTCATCGGGCGACGAACGTTTTAATTAAAACTCATTACAATTACATGTCCTTTCACAAAAGTTTTAACATTAAATTTTCATGTTCCTGCACAATAGAATTTCATTAAAATTCGAAAATAATAATAATGTTACGAAGTTGGGGGTTAACAAATTATAGTCGTTAAATTTCAGAACACTTTAATTACAAAAGGTGCTTTCTTTCACTCACAAAATCATGATCCAAACGTGTTTTGATTCAAAAACAGACATTCTGCAACTGAAAGGTTTGCAAAATTTGCTTTTGAAATATTGCTGTTATTCATTTTTTTGTGAAATTTAACTATGTATAATTTAAATGGCGTTGGTCTTTAGGAAGATAATTAATTGTAGTACAAACGAAACGCACCCCATAACCTCTGCAATAGGGTTGCGTTCAAAAACTGTAACGGGAGAGCACTTAGGGCATTTAAAACGAAAGCAAAAACACAAAATCACTTACGCGAGAGAGAAAGTATATTACCCAGAGCGCGTTCTTTTAAGTTCCTGAACGAGACCCTGAATCCCGGCTGTGCTGCAGGGTCGTGTTCAGAAATTGTGTAGCGAGAGCACTTTGGGCGTTTAAAATGGAAAGCTAAATGCACAAAAGCATTTACATGAGAGAGAAAGAATATTACCTCTTTTCTTCCTGAACGGGCTCCAGCGCTGCAAATAATTTTCTATCTGAACGCAACCATTTCTGAAATGTAGCAATGGGCGCGTTCAACGGACCTAACTGTTGCTTGAAACCAGAAACATGTTTCCTTTATGTTGGGTTTAAACAACGCTATGAAAAGTATTGTTTATCGATCAACATTTGACACGTGCAGTGAGGTTAGATTTTCTTACATGATTACTCGCCTTAATTATAAAGTCGCCGTAAAAAAACAAGACAATTTTCGTGACGTAAATTTAGCGATACTAAAACTTTTGCTGGGTAGCTGTAATTATGAACTGTCGTCTGTCATCTATGAATGACAAACAAATTAGCTTTTTTAAAGATAAATTCGTTTTCCAATTTTGCCTTAGCTGCATGGCTAACATAAGCCAATATTTGAAACAGTTTTAATATTACACTTACTTACACAACTTTATTAATTATTAGCTGATTTCTTTCACTTAAAAGTTTGAATCTGGTTTCAAATTGTTTGAATCTGGATTACGTAGCTGTTGCAACAAAACACCTCAGATATGAATTATTGATTGACAGTTCACTTCCAAATAACTACAAATCAGTCCAAACGGAACAAAAAGTACTCTGATTCGAAGAAGAAAGAGGTTTACCCTTCTGGACTCAGATTTCAACGAGATTGGGGATTAATCCGTTTGCAAAAGAACGTCCGTCTTTCCATCTAAACGCGCCTATTAGGTGCTTGCTTTCGCTCACAAAATCGTTATCCAAACGTGTTTTGATTCAAAAACAGATATTCTTTTCTTTGAATCTCTCTATTTTTAAAACTTGTTTGGATTGAATTATTGTTATTTACAAATGAACTGTCAATCAAAAATGTAAGTCAGGTGTTTTATTGCAACAACTACGAAATTCAGGTTCAAACTATTCGAAACACGATTCAAACTTTTAAGCGAAAGAAAGCACCTATACTGTCGCTTTATACAATTAAAAACACAATAGTAAACACACTTGTCTATCAAATAATACTTCTACAAAATGTACTTTCTATTTATTCGAGGTATAAACACTTCGCTTGCTAATTTCTAACTGATTTAACTGCCGCGCCTGTACGGCTTTTATAGTAGTAGATCGCTGTAATCTCGAACGTGCTGGAACCATCGAGAAATTTCGATAACGTTCAGTGACGTAAGATGGGATGATTAGTACCAAAAATAGATTTATTTGCGCGTCACTGCTGTAACAGTAATAATTGCAATGGACGATAGATTAAATTTTTTATTGGTCATTTAAGGATGGTAATAACTGACGTAGCGTGTTCTATATTAGCGGTTCACGATCTCTTTAGACTCTAGAGGGCTATGCTTTTTTTTTCTTTAAGTTACGTGCATGTATTTTGATGGAAATCAAAATTTGATATGAAAAAAATATTGTCAGTGTCTATTAAGCGGTACTACGGTGGCATAATCAAAGTAAAAAGTAACATAAACAAATATATTTTTTTTTATTATAATCTCTTCAAAATGCCGACAGTTTTAAGTGGCGGAACTAAACGTACAATAGTGAAGGCGTTTAATTATTGTATAAAGGATCGCCCAAATTTAAAAATCGAAACAGACTTGAAGAACTGTCGTGTTAGCAGAAGAATCTAAAAGTGTCCGCCTTAGAGGAGGTGATGAAAGAAGTAGACAGAATTTTAAATGAGGTCCAAATGACCATGAAAAAAGTTCTAAGTCGTCAGAAACAACAAGAAGATCCTGCTATTTAAATTCCGATGCACGCAATTACTTTTCTAATGAAAAAGTAAATAATTATCAACAGTGTTTTGGGGACGATACTTCTCGTTTTCCGGAATGCTTCAGTCTTGCTTGAGCATCAATCATTTTCTAACAGATGTATTTTTAAGGTCCAGTTTTACAATTGCAGCTCAACTTTGAGCTGAGTTTAAACTCTTAGCAACGATTATTTCAACAATGATTGTGAAGGATTTAAGCTTCAGCTCAAAGTTAAACCGTCATTGTAAAACTGGGCCTAAGTGATACTAACAAAAATGTCACTCTAACGTGGCCTACTCTAAAGTCTAAAAAGATGGTGAACGTATATTAGCTCATCTAATTTTCGACGATAAACAACATGTTATTTGAAACGCTTCCATGGTGATGTTGCTACCAAACGATTATTCCGATGTTTGTCAGCGAACGGCAAGGTTGCCAACGCTTCTAAACGTTTGTATGCCTAATTAATTAATTGCGTAAGATCAACAGCGGGCGCAACAGCTCTACTGCTCTGGATCTGCGTTCTCTTTCTCGTTCTCGTTCTTTAGCAGGAAACCAAAGGACGAGTAAAGTCGAATTACGTCAGTGCTGGTCGGCCGGGACGTGCCGCAAATAAATGAAAACGAACATGGGACCTTGATCATCACAAATATTGGAATTAACGCCGCTGTTAATAGGAAAAGTTGTCGCTGTTACGTTACGTAATATGTTCGTTGCGGTAAGTGTCTGATGGCGCTTGTTGTTCGAAGAAGGGCCAGAACTAGGCGCAGCTGATTAAAGTAGGAGAAGGACAAATGGTAAATTAATATTTTTAGCAGGAAAAAGTTAACTTTAGTTTTTTAAATCACTCTTAATCTTTTCGATCAGCGGCGCGGCTCGTTGCGCGGTTCGTTACTTGGCGCTATTGCAAGTCTGTGAGTGGCTATAGAACAATTGTAATTGAAAACGAGTGTAAACTTATTAAAAAAAAGGATCCTATGATTACATGACTAACCTTGGTTCGAGTTTAATATTTGAAATATTTGACGTTTTTCTCCTATAATTCTATTAACAGTTCCTATCCAAGTGATAGCATTTGAGAAAAAGTAATTTTGTGTAAACATGGAAATCTCGCATGAAAATTTTCGTGCCATAATTTTTTACGATTTCAAATGTGGTCTAACGCCGAAACAATGCCTCGATCGGCTTCATTTAACTTTTGGAGATGAAGCACCATCAAAGAGCAGTGGTTATAATTGGTTTGCCGAATTCCAGCGTGGACGTACCTCTTTCAGTGACGAATTTCGTGAAGGTCGTCCATCAACATCTGTTGTTTCCACTAATGTAGATGCTGTACGTGGAGTGCTTGAACGAGATCGACATGTGACATACCGTGAGATTCAAGCATCCTTACGCATTGACATGAAAGCAATACACCAGATTTTGCATGGTCACTTGAACGTACGAAAGCTTTGCAGTCGTTGAATCCCACACAATTTAACAGAAGCACAAAAGCAGGGTCCTGTCAAATGGTGCGAAGAAACGCTCAAGAAATTCAATGGAGGTCGTTCAAATTTAGTTTATAACATCGTTACTGGTGACGAAACGTGGATCTATTCGTACGAGCCAGAAAGTAAACAACAATCTACCGTTTGGGTATTTCAAAATGAACCGAAACCAACAAAAGTTGTCCGTTCACGCAGTGCTGCGAAGCAAATGATTGCTTGTTTTTTTGGTTTAACTGGACATGTAGCAACCGTGGCTTTAGAGGATCGAAAAACCGTGAATGCTGATTGACATACTTCAATTTGTTTGCCGGAAGTCATCTATCAAATAAGAAGAAACAATCGAAATCGACGAATTATTCTCCATCATGACAACGCCAACTCTCACTCAACCCGTCAAACAGTTGATTTTTTGTCCAACAAAAATGTTGAATTAATGACTCATTGTCCATATTCACCTGATTTATCACCTAATGATTTATTTTTGTTCCCAAATATCAAAAATAAAATGCGTGGTGAGCGATTCTCGTCGGCTGAAGGTGCGGTAGAAACATTCCGGGCACTGATTTCTGAGGTACCATCTTTAGAGTGGAAAACGTGCTTTAGAAATTGGTTCGAGCGTATGCAAAAGTGTATTGACGTCAAAGGCGAATACTTCAAATAACAATGATACCGTTTACCAAATTTCATACGCGTTTTTTCATACCGTTTCCAGAAACTTTTTCTGCAGCCCACGTGCCTGGTACAAAAACAAACCATCAACAAAGTGAACCGCGTTCACATCAATAAAAATTTGTATTGTGCGTTGTATTTGACACAAATTTATTCGTGTTTGTCGAAATATTTGTTGGTGTGGACTGTACGCCGCATAGAAATGCACACAAATAATTTAGTGATTAACAAGACACGTTATCCGTTGTGCTGTCGGTTTGCTAACAAGTTCAAATAAATTTGTGTCGCAACAATAGTGCCAATGTGGACGATTATCCTGCAGAACAGAAAATAAATTTACGTCGCAAAAGACTTAACCAAATTTATTTTTGCGCCGCAAATTTTTTTGTCAGATTTCAAAATACAAACTATTCTTTTATTGTGTGCAAATATTTAAATCTGCAAAATATCATCATAAATGGCAATGATTGAACTGATATGTTCTTAACAAAAATGTAAGAGTTTTCGAGAAAAATGCAGTGGCAGATTTACATTAAACCGTTTGAGAACTGCTGGCATAGTTAAAAGTGGAACGCGGCCGCCTCTTCAATTATGACCCAGAGCCAAAGTAGGTCAGGGGTCAGTACTTCACTTGATCTTGCACGAATGACGTAAATCAGCCGCTCCGATCAGCTGGTCAGTCAAAACGTTTGCAATTTAAATTAACTTCACTGCAAGTAGTTACAAGTTTAAGTATTTTTAAATTAAAATCTAGTGCAATTCAAGAAGCTGCGGTTCGTAATTGCCGAACAAATTAAAAGCGAGGCACAAACAGATTGTGATTTCTCATTCCATATTATTTTTAACAGACTTATCAAAATTTAATTTTTTTCCATAGATCGTAAGCAGTAATAGTTTAAGAGCTAGTAGCGAGATTAGAGTAAAAGTTTATTTACGTAAAAGGGTGAAGGAAGAACATTTTTAACGCGCTTGTCTAATTGATGCATAAATTTTCGGATTTTTTCGTCGATAGTTGATATCGTAAAACATATTATTTCGCTCTGTGAATTAAAATTTTAAATAAAATAATTAATAAACGGTATCGATCGTTATTACGAAACGCTGCATTGTAACGGTGGGCGTGTTCATATTGAGAAGAAGGCGAAGTTGACCTTCCTGTCTTTCTCGCACATTTCAGCAGCTCCAAACAAGTGGTCCATCCGAAATTTTTTGGCTATGATATGGTGACCACCAAAAAAATACCTGCAGGAGGTAGCATTTCGTGTACAGTGTGTCCCATTTTCGATGGTATTCTGTAGGTAACTCCGTTAATAATGGAAATTTAAAAAAGACTAAGCACGCAATGTTGGGTCAACTTTTTATGCCAATTTCAATGGTTAAATCATAAATTTGTTGTTTCTTACTGTTTTCGTGGTACAGTCGAAAAACGAAAAATTCACCAAATCTTCAAATCTAAATAACTTTTTTATTTTTAAAGATATATTATATTACACTTTTTATTCGACTTTTAACGTAGATCATGGTATCTTAATTAAATTACATGAGAAGTTCATAATAGTCGAGATACGAACCCAACCTTTGTATTTTTTAAATGAAAATCATAGTTGGGTTTGACATCGTTAGAAAGAGTATTTTAAAAATATATAATATGTTGGTTTTCCTTTCGAAAATGGCCGAGCTGTAAGCAAATTAATCTATTTGTTACTTTTATGTGAATTATAGTAGGCCTTGATTCATGTAAAACAACAAAATATTCATTAAACTATAATCTTTAAATAAATAATAAATTAGTACACCGACTGAATTAGTAATCCATTATTGAAGAGTTAGAAACAATTTTAAATAGTAATATACATAATATCTGTTTTTATTTATTTACCATCAAGTAGGTTGTGCTTTTATTTTATTAGGTTGCCTATTGTACTAAAATTAGATAAATTAATTTCATGTCATTGTAACATATGCCAAAATGTGACAATTCAAATCAGTTAGATCAACCGGTGTTTTCAACTCTCCATTTCCCCAATGAAAAATATCAAGTAAGTAACATTGTGAAAAGAAAATATTGCAATGTTGCTTCATTTGCAGTACCCTTAAACACAAAATCAAAATGACCTTTGACCATTGTCAAAGTTCAGTTACTTATATAAGTACCACTTTTTCCCTAAACTTTCACGGAATACTTCATAACCTATAGAACACACTGTACAACTCACAACGCAAATTTTTATTGATGTAAACGCAGCTTGTGTAAGCCGTTTATGTTTTCCACACCGTTCGACCTACGACATGCATATAAATTTTTATCAACGTGCAATTGAGCAAAAGACTCTATTTGCCGCCTAAGTTGATTAACACACACTTTTACGTCTTTATATTGCGCCGCAAAACACCTCACCAGGTAAAACATCGCACCTACGCCAACCTAATTGGAATTTCGTCGGAGATTTCAACGATGGAGAAGACGACGTGCTCGCTGCCCTTACCGAGGGTATGTTACGTTACGTTATGTTGCCGGAGGGTATTTCTCCGACTAGTTGGCCTTGATGAACTGGCTTCAGTTGAGAAGTCGCAGAAGTGTTCAGTTCGTCCAAGAAACACATTTCTTTGCAATTCCTACCCACATTTCCCTTGTATGTATTCATTTGTAAACAGAGAGACACGGTCGTACACGTAATAAGGGAAAGGTGTTTTAATGAGATGCGTTGCCTTACGACTCGCTTAATATGCATCAATGCAAAACGCGCGCGTATTTGTGATTTTTCCGGCAAACGAGAAAAAATGCATTCCTATAAATAAGTTATCGTTGGCGTTAATAGACTTAGCAAAGGCCTTTTTAACAATTTTTGTATTTCCTAGGAAAAAAAATAGGTAATTTTTTTTTAACTTTATAAATAAAATATGTAATTACCAGGCCTAAGCGCATTTTGGGCGGAAGGTTTTGTTAAATATACGAGGAACTACTAATATGCTGAAGCGATCATAGTCGGAAAAAGTTCGAATCTTTAACGCGTCTGCCCTGTAAAAACAAAACAATAAACCAGTCAAAGCGCGAGAAGTCTATGCGGCACGCAATAACTACTACAGTTTTGGTCGACTGGATATAAAAACTTGTTTACATAACCTATTCATTCCGAAATAAACTGGCATTCTTTTTGCAGTGACGGCGCTATAATTGATGTAAATTAAATGTATTATGCCAGTATTTTTAAAAGCTACATTAAAGAATTATAATGCTTTCATAATTATTAATTTGAAAGAAACTGTAAAGGCAATTATGTTGCACACGTAATTTACATCAAACGGTTGCTTCTGATGCAATGAGCGCGAGGGTGAGAGTATCTCGGACATATAAGCCGTTCAGCGGCGACGTTGAAATCTACGCCGCTGCTTTGTTTATCTTTATACGGGTGTTTACCAGATATTCTAGGAATGTCCGACCCTTAGTAATTACACATCACCACGCCGAATGGCCGATGTAATGATGACGCGAGATTCTAAACTTACGGTAGGATACGTACGACCGCACCTTAAAGGCGCATCCAGACGTGCAACAGAACATCGGAACGTAACACTGTCCCACAACAATTTTAATTAATTTGCCTGACGACGAAACAGTATGTTGTCGCGCTGCTAAAATTGTTGCACAAAGTGATATGTTGCGATGTTCTGTTGCACGTCTGGATGTCTGCACAGAGAGAAATGACAATGTGCAACTCTCTACAATTATATGTAAAAAGGAATTGTAGATATTTTTAACACAATTGTTGAACTTGTTTCAAAAAATTCAGACTTATTTCCACCTTGACCTGATAAATGTTTACATACGTTTGTAGTAAGAGAATATCTTGATACTTTGTTGTACAAAATATTACAATGGAGGGAAAAATGCAGTAAAATCACATGAAACGTTTTCTTCTATATTTTGAAACTGATTAAATTTTTAACCCGCTAGAAAAAATTACCGTCGGAAATTTCACCAGTTTGACGTTTAGCACACGGTAAAAAAAAATTCATTGTATGAAAAAGTTGTTTGCATTGTTTTCTACACATTAAATATAAAATTTTCAGTTACCGTGTGCATCATGATTCAAGTTTCAGTATGGTTTCTGCGGTTTTCCGAGAAAAATGTGTCTTGTACAGAAGATAATTGCCTAAAACAATAATTATTTTCCTATGGTCATTACAACAAATTGAACATTTCAGACACTCTATAGTCGAGAAACTTAAATTTGTGTTTGGTAAAAACGTTACTTTGCTTCATGCATCATAAAGTTAAGAAATTTGATATTTTCGAAGACTGCCGTTCAAAATTTAATTTAAGCATTGTTTCTGGACTTATTGACAAACGTTTTCGGATAATACAGTCTTTTTCTTTTGGTTTCCCCCTTTTGTCTATTATGTTTCCCTATTCGTCAATTCATTTTCCAGTTTCGGAAATATCAAACCGAGTAGAAAAGTTATTTGGCAAATTGGAAACACAAAAGGAGAAAACCAAATGAAAAAGTTTGTAAAAAATAAAATTAAATAGTCGTAACTTTTACATGACTACATTTTTTAAAAATAACTGTTTCATGTACAGCAGTGTTCGACTAACTCTTACCTACCTCAAATTTGAATTTAAAATGTAAAATATTACTACAGGTAGTAACTTTGCTCGTTAATTAATTTCACTTAAACTCTGGTAACTTTTTTTTTTTTAGTTATTGATTCTTTACCAAAAGTTTATTAGGAAAAAAGCTCTCATTTGATCTCCTCTCTTTTTAATCTTCTCCATACGTTATGGAACGCCCAGAATAATTATGGTTTTTATCTGGGTTCATTTGTCATAACTACATATAAGACTTGACGTAAATGCATTAACTAATTTTTCTTTGCAGGTTTCGTAAGGACTCGCTTCGCAATTAACAATTTACTACCCAGAGGCGGCCTTAATAGTTGGGTTGGTTGAAAAATCCCCCCCCCCCCCAAGCTCGCGATCAATAAAATGCATTCTTTGTATTATAACCAGCAGAAAAATACTAAATAAATTAAAAAAATAATAAAGTAAGAAACTAATAATTGCAGTGGTTGATCGGATTCTGAAATATTCGGATAATGGAATGAAAGACAAAACATTTTCCTAATTACCAGGGCTGGAGCAAGATAATCAAGGCTTAGGGGCACCGATTAAGGCGCAGCTTGAACAATTTCAAGATTAAACAAACTCGATCAACAACTCATTTTTTTTATATTCAATGTCCACCCAATTCAACTGAACCCAATCTAACTCCATTCAACCCAAGTAAAAAATTAAATTGCATTTTTTTTTTGCTTCAATTGAATACAGTTACGTTGATCGATATTTATATTTAATATATTTAATATTTATTAAAGAAATTAAAAGTAAAAAAAATGTGCAAATGAAGTTCAAGAAATTCCAAGGTTAACCCAACTCAGTTGAACTCAACCTAACTGTTCAATTGAAGCAAAAAATTTAAGATGCAAAAAAATTAAAAGTAAATCAAAAGTTTTAAAAAATGATTAGTGCGATTACGTTCGGCTAGTGTCAAGGTCAACCAAACTCGATTCAACAGCTGAACTCCATTTTATTCGACACCAAAAGAATTAAAATCAAAAAACAATAAAAAATCAAATGGAAAAAGTTTTCGATGTCAACCCCACCTAACCCCATTCAATCCAAGTAAAAAAATGAAAGCAAATTAAAATGATCCTCAAAAATCTCAAAGTCAACTGAACTCTGTCAACTTATTATATCATATGGCACTCCACCTCACACAGATTTAAAAAAAAATGGTTTAAAATGTAAAAGAAAATTATATATGAATTAAAGTTAAATTAAACAAGTTTCAGGTCAATTCAAACCAACTGACATCAATGAAAGTACTTTAACACAAGTAAAAGATTAAAAATTACCAGAAAAATTAAAAGTAAAGATTTAGGATAAATTAAAAATCAATTAAAATGAAGTTCAAAGTCAAGGTCAATCCAACCTAACTTATTATTTCCATTAACACAAATGAAAATAAAAAATTGCCAAAAAAATTATAGGTATAAGATTTAAAAAAAAATTAGAAATCAATGAAAATGAAGCTCAACCAATTCCAACGTCAAAATAACCCAACCTAGTTCTATTGATCCCAAGCAAAAATAAAAATTAAAAAACTTAAAAAAAGATGCTATACTTTAGAATTGCCACTCAACGAAAATAAAAATTTATTTTGGTCGTCAGTTGCCATTTTAGAAAAAAAGTATGCCAAACGGTAATTAAAAGTAGCCCTTTTAAATAGGTTCAGTTAAGCGAAAATTTGTCAAAATTAACTTTTTAACACACGTTTTCGAAAAACAATGGATATATTAAAATTTAAAATAAAATCTGCCTAATACGGAATTACGATGCTTTTTCAGTAATCGCTTTCACACTTTATACGAAGCATACCAAGTGTTTACATATTTGAAATTTGCGAATCATTATGAGTCCGATTACGTATCAATTATTAATTTTGGTTTCTATAACAACGAAAAAAAATTCTTATTTTTCTATCTAGAAAGCTATGAATCGCATTTTTTTCGATCTAATGCGATCAAGTGTTTCGAGAAAATCACTCCTTTGATGGTATTTTGATTTTTAACATTTTTACAGTACTTGAAATATTCATTAGGTCTTAACTCATTTTTTTCGATAGAACCTCATATGTTTCTTAGCTTAGTTCAACAGAACATTTTTATTTTTATATATTTTCTTTGAGAATTAATTTAAATAGAGCATATCTTATTGAAATTTTATACTCCCTTTATTTCAAATGACTTTCAAAGAAAATATGATGTATTTTGTATCAACGTATGTAAAAATATATAGGGTATTCCATTTAAAATAAGAAAGTTGATATCACTTCCAGCGAAACCGGACGTCCTATGACGACTAACAGTATGTCAAAAAATTCCATTTTTTGCTTAATTTATTATCTCCAAAATTCAAGTTAATCGATTAATAAATAAAGATTCTAGAAGGGTGAGCACATGGCGCGGTACACCCGGTATAAATGAGGCACAGTATTTTTTTTTGAGATAACTATAACTTTACGTGAATAATTTCTTTTTTTTTTGGAAGAGGGGCGCCAATTATTGTTTATAAGCAAACTTAAATTCTAAGGAAAGGCAGAGTAATATTGTGGATGATAAGATGTGGTCCTCATACAACAGATGTTATTCTTGAAATAAGAGCAGGACTGAAATATTGTTTCTTTTAAAGTACGGTTTGTTAAAGAAAAATATTTCAGAGATCTGTTCATTTAGAAAATTGTTCTTATTCTTTTTGACTGAATAAGTATCTAATGTGTTCTTTTTATGCAGATGAGCAAAATATTTCCGCATTTATATCATTGTAGATTTTATGCAGACTTTCGATCATCTGAATTCTGACTGAACTATCATGGTTTAAAAAATTCAAAAATTCACATGTTGCAGATGGAGCGGGGCCCCTGAAAACGGGTGGCCTCGGGCGGTTGCTCTAAGCGCCCGAACCTAAAGCCGCCACTGTTTACTACAATGCTCATTAAATTTCTTGCAATTAATCGTGTGTATGTATGAAAGATGGCCAAGTAAGTGGTGGTTACGACACGAACGGAAGGATCGTGACCTACTCGCCATTTTTTTTCGTCTGAATTCAAATGATTTCGCCGGATGTGTCGAGGATGACGCCTGAAAGACAAGCACTCGCATACCCTAACACAGTTTCGAATCAAGGCTGGAATTATTATTTATTGCGTTATGTAAAATTCTTACTAATTACTGTTTTCACGTAATTACATGTTGCTTTGTTATTTTGATTAATTAAGAACATACTTAAATTTTTTTTTAGAGTTTTAAATTAATTTTCTTTGAGAATTGATTTATCTCATTCGTTTCTCAAAAAAAAAATTGAAACATTTCGTCACAGATACGTGGGCTGCTGGAAAATTTTCTGGAATCTAGTAGGTCTAGAATTGTTAGCGTTTATCAACTGTCATATTTGAAAAATTTGATGTTTCTCGCCTATAATTCTATTGACAGTTCCTATCCAAGTGAACTAGTTTTGTTTGTACAGCATTTGAGAAAAAGTAATTTTGTGTAAACATGCAAATCTCGCCTGAAAATTTCCGTGCCATGATTTTTTACGATTTCAAATGTGGTCTAACACCGAAAAAATGCCTCGATCGGCTTCATTTGGATTTTGGAGATGAAGCACCATCAAGGAACAGTGTTTATAATTGGTTTGCCGAATTCCAGCGTGGACGTACCTCTCTCAGTGACGAATTTTGTGAAGGTCATCCATCAATATCTGTTGTTGCCACTAATGTAGATGATGTGCGTAAAATGTTCGGCTGAGATCGACATGTGACATACCGTGAGATTCAAGCATCCTTACGCATTGACATGAAAGCAATACACCAGATCTTGCGTGATTATTTGAACGTACGAAAGCTTTGCAGTCGTTGGATCCCACACAATTTAACAGAAGCAAAAAGCAGGGTCGTGTCAAATGGTGCGAAGAAATGCTCAAGAAATTCAATGGAGGTCGTCCAAATTTAGTTTATAACATCGTTACTGGAGACGAAACGTGGATATATTCGTACGAGCCAGAAAGTAAACAACAATCTACCGTTTGGGTATTTCAAAATGAACCAAAACCAACAAAAGTTGTCCGTTCACGCAGTGCTGCGAAGCAAATGATTGCTTGTTTCTTTGGTTTAACTGGACATGTAGCAACCGTGGCTTTAGAGGATTGAAAAACCGTGAATGCTGATTGGTATACTACAATTTGTTTACCGGAAGTCATCAATTAAATAAGAAGAAACAATCGAAATCGACGAATTATTCTCCTTCATGGCAACGCCAGCTCTCACTCAGCCCGTCAAACAGTTGATTGTTTGTCCAACAAAAATGTTGAATGAATGACTCATTGTCCATATTCACCTGATTTATCACCTAATAATTTCTTCTTGTTCCCAAATATCAAAAATAAAATGCGTGGTGAGCGATTTTCGTCGGCTGAAGCAGCGGTTGAAACATTCCGGACACTGGTTTCTGAGGTACCATCTTTAGAGTGGAAAACGTGCTTTAGAAATTGGTTCGAGCGTATGCAAAAGTGTATTGACGTCAAAGGCGAATACTACTACGAAAAACAATGATACCGTTTACCAAATTTCATATGCGTTTTTTTATACCGTTTCAGAAACTTTTTCAGCAGCCCACGTATGTACTGTTAGAATTAAGATAAAAATTTATTGAGACTGTGCATGGCTTTATAATATTTCTCACAATTTACATGCAATTAGGAAAAAGGAAAAAGCAAATATTTGTTTATTTAATATCTTGTATTAGCATTGGTGAAATTCAATCATAGAAGTGTGGTGAATGTACCATGTATCTCAGCTAGTTTTAGCTACAGGAAATTAACATGAGATTAAATTTTTGTCGTCATAATGCAAAGTACTACAACTACTTCTCGGACGAATATACACGAACACCTCGGGTTTAAATTAAAAGTTGTTTTTATTATTCTTTTTAGGCCCGGTTTCTGGAAGCGATTTATGGGCCGATTAGTTTAACTAATGATTAGATTGTGACAGATAGGGTAGGATAACATAACGTATGCCACATTCTAATCCTGAGTTAATCTAATCGGCCCATAAATTGCTTCCAGAAACCGGACCTTAATCATGTACACGTACACTTTAATAGTTGCATAACGTGGATGATTGAAAATGAAAACAACAAAAAAACGCGATGGAATTCGAACCCGACTGACGTCCGTAGAAACCGGGAAGAGTTATAAATGCAGTATTGAAATAGAATATTTTCCTTTATTTAAATAATTGCTGGAGTTAAAAATCAACACTGTGTGAAATCTCATGTTTTGATTCCTTATATCTCAGATTGGCTAATATTACCGGCATGTTTGGTACGTGGCTAATATAAATCTGCTAGATGACTATTTAGAAAATTATTTAATCTGCGTAAAAGATCATAAACATGTCTTAAAATATTTTAATACCTTCAACAACAAAAACAAAAGTATTTGGGTAGTTCTTGCTTGTGAGAATTGCAGAGAATATGAAACAAATAAAAAAGCTTTTTAAAACGAGCTAAAAGAGTAATTTATGGACTTACTTGTCGTTTCAAATTCGAACCAAATTTTGTAATGATTTTTCAAATATATTAAAAGTATTGACCAGACTTTTCACAAATCAAAATATAAGATTTTAATTCGTGATCTTTTACAATGTAAAGCATTTCTTAAAGCAAATCCTAATATTATAGTTACAACATCAGATAAAAGTAACGTTACTGTTTTATTAAATAAAGAAAATTATTTTCCTAAAATTAATACCATGTTGTCTGATAGTACCACATATTTAGAAATCAATCACGATCCTACACAAAATTATCAAAGAAAAACTCTAGCGATTATCAATAAATTACAAAAATCTTTAGAAATTAGTGATAATGTTGCAAAGTCTCTAAAAGTACAGAATTCTATTTTTCCAAAATTATATTGTATTCCTAAAATTCATAAACCAAACCTTCCTCTCAGACTTATGGTTTCCAGTATTGGCTCTCCTCTATAGTTTTTGTCAAAATTTATTTCTAAAATTATTAACAATGTTACATGTAAATCTGATTTTTTTGTAAAAAATTCTTTTGAATTGGTTAAAAAAATTAAAAACGTTGTATCAAATGATAATATTCTTCTTTCTCTTGATGTCGTTTCTTTGTTCACTAATATTCCAAAAGATCTTGCTTTACAAAGTATTAAAGATAGGTGGTTAGAAATTAAAGAATATACTGACATTTCATATAATAATTTTATAGAAATAATAACTTTATGTTTTGATACTTCTTATTTTGCATTTAATGATAAATTTTATAAACAAACTTTTGGTACAGCAATGGGATTACCTCTTTCTCCTGCTTTAGCTGAAATTGTTATGCAAAAATGAGAAAAAAGTATCATTAATTCGTTACCTTTTGATTTAACTTTATATTATAGATATGTTGACGATATTTTATTAATTTTACCTCATGATAAAGTTGATTATATTTTAAATAAATTTAATTCTTTTCATAATAGGTTACAATTTACTGTAGAAAAAGAAAATAATAATGCCATAAGTTTTTAGATGTAAATATTATCAGACAAAATGGTAATTTAATAACAAATTGGTATCATAAACCTACATGGTCAGGCAGATATATTAACATTAATTCCTATCAACCAAAAAGTCACAAAATTTCAACTATTATTAGTTTAAGTAACCGTGCAGTATTACTTTCAGACAACTCATTTATAACTGAAAATTTAAATTTAATTAAAAAAATTCTTATTCAAAATTCTTACCCTGAAAAGCTTATTAACTCAGTAATAAATAATCGTTTAATTAAAAAAATGTTAATGTATCTAACAATTCACAAAAAAATCAGGAAATAGTGGTACTAGGCTAAATTGTTTATATTTTCCGTTATTCACTTTTGATAAAGCAAATAATTATATTTGCGAAACGTCAAGTAAGTCAATAAATTACTCTGTTAGCTCGTTTTAACAAGCTTTTTTATTTGTTTCATATTTTCAACAAAAACAAAGTGGATTTGAAAAATTAACCATTTTTTTTGTATCGCGAAAAATATCACAACTAACTAGTTCCCTTACTGAAGAAATTTTTTCAATAACATTAGTTAATTCTTTCCTTTTTGCGTTATTGAAGGACATATCTATAGGAGACCGTTCAATTAGGACAGGGTGTTGGCAAGAAAACGACCAAGTATTACCTAATTTATTTCTTTTAAGAAGTGTCTCCAATTCCAATATGCCATTATAAGTAACAATGATTGATAACACGAAAACTAATGAAAATAGGTATAGGGAAGGTTACTAAAAATCGCTGTAGAATTTGATGCTGCATCTCATGATGCAAAAATATACAGGGTGTTCCACTTACGAAAAATGAGTTTCGGGCAGTTGAACAGAGCAAGATTCACCCTGTGAATTTTTCAATGATAACTAGGATATTATTTGAAAGGCTGGACATTATTCTTTCAAGTGATCGACAGCTTGAATCTTGAAATTTGAAAGTGTCGTAAATATATCCTCTTAAAAGAAAGGCCACCGAAATAATTTTTTTCAGAAATTCGAAGATATCTCAAAAACCCTTACATTTAAGTAGACGGAAGTCTTAACAACTTTTGCTTGGAATAACGTATGGAATCAGAATTTGCAAGAAAAAGTAAGCATTCCATTTGAAACAAGAAAATTAATGACGACTTCCTGTATAACCGGAAGTGATACAAAAGTGAAAAAATTTTATTCTGAAAGATCACTTCCTCCTAGGGCAGTGCGTTAATTTTCAGAATGTTTGTATGTTCCTTTCCCCGAGAACTTTTAATAGGCCAGCCAACTTGGGAGACCCTGTATATAAAAATATATCAGCAAAGATACGAACTATAATTTGTTATATCTTTGCTCAATATTTTTTGCCAACAATCTCTTCACAAATAATTATAAAAATTAGTAGGCAAAATTGTTTACAATTCCGTTATTCACTTTTGAAACATCAAGTAAGATAATAAATTACATTTGTAGCCCAAAATAATTATGAAATTGAATTTCTACACCTTTTCCAACCGTAATTAAAAATTCGTTAATTGCTATTCAGATTTGTTAATTGCATTTCAAAATGTATCATATATAATTCAGATTTATCAATTTAATTTCAGAATATATCATTTGAAATTCAGATTTGCCAATTTAGTTTCAGAATTCGTCAAATGTTATTCAGATTAATCAGATTAATTAATTAATTCAGAATATATCAAATGAGTTCGAGATTACATTAATTATAATTAAGACTCGTCACTTTTAATTGAAATATGAATGATTTTAAGTTTCCTCATATGGTGAAACATAATTCAATAAAAATCAAAAATCCTTAGAGCATGACTGAGCATTCTGACACGCATCCAAACAAACTTTCTGCGGTGATTTCAATATTCATTTTATTTTTTTATTTCAATTTTTTATTAGAAAACACCATAATAGGTTTGAAGTAAATGC
This sequence comes from Prosopocoilus inquinatus, assembly GCA_036172665.1. NCBI lineage: Eukaryota > Metazoa > Arthropoda > Insecta > Coleoptera > Lucanidae > Prosopocoilus > Prosopocoilus inquinatus. The sequence continues at coordinate 52,809,877 of CM069874.1, forward strand.
TAGCCTTTCGGTCCAACCATAACTGCAAGAACTAAGTTGAACTAACCAATAGAAGACTAAAAAGACGCGGACCAGCCGATCTCCAATAAGATGGAAAAGCTTTATTATTGCAGAAATTATCATCATGATACAAGTGGACCTTAAGTATTATACAGGGTGTTCTTTTACTGCGTGCACATAAAAAAACCTCAATATATGTACACGAAATGCTATCTTCTGCGGGTATTTCTTGATGGCTACCGTATCATAGCCAAAAAATTTCGGATGGACCACTTGTTTGGAACTGTAGAAATGTGCGAGAAAGATAGGAAGGTCAACTTCGCCTTCCTCTTGGTATGAACACGCCCACCGATACCGCACTCGATGTTCAACGCAGAGTTTCGTAATAATAATCACTGATATCGCTTATTAATTATTTTATTTAAAATTTTAATTCACTGAGCGAATTAATATATTTTACGATATCAACTATCGACGAATAAATCCGAAAATTTTAGCATCAATTAGGCAAGCGCATTAAAAATGTTCTTCCTTCACCCTTTTACGTAAATCAACTTTTGCTGCAATCTCGCTGCTAGCTATGAAAGTATTACTACTTACGGTCCTTAGACGCAAAGTAAATGTAAAATTTTTTTTAGTTCTTTGGAAAATAATATGGAATGAGAAATTACAATTTGTTTGTTCCTCGCTTTTGATTTGTTCGGCAATTACGAACTGCAGCTTCTTGAATTGCACTAGATTTTAATTTCATACTTAAACTTGTAATTACTTGCAGTGAAGTTAATTTAAATTGTAAAAGTTTCGACGGACCAGCTCATCGGAGCGGCGCTGAGTTACGTCGTTTCTAGTTGAGATCCAGGAAAGCACTGACCCTGGCCTACTTCGGCTGCGGGTCGTAATTGAAGAGGCGCCCACGTTCCACTTTTAGCTACGCCAGCAGTTCTCAAACGGTTTAGTGAAAATATGCCACTGCATTTTTCTCGAAAACTATTACATTTATGTTAAGAACATATGAGTTCAATCACTGCCATATATGGTGATATATTACAGATTTAAATATTTGCACACAGTAAAAGAGCATCCTGTATATGTTTCAAAAATAACTATACAACAAGAAATAAAGAACTTAAGTCCCATTCTTTATCCGAAAGAATTGTATAATTCTGATTTCTAATTAAAGTAGATAAAAAACGCATATAGTTTAAAATTCGTGCTTTCTGAATTACATTTAACATTCTCTGAAATTAAACTGATTAATCTGAATTACAACTAACGAATTCTGAAATTAAATTGATAAATCTGAATTACAAGTGATGCAATCTGAAACTGATTTGATGAAAAATGCAGCTCAATGTATTATTTAGATTGTTTGGCTTCCCGAACAAAACATATGTATACCGTTCACTCAGAAATGGTTTTAAATTACGCGCCTTTTTTTAAATTTTAATTCACCCCACGCCGCGTGAGGCGCGCATTTTGTTGCTCCACGTATTTTAACGTTGGTTTTGGCACCTAATACATCTTTTTTCTAAGGATCATAGTTACAGAGTTAGCTTGTCAAATTAATTTCGTTAGAATAGAAACAGGTTTCTGAAACACCCGTTTACATTAAGGCATTATAAGTGTTCCATTTTTTATGTCGCCCGTAGTACGTATGTGACTCAGTAATAAATAATCGTTTAAAGCATTTAAAAAATGTTAATATATCTAACAATTCACAGAAAAAATCAGGAAATAAATACATATCATTACCTTTTATAGAACCTTTACATGATTCTTATAAACATTTTTTCAAAAAAATTAATTTACATTTAGCCAGTAAATCTTCAGATAATTTTAACATTATTTTTACTAATTTAAAAACAAAAACACCTAAATTTCAAACTCCAAATGTAGTTTATCAGGTAAATTGTCGAAGTTTTAACTCAGCTTATATAGGTGAAACTAGCCAAAATTTTAATAAAAGGTTAGATCAGCATAAATATTATATCCAAAAAAAGAATGAGAGTCATTCAATGTTAGTAGAACATTCACTTTTAACTAAACATATTTTTGATTTTGAAAATGCTAAAATTCTTTATCGGGAGTTTAACACGTTTAAACGTAGATTTATTGAAATGTGTAAAATAAAAATGTGTAATAATTCAATTAATGAAAGAACAGATTTAGCAAATTTGAACGATATATTTTGTAGTTTTCTAAGTTCATTAAATGAGATATAATAATCGGAAACTTCCCTGTTTGTTTATTAGAAAAACTATATTATTATCTTATTTTATTGGTTTATTATTGTTAGAATTGTTGTAATTTTTGTTACAACAATTTATTTGCATTCTCTAGTTAGGTTTTACCAGGATTTCCCTAACTCTTGCAGTAGATGCTACTCCAGTATCTATAACATAATATATACTCTATGTTAAGACGGGCCTGGCCGCATCAGGAATGATATTCTTGGTTACAAGTTATATTTTTGCTGATAATTTTTTTTACCACTAACAATCTCTTCACAATTAATTTTAAAAAAATTAGTACGCTAAATTGTTTATATTTCCGTTATTCACTTTTGATAAAGCAAATAATTATATTTGCGAAACGTCAAAAACGTACCCAAAAATTAAGTATGTTTTCAAAAATTGAAATTACGTTTGGAACCACTGGGGCTCACTTCTCAACAAAGTTGAACTCAACATTTGGAACAACTTTAACTTCATTCTATCAGAAAATTATCCTGTGGGATTGAAGTAACGGAGCTTTCCGTTACATGGTTAGGTAATTGCGACGGAACACGTCAGCTCGATGTCAAGAAACGCGTGTGAATCTGTGAATCCCCGGATCAGGTGACGGAAGAGTCACAATGAGATTCTTGCGATATAACGAGATCGTGCTTGAATGCTCGGGTTACACTCCATCATACACCATTACTTTGTGAGTGCGTGATTTTTGCTGGATCCTTTTGTTGTTACTGGTACGTCGTGTTGGCGCCGTGGTAATTAAAAATGTTGCGAAAATTTTTCATAAAAAAAGATACGTAATCGACGTCAACTTTTCGTCCTTTTAAAATTCGTTTTGTTATAATTGGAGTTTTCTTGTTACTTCTTATGAATCAAAGGCGAGGACCTTGGCGTTCCAATGTTGTATTTAAATTCATCAGCATCAATCTCATAAAAATATTCTATTACATCATTGGTACTTTGTGAATGAGTGTTTTTATAAAGGAAATTTTGTTTTCACAAAAAGAAAAATCCTTTACCAGGTGTTTTAAGATAAAAAATCCTTGGAATAATGACTACTGCATCCTGGGACATTTTAAAACAAACTCTCCATAGTGCCTTCGATATTTCCAAGTAGCAATATCCGGCTCATTTTGGACGAAATGTCGACGCTTTGTCGACACTGTAATTTGGGCACGACACATTTTTAAGGCACACTGTCGACTTTCGGAGCGTTGTAAGTGTGAAATGGGACCAAAATGTCAGTCAAAATGTGTTCTAATTAATATCTAAAATATGTCCAAACGTGAGTCTAAAGTATACCTAAAAGTTTTCTAAAATGTGTCTCGATAGCGTCTTTCGTTCCCATCATGTGTCTAATATAAAACATTGATGTATCCACAATGTATCTGTTTTGTGCCGAACTTGATCAAAATATGTTTCGATTATGTGTCCAAAAGTAAACTTGTACGTGTCTGGTGTGTGATCACATTGTTTCCAAAATGTTTCCGTTGGTCACAAAGTCGGCACAGATTGTTCTAAATTTTACCAGAATTATTATTTCCTATCCAGTAGTGTAGCAAAATAAACCCAAGTAGACACAAATTAAGTTTATTTTCGATACATTTTCGATACATCATGAAGACAAAATTGAAGGAATTGAATGTTAAGCATGTTCATCTTCTTAGGCCGAAACAAACAAGATTTTACCTCTGTATATCTGGATTACTCGAGTAGGTACTATTGCGAACCCATATTTACTGATAATAGTTGACATGGTACTTCTAAAAATTAAACGCGCCTTACAAGTACTGAGTAATTAGATTTTTTAATTTTTGTCCATAAAAAAATTTTTTTTTGAATACTCCGAAAAATCAAATACCTATAATATTTTATTATTCAGGGCATTATGTTTACTAAAATGTTGTCCTAAATAGTGTCGAAAGTACAAGTTTGAAATAAAGAATTGAAAGAATCCAAATTAGAGACATTTTAAACATGTGTTTCAAATGTAACCATTTAGACACTTACATTTTTTTGACACAATAAGTTGGAAATGTGTAGACACAAACATAAATATTTTGGACACAATTTTCACTGAGGCAGAAGTGCTATAAAAAGTGTCGACACTATTCACACACAAGAAAATTGTGCCCGAGTTTTACCATAAATTGCTGCTTGGGTTCAATTTCTCAAAGGTGTCATAAATAGTGATGTTGCAAACCTTTTGTATTTCTTACTGTTTTTCTACAAATATTACTCTACAATTGCATCCGCATTTATTATTCCTGACTTCATTTCAAGCACAACTTGTAGATACAAACTCTACAATTGCATTAACAAGTACCATGTTTTTTCTCTGTGTAATAGCCAGACGGCGGATCGAAAAAAGTGTAACAGTTTACTATTACAACGAAGCGGTGCAATAGAATCAATAGAATAGATTGTGTATATACTTCCAACATATTTGCCGGCGCAGCGCGCTTAGCCGAATGTCAACAATCGGTAAGGGCCTGTTTTTCATTCGCAAGTTAACATTAAGTTAACGTTAACCTTCAGTTTATTACCATAGAAACAATTGTCTTCGTACTTGTTACCATGGAAATAAACCGACAGTTAGGTTTAACATGTGATTGAAAAACCGGACCTAAGCCACAGAAATAATGCGTTCGTTAGGTCTACGTGATTCATAATAATGTCACGGTTAACTGCGATGTTCGGACACGATGCGCACGAGAGTGTAATTCAAGAAAGAGCTATTATTATCTTCTCAAATTATATCCACGATTTTACCCTGACATTATTAGACTGTTTGATTAAAGTTCACGTATAAGCGGGCGGAACATTTAACGTTTCGATTTAGACCCCTGCGTCGAGTCGGACTGCTGCTGTCTCAAACTGGTTTAAGGCAGTAATCTTTTCCGATTCCGCTGTTTGGTAATAGCATGTTTAATGAAATCAAACCACAGTGATTGCCAGAATCGACTTGTATTTTCACACATAGATATCCAGACGGTGTCGTTTTAACTTTAATTTTATTATGAACATATAAAATAGCGACATCTTACTATCGCTTTTTGACCTAACATTGCAGTAGGATAGACAAATTGAAGCGGGATTTGCTCCTAATAAGTCCCCCATGCAAGGCGGCCATGCTTGCTGTCAAAGCATAATGAAAGATTTTAGAAAAATTTTGTGCAAATCGTTTTTGATTGCAGTGAGAACCTCGAGCAGCCTCTGGACAGCTGTTTCAGCCCTGCTTGGGGCTTCTTCAGCAGAAACGTAGCTCGACATTCCCACTGCAGACCAAAAACGACTTGCCCAATTTATTCGCAAAACCTAACATTGCAGTAGGATAGACAAATTGAAGCGGGATTTGCTCCTAATGAGTCCCCCATGCACAGCTGTCCAGAGGCTGCTCGAGGTTCTCACTGCAATCAAAAACGATTTGCACAAAATTTTTCTAAAATCTTTCATTATGCTTTGACAGCAAGCATGGCCGCCTTGCATGGGGGACTCATTAGGAGCAAATCCCGCTTCAATTTGTCTATCCTACTGCAATGTTAGGTCAAAAAGCGATAGTAAGATGTCGCTATTTTATATGTTCATCATTCTTACATCGCATTTGCGAATAAATTGGGCAAGTCGTTTTTGGTCTGCAGTGGGAATGTCGAGCTACGTTTCTGCTGAAGAAGCCCCAAGCAGGGCTGAAACAGCTGTCCAGAGACTGCTCGAGGTTCTCACTGCAATCAAAAACGATTTGCACAAAATTTTTTTAATTTTATTGAATGTTGTGAATGCTGGGCTGGGATTTCACTGCAAGTATAATTACATACATACAGGGTTTCCCAAGTTGAGTGGCCTATTAAAAGTTCTCCGGGAAAGGAACATACAAACATTATGAAAATTAACGCAGTGCCCTAGGAGGAAGTGATCTTTCAGAAGAAAATATTTTCACTTTTATGTCACTTCCGGTTATACCGGAAATCGCCATTAACTTTCTTATTTTAAATGGAATGCTATATTTTTTATTGCAAATTATGATTCTACACGTTATTTCAAGCAATAGTTGTTAAGGCTTCCGTATACTTAATAATAATAATAATAATAATAATAATAATAATAATAATAATAATAATAATAATAATAATAATAATAAATGATTTATTGTTCTTAATCAAAAATAGAGGAGAAAAACAGTAATTGATAATAATGATAACAATCACAAGGCGAAGTTCAGTCAAGCCTGAGCTTTTCTGCTTTTACACTTAACCTTGATGAAATAAACTTTTTTCTTGAAAAAAAAATGCCTACATTACTAATTTAAAAGCTACTCACAAAAAGAAAAAAGAAGTACTACTGTGCACTTTCACTTGGTATTAATTAAATGAATGTAAAGGAATGGTTGCAGTACTTTAAACAAATGCAAATATTATCCAAACAAATGACTCTAGGGACTTGTGTTTTTTTGCAAAACGTTCGTTTTGAAATGCTTTTTCACTTACACCATTAAGAAAAATGTCAAGTAAGAAGGTCTTACAAACAATTTAAAGTATATTTATTATTTTTTAAATGTACATTTCTTGTATGTAACTAAAGTAGATCGAACATATCAAGAGAAATTTTACAATTTTTTGCCGATATAGATCTGTGTTTTTTGAAATCTGAAGTATTATTTTTCAAACAGGTAACACGTAAACATTAGAAATATCTGTCACGTTGACATTAAAAGTCATAATAACATGAACAAATTAAACTATCTAATAGAAAAGTACAGTTCATTTAGCAGGTCATGATAAAAATAGACCCTGAGAAACGTCAAAATTAATATTTTGTCTTTCAGTTTGTCGACGGTTTCAATCTTTTGAAGATTCAAGTTCAAGATTCGCTATCCTCTGTGTTCTTTTAATTTTTCATTGTAATTATTCAGCATTTTCATTGTTTTTCGTTCTTATTGATCTGATAAGATTCATTGCTTATGTTCGTAAGCTTGCGGTGTTTGTAAACGGAAACTTTAATTTCCATTACAATTCGTTTGTTTATTTTTAAATATTCGAACTGTGGTTACATTATTTTAACGTTGCTTCTTTTCTTGTATAGGAAGGTAGACTTTTCTTGTGTATTCCTTTAATATTTTTTGAATTTTTTCTTTTTGTTCTGTTATTTTTCTTGTTGGCTTACGCTTCTTTGATACCATTTTGTATTTTTTTGTGTATCATTATAATTGCGTTAAATTTCATAAGAATATCTCAAATATAAAGAGGAGGATATGTTAGTGCTGAATTAAATAAATTAATACAAGGAAGCAAACACTAAGAGGAAAACAGGAAAATTCTGCGTTTACAAAGAATTCTTGCCGCGAAACCGAGAGAGGCCCGGGTTCATATCCCGTAAGTGACAGAATTTTTCTGTCTTCCTGTTTCCTACCTCGTATTAATTTATTTTATTAGAATAAATTATAACCAAATAAACTAATCATGATGGGAGGGAAAATATGGAACGTACTTTCTCAAAATAGTTTATCTATGCGTTGTTATATCGGGTTTTCAATTTGAAAGGGTTGTGATTCTTATTTTCTTTTTATTTTTGAGGATATAAATTCGGTTAAATCAGCTAATTTCAATGTTGATGCTGAATTTAATTTAATTTAATTTGTAATCAAAAAACGTAATAATATATAGGGTGTTCAATTAAAAAAAAACTTAAGTTTAGTTTATGTCTCGTTTATCCGACCATCAATTGTTTTTCTGTGAGCACATAAAGAAACTTTGAATTAGTCGCTTTAAGTTTTGTGTTAAGTATTTTTTCCTAAAATCAAAAATAAAAGAGTTAAAGGGGGTAGAAATTCTCGCGTAGTCACCCTGTACTTTCTCAAAATAGTTCATCTATGCGTTGCTGTATTGGGTGTTCAATTTGGAAGAGTTACCATTGTAAAGTTTTTTTTATTTTTGAAGATAAAAATTAGGTTAAATTAGGAAAGATTCTCTAATTTCCATGTTGATTCTGAATTTGTAAACAATTGCATTGCTAGTCAAAACATTTGTACGATCTTATTTTTTATTTTTTTAGCAGTATAGTATTTTGTATTTCATTCGGTAGAGATTTCTTTTTCTTTTTACAACGATGCCAACATTTCTTAGTGACTTACAACATAACTAATTAATAACAGAAAAATATTTTTTAATTAGTAAGCCATGTTCATAATGAAACATTATCTCTATATCCACTGCAAATTCACAGATTCCTCATTCTGAGGAATAAATTCTGTGAAAGTCTTAGTAATGGCAAAAAGTACCAACCTTTTGATTTCGCTGGGACTAAGCATTTTGTAGCAAAAAAGTGCGAGACCTATTGTGGGACATGCTGTATATTACTGCATTAACGTTTATATGTTACAAATTCTAGCTAATTTGCGCTAATATGCGAATTTAAAAATTATTTTAGTTTCATTTTCCTTTCATAATCCTTCTCTGATAACGCAGAACTTAACGTAACATAACACGAGAAGTCTTTTGTTATTTTGGTTATGAACCGATGAATGAATCGTAATTTAATTTTCACCGTCTGTTGTAAATGGTATTGGTATTATCTATACAAGTTTTCATAAAAATCTGTTCACCTATGTAGGTATAGTAGCCATGTCCAGTAGCTCCCATTAGATCGTTCCACTGTGCGGCAGCTCGAATCTTGAAATTTGAAAGTGTCGTAAATATATTTTCTTAAATGAAAGGCCATCGAAATAATCTTCTTCAGAAATTCGAGGATATTTCAAAAACCGTGAAAATAATTTATTCTGAAAGATCACTTCCTCCTAGGGCAGTGTGTTATTTTTCAGAACATTTGTATGTTTCTCCGAGAACTTTTAATAAGCTACTCAACTTGGCAGTCCCTGTTTATTTACGTTTAAATTTACATATATACATTACTAGGTTGTGAATGAAGGTTTAGTTCGTTTAATTTTCTTAGCATGCTATTCAGGAATAACACCGAAAAGTGAAAAGATTAATGTGTTAAAAAGAAAATCTGGAATGGAAAGCGAAAATTCAGTTCTGAATCTGCAAAGAGGTATGTCGGTTTTTGTGATTTTAGAATTTTATAATATAAATTTGCAGCATGTAAATATTTTAAATGAATGCAAAAATGACTTTGATATGCCAATGCTTCATAACGGGCTAGTGTTACCTGATTGTCACAAATATTTGTCAAAATATGTATTGAAACTGGTTCTACAAAACTGAAATAATGCAAAAGTTTTCTTAGGAGTCGTTTATTTTTGTTTACACCTAATGGTACACCTGTGCTTAAAAGTTTCGAAATGAAAAGCAATAAAACTGTTCGAATATGACCCTTATTGAAACAGGTCTAATTTATTTTGAACCTTAAGAAAGGAGGGTACTTTCTCCGCACCCCGATAAGAAGGTCGTTAATTCTCTTAAACTGCCGCGGCCGGTGGATGTTTATGATGCGTTGAATTTTGTTGGAACGCAAGTATTTAGTTTCATTTATCATTTATCAAAAATGTAACCACAATTTTATTTTACCTAAATTAGAATATTTTATTTTCTTACATAACAGATCTTTATATATCTAAAGAAATACATGAATTTTAAATTAGTTTAAAGGATCAATGATGTAAATTAATTAGAAAAATTATAATTATACGCAATGTCTGATTTGTTCTTTAATTTTTTATTTCACAAAAGCTTTTATTACTTTATAGAAATTTTTATTCTAAAATTTTAATTACGAGAAAAGAGTAAAGAGATTTTTGGTAAATATGAAATATACAAAAATGAGCTGAGCCAGATGTATAGAGTTATTTTTATATGTTACAATGTTTTATTTTAGGAGCTGAGAAAAAAAGCTTATATACAAAAATTCTAGGGTTTTTTACATATTATCTTCTAGAGTTACCACAAAAAAACCGCACTGCAAAATATATAAAAAAAAAACCTATACAATTTTATATAAAAAATATGCGTAATACCAAAATTACTATGGCAAGAAATAAATTAATGTTGATCATTGGAAACAATTAAAATAACTGTATCGAGAATTATTATTGAGGATGAGGATATCTGAGAAACTATTGTTTACCTATAGCATGCGATTATGATTAGGGCATTCGAAGTAATAGATTTAAATTTACGAATTCTGAAAATTCATAACATGCATGTGCTCTTTATTATTTTAGCCTTCTTGGAATTGAAATAAAAACATTTGTGATTACAAGCTGGACATTCAAGAAATGTATTAAATTTAAAAATTTTGAAAATACGTAAACTATAACCTCTACATACATTAGCTTCCTAGAAGCAAGCTTAATAGTAAACTCCTAGAGTATAGTTTTCTTAGAATATAAAAATTGTAAAACATAGTTAAAACATACTGTACTTATGTTAAAAATACATTCAAATTTTATCTAAGCTAGAAATGAAAAAATAATATTACTTTTTTAAGTTTTAATAAAAAAAAGCCTTCTCAAATAATCTGGCTTGAGTAGAATTAGTTGAAAAGTTAATCGAAATTTTCGCAAGTTTGCATTATTTCAGAAGTTAAAAGTAAATTATTCAAACTTATAACCTTTAATTTGTCAAAATATGCGAATGATGGGACATTTATTCTTGATCATTTAATTTAATTCAGAAAAAATATTATACAAAATCAATTAATACTATTTATTTATTTTTTTCGTATTCTAATAATATAAAATGAGCTTTCCGTATAATAAAGTTCTGGTCAACAAAGCTATTAAATACTATAAAAGCTATTTATTTATGAAACTAATAGATTCTATTTCATTTACTTATTTAATAATAATAACAATAAAAAGGTCTTTATTGATATTATGATATGCACGCATAGTTACATTTCATTTCACTATATTTATCAAAGATTCAGAAATTTTAATCTCACTTTGTTTTCCTTATTTATTTTACCTACACGTTATAATATTTAGGAAACAAATTTTGTTAAATTTACTAACTAAATAATGAATGCGTTTCTACGACTATAAGTAATTAATCAAGTTGGTTGAATACGTTCGTGTCTATTTTAAATCCCTGTGTTTGCGATGGCCGGTTTTATTATCCGGAGAGCAGGTACGCTTGTAAAAGCTGGAAGGTTCATAATTGCAAAGCACAAAATTTACTACTCCCCGTGATCTGGCTAGTACTCCGAAAACTTTTAAGCACTGGTGTACAAGAAATATCACCGTGTCACATGAGCCTTAATTGAAAAAAAAAAAACAAGAATTAATATCGAGTTCGTGTTCAATCTTTGCATTAAAGTTTCCAAGGAAAGCACCACCACCCCACACATGCAACTGAGCCCATTCATTTTCGTTGACCGACAAATTCGTGGATAAACAATGTGTTCGGTTGTTTGCAGACTGGGCACGATCTGGTCCGCGACAGCTCGACTCCGGTTACTCTTGATGGTCCGTTCCGAGCCCGGATAATTGCGACGCCGCCCACTTGCTTTAGTGACGCTCTTAGGTTTCGCGTTTATGATTGTGGGGCTGAGGTGAACGGTCTCCGAGCACAATGTTGATTCGCGTTCAGTCACAACACCGCTAATAATTGTGCCGGAACGATTCGTCGATTGGCACGTATTCGAAAAAGGACAGGACAGAACAAAAGACACAGAGAGAGAAAGAGATCCTTGAGCATTTTTAACCAAAGTTTTTCTAAAGGTCTATCCACGTCATGTGGGCGACTTCTAAAGCCACGTACAAATTTGTACACTGATAAAAATCTGGAGTTAATTCTAACACTTTTTGGATGCCAGGGAACACTTTTTCGGTATTCCCTCGCGTCCATCCGTTTGTGGAGTTACGAAAAACGGACTTAGGATGTTTACCCTTAAAACGTATGTAGTAGAGCAGAGTTAAGCTTATCCTTGTTGGAGTAAACACTCACTTTTAGACGCAATTTAGTCGGAAAATGAGAACAATAACGCCAAATTAGATGAAGATTAACAACTTTTCAGATAAAACTTTAGCCATATTTAACACCGAATGGGCAGATTACAATTAATCCCAAAAATTTTTATGTGTGTAACTGCGCCAAGTAACGAACCGCGTCGCGGATGGAATTTTGAAATATTTGGCTTGATTTTGAGACTCTATTGTTTCTAATTGTGTTCATGACCCTGTGTTTTAAGGACTTAAACACAGGGTCATGGAGCTTTCTGATCCCAATTTGTGGAAAAAGAATTTTACTATCATTAAAAAACTGGCTATACAAAATGGCTATCCAAAAAAACTCAATGCCCATCTATTGAGTGACAGACCCAATACTTCACAATTAGAAACAATAGAGTCTCAAAATCAAGCCAAATATTTCAAAATTCCTTTTTTGCCTAACTTATCTTATAACATTGCCAGAATCTTAAACAATAATCAAACAAAAATAGCTTTTTATTCCTTAAAATCAACCAACAGCTTTATGTTCAAAACTTAAATCAAAAACCCCTTTGCTTGATCAATGCAACGTTGTTTATAAAATAGATTGTATGGGGTGTGATTCCTCTTATATTGGCCAAACTAAACAGAAACTATGCCATAGAATGAGAAATCATAAATATGATTGTAATCCATCTCAACAATCAAAATCCGAAAAAACTGCTCTATCTGCACACCATTTTTCCACAGGAGATACGTTCGATTTTGATAATGTTAAGATTTTAGATTATGAACCGGTCTTTACAAAAAGATTAATCTTTGAAATGATTCATATAAAGAATAATAAAAATTCTATAAATTTAAGAACGGATACACAAAATTTAAGTATCATTTACCATAACCTTATCAAATATCACACTGTCAATCGTTTGTAAGTTAATTTTTCTTAGGTTGGCCAATACTTGGGGAATTTCACTCTAACCTGTAAGTTGGTTAACTTGTCGCGTTGCTGAGTAAAAACCAGCTTCAGTCTGTCATTTAGCGTACGTTTTCTAACGTTACTTTTAAATTTGTTTTATCCTTAATCATTTATTGTTAATTGTTAAAAAAACATCCCATTATTGGTGACCTTTGTTTAACATGTTTTAATGGAACCGTAAGTGTTTACATTTTTGTATCTACCAGTCTTAGACTGACTGTTGTTTTTTCTTTTTTACAGCGGCTTTTAATACGTAAATTCACCCCAAATCGTACGATGGTTTGTAGTTTATCGTCTTGTTTTAATCCGAGGTAAAATCTTTTTTTAATTGTTAGTTGATAGAATCTCAATATATAACTTTTAGGCTCTGAGGAAGGTTTTGAAATAAAACCGAAACTGGTCAGCTGAATGATTTAGAATCTTTTCTGTCCTAAAAATCCGATCAACTACCACGTTTTCAAAAAAAATATATATTAATAAGATAACCAATCCGTTGAAATTAGTAATATTGTCGCTAAATCTATTAAAGTACAACATCCCATATTTCCTAAATTATACTGTATTCCAAAAATTCGTAAACCTAATATACCTCTCGTCCTATAGTTTCCACTATTGGTTCTTCTCCATATTTCTTATCTAAATTTATTTCAAAAATAATTACTCAGGTTACTAGGAAATCAGAATATTTTATAAAAAAATCTTTTGAACTCGTAGAAAAATTAAAACAAATAACTGTACTAAATAATTGCATTATAATTTCTTTAGATGTTATTTCTTTATTTATTAACATTCCTAAAGACTTAGCTTTAAAAAGTATTAATGATAGGTGGTTAGAGATTAAAGATTTTACTGACATTTCCAAAGGTAACTTTTTAGAAATAGTTGATTTATGTTTTGAAACATCTTATTTTGCTTTCAATGATAAATTTTATAAACAGATTTTTGGTACAGCAATGGGTTCTCCTTTATTTCCAGCTTTAGCTGAAATTGTTATGCAAGAACTAGAAAAATCTGTTATTAACTCTTTATCATTCGATTTAACGTTATATTTTAGTTATGTAGATGACATTTTACTGATTTTGCCTTCTGATAAGGTAGATTTTGTTTTAAATAAATTTAATTCTTTTCGTAATAGATTACAATTTACAGTTGAAAAAGAAAATAATAATTCATTGAGTTTTCTTGATGTAAATATTATCAGACAGAATGATAAATTAATTACTAATTGGTTTCATAAACCTACCTGGTCAGGTAGATACATAAATTTTCACTCGTACACACCCAAAAATTATAAAATTGCACTATTATTTCATTAACTGTTCGAGCTATTTTACTTTCTGATAAAGTTTTCATTTATGATAACTTAAATTTAATACAGAAAACTCTTATTCAAAATTCTTATCCAATAAATCTTATTGAATCAGTAATTAAAAATCGTATTAAATACTTACAAAATTCATATGTAATGACAAAGTTCGAACCATACATATTATTGCCCTATATTGAGCCATACATTTAAACACATTTTCAAAAAACATAATTTAATTTTAGCCAGTAGATCTGTGAATAATTTAAATTTAATTTTTTCGAATTTAAAAACCAAAATACCGAAATTAAAACAACCTAACGGGGTTTATGAAATCAAATGTTCAAATTGTAATTCTGTTTATATAGGTGAAGCAAGCCAAAATTTAAAAAAAAAACGATTAGACCAACATAAATATCATATTAAAAAAAAATAATCAAAATCATTCAATGCTTGTAGAGCACTCATTAGTAAACAGTCATAATTTTGATTTTGATAATACTGACATTTTGTACAGTGAATATAATATTTTTAAAAGACGTTTCATAGAAATGTGTAAAATTAAAATGTCTCCAAATTCTATTAATAAACGTACGGATTTTGAAAATTTAAATGACATATTTTGTAGTTTTCTGGACTCTTTAAACAGGATATAGATCTGTCAATTATAAAACAAAAATTAGTTTTTAATGTAATTCTAGTTATAATAATAATAATAATAATAATTTATTAGGACTTTTTCCATTCCATTCCTTGGGTGCCTTTGTCAGACAAAATATAAAAATATAAAATATATCACAATATATCACAATTCATAGTATTAACTATGTCGTCATTACAGAACATGCAAACAAAGAACATGTAAAACAAACATATTAAAATGTTATTGGCAGAATTCTTTTATATTATAAAGACAACTGCTTATTAGGTATTTTTTTAATTTAGATTTAAACAAGGTTGGTGTTCTCGATTCTCTCAGATCCTTAGAAAGTTTATTATTATAATAAATTCCTGCATATGACCGTGATTTTTGATATTGAGATGTATTCGGATGCTCAGGACGTAGACATTCTTTATAACGAGTGTTGTGTGCATGGATATTTTCGGCCTTATTGAATTGATTGGAATGTACATGTACATACGTAAGTAATTTGTACAGGTATATTGAAGGGACAGTTAAGATATTTTCTTCTTTAAAAGTTTCTTTACAGGACGAGCGTGGAGAGAGATTAAATATAAGTCTAATAATTCTTTTTTGAATTATAAACATTCTATTTAGATCGACAGCTTGGCCCCAAACACAAATCATGTAATTAATGTAGGAGTAGACTGTGCTGAAATAAATGTTTAGAAGATCTTTAGTTACAACAATGTTTTTTAGATTTAAGATCAAATAACTTCTATTCAACTTCGAAGCTATGTCGTCAATATGATTGGCCCAACATAAGTGTTTGTCAATTATGAGTCCTAAGAATCTGGTGTATTGTTTCATTTCAATTTTTTTATAACTAAATTTATTAGTACTGTTCGTCATTTTGTAATAGAAATCGATGCAAACTGTTTTTTCATAGTTAATGATCAGTCTGTTCTTGGTACACCATTCGTTAAATTGATTAGTGACAATATTTAATTTTTCTTCCAAAATAAAATGATTTGATGCTGTAACCAAAATCGTAGTGTCATCTGCAAACATATATACCTGACTTTCAGTAATATGATTAGATAGATCATTTATAAATAGTAAGAAGATTAAGGGACATAGAACACTTCCTTGGGGTACGCCCATAAGAAGATCGAAGCTATTTGAGTAATGTTCCTTAATTTTTACAAAGAGTTGACGTTTGGATAAATATGATTCAAGCCATTTTCTAGCTGTACCTCTAAGTTCTAAGTTATTTAGTTTATGTAGTATTAGGTTAAGATTTAGACTGTCAAAGGCTTTCGTTAAATCATAGAAGATACCAGCCACTTTAAGCCCAGAATTAAGAGCGTTTTGTACGGATTGAACAAAATCAATGGCGGCAGTTTCTGCAGAATAACCTACGCGAAAACCATATTGGTTAGGAGATAGTATGTTGTATTTGTTTAAGTAATCTGTTATTCTGTTATACGCTGCTTTTTCTATAATTTTAGAGAATGAATTTAATAAAGATATAGGTCTGTAGTTTTCGATGTCGGTTGGATTACGTTTCTTGTAAATGGGAATTACTGTTGAGTACTTCAACAAATTCGGAAATTGACCTGATGAAAAAGATAAGTTAATTATTTCACTTAACGTGGGAGAAATGTATGAACTGCATTTTTTTAGTACATGAACTGATGTGCCGTCAGGCCCGATTGTGTTTTTTAAGTTTAATATTAATCTATTTATTTCAGTTTCAGATGTAGGCATGAAAAACATAGTTGAATTACTATAAGAAGATGCAAAATTATTGTTAGTATTATTTTTAAAGTGATCGTTAATTTTTGAAGGTATTTGTTTAGCGAAATATTCACCAAATAAGTTTGCTACTTCTGTAGGATTAGTATATTTAATATTATTTTGTTCGAGGGTAATATTTAATGGTAATTTGGCGGATTGATTAGTCTGTGATTTCACAATCTCCCATAGAGTCTTATTTTTATTTTTGGCATTATTAATTTTATTGGAAAAAAATGTTTTCTTTTTTAAATTTATTTGGTTGCGGTATTTCTTTCTTTGAATTTTATAGTTGGATTCTATATTGACGTCTGGGATAAGTTCTCTTAACCAGTTTAGTTGTTTTAAATTTTCTTTTAAGTTTTTTAAGTCGTTGTCATACCAGGGCACTTTATTGCTGTGCATGGTATTAAATTTTCTTTTGGTTGAAAAGCATAATTCATAATAATATTTAAATTCAGACCAAAATTGATCAAACATTTTAATCAAAAAGTTACTTTTCCCTTTATTCCGGACAACTCGTATTTTAGATTAAAATCATGTTACCTCTTCGTTTCTCTTGAGACTTGTTTCTCTTGACAATTTATTTATTTTACTTTTTTTTACTCCTGACGAAGCTATAAATCTATAGCGAAACGTTGAGTGTTTTCCCTTCATAATTCTGTCCGGTTCGAGATTAAAAAAAAACTTTGTATTTAAACAGTTCTACTTGATCACCAAGTACACTACTGGTCTAATGCTTGATTTCTTAAACGGTGCATAACTTTATGTAGAGATAAACTCACTATAACTTTTAAAAGCCGTTTCTCAAAATTTTACCTAAACGTAGATAAGCTGCATACATAGTAACGCAAACAGTTTATACTTTTTATAAAGTAAATCAAAATTTGGCTGCTTTTCGTTTTTTTTTCAATTTGTGCAGAAACTGTAAGTAATATTTTTAAATCTGATGACATATCTTTAACAAAGCCTAAAAGATGAAAGTTTTTTCCCAATTAACTTACATTGGAACTTTAATAATAAGCGAGATCTCTGTGGTGGACTACTTACTCTGCACATTCTGTTGTACACGTGGGTAATGCAATTTCGTATTTTGATCATTTGTTTACGATTAGATAAAAAGAAAACAAACTCATTTGTTCAAATTCGTCCTTTGCAGTAAGCTTCAGGAATTAAATTCCAATGTTTTCAAGTATTTTAAAATTTAGCTAACTTTTCAAACTCAATTCTTAAGTGTTTAAAGTTTCTCTCATCATACTGACACGTATAATAAAGGTGTAGTTGGAGTCTCAGGTAGGTATCTGTGTTTCGGGGTTGGCACAGACGTGAGAGTGGATTGGATATTCGTCTGGCCCAACTGCCTGAGGGCCCGATCAAGTGAAATTAACTCGTGCCGAAGAGATATCGTGCGTCCACAACAGGTGTAATCCTACATAACAGAGACTGTCTCTCCTCTTCCATGCAGTGCTGGTGAGGCATTCGATGACCCGATGATATTGTAGAAAGGACGCGCATTAAGATGTGGTTTTCCCACGTAAATTGCCTTGCTGAAGACGTGGTGAACATACGGCTGACTCATTTTGCAAAGGAAACAAAAAAATAATAATAAAAGAATAACATCCACAAATACCTAAAATTGGAAATTCTCATGTTTATTACTCATGTGGGGGCAGAAGTAAAACCTCATCGAATCTTTTTTGGTCTTCTGAAACTATGTCTTGTTAAATGAAAACATATCACCATGTGTGGAGTAGGAGAAAGTTCACTGGATCGAGAAAAATGTATCTATCAAGTTCCGCCCATATACGTATGTACGTTTACCAATGAAGGTCGGATAACACGAACCAGGAAGTTATTGTTCGCGATTGATTTATATACCCGCATTTATTTATTTCACTACGTTTGTTTAGCGGAAAGAATGCTAAACATCTCAAGAATCACATTCTGTTCTTCTAATTCTATGAGAACATTTCAAGGCGCTTATTTTTTCATTGGTGCAAATAAGTAGGTAGTGACAAGGAGTTCTCGTATTTTAAACTAGGTAACGATCTTGACGATAACGATAAACTTGAAATGATGCCATGGGCAATCAATACCGACACATGTCTATACTAAATTAGTTTTAAATTCAATTGTACCAAGAATTAAATAAGTTTCACATTGTTCAAGAATAAGTAACACACAACTGTAAAGAATATTAAAAAAAAAAACATCAATTCCACAAAACCAGTTGCTATCAACGTTGTATTGAAATTAACAAGAATAGTAGGAAAGTATTTTGTGAAGCAATGCAGGAGCAAAGAAATACATCCTAACAGTTTTCCATCGTCAGTATGGTACACAGATGAATGGAGTTTTATTTTGAATAAGTAGCATATTGTACAAAAATCTGGTTATGGAATTGCAAACTTCAAATCTGACATACTAAGGCGATTACATTTTTCATTTGAAATTAAAAAATTTAATTTCTTTTTCAAAAATATTATACAATAGGAATAATTTTAACACGATAACATTGGCCTTAATTTTATCTTTTATTTAATACCATTACAATTTTTGTATCTTTAAATGGAGAGCAGTAATCTACAGAAATGGAGTTCTCGATGGAACTTTGCTTTGTTCTGGTTTGAAACTTTCCACCCGGTATATAAAGCTTAAATGTTTTTGGTAACTCCTTGAAATCATGTAAAGTTCTCTGTATTAGCGAACATTGGCAGACTGAGGAAGAACTTCCGCTGCGTACCATTCAAAACTTCAAATTAATTTCAGCCTTCTGCAAAAATAAACATCAACATGGTGGCAATGCTATCTACATGCACTACAGCTTAAAAGGGAAAACAAATTCTGTCATAAACAAATTATCTGCTCCTTATGATATTGAGATATGTAGCGCTGATTTGGAACTCAAAAATAAAATAACTATTGTTGCACTGTATAGACCCCCAAGTGGAAATCTGACAACTGTTTTCGATGTTTCTGAACAGTTACTGGAGATTTTAACATCTAGACAGCGATTATTTATAATATCCGGCGACTTTAACATCAATACGATGACCGTGTCAAATAATGTGAATGATTTAAGAAATCTACTTGATTCGTATAATCTGCAAGTCGCAATACACAGTCCTACACGTATAACTGTCAGCTCTAAAAATTGTATCGATAACATCATATCGAACATCCAGAATATCTGGACAGAAATAATTCCAAGATTTATCAGCGGATGATTTCAATAATTACTTTATTTCGTGCGCACAAAATTTACTTGACAAGACGCAACAAGTCTCAAATGAAATCTACGTCCCATTAAACACCAAAACTCTATTTCTCCATCCAGTGACAAAAGAAGAAATCTTGGAAACAGTGAACAGATTTAAAAGCAAAAAAAGCTCAGGTTTTGACAACTATCCGTTATTTTTATTAAAAAAAATCATCAGTTATATCATAAAACCTCTGGTTCGCATAATAAACGCTTCATTACTATTAGGTATCTTCCCTACCAGTCTCAAAACCGCTGTCGTCATACCAGTATTGAAAAAAGGTGATCCAGCTGAAATATCAAATTACAGACCAATCAGCTTATTATGATCCTTTGCAAAAATTTTTGAGCAAATAATGTACGCCAGGATATATGACTTTATTTCAAAGTGCGATCTATGGAACACTAGCCAACATGGTTTTCTAAAAGGAAAAACCATTGAAACTGCATTATTTGATTTCACAAATACCATATTCAGCAGTTGGGAAGAAGGAAGTCTTGCCTGTGGTTTATTTTTAGACTTGAGTCAGGCTTTTGACACACTTGACCACAACATTTGACTTAAGAAATTACACCAATATGGAATTCGTGGCCTGGCCTTTGACTGGATGAAATCCTATCTTACATGTAGGCACCAAATGGTAGTTCTAAAGGACAAATCGCAAACATCTAAATCTACTGTGAAAGAAATCAACAGGGGTGTGCCTCACGCAAGTGTTTTGGGACCGCTGCTGTTTGTATTGTATATGAACGACTTGCCGCAGATAACACAGAATGCCCTTTGTAGTGTTTTTAACTATGCAGACGACACTTGTGTCTTAATAAAAGGGAAAACGTTCGTGGATATTCCAAAACATGCTAAACATTGCCTGGAAAACATGGATCAGTGGTTCTCTTTAAATAATCTAGTGTTAAACGAAACTAAAACCAAGTGTATCTTGTTCAAAACCATAAATTTCTGTGAAACTCCATTCGCAATAAGTATTAACAATAAACAAGAACCTCTTACGAAAAGCGTTCGTTACCTAGGTATACACCTGGACCACAGACTAACGTGGAGTGATCATATAGACTGGCTATGTAATAAGCTCAGTACTGTCTGTTTTGCCTTAAGGACGTTAAGCCAATACACCAATACCGAAACCTTAAGAACTGTTTACTTTGCAAGTTTTTATTCTCACTTGCAGTATGGTGTTATATTTTGGGGTAACAGTGTCAACATCAACAAAGTCTTTGTTATACAAAAGCAGGCTATCCGTATTATCAATAAAATGTCGTGCCGTGAGTCTTGCAGGGGAATTTTTAGACAAAATCACATGTTAACTGTCCATGGCATTTATGTGTACAAATGTCTGATCTTTTTATTGAAAAATAGACACTTATTCACAGATTTTGAAAATAAGAATATTAACACATATAACACAAGAAATAATGACTGCTTTCAATATCCTCGTCACAGCTTAACAAAATTTGAGAGTAGTGCCCTATACAGTTGCATGAAATTATATAATAAACTTCCAGTAAATCTAAGAACAGAAAAAAATCCTGTGAAATTTAAACGTAATGTTTTTAGTCTTTTAATTAATATAGAACCTTATACTGTATTAGATTACTGTAATGCCCAAATTACTGATTTTATTTCTCCAGTTTTGTACTAGATAGATAATTTGCTTTGTTAGACGTTTTCGGACCTGTACTAAAGATTATGTTTCTATATTTTTGCTGTACAGTTGTTTTTGAAATAAACAAAACATACATACAGGGTGTGGATAAAGTATGGAACAAAATTCATATTTCTGTTATCTTGGGTTTGATGAAAAAATCCTGAAACAGGTCGATTTTAGTTTTGTCCCGTGCATTTTATGACATAATGAATTTTATTCTGTGTCCATCTTATTGCACCTAGGTGTGACGTCATCAGTTTTTTCAAATGGTAACATCCGACTTTTATTATCCCTTGTCGTTAAGTATTTCATTGTGCATACAACGGTATAAAAAGTTTATCTTACATAACAATTTTTTGGAGAAAACACTTTCGAATTTAAAAAAATTAAAATTTTATTCCTATGATAAACTAATCAAAAATTATCAACAAATTAGATACGTCTGAGGTGTACCTCGGCTTGTCTTCAATCGAGACATCGACCAGTCGACACAAGGGAAACAAAAAAAACCCTATGCAGGCCTTACCGTTTGTTCCTAGAACCGAATGATTTTTTAAATTTCCGGCTGATGATGTTTTTTACAATTGAAAAACGCAAGTAACTATGGCGTAGACGAAAGTAATGTCAAAGTACTGTCAATTAGCTTATAACCGTATATCAAGTACTGCACCTGAGTATTCGTTTTGACTAGAACGGAAATTTGGTAGTGTTGAAAGTGAATCACGAAAATGGCTTATTTGAGCGAACAAGACAGAATTCAAATTCTTATTATTGTTATTGATACGTAGCCTTGAAGAAGCCTGTCAATTGTTCAATGCAGAAAATGCAAACCGAACACCGATTTCGCGATCAACGGTGAGCAAAATTGTGGCAAAATTCGCAGAAACTGGCAGTGTGAAAGACAGACCCAAACAAGGTCGTCCAAGAACTGAAGAAGATACTAACCTGAACATTCTCTTGGAAGTTCAAAAACAACCCCCACACTTCAACAAGAAACATTGCCAGAGATAATGCAGTCGACTTTTTCACAGTCGCAAAGTACTTGAAGAAGGAAAAACTTCATCTATATAAAGTCCATCTCGTTCAGGAACTGAACGAAGACGACTTCGACCGTCGAAACGAGTTCTGTGAACAATTGATGCTACGATGCGATGAGAATCCCGAATTTCTCAGTAATGTGCTTTTTAGCGACGAAGCAACTTTTAAAATAAACGGTCATGTGAATCGCCATAATTGTAGATATTGGTCGGGCGAAAATCCTCGATGGGTTCGGGAGGGTCACACCCAAACCCAACAAAAAGTTAATGTGTAGGCGGGAATAATAGGAGATCGCATTGTGGGACCTGTCTTTCTCGAGGGAAATTTAAACGCTGAAAGATATTTAGATTTTCTAAGATTTGACCTCGTGCCAGCATTGGTAATACTGTTTCCAGACGAAGCCAATCCTGATGCGCCTCATCCCAGAATCTGGTTCCAACAAGATGGAGCACCTCCCCATTTTGGCCAGCATGTTCGCAGGTATCTCGACGAAATTTTCCCAGGGAGATGGATAGGACGAAGGGGAACAATTGACTGGCCTGCCCGCTCGCCAGATCTCACCCCACTTGATTTTTTTCTATGGGGTCATGTGAAATCAAAGGTGTACACAAATAAGCCACATGACTTGGATGACCTGAAAACTCGCATTTACGAGGAAATTCGCAATATTGACCCAGAGACAGTACGACGTTCCGTAGAAAGTGTGTACGTCCGTCTTGGCCAATGTCAAATGGCCAACGGTGGACAGTTTGAACACCTCCGTTGATATTTTATTTAATTTGTTGATAATTTTTGATTAGTTTATCATTTTTTGATTAGTTTATCATAAGAATAAAATTTTAATTTTTTTAAATTCGAAAGTGTTTTTCTCCAAAAAATTGTTATGTAAGATACCAAACTTTTTATACCGCTGTATGCACAATGGAATACTTAACGACAAGGGATAATAAAAGTCGGATGTTACCATTTGAAAAAACTGATGACGTGACACCTGAATGCAATCAGATGGCTACAGAATGAAATTCACTATGTCATAAAATGCACGGGACAAAACTAAAATCGACCTGTTTCAGGATTTTTTCATCAAACCCAAGATAACAGAAATATGACTTTTGTTCCATATTTTATCCACACCCTGTACATACATACATACATATTAAAGCTAATTACTTAAGGTCAATGGGTGCTGAATCAGATGTTTCAAGAAACTTACTGTTCTTCCTTCAGCACCCTTTGATGAATAATTCAACATTAACACCAGAAAAAAAAATTATATTCGTGTATAATCTGGCTATATGTAGTATATGTGCGTGCGTGTACAGTTAAGAACATGCATATACAGAAAAAGGTAATCTGATAGATAACGATTGGCAAGTGAAAACCTGAAAACTACAGAGAAAAATGCTTGATTAAAAATTTCATGTTTTGAAGACTGACGTGGCAATTAGGAATTATTTATCAAATGTTTACGAAACTGTTTTTTGAAAGCTATTACTGAATGAGACCTGAAGGAATCTGAAACATTATTATAAAACTTCACTATGTTAAATGACGACGACCTCTGAAAAATGGCCGTGCGGTGAATAGGAGATGTTAATAAACCTTTACTTCTAACATTAATTCTGTGAACGTCAGTTCTAAAAGAAATTTTTTCAAATAAATACTGCGGCGCTTTATAACTTACAGATAATTTTATAAGAGAACCCTGCTGAATGTAATTTTCTCCTGTCGGCCATATTTAACCATTTTGCTCTCACAAAGGTGTGCACTACTGAGCCCAAAAATAAAACCGAGACGTGAATTTTGGACACGTTGTAATTTTCTAATATCAACACTATCTAGACTGGGACCGTAAATCGTGTCACAGTAGTTAAATAACGAAAGAATTAATGAGTCGCAAAGTACTCTACGCAAGTGCCGAGTTAGAAAATCTTTGCTTCCATATAAATCTTAAGCCTGCCATCAGCAAGTTGTGTTATTTTACTGATATGAATTTTAAATCTTAAACTAGTTTCACAATAAAGACCGAGATTTTTAGCGTAATTTACTAGTTTCAAAGTAGAATTATTTATTTTAATATTAATTTTGTTTCTGTCAAACACAAGAACGTGCGATTTACTAGGATTAATAGAAAGACAGTGATCAGAAGCTACAGCTTGTATTAACTGTAAGTCTGAATTAATATCTGTTACACCCTTCGCAATATCAGACGCCACAAAAGAATTATATAGTTGTCAGTGTTGTTAAGTATCTAGATGCAAGTATCTAGATACAGTATCTAAATACTTTTTGAATATCTAGATACATATCTCAGATAGTACTAAAAAAATGTAACTGTATCTGTATCTAGACACAATTACAGTGTATCCATTCATTTGAGATACTAAGATACATTTTAGGAACATTTTGAACTTCTATAAAAATAGCAGACCTTGGCGGAAATGCAACCTCCGATTTTACAATCTCTTTCTTTTGATTTTCCCCTCTTGTTAATTATGTTTTCCAGTTTGTCAAATGACTGTTCTATTTAAAAAGCGATTTGATAGTTCAGAAACTTGAAAACTATTTTAAAAATTGGGAAAGATAATTGACAAAAGGGGAAAATCAAAAGGAAAAGACTGTATTGTTGATTTTATCAACTTTTCTTGGTTATGGGAACGCTCTCTTAGCTACAACAAGGTTGCAACTAAGGATCCTAGATTCATTTGACATTTAACTTGTCTGATACGGAAGTAGAGTCATTTCTGTTGATAACTTTATATTTTACGTTGACTTGACTTGGTTTCATACAAAACCAGGTCATTACTTATCAGCTTATTGATCAACTTAATTACAAAGATAAATTTTCTATTTAAAAAGACATACTGCTGAAAAAATTGTGCAAATTAGCACAGATTTTAGTGTGTACATTATTCAAATATTCATACGAAAACTTCGTCAATTTTCACAAAAAAAGTCGATTTGGATCGCAAATAATACCATACCTCCTCTACTGCATAGGTTATAGAATTTTACACTTGCAAGTATCTTGATAAACTGCAGATACTTTTTTTTGTATCTGTATCTGTATCTAGATATTTTCCGGAAAAAGATCTGTATCTGCTTCTAGATACATATTTGTGAAAGCATCTGCATCTGTATGTAGATGCTATTAGAAATGTATCTTTAACAACACTGATAGTTGTGTATCATCAGCATCAAGATGACATTTGCGAAACTGAATACGATTAAGTATGAAGCCGGTGTATATACAGAATAGCAAGGGACCTAGTGTACTGCCCTGTGCGACCCCATTGCAGAGTGGCAAGGTATCCGAAACATTGTTGTTATAAATTAGTTTTTGGTATCTATTTGAAAGACAGTTGCTAAAAAACGCAATAGTGCTATTACTGAAGCCAATATAATGAAGAACTGATAATAATAAACGGTGATTGATATTATCAAAGGCATTGGAGAAGTCCAATAGAATAAGCACACATAATTTATTATCATCAATTACTTTAAATATATCATCAAATAAGGACAAAGGACAAAGGAGTTGTACAACTAAAACCTGAGCGGAAACCTGACTGAAAGGAATTGAAAGTATTTAAATGAGACCGTATTTGCTTCACGACGCTCTTTTCTAGCAGTTTAGAAATAACTGGTATTATAATAATAGGTCTAAATTCGCTGTATTCCAAAGGCTTATTGGTCTTTGGAAGGGGAATAACAATTGCTTCTTTCCAACATTTTGGATAAACGGAATTACGCAAGCAAAAATTTATAATATAAGTAATATATGGAATAATAAAAGGACAGTACAAACGTAGCATGCGAATGCTAATCTCATCGGATCCACAAGAATTAAATTTGACAGCATTAAGAAATTTGGATACCTCATCTTCAGAAACAGATGCAAATGTAAATAATTCGGGAAACGCCACGTGTGTATTGCTGTTAAAAATAATTGTAATTCAGCGTTGGGAATAACAGTGCTGGCAATGTTTACAAAATGCTTGTTTATGGCATCAAAATCAGAAAGATGAGGTGGTAACTGTGGATTTGAAGTTTTATTATGTAAACTTAAGTTACTGAAATCTTTCCAGGGCAGGCGAGTGGCGCAGGGTAGCCTAGCCGACTTATAAAGTTAACTTATCGGCGTGGATTCGAATCCCACCAGCTTGTTAAACAAAGCAAATTGTCTGGAATGGTAAAGGCCATAAGACAATGAATGTGTAGATTGCTGCGCAAAGCAAAGAAAGAGGGAAAGAAAGAGATCTTTCCAAAATTTAGCCTGACTGTTATGTCGTGTAACTGTATTGTAGAAATGTTTTCTTTTCTCTACGAATGGTAGCAGTTGTGTAATCACCAAGGAGCGGATGCCCTGAGGTTTTGCTTAAGGTTATTGAAACCGTAATCATTATATTAAAATTATTTTCATGGTAATAATTTGTAATAATTCAAAGAACCAACCGTACCGAGTCGTTTATCCCGTTTGAGGGTAGCATCTCTGAGCGACATTAATACGTAAGCTGCTAGAAAAGTTTCTGGAAACAGTATAAAAAAACGCATATGAAATTTTGGTAAACGGTCATTGTTTTTCGAAGTATTCGCCTTTGACTTCAATACACTTTTGCATACGCTCGAATCAATTTCTAAAGCACGTTTTTCACTCTAATGATGGTACCTCAGAAACCAGTGTCCGAAATGTTTCAACCGCTGCTTCAGCCGACGAAAATTGCTCACCACGCATTTAATTTTTGATATTTGGGAACAAAAAGAAATCATTGGGTGATAAATCAGGTGAATATGGACAATGAGTCATTAATTCAACATTTTTCTTGGACAAAAAATCAACTTTGACGGGCTGAGTGAGAGCTGGCGTTGACATGATGGAGAATAATTCGTCGATTTCGGTTGTTACTTCTTATTTGATCGATGACTTCCGGTAAACAAATTGTAGTATACCAATCAGCATTCACAGTTTTTCGATCGTCTAAAGCCACGGCTGCTACATGTTCAGTTAAACCAAAGAAACAAGCAATCATTTGCTTCGCAGCACTGCGTGAATGGACAACTTTTGTTGGTTTTGGTTCATTTTGAAATACCCAAACGGTAGACTGTTGTTTACTTTCTAGCTCGTACATATAGATCCACGTTTCGTCACCAGTAACGATGTTATAAACTAAATTTGAACGACCTCCATTGAATTTCTTGAGAATTTCTTTGCACCATTTGACACGACCCTGCTTTTGCGCTTCAAACGACTGCAAAGCTTTCGTACGTTCAAATGATCATGCAAAATCTGGTGTATTGCTTTCATGTCAATGCGTAAGGATGCTTGAATCTCACGGTATGTCACGTGTTGATCTCGCTCAAGCATTTCACGCACCGCATCTACATTAGTGGCAACAACAGATGTTGATGGACGACCTTCACGAAATTCGTCACTGAGAGAGGTTCGTCCACGCTGGAATTCGGCAAACCAATTATAAACACTGCTCTTTGATGGTGCTTCATCTTCAAAAACGAAATGAAGCCGATCGAGGCATTGTTTCGGCGTTAGACCACGTTTGAAATCGTAAAAAATCGTGGCACGAAAATTTTCACGCGAGATTTTTATGTTTACATTTAGCTTGACACTGAAGTAACATTTAACGAATTACCATACGGGGGTTTATGTAATTGCGAAAAGTACGAAATTATCTAATACATACAGACCTTTTTTGTGAATTTTTCCACAGCCAGCTTGACCAGTTTTTTATTTAGACACTGGTTACTTGCTTTTTACCAGTTATCCTAGTAACGTCCGAGCTTTAGCAATAGCGTACAACGCTTGATGATACACCAGAAAACAGAAAGAGAGGACTTTATTGCGTTTAACAAACGAGTTGTTGGTCAATGTCGACGTTCTTTCTATTCGCATTCGAATTTAGCGAGCGCTCGTCGTTAATGAGCTGCGCAGATTAATTAAATATTTTGCTATCTAATTCGATCTAAACGTGTATTTTATAATTGGATGACTAAATGAGATGTCAAAAGCGGAGAGATATGTACTATTTTGATTTAAAAATGCGAACGTTCTTACGCTCGGAGGCAATTTACATTATTCATTAACAGAATCAGATTATTCGTTTGTGTTTATTTAAATAAGTTGGTATTTACCTCGTGGTGTTGCCGCTTTCTAGGTTGTACGCATATTGGTCCCATGTTAAGGGGGCCACACACTTCGTTCGATTCGCGCGAATTAGTCCGCACGGATCAGTTCGAACGTGCAAGAAATCCAGCGTATGGAAAATAAAGCGGTACGGTGTCACATTTAAAATGATACGGTGTTTGTAAATGTACATCTTGGATCTGTTGCATCTTTTTTAGCATCCCATCAGTATGTTGTTAAATTATGATTAAATTAATATGGCTATTTACCTCGTAAAATATTCTCCTCGCAAAATTTCTCATTGTTTCACGCTTCAGCACTAAATCGATTGTATTGATTTTAAGGTTAAACTGATGTTGTTTACTTTTGTGTGACTAACTTCGCAGTTGTTATTGGACGAGTTTATATATATGATTACATGTTGTTTGTCTCTTTGTATTTTGATTTTGTCATTTACCACTTTAAAGGAATGTTGCAACAATTTACATTGTAATTTATTCATCTGTTTATTTTCGTTCACATTGATTTATAGAATTGGCAATACTGTATCATTGGGCTGCATTCGAAGTTCTTCGTCAAACGTCCTTACGTGTCTGAACTTACCCTCTCACACCTCATTGGTCGGATTAAGTTGAGCGGTGGGATTGGCCGACGCTTTCAAACTTCAAGCGGCAGTTGCCGTTTTGAATCCTAGCCAATATGGTGGTTGTTTAAGTATTCATTTAAAAATTAACATTTAATTACCATTTTCTTGGTCATCCAAGTTAATTTCACGCTTAATAATGTCTTTTGTTTCCCCATAAACATAAAGGGGTAACTTAATTTCAATATTTCTTTCTTTTTCGTTGGATTTTTGCAAAAACATTGTGTTGCTACCGGAAGCTCGTGCCACGGCACTAATGGAAATTTTTCTTAGGAAAATCCGAGGGAGGTTTTACCTTTCCTTAAGTTAATTACTTCAGTCGAAATCGTCCGTTGGCCAAGTGCTGAAATTCCTCCCTCGTTCATAACTTATCAATCAATGAAATAGCGAAGAAATCGTTACCTTGCTGTTGCCTCCTTCACGAAGCATGTTCGTTCACCGTATGGGCTGTGATGAGCTGGAAAAAAAACACAGGAACTTCTGGCATTGGTGTGGTTCGACAGTAGCAGGTCAAATTCTTCTTTTATTTTACCCGGATATATTTGCGCTCTTCAAAACCATTCTTTCTAAGTAAATAAATTTATTCAATACCCTTCAGGATTTCATCACACATAAAATATCTTAAATATTTACATAACAATTTTTCTTGGTTTAATATTAATCTACTTACTATTGTAAAGTTTTGTTACTATTTAGTTAACGTACTTTGTTTACATAATAATTCATATTTTTACTAATAATTTATATTTAACGTAATTAATAATATTTTGGTCATTTAATATTTAATTACTCAGTTGAGAATTAATTTGCCTTTAGGGCTACCATTTAAAGAAAAGTATTTCTATGTATTATCAATGTGAAACGAAACTGAATTCAATATCGTGCAACTTATCAAACTGTCAATTTATAATAACGTATTCAGTCATATTTATTATCAAATTTAATTCAACTACAAATTTCCTACTTAAATAATCTAAATTGCACATTTATCACCCATTGTTTTGGTTTAACAACTTTATTAAATATATTTCTATATTTTTGGACGTTCTTCTATTTATTTCGTTTCAATTCAACATTTTTGCATTTTTGGTGGGTTTCCAAATTTTCTTTTGTTTGCTCTTTTGTTATCCCTATATTAATAATAATAATAAAAAAAATTGGTGGCTCTCAAATTTCAAAATTTATGTTAAAATATAACTTTTGTTTTGTTCAGCTTCATATTGGAATATTTAATCTATTGAATCCTCGACTTTTGCTCTCCCATAAAAAGCTGAGTGCCGTTCGCACCTGTATAACCCTTTATAGGTTGATAAAAAAGGTAAACAGGCCACAATGGGCGAAATCTGTTTTGTACAATTTTGGTTCGCGCGATTTGATTTGTGTGATTCAATTTGCGCGAATTGAACGAAGTGTGTGGCCGAGTTTAAAATGGTTCTTATGACAGGGTAATAGTGATTATTATACTGGGTATTGCAAACCAAGTCATAAATTCTTTTAATTACCCTCAGATTGGCAGGCGCTATACGGTCATGTGTCTATTAAATATAAATTCAGTTAATTTCGATAAACAGTCCTAGACCATAAAAACCTATTTAAAATGGGACTACTGTACTCGTTGGAAAAACAATTGTGAAAAATATTTGAAAGAACTCATGTGATTTGCTGAAATTATTTCGAAAACTCAATTAAGCTACAGTTACAATAGTTTTTACACTGGAAAGCAGCTTACTGTAGACTTACTTAGCGATTCATTATTCATTGCCGGTTTTTCTGCGATTTTCTTGCTTGCTAAGTTGTTTCTATTTCCAATTTGCAGAGAGTTGTCGAGCAACGCTACAAAAAGACACTTTTTACTAAGTTCCATGAAATTGTTTTCAAGAAACTTCTGCAGTTACCAACATATGTATATTATAAGATTTGTTTTATTTATGGTTCCACGTTGGGCGCCAAATTTTGCGGCGCTGATACTTTCAAACGATTAGCAAAGTTTGGCTGGCATTTTCTGTAATGATGTAAAAGGTTCTGACAATCTTTCACGGTGGTTGCCATTTTTTGTATGTAACACAATGTTGTCTTTTCTTTTGTTTGCAACGTCAACTCTTTTTAATGACTTTATAAAACCATTAATGCCATTTATAATGTGGAACGAGAGCTTGAGTTACATCTGCATTTGTCTATTAAGTATTTTTCCTGGTCAATCTTAAATCCATTCTATATTTCCCAAAATAGTGTTTGGTAAATATGTAGTTCTTCAAAATCATTAAGGGCCGGTTGTACCAAGGCCGTTCAAGGGGATGTTCAACTAAACCAGGTTCAAAGCAAACAAATTCGCATAGGATTTTAAGGACATATGGAATTTAATGCATTTCGAAATAAAATTTGATACGATTTTGTTCACTTTGAACCTGGTTCAGTTGAACGTCCCCTTGAACCACTTTTGTACAACTGGCCCTAAACGTTTTAATTCCATCATACATTATCATACTCTATCAGATTTCAGCATCATGTTATCTACCCTTAGTTTCATGTCCTTAAATTCGGTAGTACATGCCGTTACACAGGGTGTTAATAAAAAAAACTTATTCAACGTTTGACAGGCGATAGTACAGATCAAAACAAGAAACAAATTCTAATAAACCCATGTCTAATACTCAATACAGGTTGTCTACGCTGTGTTCACTCTTCTAGGATTTTCAGCTTTTACGTAAAATAAAATTCGGGATGGCTAAATTAAATAAAAGACTGAATTTTCCGACGTAGCTCGGCCACCGTATGAATTCCAGTTTCACCGGAAGTGACGTCAACTTTCTTAATTTAAAAGGAACAGCCTGCAAATTTTTACATGTTTAGAATCTACCGATCATCGTGAATCACTTAGTAATTTTGCTTTCCATAAAAACGATTTTTTTTTTAAATTTTATCTGTAGTAGTTATCCAACGGGATCCTGAGTCATAAACTTGTCAGGGTCTCAGGAGCAGTAGTGTATTTTGTGTGTGTGTAAAGTACGGAAGTGTTTCATGGCCTTGTTACTTCCAAACCTCCTCGCCGTTGAAGGAGCAGCAGTGTCGAATTGTATCCCCAACACTGAAGGGTATCTGAAGTCAGTAACGACTATCCCCGAGAAACATCCAGAGCGCGATGCGAACCCACGATTGCAAGGCCGGTCCCTTACAACTTGGACCATTCAGGCGTTAAAATTCTTCTTCTTTGATTGCTTTTAACATTTTTGCAGCATGTGAGATGTTTTTAAGTCGAAACTTTTTTTTCAAATGGAACATCTTTCTATATTCTTTTAATTTAGATTTAAATAAGGCCGGTGTTCTCGATTCTCTCAGATTTTTAGGAAGATTATTATAATAAAACAGCGATTTTTGGTATTATTTTTTCTTTCTAAATTCAAAAATAAAAAAAAGTTAAAGGGGGTGGGAATTCTCGCGTAGTCAGCCTGTACAGTCTGCTCCATTTATGACACCGTTACTTCTTTTTGTTAGTAAAGGTAATGAATCTATTTTAATAAAATTATTGCATATCAATGAATACGGAAGAAAAAGTTTTACAAATATTCATAAGGGGTGCTAGCTGGAAAAAAGTTGACTATCGTATGTCAAAAAATTTGACATTAATAGTGTTTTGTTTTCAGTAGAGTGGCTCAGCGATTAGCCTAGTCGATTTGTAAAATCGTATCACTCGTTGGCGTAGGTTCGAATCCGACTAGAGCCATGGATGTTTATGTTGTCTTGAGTTCAGACCCACCTCATTACCATGCACGGCATGGTTGTTACCGATAAGACAAAAATGGTAGATACTGCGCATAGCTTAAGGCGAAAAAGAGCTATTACTTGTTCCGTTTCTTCCACGCAGTTTTCTTTCCTGACAAATTAATCTGTTTCAATAAAAATTATCGGATACCGACATACGCAGAAACAATGCTTTATAGAAATAAGAAATGGGATACCATTAAAAAAAATTGACTATCGATTGTCAAGAAAATTTTGACGTTTGTAGTGTTTTGCTTTTAGCAGTTTGTAGTACAATTTAAGCCATTTGTTATAATATTTCACTTTTTAAATCACATAATAAATAACGCTTGCTCCGTTTTCTTTTTTGACGTAGAATAATAATCACTGATATCGTTTATTAATTATTTTATTTAAAATTTTACTTCATTGAGCGAAGTCATATTACATTTATTTGTTTTACGATATTAACCATCGATGAAAATTTATGCACCAATTAGGTAAGCGCGTTAAAAATATTCTTCATTCATCTTTTTACGTAAATAAACTTTTGCTGTAATCTCGCTGCTAGCTATAAAAGTATTAGTACTTACGGTCCGTGGAAAAGAAACAAATGTAAAATTTTTATAAGTCTATTAAAAATAATATGGAATGAGAAATTACAATTTGTTTGTACGTCGTTTCTAATTTGTTCGGCAATTACGAACCGCAGCTTCTTGTATTGCACTAGATTTTAATTTAAAAATACCTAAACTTGTAATTACTTATAGTGAAGTTAATTTAAATTGTAAACGTATTGACTAACCAACTGATCGGAGGGGCTGATTTACGTCGTTCGTGCTCAAGATCAAGTGAAGAACTGACCCTGGCCTACTTCGGCTTCGGATCATAATTGAACAGGCGGCCGCGTTCCACTTTTAGCTATGCCAGCAGTTCTCAAACGGTTTAGTGAAAATCTGCCACAGCATTTTTCTCGAAAACATTTTTGTTAAGAACACGTGAATTCAATCGTTGCCATTTATGGTCATATATTGCAGGTTTAAATATTTGCACACTGTAAAAGAACACGCTGTATATAGATTTTGTATACATACCTATGGAATTATTACGCGATTATTTCTAGTCACCGAGTGATTTTTTTTCTGAAATTTTCTTTGCCTCGCACGAGAATACCGCGCCATTGTTCGAAGTTAACGATCAAATTTATTGCTTCCTGGTACGATACCGGGCGACGTGAGCGCCAACCCACCAGGCAAAGAGATATGTAATTTTGCTTCAGTACCTAAGTATGTACCAATTCAGTGTTTACCATTGCAGCTTGGGCGATCTTTACATGCGCGCTTATAATTTTAAATAAGCGATGGCCGTCGGGGCTTTCATCAAAGATGTGTGCGTGTATTACCTCACAGCGAATCAAGCAGTTCAAGCAAGATGTACAGTGCCCGAAAAAAGAAATGTCTCCCCATTAAATTGCAAATGTTCGGGCTAAGCTGTCGACACCCACATTACAGGGAGGCGGTCAACCATTGCGGGCAGGTAATGCCGCTTGCGAAATGTATTTAATCTGCCTGACAGATATTCGAAGCCTTCGTTTGCCAGATTCTGTAAATACAATTTAAAACAAAATCCTATTTGTTTGGTAAAGTAATACATATTTTACTGTGCAGTCCATGTAAAATAAAAGTATTTTTTTTATTTAATTTAATGTTTACCTAAAAGTATTTATCGTTTCAGAAACCGTGCATGAATTATGCCCGATTTCTTCACCTCCTGAGAAATTTATCTGCCAGGTATTATCCATAGAAACCATTCTATCGATAATAGTTTACCTTTCAGATAAATTTATCCGTAGGTGAAGAAATCGGGCCTTACGCAGACAAATAGGCAGTTTATGTCTAAGAAATAGGCACACTTTTAGGAGGTTTAAAAAATGTGTTTAGGTGTTTAATAATTACTTCATACCTACGTATTTTACGAAGAAACCAAAGCATATAAAAACATTTTAAGTTATTTTAACAATAGTAAGATTTTTTTCTGTTAAATGGGGTTATGGATACTGAAAATCACGCACAGGTATGCCATTAATAATAATATCTAAAACTCAAAGATTGTCGAATGTTGGCCATTTGTACAGCCATAAACAGTGCCTGTTTTATCAGTGACATTTATCCTGTAAATAAATGAAAACATATTGTTTGCCCACCACTTCTACCTCAATCACTTGCCTAACTTTGTTCTGCAATGTTAACTCTTACGGTTCACATACA
The DNA here is from genome assembly GCA_036172665.1 of Prosopocoilus inquinatus. Taxonomy (NCBI): domain Eukaryota; kingdom Metazoa; phylum Arthropoda; class Insecta; order Coleoptera; family Lucanidae; genus Prosopocoilus; species Prosopocoilus inquinatus. The sequence goes on from CM069874.1 coordinate 52,845,443, forward strand.
TACCGGGTGTTTACTTTGATTACGCACCACATCTTACAAAATATTTGCGAAAAGTTTTCAAATTCTAAAAAAAATACCGAAAAATAATATATAGGTTGTGTTCAACGAAAACTACTAATTTTTGTAATTTATCCCAACGAATAAGATATCACTGAAATTTTTAAATTCTGTTACACGGCTAAAAGCCCGTTTAACAAGAATTGGAAAAAAGGCTTTAAAAAAATTAAGTTAAAAAATTCGAAAATGTAAGCCTTTGCCTGAAATTTTGCAGTAGTCAACAACAAAAAAAACTTAACTGAAGAATATTAATACATGCAGATTAATGAATTCGAAAATACCAAACAAGTAAAGGATACCTTACTTATTAGGTAAATATTTATCAGTTAACCATGACGTTGCCTCAGTTCCATAAGCTAATGTATTTCATAATTTTCTGTTTGATTTTTCTCATGTGAAATTACGTTAAATTACTTTTCGGGAATCATTTGTTTAGTTCTTTTGATAATATAATAAACTTTTTATAATTCTGAGTGTGTGTTTATTTCCCGTCCAATAGTAAACTGAAATTTGTATAAATTACCGAAATGACTTGTGCATTACAGAAATGACTAAAATCAAATCAGTTTCTCTTAGGCCCAGTTTTACAATCATGGTTTAACTTTGAGCCGAAGCTTAAATCCTTCACAACAGTTGTTGAAATAATCGTTGTTGGGCGATTGTAAATTGCACTGGCATTACGGTGAGGTCCTAATCCTCTACGTAAACTGCACTGGGGGATGCTTGCGGTCAAATAATTCGGTCAATAATGTGTAAACTGCACTGGATTTAATTTACGTAGCTTCCAAGAATAAGAATTTAGTAGGTATTGAGAAATGGGCGGATTTGTTTAAATTTGGCAAAACCAGGTTAAACAAACCCCTATAAAGGGCTGTAGTATTGTATTTGCTATTAGTTGTATGTATGTACTATTAATTTGACGATGGCAACTTCTAGTGCGAGTTTGACGGAATGTTTAAGTGAACGTGGGAAAGTTCTCTTAATTTTGAATAATTTTAAATTTTACAAAGATACTGAGTTAAATTCGGGTGAACAAAAGTGGCGTTGTGTTTCGAGAAAGTGTAATACCAAGATTTACATCATTGGTTCAAGCGACGACAGGATCATTACTAGAGAAGACATTAATCATAACCATCCCCAAGAATTACAAAAATTGCAACATCAGTTGAGTGTCGCGGCAAAAAGAAAAGCGGTCGATGAGGTATCCGATCGGCCAAGTAAAATTTGTCAAAATCTCCTAGCGAAAGTGTCAACCGCTGACCAGGGTAAACTGGAAACCAGCGATCTCCGGTGTGTCAAACGAAACATTTATAACTCCAGGCGGAAGCTTTTTCCGTCAAGGTTGCCAAAATCTCATAAAGAGGTTCACGAAACTCTTCATAAGATGACCATTCGTACCAATCGTGGGGAAAATTTTTTGCTTCATAATGCTGACGATATTGTGGTGTTCTCTTGTGTGACAAATTTACAAGTTCTGTGCAGTGCTGAACAAATTTACATGGACGGTACTTTCCAATACTGCACTAAACATTTTAAGCAAATGTTTATTATACACGCGCATGTCAACAGTCATTATATACCCGCAATGTTTTGTCTTTTGTTAAAAAAGTCTGTCTCTGAATATCAGAAAGCATTTACTATCATAAAAGCTCTTTATTGTAAACACTATTTGCCATTTTCTCCACAACGTATTGTGATTGATTTTGAAAAGTCAATACATATGGCGGTTAGTATTGTGTGGTCATCAGTTCAGATTATTGGATGTAGATTTCATTTGCTTCAGTCGTGGTACCGAAAAATCCAAGAACTTGGTTTAACTAACGCGTACAATGACAAAACCAGTGAAATAGGGAGATGGTTGGGCTACACATTTGGATTACCGTTTCTTGAACCAAATGAAGTGGGTGACTGTTTTTCAGAGGATCTAGTACCATTTCAACCAACTGATGAAAGCTCTTACGGTTCACATACATACCGGGTGTTTACTTTGATTACGCACCACAGGAATTTACACTGAATTTACACACTAATATAATAGATACTTTTTAATTGTAAGTTCGTACTTCCTTATGGAAATGGTGGGGCCTCGGATGGGATGGAGCTTTCGCGAGATCGAACAATCTCGCAAACTAGCCCCTAATATTTAAACAGTCGGTTGGGGAAATAAAAACGCAGACATCGACATAAACGCGTTAAAGTTAACTAGCTAATCGTTCGACTTTTGTAACAATAAATTAACTGATAGTCCGTATGAAATAAATTAATGTTAGCGTAACGTTGTTAATGAATTAGTTATTGGATTTATCCGGTAGTTTTTTATAATTAAATAAAAACGAATATTTGAAAAACGTTAATTACACATTAATGAAACAAATAGAATTTTCTGTGAATCGGCCGGCATTTTTGTGGATTTTTCGCCCGTCGTTATTTTCCCCGAAGATGTAAGCGGCGATCGCTTTCTGCGAATTTTACAGCGATTTTGATATCTCTTCTGTACCTACGTGCAACGTAGGGTAAGTTATTCTTTTGACGACCTCGCGGTCATTCTTTTATTAATTGTTCCCTTCTCGTTTCCCGTTATTATAGTGCTAGTGCCGGGCAAGGGGCAGCTTCACACTTTCCTTTACCCCCGTTGCGACTGGGAGAAGGCTTGACAGTGACGAATTCCTTTGTAATATCGACTGAACGCCGTTTGACTTACATCAGTGAGAAGCGTCCGACAGCCGCCATCTTCTGTTCTGTTGAAAAAGGCCGCCGTCCTGGGCAGGACCGTCGCTGAGACGTCGACGGCTCGTCAGAGGCATTTTAAGTCGTTTTATTTATTTTTTCCTTTTCTCGTCACTATTCTTGCGGGGTAACGTTGTCGCTGGGTGGACAATTCCGCCCCCCCCCCTCCCTCGGAACTTTCGGTGGCGCACCGCGCATATTTTATTACGTCGGTCCTTTTGGCCCTTGTATGCCCTCTTGCTTGAGACGAATTAAAATTTTGCTATCACTATTGAGGGGCTCCTTCAGAGCGTTAAACATTGTTGGAATTTTTGAACACGTTTTCAATTTTTTTTTTGCCTTTTAGAAAAGAGTTTATTGTGTTATTATTCGCACTTTTTTTTGTTTTAACGTTTTAATTTGGTATTGAGCGTTGACTTTTATGTTTTGGTGTAAGCAGACGCGTGAGTACTCCCATAAAGGCGCTTTATCTGTCTACGACTTGGGCTTTGTACATATATGAATTTATTTATTTATGGAAATTGGTTAATATGACTCCTTATAACAAATATTACGGTGCTAGACTTATTAGTAAAGATCGGGAAATTACAATTAAATACAGATGAGGCGGCACACAGTTCGGTGACGGATTTCACTACAGTGACGACTAACTGTGCATACACTTGTTGCCAGTGGCGCAGCTATAGGGGTGGTAGGACTGTCAACCAAAATTGTTATTAACAAGCATATTTACAGACAGTTTCATATTTTCTTTACTTCTAACAAAGTAAACAGACGTGGAAAAGTGAAAAGTTATTTCCAAGTCAGACTTCCGAGATTTCTGATAAGCGTATGTTTTCGAATATAGTCTAGAATAAGTAAGAAAGAAAAAAATACTGATTCTTCTTTCAATTAAAACTGGAAGGATTAATTTTAAAATTCAAAGCAACTGAAAAAACACTCGACGAATATATTTCATTTCGAACAAATGACATTTGTGGCGCCATCTGATAACCCACGCCTTATGTTTGTAATTTGCCGGTAAGAAAAGATTTTAAAAAACTGAAAAACATTAGGATTACGAACGTCCAAAAATAAACTTCGAATAAATAATATTTTAACGCAAAGCGAAAGAGTTTATTACTATTTGTGGCGCCATCTGTTACCTTGAACCTCGTTCTCTTTATTTATGGGAAAGCAATTGAAAAACGGTAAGAAAAAATCAAGAAAAACATTACGAAAAAAAAGGATACAATTTGAACAGAAATGGGTAGAACATGGGAAATTTTAAATAAAAGCAGCGCCATCTGTTAATCTGTAGTCGCAGTTAATTTTGTTTCCTTTAATTTTTGTAGTATAAGTATAAGATGTGTAATTATTATAAAAAGAAATTATCCAATAGTATTTAAGGGAGAGCGGGGTGCGTTCAGACACTAATTTTGGCCGCCTGCATTTCTCTTAGGTACCACGAAACATAAATTAAATTAGCAACATACTTTACGTTACACTATTTACTGACGGATACTACTTGAAAATTTATTGATTTCACTGCAGTTATTATAATTATTACTCATTTCAGCAAATGTTACATTTGTCAGGACCTGCCCCAATGCGGGGTTCCTCCTGACAACGAGGGGGGCACTTTTTGACAGGGATAAAATAATGAAAATTACAGAATTAGTACCCAAATTTATTCAAATAAAAAAGTAATTCTATAATAGCAATATACAGGGTTCGGCAAACTTCTGAATTTGGTCATTTTCGAGATTATTTAAAGAGGCAATAAAAGTTAATCTGCGGCGTATGATTACCAAGATAAATATCCACTATTTAAAATTATTTTTAATGGAACACGGCGTGCCATAAAGTTCCTGCGGAACAAAGTTGCATTTCTTTAATGGAACACCTTGTATGTGATACACTTTCTGAAATATCCTGATCCTGTCCTTTCTAAAAATATAAAGTTATAATATTTTATATCGGGTGGTTAACAAGTTACGACCACTTTTGTCTAAAAATTGGCATAACTTTAACGTCCTCTTCAACGTCAAAAGTCATTTGCAAATAAACTTTGTGCTTACGAGTGTATTCAAAGATTTATTTTCCGGAAGAAAAAAGTTTCTCATTTGTCACTGCTTATACAGAGCGAGTCAAAACTTAAATGATTAAAAAAAAATCATCGAACATCCTTTATATCTTACCATAGTCGAATCCTACATTACTTGTCCTTTCTAAAAATTTAAGGCGTTAATATGTTATACGGTGTGGTCAAAAAATTATGATCAATAGCGTGAAAACTTTATGGAAAACCGCCTAAATCATTTTTTTATAACTTTCTAAATTTTTCTCTTTGTTACATTTGATATTGCTACGGCTATTTTTGATATATGAAGAAATCGATATTTAGTTCAAATCGAATGATACATTTTAGATGTACAATTATTTATATTTTCTTTACAATTATAAAATTGTTGGTACAAATTTTGTAGTTTCCATGCAAAAATAATTATTTAATAGAATAAATTATAGAAGAAATGAATGTTCAGATAAGTTAATGCTCAAATCTAAATGATAACATTTTTTTTAATGTACGTGGGTTGCTGGAAAATTTTCTGGAATCTAGTAGGTCTAGAATTGTTAGCGTTTATCAACTGTCATATTTGAAAAATTTGACGTTTTTCGCCTATAATTCTATTGACAGTTCCTATCCAAGTGAACTAGTTTTGTTTGTACAGCATTTGAGAAAAGTAATTTTAGTGTAAACATGGAAATCTCGCGTGAAAATTTTCGTGCCATGATTTCTTACGATTTCAAATGTGGTCTAACGCTGAAACAATGCCTCGATCGGCTTCAAGCTTTTGGAGATGAAGCACCATCAAAGAGCAGTGTTTATAATTGGTTTGCCGAATTCCAGCGTGGACGAACCTCTCTCAGTGACGAATTTCGTGAAGGTCGTCCATCAACATCTGTTGTTGCCACTAATGTAATAGATGCTGTGCGTGAAATGCTTGAGCGAGATCGACACGTGACATACCGTGAGATTCAAGCATCCTTACGCATTGACATGAAAGCAATACACCAGATTTTGCTTGATCTTTTGAACGTACGAAAGCTTTGCAGTCGTTGCATCCCACACAATTTAACAGAAGCGCAACAGCAGGGTCGTGTCAAATGGTACGAAGAAATGCTCAAGACATTCAATGGAGATCGTTCAAATTTAGTTTATAACATCGTTACTGGTGACGAAACGTGGATCTATTCGTACGAGCCAGAAAGTAAACAACAATCTACCGTTTGGGTATTTCAAAATGGACCAAAACCAACAAAAGTTGTCCGTTCACGCAGTGCTGCGAAGCAAATGATTGCTTGTTTCTTTGGTTTAACCGGACATGTAGCAACCGTGGCTTTAGAGGATCGAAAAACCGTGAATGCTGATTCGTATACTACAATTTGTTTACCGGAAGTCATCGATCAAATAAGAGGAAACAATCGAAATCGACGAATTATGCTCCATCATGACAACGCCAGCTGTCACTCAGCCCGTCAAACAGTCGATGTTGTCCAACAAAAATGTTGAATTAATGATTCATTGTCCGTATTCACCTGATTTATCACATAATGATTTCTTTTTGTTCCCAAATATCAAAAATAAAATGCGGTGGTGAGCGATTTTCGTCGGCTGAAGCAGCGGTTGAAACATCCCGGACACTGGTTCCTGAGGTACCATCTGTAGAGTGGAAAACGTGCTTTAGAAATTGGTTCGAGCGTATGCAAAAGTGTATTGACGTCAAAGGCGACTACTTCGAAAAACAATGATACCGTTTACCAAATTTCATATGCGTTTTTTCATACTGTTTCCAGAAACTTTTCCAGCAGCCCACGTATACGTACTTTATAATTCTGTTTGGAAGAGCATTGTTCTCATATTATAGTGGGATGGTTGAAACTTTATTTTTTCATCAACATTCTAATAATTTTAGCTGTACTGAATGCATCCTCATAATCATATAACATTACGTGTCCTCATATGCATGGCTATTTTTTTTTTAATGTGCAGTGCACTTGTCTGATTGGTCGAAGGAAATTAATATTTAAAACGAACTACCAGCTGAAGAATGACCGGTGTTAAACAGACCGAGCTTCCTCAAGACTTCGGTTAAAAGGCAAAACCGTAACTCGCTCACGAGGAACGTTACACCTTCTGGCTACCACAGTGCCTCAAGAATAGTCGAGTTTGCCTAACATAAGTCAAAGTTGAAATTTATTTATACACAGTCAAGAGCCGCTATTTACTTTTGCCCCGGAGTTCTATCTACAATTGTCCCGATCCGTTTCGGTCTCGCAATTTTTCCCGTAACAGAAACCAGGAAATTGATTCTTTCTTAAATGCCTTGGGTGATACTTTGTGCTTTCACTATCATATTTCTCTACTAGATACAATCAGTGTTGATTGCTTTTACGTCTGCTGTTGCAGTTGCAAAACGAAAGTGCATTCGATCACTTCACTTCCATCATGCTTCGGCGATTCCTTTGGTATTCCTTTCGTCAAAGAAAGACGATTGTTTGTCGGTAACAAGCGGCTAATTCGCCGGAATTTTCAGGACGTAACGGAACATCTTCGGCTGTCTATTTTTCGATTCAGATTATGTGATGCAATAGTTCATTGACAGAGCTAGGCGTGTTTTAGGCGGAAGGTTTCCTTAAATATACGAGGAACTATTAATATGCTGAAGCGATCATAGTCGGAAAAAGTTTGAAACTTTAGCGAGTCTGCCCCGTAAAAACTAAACAATAAACCAGTCGAAGCCCGAGAAGTCTATGCGGCACGCAATAGTCACTAGTCGACTGGATATAAAAAGTTGTTTATATAACCGAAACATTCCCAAATGAACACGCGCTCTTGTTACAGTGACGGCGCTATAATTAATATAAATTAAATGTATTATGCCAGTCTTTTAAAAAGTTACATTAAAGAATTATGTTGTTTTCATAATTATTAATTTTAAAGAAACTACAAAGGTAATTCTGTTACACACGTAATTTACATCAAACGGTTGCAGCTGATGCAACGAAAGCGAGGGTGAGAGTGCCTCAGGCCGTTCAGTGGCGACGTTGAAATCTACGCTGCTGCTTTATTTACCTTTATACTGGTTTTTACCAGTTATCCTAGGAATGTCCGCGCTTTATTCATTGAATCGGACGAATATAACTAGCATATTTGTTTACGCTATTAGTTTGGTAATATGATATGGGGGCGTGTTCTGTCTAAGCAGCAAAGAAACGGAAGAAAAACGACAGTCTCCCGAGGGTTAACGCAGAAGGTGAACGTAGAACAAGTGGGGCTTGCGGATGTGATTCAAATATTGTAAATGCTTGCTAAGGGATGTCCACGAATTATTAGCCGGGAGGAGGCGGTGGTTTATTAGAGATGTGTTGTATGTGGTGGCCGCGGTGTGTTGCCGGGCAAGAACTAGAAGGTGCCTGCAGAATATGACCTGAGATGGTATATACTGGCAGAAATGTTAGGGCGATACATCCTCATGATTGACAATGCGGTGTGAGGGTCATGATTTTATGCGGAGATATTCTGGTGACAGAATAATAATAATAATAATATTTATTAGTTCTACAAGTAGAATAAGTCCAACAAAATTCATAACATAATTATTTAAGCCGATCTAAAAATTAACTTATACTATAGAACTTATCCCTTAACAAAATGTTTTTAACTTGAGATTTAAAATGCACATTGTTTAAATCTTTTAAATCTGTTGGAAGAGCATTATAGAGCTTTATACCAGTATTGACAGGTCCGTTGTAGGTTATAGCCATATTATACAGTTTGGGAAGAATTTCGTTATGACGGGTACTATAAGGATGAACAGTTCTATTATCCAGATTATTTCGATTAGAATGGACGTAACACACAAGCTGCAGAATATATAAACAAGCCAAAGGCAGAATGTTAAGTTTAGCGAAGATTGGACGACAGGAATCTCTAAGCGAAGTGCCAGTCATGCAACGTAATACTTTTTTTTGAGCAAGAAACACCGTGTTAAAGACAGAAGAACTACCCCAAAACATAAGGCCGTAGGAAAGTCTTGACTGTACGTCTGAAAAATATGTTGTCCTTAGCACGGAGATATCAGTTACACTACGCAGCATACGGAATTGGAAGGCAAAAGTGCTCAATTTAGAAACTAATTGTCTCGCATGGTCATCCCAAGTGAGAATATCTGACAGTTGAAGACCCAGAAAGGATGTAGTATTTGCGAAATTCACAAAATTATCTCCGACCTTGAGTCCACCAGATTCGTTAATGCGTCTTTGCCATGAATGGAAAAACATAGCTTTTGTTTTGGAGAGATTCAAGAAAAGTTTGTTAGCACAAAACAAGGAATACATACACTGAGCTAAAGAATTTGCAAGTTAACGGGCAGCAGTTTCCGAGTTGCTTGAAACAATGAAAGAGGTGTCGTCAGCATGCATACATTACAACAACAAAATCACTCAAAAAATTTATAATGTCATTAACATAAATACTGAAAAGGAGAGGAGCCAGGATAGAGCCCTGGGGTACTCCAATGGTAACTGGTAACGGCCCAGATCTAAACTTAAGTCGAGAATTGCGTTGTGTAAAACTAACTTCCACCAACTGGAACCTATCACTTAAGTAGGATAAAAACCACTGAGCAACGTGTCCTCTGATGCCATAAAGATTAAGTTTCTCCAGAAGACGAACATGAGATACACAATCAAACGCCTTAGAAAGGTCGCAAAAGATACCAACAGGGTGCTGTTTATCATTCATTAAATTAAATACTTCATTATAGAACTCGAAGATGGCCGTCGTGGTAGACTGACCATTCCTAAAACCATGTTGTGAAGGATAGATAATATTGTATTTATTCAGAAATGATTCCAATCTGACAAACATCGCATACTCAAATATTTTAGATATGCTGGAGATGAGAGATATTGGGCGGTAATTAGTCAAATTTGCGGCACTACCTTTCTTATGTATGGGTTTCACAATAGCGGTTTTGAAGCAGTTTGGGAAAACACCAGTTCGAAGGGATAGATTTACTAGGTAAGTAATAGGCTTTATAAGCTTATATCTAAATTGTTTTATTATGATAGAGGGTATACCGTCAATGCCAGAAGAGAATTTGCTTTTAAGTTTGGAGCAGATATTCAATAGTTCAGTTTCGGAAAATTCGACCAGAGCCATACAGTCATATAGTCCGGGATGCGACCCGGGACGTTGGCCAGGGGATGGTATCGTGCACCAGCATACGGTATCGTAGGGCTTGTCGGGTGTGCAAGAAGCACCGATTAAGCAGGTGGTACCGGCAAAGCAATTAGCTGTATTCTGCATTCATTGTGAGTGGAAATTCGGTTGATTGCATTCCTGATCAGGTGATGGCATTGAGCTATTCAGAAAGGTCTGACATGACGATGTCATTGGACTGGTACGGAGTGGTACTTGACATTCACGCAGTCGGTGTATCAACTGATCCTGAGAACGTATGCTTGGGAGCCAAGGTATGCTAATATCCATCGGGAGGGGTAGGTTTCATATCCACAGGTGAATATGGGGGTTAATGCATGCGAAGATAAGAAGTCAACGAGCGAGGATGACTTCCCCAGTGTGCAACATCATTGTGAGGGAGCTACAGCTTCTAGATTTACCGCTGCAGTTTGTGGGGCCGGGAAACGGCCCCGGTAAGTGAAATGTTCTATTTTACTGAATAGATACTCGTAAAGGGTTACTTATAATTTGCATGGTCCTTATCGGATTGGAACGCGATGCTCGGCAGTAAAACGTTTACCTTCAGCGCCTGTTGCGGTCAGGGAAGCGAGAGAGAAAGGTAGAACCTTAGAAATGGGAGACCTAACCAATGGTGAGTGAATCTTGTAACTCCGTCCTCAGAGAGTATTGTTTGTCTACAATATTTAAACAAAAAAAATCTAGCCAACATAATATCGTTTTTAGTTACTAGTGTAGTCTAATAGTCTTAATTACATTATTAATACAATCATTCATCGATAGTTATTGCTTCATTTGTATAGTTTTTCGATACATGTTTAATTCTGTTGTTTGTGTCCTTATTGGTATGTAGTGTTGGGGATGAAAATAAAGCATTTTTACTGCAAAAATTCGAAATCATAATGTTAAAGTGAAAAAATTGTTCTCACTACGAGTGCCGATTGGAGACTGACTACCCGTTCAGAACCACAATTGCGAATTGTTACCTGCCAGATATTTTACAGCCCCTATAAAGTATTGTACATTGTTTAAATTATCCTTTATTGTTCTCAACTCGATCGAATTCATAAAGTCGGACAGTAAAGTAGTATAGTAGTGGGTTGTAAATGCACGGACTTCTTTTAAGTCCAAGACTGTACATATTCCAATATAGAAATATCAAAATGGTATTTATTTGTCAGGTAAATAAAACCTAAAACTTCTTCTCGTTTCAAAGACCCGAATTGTTCAATCGAATTAAATCCAAAGATTGATGTTACTTCTTCATCCTCTGGTATTTGTTTCTTGTTGAATGCGGCTCAATAATAACCGGGATCGCGCTGAATGAGGCACGACCGATATTATTATTGTTATTATTATGTAAGAAAGAATTGCGTCGTTAGTGAAGATGATTTTACATTTACGACGCGGAAGACCTTGAACTTATGGTTGCGGTGGTATTCGAAAGCGATACAGCCGACAAGAATGTTCCACCGCGTTCGTCCAATTCTAAAGCAGTTAAAACACGAGCTTTTAATGCCCGAAAAAAGAACCGTTCTTTTTTTCTTTGGTCAGGCAGTGAAACTGAAAGTGAGTTTATCGAAGTGACGTTTCCGTAAACACTTGGTTTATGACGGCGATCACTTTCTATTTGTTCGGAATTTCTAATGAAATGTCAACTTCTTAACGCATCGGACTTTTAAATCTTTTTTTTTCTAAGCAGCATGTACAAATTGGAAAGCAAAAGTTTTACATGTCCAATTAACGCACTAATTAAGGACAGGCGCTAATGTTTTGTGTGTCTAGGTTTTTAGCGCTATTTGCACATGAAAAATCCGGGGTATATTCCGGTTAATTATTATACTTGTATTGATTTAGCTAAAACTTTTAACTGCAGTCGACTCTTGTCCGATGAAATAGTTTTTAAATTTAAAACGAACACTGTAAAATCACAAGGAACATTCTACGGTCTACGCTATCGCTTGATAGCTTCGTCAGGAGTGAAAATATAACGAGAACTAATTAGAATTAAATTAAATTTTTTTTAAATAATATAATATACAGGCTGTTTGCATAGTAACTGCAAAATTTTAACCACAGTACGCCGACGGTACAAACAACAAGAAAAAAATTACAAAAAAAATCGTATAACAAAAAGAAAATTCCTTTATCCGTCCCCTATTCGATGCTTATGAAATAAGAAAAAAAAAACTTACGGAACTTGCTTCTCTGATCGTAGACAGTAAATATCGCGGGAATGACTAATACGCAAGACACTCAACGAATATCATCTGTGTGAAGGGTTCACGTTCAAACAAACGTTCACTATTAGACATTTAGAAATGTTTATAAAAATTGTTCGACGTGGCCTCCATCATTAGCGACACACAAACGAGCTCGGCGAAAAGTGATTCATGTGTTCGTGTGCATGTCCGGATTAGTGCAAATACTGTCTGTTGCATTATGAATACACTCCTCTGAAATGCTGTTCTCTCGCCGTTCGTGAATTGCGGCATTTTAGTCAGTAATAATATTATGCAGGTAGTAATCATATTTAGCTTTAACTCGTTCAATCGCTTTTCTCAAACTAAACCGTTGATCCTAAAGAATAAGGAGCAATAAATTGTGTGTCATAATCATAAAAATGAAGCAAATTCTTTCGGTTAGCTGTAATACAACTTATTGAGACGTTAAAAACAACGCTTTTATTGGCCTCTCCGCTTCGGCAAAAGTCACTGCTCAATTGCACTTCCGTTTTTTTGTACCAATAAAAATTCCGTTTCTTGACCTACCTCAAAGGCATAGTCGTACGATTTCGAAATGTGTAAAACTTTTGTTAAGGACATGTAAGTTCAATCGTTTCCATTTATGGTGATGGATTACAGGTTTATTTTTCTGTTCTTTTTTTCACAAACACAGAATATCATCTAAATTGGCAAAATCAGTACGTTTATTAACAGAATTCAATGACATTTTAATTTTACACATTTCTATGAAACGCCTTTTCAAAATATTATATCACAATAAAAAAATGTCGGCATTATCAAAATCAAAATCATGGTTACTTACTAATGAATGTTCTACCAGCATTGAACGATTTTGATTATTATTTTTTTTTAATATGATATTTATGTTAGTCTAAACATTTTTTTTTTTAATTTTGACTTGTTTTTCCTATAAAGGGTGTTAAAAAAACGTTCGAATATTATAACCATGAGTAGTACTCACCAAGAGCAACAAAAGGTCTAAGTAAGTATAGGTCCGCAAATAATTTTTATCAAGGATAGAGTTGGTTTTCCATTGAAGTTAAAAAATTGTATTATTATAAAGAAACAAACAGTAAACGTGTGATTATCTAGACACAAAAATAATTAAAGTAAATGTGTATATTCAAGACCCGTTAATAACGTAAATGAGCTGCCGCACCGAATAGAACATAACTGCAAACCCATTCAAAAAAATCAAGGACTATTCGAAAAAATAAGAGCTTCTTTTCGTCGAAGATGGGAAGCCTGTGTGCAAGCGGGACTGGTGGACGGGGATGGGACGATTCGCCGTCCCCAGCTCGCCATCGCCAACTCCCCGTCGCCGATTCACCGTCGCCAATTCGTCGTAGAACCAATTCGTCGTCGATCCAATTTATCGTCCGCCCAATTCGCCGTCCCATGCTACTGCTTTATTTAGCTTCATAAGCTTTAAAACACTTTCTGACCATTTTAGATAATATCCAAGTTATACCTACGAATTGAAGAAAATAACTATAATTTCAGTACGTTTCAAGTAAATTAAAATGGACTTTACTATTGTTTTTCTATTTCAAGTTAAAATAAATTCCTAATTACAGTGCGACCACCGTAAGACACAAAATTACGAACAAATTGGTGCTGTACGTACACATAATCATAATTCTATTTTTTTTTTAATGGAACCCCTTTTTCAATTTATAATTTTAAATGTCGAGCTTTCATGAATCAATATTTTGAAAGCAGTCGACTTTTGATGTGTAGTGATTTTGATTGATATGAAAATCAATATGATTTTGAGCAGAATCTGAAAATATAAAAAAGAAGAATTGGAGGATTTTACGAACACCTGAAGAATAAGAAATACTTCCTGGAAGACCAAATTTTTGTATCTGTTTCTTTATCTATGTATCAGATTTAATTAATAACAAATTATTTTATTTTCCATTAATTATGTTAACTTCTTTATTTTATTTACATATAATTATCGGTATATTATTATTTGGATATGTACCTGGACTTAAAACTTTAATCGCTGACGGCGAATTTACCGACGGCGAGTTTTCCGGCGGTGAATTGTACCTACGACGAATCGGCGACGGTGAATTGACCTAGACCCCTGGTGGACATGTAGAACATTTTTCTTAATTATTTTTGTGTCTAGATAATCACACGTTTACTGTTTGTTTCTTTATAATAAAACAATTCAATGGAAAATCAACTCTATCCTTGAAAAAAATTATCTGCGGACCTATACTCACTAAGACTTTTATGTTTCTCTTGGCCAGTACTATTCATGGTTACAGTATTAGAACGTTTTTCTTAAACACCCAGTATAAACCGAATTACAATTTGAACTTTTGATTTCATAAACATCACATTTTACCGTCATACTCTAAAAACAGTTTCTGGCATACTCATACAAATAACTATTCCTTTTATTTTCTAAAACTCTTAGATAAAAAAAAAGGTCTAATTTATTCAAGTATAGAGAAGGGGTACAAAACGTCAAAACAATGTTGTGTTTCATAATAATTTGTAGATTTCACGATATTCAGTTACCATGTGTAAAAAGAAACTGTGTAATATACAGGCTGTGCCGAGTGCGTATTCGATAGATAGCGTCTTTGCTAATGCAGAGTTTTAAAATTTCTTTTCGCTATTACTTACATATAGTGTAGGTTTATCTTTAAAGTCCGATACAATTATACAGGGTCTTTCGTGTGGATGTGCCAAACCAAAGTTTTCCTTTTTTAATGGACCATACTATATATTGTGGCTTATTTCGTTTCGTCCTTAAGAGTAGATGAATTACATGATGCAAATTATTAAATGCAACCTGTCTTAATCATGAATGATAATATCCTTATAACTATATATAGGAGAAATATATTTTGCGCGGATCAAATTCTAATGAAGCGGGCAATATAAGATATTAGACCGTAGAGTGTAAACAAACGCGAGCGCTGCGGAGACAGTTAACGCCGCTACAGCAATGGTGTTACTCAGTATAACAAAAAACAGAGCAATATTGCCGCAATAAAAAATTACAGTTTTGTAATCAATTCTTCTTGTTTAAATGTGTAAAGATTTTCAGAGTAATTAGTTGACCAGTTGTACATCGACCGGCGAACTTTATTACGACATTACGTCATCTAGTAAGAACGCCGTAAATTATTTTCACCGTCCCATTACACAATGTGCCTGTTCGATACATTTTTACGGCGCTACTGAAACGATGGCGTGTACTTATCGAAATCCTATGCTTAGTTATAACTTTTACTTAAGAGCCGGAACTACCTCAGAAGCGATTTTTTAAATTAATTGTACTCGTTCAGGGATGATTATAAATTGCCAAAAAAAATATATGTTGAAGAAAGAAAGTTTTACTAAACGACTATTGTTTTAGAATTATGATTAATGTAATTTTGCTTACTGAAAAAAATTGCTGAAAGGAGCACTAAATTTTTTTAAGAATAACTTTTACTTGGAGAATATGCATCATTTGAAGTTGAAAAATATACTAAACTGATCACTTTAAAATTATCTAAACGATTGTTGTTTTCTTTTTTTAAAATTTCTAATACTTTATTTAAAAATATTTATTAATTGAAATGATATTGAATGGGGGTGAGTAAACGTAATATACCTTTCCCCGCTGCCCAAATCGTCAGTCTTTCGCTGACGTTCGAGGGAGAAGCACGCATGTTGCTTCCCTGGCTTACATAACCTTTTCTATGCGCAAGATAGAACGTTGGTTTGCAACTACGATAGACTGAAGTGCTGCAGGGGTGTCACAATACGGGCACATGTTGATGAGCAGGGCCATAACGTTTCTGACGCATATTCGTAAAAAACAATTTGGGAACACCATGACTTTGAAATATCGCAATAAATTCATATTTATTATATATATTTTAATGCCATAAAGTCGATTAAAATCACAATTTTATTAGATATTGCTGAAAAAGTAAAAGATTTTAATAAATATTTTATTTTTTATTGAGTACTAAAAAATGTAGAAGTACGATTTTTGATAAAAAAATATGCATGTAAATTAATTTATATCATAGATTATAATTTTTGATGATTCTCTGACGTCTTCAGCAATGAGGAAATCGAATCTTCCTCTTTTTTAGTTTACCCTTTATTATTTTTTATCTTGAAAGAATGTTGACATACAGCGAAACGTCGACTTTTAAATTGCGTTTGCTCCTCGTCAAATTGTAATTACAATCTTTTGATCATTTTTATTTAATTCGCTTTAATTATTTTAAAGACTGATTTCATCTTATAGGCAAAAACATGTAAAATAGTATCTTCTATATCTTCTATTAACGCAAGAAAAAATTAAATCTGCATATGCAAAGTGTCGTCCTTTTGAATTTAGCAGAATAATTCCAACATTCTATAAAAGACTAACTAACGTAAGCCGAACCATCAGTTAGATATAAATTCTAATTCGAACGATTCTTTTTTCTCCGGCCGATTGTTTAAATATGCCGGGTTAGTTTGCGAGACTGATCGGTCTCGCGAGAACTGCTTGCCATTCAGCGCCCGTTTGTTGCCGACGTGGCCCAGAAAGTTCTGTCGCAGAAGAGATAGACGTTCCTTAATGCTTCGAGATCCTGTTGCGCTAAGCTCTGACGCGTGTAACTTCCGATATATGTCAATGAATCATCACAGTGTTAAGTGCTAATACGGGTGGAGTTTAAATAAATACGCGGATAGCATTACCGTTTTACAGCTTTACTGAAATATGTATGTATTATGCAATAGTTTTCCGTATTTCAATCTTTCTAGGATGTTGAAATTCGAGAATGGAAATAGGAATCATTATTTTTTACTAATATTTTCTCCTAAGTTCAAAAAGAAGGCTTGAAAACCTTTAGCGACAAATACAAATTTATTTTGCGTCAAGCAAACTTCAGCAAAACAAAAACATAAAAACAAGAAATATAAAATCTGAATTCAAAAATTTTTTGTCCATTAGGTATATGAATCACGAAGTCAATCTGGGAACACAACGTATAAAAACGAATAAAGTATTGTTTGTAAAATGCTGTTGCGCTTCAACACTAACGCTATGATTTTAGTTACTTATCCAGAACTGTAGAGTGGTCGCTGGTCATGATATAGGTTCGTTTCCGCTTTTTTGTTTGATTTTGTATTGGTTGTGTAATTGGCATATTTCTTGTATGTCTGGAATCAACTAATTTTGATAAAATGTGGTCGATGCAAAAAACTTTAAATTTTTTCATCATATACTTATTCCAAAATATATATCATCGCGGTGAATATGTTCAACTTTCATATTTTTATTTTCTTCTGACCATATTGCAAAGAAGCATATTTTTCTTTTGGTAACATTTGTAGATGTAAATTATGCTGTTTTTTGCTAAAAGAGTTTTCAGATCACACCCTCATTCAACATGGTATAAAGATTTTTTACTATTATCGAAGCACAGTTTTCTTTTTAGACTTGCCAAGAAATAAATATTAAAATCATTGTAATTGTTTAGAAAGTATTACATCAATGAAATGGATACCAAATTACTTCTTTTATATTTTTTGCGAACTATATCAATTTGATTTTACTTTATTTAGAAAACGAATTCGGCGCTTTTTCTACTGGACGTTTGCAATACATTGAAAAAAAAGTCGCACCTCATTTTACCGCCCCTGAAAATGTCCCGCTTGAAACCGACGTATTTAGTTTACTTATTTACTATAAGCATTCTACTTCCACTCCAAAATTCCATACAAACAGCACTGATGAGGGATGTCCAGCATTGACTTAAATCGTAATATTTTGGTGCCCTCTAGATGAGACATATTTAAGTCATCTAACCTTACGGTGTTCCTGCAAAGTGGTTGTTCGCCGGGGAGGTAAATCGACATAAAAATATGAACGCAAGGAACTAGTGCCACGTATATCTTTGCGGGGAAGTGGGGGTGAAATCGTAGTTCTAGCTGAGACGATTCCGGCTCTTAAGCATTGTGTTCTAAGTTTTAGGAGTACTAAGTATGGAAGGCGCAATAGAAGGTGAAAATGTTTCTGAAATTTATCAAGAAATTCTGGATGAAGCGGCTGCAGCAGCTCAAGATTTACTGCCTTCGAAAACGAAAAACAGATATGAAAAGATTATGAAGATTTGATAAGTTGGCGAAAAAGTAAAAAAATGGGAGCAGTTAACGAAGACGTTTTACTGTGCTATTTGTCATGACTGTCAAAAAACTTTGCGCCAAATAGTTTATGGACGAAAATTTCGATGCTGAAAATGTGCTTGAAACTGCATGAAAATATTGCCATTTTTAGACGAAAGTCACGTTAAACTTGTCAGGAAATTTATTAAATATAATTTTTTAACAGATACGGAAAAGTGTTTTGTTTTTTTGAAAAGAAAAAAATCCGAGAACCTAAGAAAGCAAAAGCATTAACAGCCGAATAAATTAAAATAGTTCTTAAGTATTTTCTACTGGAAAAAGTTATTTTATGGTTTGGAATATACGTAGCTTGTAAACGTGAAGAACTTGTTACATTGTCCATCGATAACATTGAAGACACCGGTAGATTTATAATAGTCACTTTGCAAGACACGAAAAACAAATCTTCGAGGAGATTTACAATCACAGAAGATGATACGCTTTTCAAAGGTTGTGATCTATGCAGAAAATATGCAACGCTTTGACCTTCCGGTTTGTAGAGACGTCTTTTTTTTGTCGATTATAGAAAAAGCAAATGCACGAAACAACTTGTAGGAGTGCACAAGATAGCGACGTTCCGAAAAAGACTGCAGAATTCTTAAAATTGGAAAATCCTGAAAATTTCACAGAACACTGTTTTCGAAGGTCTAGTGTAGTGCCACCTTGTTGGCAGATAACGGTGGTGACTTTCTTACATTAAAACAATTGGGTGATGGTGAGTTGAAGTCATCGGCAACAAAAATTCTAATAAAAGTCCTTTAGTTTTCGAGATAAAATTTGTTAAAAATTTGGCCAAAACTGTCTTTGCGCCGCTGAGTTAAGGTAACAAACTGTCACAACAGTGTTGTAGTTATTTATTTTAGAAGTTTAAAATTTAAGAAAGTTTATGAGGTATCTCTGAAGCACGATCGTATTTGTTTGCGTTATTAGTTTGGTAATATCATATAGGGGCGTGTTTAGCCTAAGCAGCAAAGAAACGAAAAGAGTTTACGACAGTCTCCCGAGGGTTAACGCGGAAGGTGAACGTAGAACAAGTGGGGCTCGCAGATGTGATTAAAATGTTGTGGATGTTTGATAAGGGCTGTCCACGAAATATTAGCCAGGGGAAGGCGATGGTTTATTAGAGATGTGTTGTATGTGATGGCCGCGGTGTGTTGCCGGGCATGAACTGGAGGTACATTTGCGGAAACATAAAGCGGGACAAGTCTTATAACAAAATTTCCCATTGCTTTGATAGTGTGAAGTTTCCTTGGTGATGGTCGTGATCCTTCTAATTAATTAGATTATTCGTTTGTGTCTATTTAAATAAGTTGGTATTTACCTCGTGGTGTTGCCGCTTTTTAGGTTGTACGCGTATTGGTCCCATGTTAAGGGGGCCACACACTTCGTTCGATTCGCGCGATTTAGTCTGCACGGACCTGTCCGAACGTGCTAGAAATCCAGTATGTGGAAAAGGAAACGGTACGGTGCGAGATCTGTTTTGTACAATTTTCATTCGCGCGATTTGGTTTGTGTGATCCATTTCGCGCCAGTGTGGCCGGGTTTAAAATGGTTCTTATGACAGGGCATTAGTGATTATTGTACTGGATATTGCAAGCCAAGTTATAAATTATTTTAATTACC
This sequence comes from Prosopocoilus inquinatus, assembly GCA_036172665.1. Classification (NCBI taxonomy): domain Eukaryota; kingdom Metazoa; phylum Arthropoda; class Insecta; order Coleoptera; family Lucanidae; genus Prosopocoilus; species Prosopocoilus inquinatus. The sequence goes on from CM069874.1 coordinate 52,865,528, forward strand.
ATCAGATTAAATTCAATTAACTTCCTTCAATAAATAGTCCTAGACCATAAAAACCTATTTAAAATGGGACTAGTGTACAGCTGCGGAAACAGAAAGCGGGACAAGTCTTATAACGAAATTTCCGATTGCTTTGATAGTGTTAAGTTTCCTTGGTGATGGTCGTGATCCTTCTAATTAATTTATTACCATCAGTGAACGTCAAAAATAACTTGTCAAATTGAGTTCTTAAGAATGTGTCGTATTTTTAAGGGAAATATAAGTGAAAATTTTCGACCAGCGAATCAAATGGAATTAGTGAAGCCTTTGGAAGAACTATGTGACATTTTGGATGTGGAATATGTATATTAGAAATCTTAATTCAATCAATGTTCGGACATTTGCATTCAATAATTCAATCGAAGGGCTGCGTGACTGTTATTTTGTTTCATTTTATTTCGCATGGCAATAATTGTAAGTAATATTACTATTAAATAAAACTATTACACTAGTATGATTTATTTGTATGAGGTATTTGTTCGTTAAAATTTTTAATTATAAACGGAATGATTAATCATTTTACTTAATGTGAAGGTTGATAAATTACCATAGTTACCGAAATTTAGAAGTAAGTTTTAATGATGCATGCGAAGTCAATGTGCAAGGATGACTTCCCCGGTGTCCAATATCATTGTGAGGGAGTTACAGCTTCTATATTCGCCGCTGGAGAGGGTGGGGCCGGAAAACGGCCCCGGTAAGTGTAATGTTCCATTTTACTCAATACTACTCGTAAAGGTTTACTTATAATTTGCATGGTCCTTATCGAGTTGGAATGCGATGCCCAGAAGGCTAAGACGTTTACCCTCAGCGCCTGGTGCGGTCAGGGAAGCGAGAAAGAAAGAACATTGGGAATGAGAGACCCATGGTGAGTGAATGTTTATTGTAACTCCGTCCTCAGAGAGTATTGATTGTCTACAATATTTAAACAAAGAAAAATCTAGCCAACAATAGTTATTATTATTATTATCGACATGAATGCCGCCTACACAAATAATGAGTTGACGGATATGGTGTTATTTTATGGAAAAATTATAATAATAAAAAAATAATAAAATTTAAAAAAATGGGTTTCTTGGATTTCTTAGGATTTCCACATGCCACAGTTTTTGTTTATACTTGCAATTTCCAAACATTCTGTATGTATTGTAAATTATTGCAATTAAATACTGGAAGATAATCAAATAATATGTTTTCTCTTTTACTCTTCAGTAAAAGAATTTACCACCTGCGAGTTTCAAAACTCATTTAACACCTTCATTACCATCCATCCCACTGTGAACCGCGTAAGCAAACACCGATCTGTCACGTCATCTTCGTGCGCAAACCTGACCTGGGATCGACTTCTGAGAACCGCCAACTTCTCCTCAGTCAATAACAGGACGTTACCGACGATGAGTAATCCAAACAAAAAAAAATTCTTTACCCGACAGAAGAATCGGATCGACCTCCAATTACCTAGACGAATTCGTTTCCTCATTTTTATTGTTTACGATGAAATCGTTTCAAAGTTTGAACAATGCCTATTATGCATGCCCGGAGACACGGGTTTTATTCTAAATCCGGGCATATTTCATTTTTAAATAATAAAATTATTAACACTATTAATAAATTAATAGATTTTTAACAGTAAGTACAGCTAAATTGGTTTGAAAAAGCACAAACATACTTTTGAAACATTTGAAAAGTGAGATATCTCTAGATGTAAACTTTGTAATAACTGTTGCTTTTCCTTAGACTTTTCCTTAGATTGTTAAAATTTATATGTTTTAATGTTTCTGGGTTATTGTAACTGTTAATGTTTACATTTATATAACGTAAGAACATTACTGAAATAATAAATGTAAACATTAACAGTTACAATAACCCAGAAACATTAAAACATAATTGACGTACAATTGACGTACTGAAAATAAAAATTCCGGGACCCCATGAATTAAATGTCTTGCATTTGAATATTCAGAGTATATTTAGCAAATTACTATTACTTGAAACATTTCTAGAATCACATAACATATATGTAGCTTGTATCGATGAACATTGACCTAATTCTGGTCAAATATCCAATATAAGAATGTCGAACTACTATGTAGGTTGCTTCTCCTGCTGGATGAATTCCAGTCACGGAGGTACTATGAGTTTTGTAAGGAAAAATTTAAGCGCTGAAAATATAACACTACAGCATCTGGTAAGTGATTTTAATTTTCAATATTGCGGTATTAAAATACACAAACCCTCAATTACCATTTTCAGTTTTTATAAACCACCTAGTGCTAATATTAATATATTTTTTGAAAACTTAAATGTTGTGTTAGACTATCACAAACGTTGTCAGAATTTCACGGTATGCGGCGATTTTAATATAAATATTCTTGAAAAAAATAACAGTAATACAAAAATTTTTCTTAAAATTATGGCGTCTTATAACCTTTATCCAACTATTTTAACTCCCACTCGCATATATAAAGAATCAAAAACTTGCATCGATAAAATTTATATTAAGAGCCTTTTTAGTTATGTCACTATAAATGAATACATCGATCTGTCTGATCATAATTACCAACTCCTTCGCTGTGAATGTAAAAAACCAAACAGAATTTTTTATGATACTTCGAGAATACTTTCGAAACAAAATAATAACAAATTTATGAATAGTATTAAAAATGTAAATTGGAATCATATACCGGCTGTTTCAAATTGGGTGTGCACTGAAGGGATCTCCTAAGCCGTAAGAGATGCAAATTCGATTAAATGGAAGAAAAGTTGCACGAGTCAATGCTTTATTCATATCCATCGACAGAATGATTTTATTCTTATTTCTTCTTGAGATATTAATGAAAATGTAAAAAAGTCGATTTTCTTTTTTCCTCCGTATCTCTTTTATTATAGATAATTTTAAAATTTTGATTAAACTTTCTACAGGCACTTTTTGATTCTGCTTCGAATAAGAGTAATAGAATTGAAGTCAAACGTTTCGTCTTCCCACGACCATCATCAGTTTCGATTTTTTAAATACAACTTATGTCTTTTTATTGTTCTGTTCGATAGCATTTTTTCTCCTGATTACAATGATATATCACATATTACAGGGAGAAAAAGAAAGTCGATTTTTTCACATTTTCATTAATATCTCAAGAAGAAATAAGAAAAAATCATTCTCTTAATGGATACGAATTAGGCATTGATTCGTGCAACTTTTCTTCCATTTAACCGAATTTGTATCTCTTATGGTTTAGGAGATCCCTTCAGTGCACACCCAATTTGAAACAGCCGGTATATGCGAAAACAAACCCAAATAATAAATTGTTATGCCTGTATGAATTGCTTCAAACAAATTTTGAAAAATGTTATCCTCTAAAAACACGCCAAATGAATAGTCATCAAAGTTGGATAACCAGAAGAATTCGAAAATCCTGTCGTACAAAAAGAGAACTATTTCAATTAACTAAAATCTTTCCAGTTGACAATGTAATTAGTTACTACAGAAAATACGCATTGATATTAAAACAAGTAATTGAAAAAGCGAAACAAATGTCAGTCAATAAAATAATTTTTACTACAAAAAATATTATCAAAAATACATGGCGAATTATAAAATCCGAAACACACTCCAATAGCAATTTCAGAAATATACAATTAAAAGACACATCTTCGAGTATAGTTTACAATCCCTTCGTAATAAGTAATACTTTGAATAATTATTTTGTTAATTTGCCAACAACTATGATACAAAATAAAGACAACACTAACTTCAATAGCCACCTTCATAAACTTAAAATAAATACATCTAGTTCTTTATATATGCGACCAGTTTGCAAGGAAGAAATAGCATCTATTATAAAAAAATTGAGCAACACGTCAGCAACTGGAGATGATCGTATTCCTATTAAAATAGTTAAAATGATAAGTGAATACATTAGTTTACCCATCTCACACATCATTAATTCATATTTGGAAAACTCTTCATTCCCACATATGTTTAAAACGTCCAAAATCATCCCAATTTAAAAAAAAAAAAGTGACAGATTCTCAGTCAATAATAATTACAGACCCATTGCGATATTTCCATCAATCTCAAAAATTTTTGAAGTTGTCCTCAAAGATCAGTTATTAAACTACTTTATAAAAAAAAATTATATCAGTCAACATCAACACGGTTTCTTAAATAATAAATCTACTTATACTGCTTTAACACAGATTACCGATGAAATACTAGAAAATCTAAATAAATCAAAACTAGTTGGGTGTATGAACTGTGATCTCTCGAAGGCGTTTGACCGGGTCGATAATACATAATATATTAGTAAAAAAATTGGAATACTATGGTGTTAGAGGGAAAGCTTTAAATATCTTTAATTCATACATTAGCGGCAGGCAACAATTTGTAGAAATAAAACACTTAAGCGACGAAGGCAAATACTCTACTCACAAATCTAATAAACTTTACAATTGTTCTGGAATACCTCAGGGTTCTATATTAGGTCCGCTCCTATTTATCATATTTATAAACGACCTCCCAACCACTACAACATTATATGCGGACGATACGAATATTGTGGTCACAGGTGACAATAGAAATGATCTTGTGAATAAATGTCAGACAATCATGACCCAGCTCCTTCACTGGTTCAATAACAACAAATTAACCCTAAATATGGATAAAACTAATGTTTTAATCATTGAAAATAAATATAACGAAGATATAATAAATGATATTAATTTGAAAACTGTCACAAAATCGAAATTACTGGGCTTAACATTAGATAGTAATTTAAGTTGGTCTTTCCATTTGGAATCATTGCTGCCAAAATTAAATAAAGCCATTTTTGTACTATTAAAATTGTGTGATATTGCCACATTACGTATGATTTATTTCGCATATTTCAATTCAGCCGTAACATACGGCTTATTACTTTGAGGAACCAAATCCAATTTAAATCAAATATTGTTATTACAAAAAAAGCGATACGCGTGATAAAATATTTAAGTCCACTGGAATCATATAAACAAGGTTTTATTGATTTAAACATTCCCACTGTCTTTAATCTATTTATCCTTCAAATCAGCAATCTACGTACAGGGTGTATTAATTTCGATGTCTCTTATGGGAATCTCCGTAACTATAAGTGATAGAAAAAAAACTAGTGGCCAAGTCTCGATCTATTTTTTGGAGATTAAGTCAATAGCGTAAACAAAAATTGGCTATCTTCTTTTGTTTTCAAGTTATGGGCAAAAATTGCAATTTTTGGGCTTTTCGTTTTTCGGTCATATCTCGTTTATATCTAGAGATATTAAAAAACTGCTTGACCATTATTAGGACACCTTTTAGAACACAATTCAGTGGTGTAGTTGATTTTTTAATATTTACTTAAAGTTTCGAGAATAACATAAAGTAGTGTTTTCTTTAAATAGAAATTATAGTAGGCAATGGCCTCATTACAGATTTTTTTTCTGTTTTCAAAAATATATACTTTGTTGGGTTTATTTTTTATAATTAATAGAAGAAATGCCATTTTTTTTATTAATCTTGCCTATCCTAGTCTCAGTAGGCTGGCTTTAATGCAGTGCCGACATTTTTTTTTTTTTTTTATTAAAAATGACAGTTTTCCTATTAATTATAAGAAATAAACCCAACAAAGTATATATTTTTGAAAACAGAAAAAAAATCTCTATTTAATAAGGGCATTGCCTACTATGATTTCTATTTAAAAAAATATAACTTTATATTATAACTTGAAAATTTAAGTAAATATTAAAAAAGCAACTACACCACTGAATTGTATTTCAAAAAGTGCAAATAATGATCAAACAGTTTTTTAATATCTTTAGAAATAAACGAGATATGACCGAAAAACGAAAAGTCGAAAATGTCAATTTTTGCCCATAACTTGAAAACAAAAGAAGATAGACAATTTTTGTTTACGCTTTTGACTTAATCTCCAAAAAATAGATCGAGACTTGGCCATTAGTTTTTTTCTATCACTTATAGTTACGGAGATGCCCATAAGAGACATCGAAATTAATCCACCCTGTACATGAAAATTTGAATAAGTTTACATCAAATTCTGGTGTTCATCGATACAAAACTCGAACCCCAAACTTCATTAGAATCGATCAAATAAAAAGTAGTAAATTTTATAATTCTCACATTTATATTAGCATCAAAATATATAATACGTTACCAGATTAAATAAAATCTTTTAGTGGCAAAAAATTCAAACATTATATGAAAACCTGCTTAAGTAAATTTAGTTTTTATTCACTTGATGATTTTTTAGCGCTGCACCTATACTTTGAATATTCTGAACAATATTTAATATTTATTTCTCATATCACTAACTTTTAATTTGGCGTTACATTGTAAATTTGTTAATAGGGTCTTTGCGGGAAGATAAACCTAGTGAATCTTATTTAATAGCCTGTACACAGTTAGACAAAACTAATCATTTAAGTATTTTAAGATCTGTTAATGAATGTTTTATGAAATTTTTCTCACCTAATGTAGTTCCTACTGAAAAAAATTTACTTATGGTATCAGATGCTGCCCCTTACATGGTTAAAGCCGGGCAGCAATTTAAAACAATTTATAAAAATTTAGTTCACGTGAGTTGTTTAGCTCATGGATGTAACAGAGTAGCTGAACATATTAGATGTGAATTTTCTGATGTAAATCTACTAATTGGTACCATTAAAAAAAATATTTGTCAAAAGTCCCCTACGAGTTCAGTTGTACAGGGAAAAATTGCCGAATGTACCTTTACCTCCCGAACCAGTGTTGACTAGGTGGGGAACTTGGTTGGAAGCGGCAATGTTTTATGCTGAATATTTTGTAGCAATTAAGGAATTGGTTGTAGAGTTTAATGCTCAAGATAGTGCTGCTATTGCAAAGGCACAAAATATTGTAACAAAAACTTCATTGGCAAATCAACTGAACTTCATCAAAATGCATTACAGTTTTGTAATACAAACTATAAACAATTTAGAAAAACCGAAAATGTCTTTAATAGAATCCGTTAAAATTGTTAAAGAATTTAAAGAGAATATTTCAAAAGTTCCAGGTAAAATCGGCAGTTCAGCAAATAAAAAATGTTTATCCGTTTTAGATAAAAATAGCGGCTTCAAAACCCTTGAGGAAATTTACGAAATTTTGAATGGAAACTTTGAAATTGACTTAAGTGTAGAATTTTCAGCTATGAGTCACTTTAAATATGCCCCAATTACCTCCGTGGATGTTGAAAGGAGTTTTTCAATTTATAAAAATATTTTGTCAGATAAAAGGCAAAATTTCCTGGTAGAGAACTTGGAAAAACACATTGTTGTAAATTATAATCGGAGATTTTTTTAGTCGTTATAATATTTACTTAATAATGTACATACATAATATACATACTTCCTTCATATAAGTGTTTACAAATAAATGTAAATAAATTGTATAAAATATAATGTTTTTTATTTGAATAAGAATGCCCATAAAACACAGTAGACCAGTTATTGCATTATTTGAAGTGTTCGGCCTATCTTGCACATATTTCGCCATTTTTAGTGCATATATATGTGCATATTTCATCATTTTTTAGTGCATATATATGCGCATATTTCATCAAAATTACTCGCATATAAATCCGCTCTCTAGTCTCTCTAGTTATGTTATTGTTATTTATTATTTTATTATGTATACTTGCTAACTACTTTTTGTCTTTGTAATCTGTAATTGTAAATTTCTACACCACTGGTACAGAAGTCCAATATATTATTATTATTATTATTAATATCAACCCCGGGCTTGCCCATGCGTGGATACGTCTATGGCCAGGGATGGGAACTCGGAACTCGTCTGTGAAATACGAGAAAAAGATGTGGACATTCGTAACCTCGTTCTATATTTAGAATTACTCGGACGTTTCTTCTTTGTTTACAGGAGTCCAAACGTGCGTGGCCTGTAGAGTAGTTTTCAGTCTTCAGTCTCGCAATTTATAACATCGTTGAGTAGGAGAATAAATAAGGAAGGAAATCAAATTCTCTCTCGTTTTATACTGGGTGTCTCACAACGTACGGAGAAGATTGAAAGGGCAGCTGTAGGACATCAAAATAAAGCTTTTTCCTTAATTCGCTTTTGACCGAAACCCAATAATAAGAAAGTTACAGCAATTTAACTTTCTTCTTTAATTTACACCTATAATTTTTTAATTAATCAAAATTATTTCACAAAATGCAATTTTATTATTAAATAAACTCTAAAATTATCAAAACCACCATTCCTAAAATGTCTATGTTAATCTGTTTCCTAGTTTTGTTTTTAATTAGGAGGCGGTGCGCAACGACATGAAATCCCGTTTTTGGGCAATAGAAGAAAAAATGAAATCGCCGTAACTTAAACGTGACTACATTTTTTTAAATAGTTGTTTATTGTAAAACAGTGTTCAATTAACTCATAAATGCCTCAAATTTGAATTTAAAACGTAAAATATTACTACATGGAGTAACTTTTGGTTGTTAATAAATTTCACTTTAAACTCTGGTAACTTTTTAGTTATTGCCTTTTCATCAAAAATTTATTAAGAAAAAATCTTTAATTTGATACCCTTTTAATCTTATGAGACGCCCAATATAATCTGAAGGTTTTGAAATTAACATACACTTACTGTTTATAATAACTTTCTATTACTAACTGGTGTTAATGTCTTTGAGTTTCGAATCGAAGATGAATTTGTGAATGTTGTTACAAACAATTATTGGCGTTGAGTGGACTAACAATCTGTAATGTTATTAAATGATATCACGTACGATTTGTTTGCAGATGGCAATTAGCGGTGCCAGTTTGGGGCCTGGAATCTGACGAGTTTAAATGTGCTGATGTGGTGTTTACTTCAGTTTTTAGACCTGAGAGACGTTGCCTGTGATAATTAAGTGCAGTTATTCTGCAAATATTCTATTTGCAAATTGAAGTCACGTTCCGTTCGTTTTTTTAATTAGGTATAGGAAAATTTTGCAGATGATGTGAATTACCAGTAATAAATAATAACTGGATCTAAATCGCGGTATTTGATGCAAAAAGGTGTAGATTTACGGTAAAAGTTTTACATTAAAAAATGAGATGATAACCAGTAAACAAAATCACAAAAGTACGCAATAGTTTCAAAGGTAAAAATATTTAGGCTAGCAGTTCATTAACAGTTATTGGAGGGAATGGACGGAGTGGTTATAGTAATTGTACGTATGTCATCTATGTAGGTGTTCTTCACGAAAACCATAATTGATTGTTACAATTTTATTAAAAAAATGAAGAAAACAGGAAGAAGAAAGTGTTTCTTTTTGTGTTTGACATAATGCTGTGACATTTGGTTCAACAGAAGAAACATGCGATTAATTTGAGTTTAGTTGAAGAAAATGTTGCAGTTGTATATTTTAAGTTTAGAATTTAAGAAAGTTTAAGCATTCTTGGGATATTTCTGAAGCACTAGCATATTTGTTTACGTTATTAGTTTGGTAATATGATATGGGGGTGTGTTTAGTCTAGGCAGCAAAGAAACGGCAGATATACGGCAATCTCCCGAGGATTGGAGCTTAGAGGGTTCACGTTAAGTAAGTCGACCTCGCGAAGGTGATTAAAATGTGTAGTGAATGTTTGATAAGGGCTGTCCACGAAATATTAGCTGGGAGGAGGCGACGGTTTATTAGAGATGTGTTGTATGTGGTGACCGCGGTGTGTTACCGGATATGAACTAAAGGGTGCCTGCAAAGTATGACCTGAGATGGTATGTTCTGGCAGAAGTGTTAGGACGGTACATTCTCACAATTAGCAATACGGTCTGACGGTCATGAATTTGTGCGGAGGTATTCTGGTAGCAGAATATTGTCCGAGATGCGATCCGGGGCGTTGGCCAGGGGATGGTGTTGTGCACCATCATACGGTATCGTGGGGCTACCGATGAGACAGGCGGTACCGGCAAAGCAATTCACTGTATTCTGCATTCATTGTGAGTGGGAATTCGGTTGATTGCATTCTTGACCAGGTGATGGCATTGAGCTGTCCAGAAAGGTCTGACATGATGATGTCATTGGACTGGTACGGAGTGGTGCTTGACACTCACGCAGTCGGTGCATCAACTGATCCTGAGAACGTATGCTTGGGAGGCAAGGTATGCTAATATCCATCGAGAGGGGTGGGTTTCATATCTGTAGGTGAATATGAGGGTAATGCACGCGAAGATGCGAAATCAACATGCGAGGACGACTTCCCCAGTGTCCAATATCATTGTGAGGGATCTACAGCTTCTAGATTCGCCGCTGGAGTAGGTGGGGCCTGGAAACGGCCCCGGTAAGTGGAATGTTCTATTTTACTGAATAGATACTCGTAAAGAGTTACTTATAATTTGCATGGTCCTTATCGAATTGGAATGCAATGCCCGGAAGCTAAGACGTTTACCCTCAGCCACTGTTGCGGTCAGGGAAGCGAGAAAGAAAGAACATTGGGAATGAGAAACCTAACCAATGGTGAGTGGATGTTTATTGTAACTCCGTCCTCAGATATTATTGTTTGTCTATAACATTTAAACAAAAAAAATCTATCCAATAAAAAGAACAATGTTATGTTAAATTTACTTAATAAACTTTTGGCTCAGAATACTTGTGACTGTTAAGCGAACGGTTTGATGAACTGCAATTCTGAAGATCGGTTACCAAAAACTCTTCGATGCTGAACTTGTGTAACTACAGAATGAATTTTGGTTCCGGATGTAAAAAACAATTGGTTCCTAAAAAGACAGACAATGAGACTGTGTATTGAACAAAAAAGTGTAAGCACAGTGACTCAAATATTAACTGACAATTTTGGGTACCGGAAGTAATTTGTGTGTTAAAGGGATGTCGAGATTCAAGGACGTTCATGAAGATAAGTTGCAACAAGCTACCTTGATCGGTTCCACAAGAAGCCTAGTCATCCTTTGAAGGCTCAATATTTGAGTATAACAAAAACACCTACGGCAGAGAAAAATATTTTGGTTGAAACAATTTTAGACTTTTCTTTAGATTTAAAAATGATATTTAGATTTATTTATAACTAAAACGTGTAACATTTAATTTCGAAATAATGGTTAGAATAGTTAAGTTTCAAACAAACATTTGAGATAGGTGAGGACGGGTTAGAAATTCTATAAACAATGTTTTGGTTGAAGGAATTTGTTTTAACATCAAAGCAAACAAATTGAATTGTAAACTAATCAAAAATGTGCGCTTACGTGTTCATTTATTGAGAATCTTGACAAACTAATACCAACCGAAATTTATGTTTGTTTACACAGTTTAGGCGCTCTAATTTGTAGTACAGAAATGTCCCTAGCAGTGACCGGCGCGCGTGCTCAGTTGGTGCGACGAGAGTGGGAAAGAACTAGTGGTGGAATCAAGGCTTTTTAAAAAACGATTACGCAGCAAAATTGGACAGATTTTAATTAGATCCCAAAGGGGAAAAATCTATTAAAAGTGTAAAATATTGTCAAATATTAATATTGAGAATTATTGTAATAAACAGTGAGCGGCGGAATTAAGATTTTTGATGACGAATGCAGGCGATTTGCATTGCCCGAGACCTTATAAGTCGTTGAATGAATGTATATATAATATACAATAAATTGACTTACAATATTCCATAAAAATAATTTTAATATAATGATTACGGTTTGAATAACCTTAAGTCAAACCTCAGGTCATCCGCTCCTTGGTAATAAATGTATGAAGTTGAAAGTGAATTTTATAGTGAGACAAACAACAACCTGATTTAAAGCCAGGACATCATACAGACTGGATAAAAAAAATTTAATCGTGATAATAAGTGTGGCTTGGCGCAAGCCCGTCACTCATTGTTATTATTTTAAGCACGGAAATTTTTGCCTTCAGCACTTAAACGACTTATTAAATCAAGCAATTTTGAAAACGGAATCCGGAGTTCATTGCGGGCAGGTATTTAATTGGTACAACAGGTGCAAACCCAGAGCGTCATTAGACAAATTGATCTGCTGATAGGCGCAGAATTATTCTCGGACTTGCTGAGTTCAGGCCAAATCAAAACTTCCAAATATCAGTCTATATACTTCAAGAAACTCGGATGGAATGGATTATTAGTGGCATGGTTAGAAGTCCGCAATCTAAGATTTCGTGTCATTGCTCAGTTTGCGGATCAAAACTTTACTCAATACACCGTCAAGTAACCAAGTTCTGGGAAATTGAGGAACTTCTTCCCTCTAGTACATATTCATTGGAAAAAAGAGAATGCGAAACCTATTTTCAGAAAATATTTGAAAGAGTGAAGATCGTTTATAGTTAGACTACCGTTTAAGGGAGCTGTAAGTTTAGGTAGCTCTAAACAAATTGCTATTAAACGTTTCTTCAATACTGAACGCTAACTGATTAATAATGTTCATTTCGGTAATCAGTACAAGGCATTTATGAAGGAATATCTTCATCTAAAACACATGGAGCTGGTTCCACAGAATGGATCAGATAATCCTTTTACCTATCTCACCGCGCGGTTTTCAAGCAGTCCAGTCACATACTAAAGATTAGAGTAGTTTTCAACACTTCAGCAAAATCGCAAAATAAATTAATTCTTAACGAGAGATCCGAGATCCCACTGTTGAAGAGGACCAATTTTCTGTTTTGCCAAAAGTTAGTTGAATGGAACCATGTTTTTTCTGAAGACAATCCGGCTGATATTGCATCAAGAGGGCTCTTTTCTTTACAACTGGATGAGTCAAATTTATGGTGGCACATTTCAAATTGGTTAGCTTTTGGTGAATATGCTTGGTCAAATTTCACGCCCTCTTTAAGTATACCATTGAAGATGTTGATAATGAATTACTTTCTACCAATGTCACAGTGCCAACCATCATTAATAATTACGGTTTAATCGAAGATGTCCTTTCATTTCTTAAAAGTAAAAACATAAATGGGCAATTTATTCCTACCAATTCGCCTTATGTGAGCAGCGTATGGGAAAAAGAGGTCAAAAATGTAAAATACCACTTAAAGAGAATAATGGGAAATGGCAAATGGTGGACCAAGCTCAATAACATTTTCGGAAACGATGGTTACATGAATATCTGTGTCAGTTGAAAATCCGTTCAAAGGATCATCAAGGATCAACAGAAAATGGATCATTTGAAGTCGGACTCGCTCGTCTTAACAATGGATAACAATCTACCACCCTTGCGGTGGCCTCTTGGCCGCATCCATGAATTGCATTCAGGTGAAGACGGTTTTGTTCGAGTAGTCAAGCCATCAAGACACAAATGGAATAATTAAGCGCGCAGTCCGACGTCTGTGTGTGCTTCCAATCAAAACATGAACATTGTTTAACCATTGTGTTTATCATTTCCCTTTGGTTTATTTAGTTTTTTTTTTGTTTGTTGCTTAAATTACACGATAGTTTTTTTAACAATTATTTTGTATTTCATTCAAAATTATAATTGAGCTTTTACTTATAACATTGCATTGAATTCACAAATTATTAATGAGCCCACTAAAATTACAGAATCAACCAGATCTTTATTAGACGTAATTATTGTTTCCGATGATTCCAGTGTACTAAACTCAGCGGTAGTTGATTGTGATCTTTCCGATCACGACTTAATCGAGTGTACTCTGAATTTTACAAAACCAGAGTTAACTCCAGTATTCAAGACATCTAGAAATTATAAACTCTTTGACTTAAACAATTTTAATCTAGACCTCACTAACATGCCCTGGAACAACATATACTCCATTCCTAATACTAACGAAAAAATCTTATACCTTAATGAATGTATCTTGCAACTTTTCGATACTCATGCTCCAGTAAAAAATTTTAAAGTCACCAAGAGGCCTGCAGGTTGGTTAACTGATAACTTAAAATTTTTAATGTCTCTTCGTGATAAAGCTAAATCTAAATACAGACAAACTGGTCTGCTTTCTCATTTTAATTATTACAAATCTTTAAAGAACCTAACTAACCTTACAATTAAGCTCGAGAAAAAAGCGTACTTTGAGTATCTAAGCAATCAGAGAGAGTTTATGGAGCAAATTGAAAGTAATGAATTTAACTTCGAAAAAAGAATCTCTTCCTTCTAAATTTGTTGATGTTAACGAAATCAACAATTTCTTTATCAATTCCATACCTAACCATATAAATGCTAATAAAGATATTATTTCATTTTACAATAATAACAATAAATCTCCAACCAATTCTTCTAACTTCAATTTTACTGCCGTAGACTTAACCACTATCGGCAACATACTTATTCACTTAAATACTAAATCTGTGGGATCTGATAATATCAGTGCTGATATGATTAAGTTGTGTTGTCCTACCATACTTCCTCACATAACTCATACAATTAATTGCTGCCTGACTGACAATGTGTTTCCCGAGGTATGGCGTCATGCACATGTTATCCCCATCCCCAAAGTTAAACTACCGAACTCTCTTAAAGACCTCAGACCAATTAGTATTTTACCCGTGCTTTCGAAAGTCCTGGAAAAAGTTATGCATAAGCAAATTTATGAATATGTAACTTCACTTCAAATATTACCAGCTTCACAGTCGGGATTTAGGAAGGGCTATAGTTGCACCACATCTCTTATCAATATTGTTGATGATATCTTGTGCGCTTTAGATGCTGGTTATCTGAGTGCCCTGGTGTTGGATTATAATAAGGCGTTCGATACTATGAACCATGAGGTCCTTTTTGCGATACTTGATAACATTGGTTTTAGTCTGGATGCTACTAATTTATTAAAAAGTTACTTATTTACTCGGACGCAAAGCGCCAAACTCAATGACGTCGTATCCAATCCGTTACCTCTAACTTCCGGAGTACCTCAGGGTTCTGTTTTCGGGCCCTTACTATTTTTAATATACACCAGTAAATTCAATGATGCCGTAATGCATTGCACTTTGCACATGTGTGCTGACTATAGCCAGTTAAATTATAAATTTAAAGCACGTGATATAGTCCCAGCTATTTCGCTCATTAACGACGACTTGCTTCAATCGCCAAATTTTCTGAAGCCCCCACCAACAGTTAATCCTAGTAAATCTCGTGCCTTAATTTTTGGTTCTGATAAACTATGCTCAGATTTGCTGACTAATGTTAAATTTTCCTTAAATGGCTGTGACATACCCCTAGTAACTAGTGCTAAAGATCTTGGTCTAATACTTGACAATACCTTTAGATTTCGTGACCATATTTCTTCACGTATAAACGTAGCTTACTCCATTCTAAAGAAGTTATATCCTCATCGCAATATTTTTTATATTAAAACAAAAACTTTACTTTGTGAATCCTTAGTTCTTTCACATTTCTCCTTCTGTGCACCTCTACTCAACAGCTGTCGTGATTCTTTGTCTGAATATCGCATTCAAAAGGTTCAAAATGCTTGTATGCGATACATTTTTGGAATTCGCAAATTCGAGCACATATCTCATAAGCTTATAGACCTGAAATGGCTGAATATGAAAAATCGTCGGTTACTTCAAACAGCCTGTTTTTATCATAGTATTATCTTGTCTAAACAACCATCTTACTTGTACAGAAAAATTGTCTTAAGTACAGACATTCATAATATCAATGTGCGGAATAAAGGAACACTTACGCCACCTCTACATCGTACGGCGCTTTTCGAACGATGTTTCAAGTACCAAATTACATTTCGTTGTATTTTTCTTACATCTGATTACCCTTCAACTTTACTTTTTTTTCGTTGTGATGACAGAACATCTTTATCTGCATTTTTTTTCTCTTTTTCTTTTCTTTTTTCTTCTTTTATATTCTAATTTTTTTTTGTCAATATTTAAATTAAAAGCCCTTAATCTTAGGCGTTTATCTCATTGCTTTGTCGTTGATGTTGTAAGTATTACTGGTTATAACTTTTTCAGGAAAGATAGAGATGGAAGGGGTGGAGGAGTGGGTATATTTGTACATAACTCGGTTTCTGCTTCAATCCTTGAGCACCATAATATTCATGTTACTGATGTGGAACAGTTATGGATTCAGTGCAAATTAAAAGGCAGACTGATTGGCATTGGCGTAATTTATCGTCCTCGACGAGGTAATATCACCAACTTTGTTGATTCTGTGGAAAATGTTTTAAGTAGTGTAACACCTGCAGTTGATGAAGTTATCTTATTAGGAGATTTTAATATGAATTTTCTTAGTCCATCAAATTCCGCAACTGATAATTTTTTGAAAAGATGTATTGATTCTTTCAGCCTAACACAGGTGATAAATGAACCCACTAGAATTTCTAAAACTGCATGTACATTAATTGATCAAATATTTATTAGTAATTTACATGTTCTGGCTACAAGTACATTAGAAACTGAGGGAATTTCTGATCACCACCTAATATTGTGCAAATTATCTATTGAGCCTCCTAAATGGCCACCCAAATTACATACTTTTAGAGAATTTAAATATTTTTCGTACTGCGATTTTTATAATGATTTAATTAAAATAAAATGGGACAACATATACTATATAAATAATATCAATGAAATGGTCGAAAATCTCACTAATAATATATTAATTCTCTTTGTCAAACATTGTCCAATTTACACTGCTCACGTTCGTAAGCCGGGAAAGCCCTGGATTACCGATGTAATAAAAATTTTAATAAAGTTACGTGATGAGGCTTTGTCTAAGTTTAAAATGACAAGAAACTTATCGGATTTCAATGCATACAAAGAAATTAGAAACTATACACTGCTATTCGTAGAGAAAAGAAAGCATACATTAATTTCATCGCTAAAGAGAATGACTCCAAACGAACTTGGAATGTTTTAAAAATGTGTAATGTAAAAAATACCAATCGAATTGAAATTCCACCTCATTTAACGGATCCAAACGCCATAAATAATTTTTTCTCTGCGATTGCCAACAGTGTAATGATTGATTCTAATGATATAGTAGTTAGTTATGAAAATAGTAGTTTTAATTCCAACGCGAGGTTTAGTTTCTCGCCTGTTGCAGTTGAAGAAATTAACAAAATTATAACAAGTTTTAAGTCTAATGCCACTGGTTGTGATGGGATATCACTAAAGATGCTGAAGCACTTTTTCCGCTTTTATCAAGTCATATAACTCATATTATAAATTTTTGTCTAATTTCCGGTCATTTTCCAGATCAATGGAAAGAAGCAATTGTTCTACCACTACCGAAAGTTAAATCTCCTGAAGCATTTTCTGATTTAAGACCCATCAGTATATTACCAATCTTACCTAAAATTCTTGAAAAAGTTGTTCACTCTCAAGTTTTTCGTTACATAAAATTGCAGTCGATTTTACCTGATACGCAATCCGGCTTTCGACCGGATTGCAGTACTGCATCTGCATTGTTAAACGTAACGGATGAAATACTTGAGGCACGTGATCATGGTAAAGCTTCATTGTTAATACTTTTGGATTATAGTAAAGCTTTCGATCGTATAAATCATAGATTACTATGTGCTAAACTGAATTATTACGGTTTTGATAATAATTCTGTTGATTTTTTTGAAAATTATTTGCAGGCTCGAAAACAAAAAGTAGTATTAAACAGCTTATTCTCATTGTCGCGCACTTTAAAATCAGGTGTACCGCAAGGATCTGTTTTAGGACCTTTGCTTTACATCATCTATACTTCAGATTTCGGTAAGGTCTTAAAAAATTGCAGTTATCAGTTTTACGCTGATGATACCCAGCTTCAATACAGTTTTTTTGCGGATGCTGGGAAGTCAGCTTCAGTCGCTATTAACTCGGATCTTGTCGCCTTGCTTAAATTATCTAATCAGCATAATTTATCTATAAATACTAGCAAATCCCATGTGATGCTGTTCTGTTCTTCTAAACAAATAAATTTATCCAATGACATTTCTATTAAATTAGATAATAATATTTTGCAATTTCGTAGCAGTTGTAAAAATCTGGGATTAATTATGGACTGCAATCTAAGATTCTCTGAACATGTTACTAGTCTTATTCAGAAAAGTTACTGTAAATTGAAAATTCTTTATTCCTGTCGACACTTTTTAAATTTCAATTTACGAAAAATTTTATCTGATTCTTTAATTTTGTCAAATTTAAATTATTGTGATATTGTGTACGGTCCATGTCTAGATGCTTCTGACAAACTACGTCTTCAAAAAATTCAAAATAGTTGAATTAGATTTATATTTAATCTTCCCAGAAGATCTCACATTACTCCTGGACTCCTTAGTTTAAATTGGTTAAATATGTCGAACAGAAGGTTACTTCATATGGGCACTGCAGTTCACAAAATAGTAAGAAGTGGTAGTACACCGTTCTTGTTTAAGAAATTGGTGCCGCGCAGTCAGTTGCATAATATAAATATTCGTAATCCAAACACCTTCCATTTACCGCAGTTTTCGACTGCACTCTATCTCAGATCGTTTACTTACAACGCTGTTTCTCTATATAATGATCTTCCTTCATATTTCAAGGATCTTTCTGTCAAACAATTTCGTCAGAAATTTAAAAGCATGTTAATGAGTGAACAGAGACGGGCAGTAATTTAAGTTACATTTATTGTACACATATACTTACTTTTTTATTTATTTCATTCTCTAATTGAATTTGTCACTGTTTTGTTTTTCCGAAAAATCACAAATTACAAGAATGTTCTGTTCACTTGCATTTAAAAGTAATTTTCATACATGTTAGGTTAAGTGTAAGACTAGCTATGCTAAACTTCGCCTAATAAAGATTATTATTATTATTATTATTATTATTCAAGGTTTGGGTGGAAGATCACATATGTGAACCCCACCTTTAGGTTTCCCCGCTTACATTACATTACATTTATAAATGATGTTCTTGTGTTTACTGGGAAATAAAGATGTCTATTATTATTATTATTATTATTATTATTATTTAGAGAAGAACCCGAAGGATTGTTGTAAACAACAAACAAAAAGGTCACGACCTTGGACCTATAAGAGTTTTATGTTAACAAAAATTTATATGCGTTACTATAAACAAAAATTGTTGTACGAAAAATAACAATAACGTAGCAATATATTACAGAATGAGGTTTAAAGTAATAAGGATTATATGGAAGTGGAAAAGTGCAAATAAATTATTTGAAACCTAATTCAGAGACTACATTCCCGAAGATAATTTAACTCCTTCTCTTCTGCAGCCATCTGTAAGAAGTAAGTAGGAGTCGCAACCCGTTAGAGGAGTTGGCTAGAAGCAGACACATACGCTCACGTCGTTACAATACTGAAAGTGAAACCTCACACAATTTACCTTACCATCGTGCCTGCGAGCGCTGATTTACGGCTTCTCGCCTTCTACGGCCACCGCATTTTTCTACGTTTCTTCGGCGCAACTAAAACGGGTTATTCACTCCCGAGAACCGTCGGACACTTGGATTGTTATCGCTGTAATTGAGCGTGTAATATGGAATCATTTAGTTTCCTTTGTTACCAGAGGCGATAATGGTCGATGAAAAATATGTATTATGTAAGCGACGGAACAGTTTCAAAGAAACCAAGAACCTCAGTTTCAAAGCAAGTTGGTGCAAGTAAGATGAAGTATTTGTTGATGAATAATTTGATGACATACTTGTTTGATTCGCAATTTGCTATGCTGAGCTAAGTAAGGAAAATATTTGCTCATCAAGCTGTCCTTAGTTATTTAGAATTAGAATCCTTGGGTTACAAGTCCCTGGTTTACAAAGCAGAAACCAACTAGGTAATACGACTGTAATGAGTAAAGTTCATGTCTTCCATAGTCTTATTCCAGGCAGTTTTAAATAGAGATTATTTTCCCATAAGGTTTTCTTAACTAAAATTATACTCCCAGGCATCGTCCCACTTTATTTTTGTATGCGAGACGTTCAATTTCAGGATCCGACCGTCCCGTCCGTTCCTCTGTCTTTTTGAGTCCCCGCACGTGACTCACATTCTGATTCGAACAGGATCTCTTCGAACGTTAACAAACATAAACCGCTGCGTCGTTATGCCACAATGGATAGTCCGGATAACAAGTAATATCTATTTTTAAGCGCTTAACCGCATGAGTTGCCGTCGTTCGCGGTACGTTATCCGAGTCTTTTATTGCTTCGTATTGCTCATAATGAATTATGAATGGCAGATGTGAGTCAATAATGTGGAATGAATGTTAGGAATTTATTAGTATTGATATTAAGAAAGAAGGAATACGTTTGAATAAATAAATTCCAAGGTGTTCCACCGCCTTCTTGTGAGTTTTTTCTTCCTTTTAAGATTTCATATACAGCGTGTCTCTAAACCTACGTCTTTAATTTAAACCACAAATACTGGTCAAGAAAAGAAGCAAAATATGTTATACAACTATTGGTCAGGTAGCAATAATAATGCAGTTAAAGATTATTTTACTTTATCATAGAAATTGTTTGAGGGTCGCTGAATGCAGCTTAAATGTTCCGGCGGAGTTTGGTTTTCAACTATTCTCCGACGTTAGAGGGCATAAAAAAGTCATAAAAACGCAGACCATGACCTAATACTCAGATATTGTACTTAAGGCAGGTCAAGTATCGTGTTTTTTTTTTTTAATTTTAAAAGCAGATAAATTTTGTAACTAGGTAAGTTCTTAATAGTTTAAAATATTCTGTGCGTGTTGCATTAATTGATGAATAGTTTTGTGCTAATCTGTACTTTGACAGTTAAAAAATTCAATCTAAAGGCGATCGAAAAGTGGAAAATTCTTACATCATATTAATTTGTAAATTACCAATAATCAACTTACAATGTCGATTACTAAAATTTATTGTATTTGTACGGCAAAAATAAATTTGTTTCTTTATTAAAACTTCGAATAAACGACGAAATAAATGTCTGCACTAGGCGAGAGCTTTTATGCCTTTATGGTTTAAGCCGACGCAGAAATTCAGGTTCTATATTATCCTTATAAAAACATGTGTTTTGTATTGGAATGTAAACAATTAATAAAATAGTTCGATTGAGAGCTAGCGAAGTTATTCAATCACTTATTTTGAACCCATAGATTATTGTGTGTACAGGCAATCTAATTTATTTGAATTTTTCATCGTATCATACCCCAATTCTTGCTTTCTGTTTTTACAACAGGAATAGTTTCTGCTCTTGCAATTCTTATTCTGCAGCTATTGGTGCGGTGAATAAAAAAATAATTTCACGCACTTTCAACCCAGTTACAAAACCAGCGTACGAAGATGTTTAATTACTTCAGCAAAAATCTAACGAAGATTAGGTACTGGTTTTTAACATAATTGTCATGGTCTATTACAAAGAGGTGTAAGCGTAAACAAACGTTCTTACTTATCGCATGTTGAAAATACAAATAAACATGCCGATGTCCGCAAGTCGGATTCATATTCCTATACAATAAGACCTTGACCGAGTTCCTCTAAATGTAAATAAAAAGTTTTATTACGGTTTATTGCTTTTAGCGGAATAAAGTGCTGAAACAAGTTGTAAACCAAGCAGAGGTTTCAAAACAAAGGGACTGCGCTCGCTTGTGACAGGTCAGTTTTCATTTTTGGGCAAGAAATTTCAGATTTAGAGATTTAATCTCTTATGTAACGAGGAACTTACAGTTTCATTTAAAGACAGTTGTTTTGAGACACACTGTATTACATATAGAGGTTAAATACTGGAAGCTTAAATAATGAGCGAAACACGAATCGATTTTCGCGCTCCTTTTTCTGTATGGCAGAAAAAAGAGCACTAGTAAACACAACATGTGTATGACAAAGTGCGCGATACTCCACACTCCGTTCGTTTTGCTATACAAAAAACCCGTGGCCGAACCGGTTTTCAATAATACACGTTATATGGCATGGCGTCCTCCAGGAGTATAATTCGAGGGCATTACATTACGGCATTAAAAGTCAAATACGTATCTACGTGTCCATTAAAAAAATATCTTTTTTGTACGGTGGTGTCGAAAAGTTTTAAGACGAAATGAAATACCCCTGGCCGTACAAATATCCGTGTTTTGCAATTATGAACCTTAACAACATTTAGCCGGCTGACCTGTTTTTATAGTACGGCCGGCGGCAAGCCCAATAAATAAATATTGGTTACGGTTTCCAGTAATAATAACAGGTATCGTTGGTCCTATGACAATATACAATGGAATGATTATCTCTTTCGGTAGTATGTGTTCTGCGTTCCATTTCATAACGAAATTAAACAAAACTTTCCGACACAAGAAATTGTTCAATAGTAAAGGACAATTAGTTCACAGCTTCTTATACACAGAGAAAAGTCAATAGTAAAAAGTAACACAAATTGTAGTCAGAATGAAGACAGAAACAAATTGTAGCAAACATTAGCACAATTGTAGTAAATAGTTCGACAATTGTGCGAATATCTGCTACAATTTGTTTCTGTCTTCATTCTAACTACAATTTGTGTTACATTTTACTATTGATTCTATTCTGTGTACTTACACACTAAATTGGGATAATACACGGTATTACCGGAAATGTTTCAGAATACCAATATTTTACAAGTGTAATAGGATGTAGAGGTATAAAATCTTTCCTGCGCAAGATAATTGAACAGGATTAAATATTAGGGAAAATATCCTACTTAGTATTAATTTTCATTTTCTTATTAGATGCTTAAATTCCTCAATTTGTATTTAAATTCCTGGTTTCATGAACAGAAATTTGCATCACTTTTAAGAATATTCTTTATCATACGTTTTCATGAATAAATTAACATAACAGTAAGGTCCGATTTCATAATAGGATTTTAATTTTAAAGTTATTTTAACCTAAAAAAATACATTTGTTTCCCCATTCTTAAATTGACTTAACGCTTCCTTAAAGTCTGTTTATGAATATGGCCATAAATCCAATTAAAAATTAATGTATCATTAAAAATACTTTGTTACTCATTCGATTTATACAGAAAAAATAGGATAATAAAATAATTTTGGTTTATTTAACTCGTTTTGTTTGACTCTGTATAATAGTAAATTAGCGTTGGAAATTTTTAATTGCAACACATGACACATAAAAAGTATTATCCCTTTCTGGTCACTTCGTTTATTTATTATTGAACAACAATAACACGTTCAAACTTAAATTTAAATTTAAACTCATTCCGAACTTATGGCAGTTTAAAACATTTTGATTTAAAATCTTTCAATTTTGTTAACAATTTAAATATGAAAATATAAATTGAATCATAAAAATACAGAATATAAGAAAGCCCGGGTAGGTATTATTTTTATTAACATTAAACTAAAAACAATTAACAAACTAAACATGACTTCACAAAATATAACTATATACCTGAATTAATTTTATTAATAATTACTGTCATAATACATTACAAATTATGCAGTTCTCATTACCTGGAATTTCCTTATTTAATGCTTAACAGATTACCTGCTCTCGTGAATGAATTTTATGACTCTGCTCATCCCCTGGTCAAGAGAGGGAGAGAAAAACGGGGAGGCTCAGGCTTAGAAGGTTCTAAATTCAGACGGGCAATTTCAATAAGGCTCAAATTCCAACAGATTTACTGCTTTTCGTCTTAAAACTTTTCGACAGTCGTGTACCTACTTTCCTTTACGAGAGTTAAACAGGTCTTATGATGATTAAATAAATAAATAAATAAATACATACAGAGACTGAGTACCAAGTTATGAATTAATTCGTTTCGAAAGCCGATGGCATATTTTTGTGTGGGTACTTCGATTGTAAACTATTCTTTTTTTGAATGAGCAATTTTCCATCCAATTAAACTCCTGCTCTGTACAATGCAACATATTTTAATTGAAGCGCATCACCGCAATTAATGAACGGCAATTAGCGAGAGAAAGAAAATACAACACGCTGACACAAAAATTCGAAATTTCACCACTTAGTGAGTGAGACCTTCACTTCTTAATTATGATAAATCTCAAGAGCTGTTACTGTACATAACATGTTGACATGAACGGTAAATGTACTCGTACAAATTACATCGAATGCTAGTACTGGAAGTGATTTTTTTAAACAAATTAAAATCTTTATTTAATTTTCGTAAAACGAGCTTGAAGGATTGGATTCATTAAATAGTCCTCCGAACACGATTCGTAGTCAATGTGCAGATAATTTTTGAGGTGGTGCTGATGTATCTTTATTAAGTTACACACCAAACTTGTTTTCTTTTAAAGAACTCACGTATTTTATTTATATAACAATATATTAACTTATTCTCGATGATTCTCTATAAGAAACCATCCAAATTCAAACGTCCGTCTGAAGATTATTTTAAATGATAGCTGAAAATTCGGAAGAATCACTTTCAAACATCTGTACTTTCAAGCCATTTACCACTTTTGAATATCGTCTGATCGCCATTAACAAAAATAGAGCTCGTTTCATGAAATGCGTTAAATGAAGCAGCTTGTATTTTATTATGTAAATGGATAGCCCTCTTTACTGCCTTTCCAACGATATCACACTTCACACATTTAAGTTTCTATAGTCTGACTTATTGTTCATTAATTAATTAAACTTACAGAAATTCGCTGTGCGACATTCCCATTCGATTTAGGAATATGTTGGGTTTAAAGTGGCGTTGTGATAATAACTGACGATTACATTTCACACTCGTTATGTTTTATCAAATTTCTATTCATTGAAAACCAACAAAACTACTTGCAAGGCTTCAAGTGCAATAAATATCAAGCTAGAGGCTGCGTTAATTGTCAAACTATCTTGCAAAAATAATGACTTTTTTGTGATTCTTGTGTAGATTACTCTTTGGAAGTCCTGGGACATCCTGTGTATCCTACAATGCTTAGCTTTCGATACACAGGTTACGAAAATTTTAAGTTTTTAATCGGACAAGAGTCAACTGCTGTTGCTAAAATTTTAATTTTAGGTGACGAGGTGACAATTTATAATAATTTTTGTAAATAATCTCCGTTTTCGGGATTTTCGATAAAAACAAATAAATATTTTGGCATTCTGTATAAGGAAAATCAAACAGTCTACGTTACGTATACGTTTACATGAATTTTTCGACTGCAAATAGATTCGGGAACCTCATTAAAATAAGTCCTTATGAAAACAATATTAAATAACAGCCTGTATAACTGTGACCCATATATTTTAGTTATTGTTGATTATTTCCAGTTCAAGTTTTCGAAACTGCATTGCATTTATTTTGAACAGCTGTATCTTTTAAGAGGCGATCAAAAAATTCTCACTTGTCGTGATAAGAGCTTTCATGTGATAATTAATCCGCATTCGGTTGATGTATATTTTTAAAATCGCTGGTACAATCATTTATTGAAGAGAGAAATAAAATACAAAAAAAAGAGTGAGAGTGGAGTCTTTTGTTTTACTTTAAAGTTGCTCGACTACAGACCGACTAATTACAAGACTGGACATAAGACTTTATTACAATCTCACTTTTCAGTACGCCAAAAAATGATACCGTTGCGAATTTAAGGTTCCTTTTAATTCAATTTAAAATAAAATACTCGATAAAGTTAATAACTAATTTATTAACAACGTTAATTCCGTCGCGGAAGCAGACAGACGTAGACCAGAGGCTTCGAGATTATGTCGCGCCCGCTCTGACGCGTATACGAGTAATTGGTCACAACACTGACAACCATTTTTTTGTTCCTGACTATACAACGCTAGGAGCACAGGTGGGCGTTAAAAAAGTTGGAAGAGTAACCAAGCGAATAAAGAAATAAATTCTTAGTAATAGTATGGACACAAAAGCACTAAAAAGCGAGCAAGTAGTATCCGTATAATTCGAACGGTGGCATCAATGAAAAAAACGACAACAGTGAACCGATTAAGAAACGAATATGAATTTCATAGATGTTACAATGGTTTCGTGCACCAATAGTTGCTAAGATTAATAATGTTACGGAGGAAGAGGATGTAACCCTAACGTACTCAAGCCTAGTATATACCGGGTGTCTCAAGATGGGCGACGACCGGCGGTATGTAGCTAACCGTAATACCTACAGAGCTTCGGGAGAAAAAAATTTGTAGTCAAAGTGACCACGAGAAATTCAAAGAAAATATTTTTAAGTATGTGAGTTGACCGCAAAGGGACGCAATCAATAGGGCTATCAATAAAAATCAATTTTACTAGCAAAAGTCTCAGAATAAGCTGCAGCTTTATAGCGTTATTAGAAAGCTTAATTAATTCTGCGCATCTTTCATTTTAGACTTGTTATCGTATCACCGTTAATAAGGGCGGTAGAAATAGTTGAATTATTTACTTTAAAAAATATCAGAACTTCGGTACTCTTTATCAGAAATTAACGAACTTCGGCTCATTTGAAAGGGAATTGTAAGCAAGTAATTTAAAGTTTCTATTCAACGACTACGGCTAATTTGTTATAAAGTGGCTAGAGGGTGCTATTTACGAAAGTAAGCTTTTCAGTTTTCCAAAAAAAAAAAATTAAATGGAAACGTGTATTTCTTTTGCAACAGTTGCAAAGCCTGCAAAATGGTGAACATTGTGGTGAAAATCCGAAATGAGTATCTTTTTTCGTTCTCGAGTTATTACCAAATATGTCTGCTAATTGATGATATTAGTGATATTAGCGGAAGGAGAAAGTTCAAACAAATGCTATCGGGTAATACTTTTAATTATAAGGTTAAATAATGCCTATAAAAGTTTTCATTAATGTTAGGACATTGTTTAGAAGCATTTAAATGTTTTTGCGAATAGAGAATATTTAAACACAAGAATACAACAACAAATATAGAAACAAGAATAATTCAAACACTAAATAAAAGCAATGAACAATAATCATGCACTATGATCAACAAAGTTTCACTGTGCCGTTATACAATACTTTTTTTTTGTCCAGATAGAGTTGCGTAGAAATTATTATTGATATACTTACGGAAAGTAAACGGCTACTTCGAAATGAAAGATCGATAAAATTTCGAAAATATTTTAGGTACATTGTTAATTACAATGTATTTCATAAATGTTCAAAGTTCTTTTCGTCATTTAACATTTTATTGTTCGTTACTTTTATTTAGTGCCTAGAAAAACTATTACTTTTGCAAATAGCGCCCTCTAACTACCTTATAACAAAGTAGCCGTAGTCGTTCGACGGAAACTTTAAATTAGCATAAAATTCCCTTTCAAATGAGCCGAAGTTCGTTAATTTCCGATAAAGAATACAGAAGTAATGGTCTAAAATGAAAGATGTGCAGAATTAATTAAGCTTTCTAATAACGCTATAAAGCTGCAGCTTATTCTGAGACTTTTGCTAGTAAAATTGATTTTTATTGATAACCCTATTGATTGCGGTCAACCCAGATACTTAAAAATATTTTGTCTGAATGTCTCTTGGTCACTTTGACTACACTCCTGACGAAGCTATCAATCTATAGCGAAACGTTGAGTGTTTTCCCTTCATTTTTCTGTCCGGTTCAAGATTAAAAAAAAAACTTTGTATTTAGTAAAATTATTATTTTTTGTTGAGCCTATTGATTGCGCCCCCTTGCGGCCAACTCAGATACTTAAATATGTTTTCTTTGAATTTCTTTTGGCCACTTTTACTATATTTTTTCTCCCGAAGCTGAAGGTATTACGGTTAGCTGCATACCATCGATCGCCGCCCATCCTGAGACACCCGGTATATGCATCATACATCGAAGGAGACAAAAGTGTCAGTGTAAGAAAATCGAAATAAAAAATGAAAACTTTAAAAAAATTACAGCTAAAAAAATAAGAAAGTGTAATGTTTTACTAGAAATATTACTCTACAATTGCACGTAAACGTTTCCCATTTATTATTCCTGTCTACATTTTAGGGACAGTTTGTAGATACAAAGTCTATAATTGTTTTTTTCTCAGGGTAGTTTGAAACTGTATTTAGATCTCGGTTCGAGTGACGATAAAACGATTTCATTGGTTTAATGGATGATATAAAACTAGGTGTATGTAGTACATTTGGTGTTCCCGTACATTTTTTTATAAATACAATATTTCAAAGTACAGTTTTTTTATATTTTGCACCCTACCTAGAGGGTTTACTTTAAGAGCCAGATGAAAACTTTAAATACAAAAGTTTTAGGGTTTTATGCCTATTATCTTTTAAAGTCATCAGAAGAAACAAAAGCACATCGCAAATTGTAGAAAAAAATTAAATTTTTGTTTTTTTAAATGGAGTGACTTGTGTATTGTTTGCTAAGATGAGAGATCATATTTCTCTGATTTTAAAAATATATAATATGTTCAAATTTGAAAGGGTCGTTCCTGATATAATTAAATTTAAAATATTAGCCTAATAGTGACGTTTAAAAATCAAGACGGCCTGGAAAGGTGCTTAAAAAAGTTCTAAATGGCTGTTATAGTTAGCACAAAATAACAAAAATTCGACTGCTGGAAACTATACAAGGAATTAATAATAGAAAACAAAATTCCAGGTCGCCTTAATATTTTAAACATTAATTCACTGATATTCTAACCTCAAATATCTCATAAGCGGCTCTTCCAAATATCAACACATTACATATTTTTGAAATCAGAAAAATGTGGTCTTTCATCTTAGCAAACAATATATAGGATATTCCATTAAAAAAAAGAAAAATTTTACTTTCTTCTCCAATTTCCGATGCGCTCTTGATTCTTCTGACAACTCTAAAAGATAACAGGCATAAAATCCTACAACTTTTGTATTTAAAGTTTTCCTATAGCTTCTAAAATAAACCCTCTAGATAGGGTGCAAAATATAAAAAAAAACAGTACTTTGAAATATTGTATTTAAAAAAAAAGTGGTATTAACGGGGTTACAGCAGCTGTACAGTTTTTGCTTATACCTAAACAGCCAGAATTTACTTAAAAGAAATAAACGGTCGTCGGAACCCAAGAAATGAGTACCAATTTTGTTATTTTAAATGGAACACTCAGTATATTTTTACGAATTAAGAAAGGTTCTAAAAATATATAGTTTGTTTATGTTTGGTCCTTTTTGCGATATTTGAAATTTATTTCTGTTTTGTAATGTTTTTACAAATTTATGTTACATAATATCGCCTTAGCTGTCAGCGTTTTGTCTTATAAAATGACCCAGACGAGCAGTCTTTTAATTTTGTAGTTAACACTTGTTACACATAACAAAATTCTTATTAATCAAAGTATATCAATTTTTAAATTTCAAACTTAAAATATAAACAAACTACAGTCGAACCTCCGTAACTCAAACTTCAGGTTACCGGAAAATTACGAGTAATAGAGATTTCAAGTTAAAGAAATAGTTACATACAATGTGCAGGGACCATCAGCAAGTATCGACTTATACAAAATTTGGATTAGTGGAGGTGCGAGTTATAGAGATCCGACTGTTTATATTTTTTAAATTAGGAAAAAGGGATTTTTGTTAATTTCAGAAAATATACTGTGTGTTAAATCTAAAATAGCAGAGTTGGTTCTCATTTGGTAGCATTCCAATCGTCATTTGTTTTTTTTTTTTAGTAAATTCTGGGGGTTCAGGTAAATCCCTAAAACTTTTGCAATTACCATTTTTTTATATGTCAAATAACAAAAGGTGTAGGAGGTGCCGCTGAAAACACAAACAAAAACCCTGTACATGTTTTATTTAATTTTTTTTTTAAATCCTGACGTGATAGAAAAAAACTAATAACAGATTCTTTTTTGGAATGCCGAAATCATGGAAGAACACCTAGTCTTATCTCATACGCAAAAAAGAAAATATTTTTTTCGCAGGCTAGTGTAATCAGAGTAATTTTTGTCTAGTGGCTCTTTAGCAGCTTCCGCAGTTAAAAGGCGAATAACTCTTTGGAATGTTCAGTATCAGCCAAACGTGTTAAATTAGGGCTCAAGCTTTCGATGAAAGAGTTTTGCAAATAATGGCAATTGTTCGAAATTCGAAAGGTATTAGTAATAATATAGGCAATTAAAAATGTGGGTCAAATCTCTCCGAGCGAATTTTTAGAAGGCGCAGTCTACCGCCTATCAAGAACAATGACAACAGAAGGATGCGAGAGCGTATTGTTTCGTAAAGTATGATTAAATTACTGCTTAATTAACAGTTTCACACGAAGTCCGAGTTAAATTGTTCCGTTTAAGAAATACAAAAAGTTCCAAGGCCGTTGTTGAAAATGTGTCGCAATTATTAGCTGGAGTAGAAAGCAAAAGTGCTCGGCGACATCAACGCGACGGCAAGAAACGAACCCGTATCCTTGCGAAACCACACATTTTCTATAACACAGAAAACAATTAATTAATTGTAGGCAACACAACAAATGGACGAAGGAAAAATCTCGCTCTAAGAAAAGCGCTGTCAGCTGATACGCGAAAGCTAATTAAGTGCAAAATCTGAAATTCTGCATTTGTTTTTATGCGAAACATGTAGTTCTGCTCGCTTTCGTGCAGTCGCGCAAAAGTGAAACGCTCGGTGCGGAAAAAAAAGCCAGGAAAAAAAAAACGCCAGGACTACATTCCTTTATGCTATTATCGCTTACGACCTTGCAATTGCGGTCTAATCAAGCGCGGCCGTCCCACTCCTAATTAAATTAAATTATTCACCTATTACGATAACTGGAACGTTTGCGTTAATAACGGTTTTAGCGGAATTACTTCGTAAACTGCGAAACTGAAATTAAAATTAGAACATAATAAGAGGTTTTTTTTCTCGAGTCAATAGTCATACAGTTCAATTCAGGAGAGGATTTATGCACGTTATACAGGGTCTCCCGAGTTGAGTGCCCTGTTAAAAGTTCTCAGGGAAAGGAACATACAAACATTCTGATAATAAACGCAGTGCCCTAAGAGAAAGAGATCTTTCCGAATAAAATATTTTCACTTTTATATCATTTCCAGTTATACACAGTAAAAAATATCTTGTTAAATTAACTACTGGGCAACAAATTTGTAAATGTTAAATAATTTTAGTCACTACTAACAAAGATTTGGCATTCAATTTACTTTAACTAAATAACCGTTGGTAGTTAAATTTAAAAGTTTACTTTTTACTACATATTTTGTAAAAGGAACTCACTTGTGTTTAACCACTTTTAGAAGTATATTTAGCACAGAGAGAATGTGAATTTTATGTAGTAGTGTAGTAAATATACTCACTGTCGTAATGAAATCTATGCTACTGTTTTGTAGATTACACAAATTTCAGTCGTAACTTTAACTACTTTTCTTTTTGCGTTTACTCCGTGTTTTTATAAGATTAATTCCAGATGAAATCGCCCTAAAATCAAATGTAGTTAAATCAGCATTATTTAATGTGAATATAACAAGGCGTTTTGTAAACTTTATTTTTTGATATTGCTGAAACAGCGCAAACCTTATAGAGTGGTAAGTGATTTCTGCACAGCTATTCGTTTTATGAATCTTTCGCAGTGCAGACGTGTGAAGAGGTTAAAATCACAGGACAAATTACTGCTTAAGATGGTAAGTATAACATTTGCTTGCCCTTTGTAAAGTAAATATAAGTTTTATCAATATAATGATAATGCTTATTGCATTATAATATGCGTAGTTATGCGTAGGTATACTATGTGTGTTTTATAATGAAAGCGCAACAAAATAATAGGAGTACTATTTTGGTAATAGAATACGTCTTATTAATTATTATAGACTGAATTTAACGAAGACGATTTCTTGAAAATGCTTAACACCCCAGATTCTGACACGACACAAGCTGTTAGAGACGGAAAATGCTTCTACGTACGTTTGAAGCACAAGGATAAATTGCAATGGGTTACATTGCCAAATTCAAATTACGAAACTATCAAATGTGTAGGTCGGTATAATTTTTCATTACATTATTTATTTCCAATGAGTTTTTATTGATGCAGAGAATACTTTCAAATATTGAGATACCTACGTTTTACATTCGGTCTTTTTATCCAGCGCTAGTGCACACTCAAAGCATCTTCATTCGTTGAAGGTTGAGGTTAGAACAAGACACAAATACTTTCGTGTACACTAGTGCAGAATAACAAACAGAACTATTATTTGAAATGCGCAAACCTAATTCACCCCACTTTAATTATTAGGCAATACAGTTTATATAATTTAATAAAATAATTTTTGATACATTTAACTTTTGTTAAATCTTTATTTATACACACGTAAATTTGAAAGTACTTAAGACTTATGAAGTAATTTATGAGAAAAAAATACAAGCTTATTTTTTAAGTAATTTGAATATGAACCAATCAAAAAGAAGATAATTCTGTATTTTATAATTAACATTATTTTCTCATAAGATAAACATAAACATATATCGTACCTATATTTTATTCGATAACGGCAGATTCCTTACCATTTTCAAATTAATAAAAATTGAAGTAATTTATGAGAAAAAAATACAAGCTTATTTTTTAAGTAATTTGAATATGAACCAATCAAAAAGAAGATAATTCTGTATGTTATAATTAACATTATTTTCTCATAAGATAAACATAAACATATATCGTACCTATATTTTATTCGATAACGGCAGATTCCTTACCATTTTCAAATTAATAAAAATTGATATAAATTATACCTAAAAAAATATTGATAATTCAACTCAAAGGCTTGATTTGGAAATGAGTTATTTCAAAATGGAAACACTACTAACTTTCAACGAGTTTAAATTTTCAGCAGCTAAAATTTTCCCTGAACTACTTGGCGTAGATATTGAAACACAAGATGTGGATGGAGCCACAATAGGGCCTGAATTTATTGATTCATTTTTAAAAATATCTCCCAACGGAGTTATTTTAAATTTAAAAATTAATACCGATAACGTATGTGAAGGTTTGTATCTTGAGTTAAAGTGATATTCTTTATTAGCAGAAAGATCTTTGTAGCACTGCTGACAAACCTAAACACAAATGAAGGTGCAGTTGGAGTGGCATCACCTTTTTCCGTATTTTCAAATGAGTACACTCACGGCAACAGTAGCTGCAGCACAGATACGGTAATTTCTTTCACTTCAACTCCATCCAATTCATCTCAGTGTATCAGTTTTGATGACGAAGCTGAAGTATTAACTTCACCTCCTCATAAGAGGGCAAAAAGTGCATCTTTCCCTTACCATAGGTTGACGGATTTGGTAAGTCATTCGCAATATAGTGTATACACCATAATAAACAATTTACACATTTTTCAAAAAAATAGATGTGAAAACATTTCTTGAGTCAATTAAGATATGCATACAAGTTTTGCATTTTCTCCAAAATAATTTATCACAATGTCGTAATTTGAAATAAATATCTGGGCTATAATACAAATTATTTGAAAAATAGTTATTTTTTCTTTCTTAAGAAGGACAAAATATGTTTTTATTTTATTACTTTTTATAGTTCTAAGCATTCTATCAATGTAATAGTTGAAGGCTTGTATAAATTATATATTTCAAATAGTAACGACGAAATTATTTTGGAATAGAGTATGTTGGCGAGCAAAAAAATACAATGAATTGTCAATTTCAATTGG
This sequence comes from Prosopocoilus inquinatus, assembly GCA_036172665.1. Lineage (NCBI taxonomy): Eukaryota > Metazoa > Arthropoda > Insecta > Coleoptera > Lucanidae > Prosopocoilus > Prosopocoilus inquinatus. Next base: position 52,899,011 of record CM069874.1, read on the forward strand.
TGCAATATGAGGGAATTTTTTTCTCCAAAATATTTATCAGCTTGTCGTTACTATTTGAAATATATGGACTGTATTATAAATTATTCAAAAAATACAATACTTACCTTTACAGTTTTGTTTTCATTTTATTCTACATAAATATGCGAATTCAAAATGCCGGGATTATTGCGCCATAATAATAAAGGTAAGTATATAAACTAAATATTATTTTGAGACAATGGTGAATAGAATTATGAACGAAAGCATTTTATATGTATATCAAATTTATATTTGAAATGACAGGAAACTCTCGGGAACATTTTATACATTACTTTGATTAGTATGACTTTTAATTTGATGCGTAAAATATCCTAGGAATGTTTCCTCTAGTTTCAATATAAATCTGCAACAATTGCCGTTAATCGATCAAACTAAATAAATATTAAATAACTAAACGGGCTTGTAAATTTAACAACATGTGCTTTCTGAATCAACCACTTAATTTTGCTCTTTTTGCAAATATGAATCATGATAAATACTAAATGCTTATACAATATTGACTATTTTTTTTTGTTTATCTTTATATTAAATATGTCATATTGTCAAGATGAACTTTTGAATTTAATACAAATTACATATTATATTGACGATTGAATTCTTTATAATGAGATATATTAAGATGTTGTTTGTACTTCTTGTAAAGTAAAAGACACACAATTATAATTTAATTCCGACAAATTTTTGCAGTTAAATGTTCGACATTTTAATTTATTAATAAAACTCTGCAAGCTGTAGTTAATTGTACAAGATTTTGCAGTGGACCTGCTGGAACTATATTTTCTTGTTAGATTGACTAAATATTTCTAATTGTGTATCGGGAGTCGCCATTAACTTTCTTATTTTAAATGGAATGCTATACTTTTATTGCAAATTCTGATTCTACACGTTATTCCAAACAAAAGTTCTTAAGGCTTCCCTATACTTAAATGTACCGGTTTTTGAGTTATCTTCGAATTTCTGAAAAAAAATATTTCGGTGGCCTTTCATTTAAGAGAATGTATTTTCGACACTTTCAAGTTTCAAGATTTAAACTGCTGTCGTTTAAAAGAATAATGTTCAACCTTTCAAAACATATCCTAGTTATCATTGAAAAATTTACAGGATGGTCAAAATATGGTGTCGAACCTTGCTCTATTCAACTGCCCAAAACTCAGTTTTCGTAAATGGAACACCCTGTATATTTCTGCATCATAAGATGCAGAATCAAATTCTACATCGATTAGTAATAGCATTTCCTATACCTATTTCCATTAGTTTTCTTATTATTAATTATTGTTTCTTATAATGGCATATTTTGGTAAAATTAAGGTGATTTTTCGCAGTAAATGTCGACAAAAATAATATTTATTGAGTTACAAGCTACATTAACAGATATGTACAAATAAAAGACAAAGAAATTAATAAAATTAACAAAACAAATGAAAAGGAACCTTAATGTTTAATCTTCAAGAACTACGACATAATGGTATTTTTTGTGCAAAATTTCTACAAAGTGAGAGAGATAGGTTATCATTGTAAATATTTATTAGTTGATTTGACTCTTGTGTCAGTTATTTGCAAATTTTATACAGTATTTACGACCGTATCATAGGGACTCGAGAATAATAAATAAAACTCTGAAATTATTTTTACTTTACCAATAATTAGTTTTACTTTTACTTTTTTAAAGAAAAATAGTAGCCTGACAAAGAGAGTTGTTTCTGAAAATAGGTCTACTTATTTTTTAAGACCCTCGTCTATGGAAATAGTAAGTATTACGACAGGTATTTACCTATAACTTTATTTCGAGATGTATGGCGAAATATTGCTATGGTTAGCAAATATTTATTTCTTAAAAAAACAGGAATTCGATATTTGCTTTTTTTCAAAGCTAGATACGAATAACTGTATAAATGCCATTAATGAACACAATAAAATAAACAATTCTTGATAACAAAAAAACTAATGAAAATAGGTGTAGGAAATGCTTTTATTAATCGATGTAGAATTTGATCAGATCAAGGTTCGACACCATATTTTGACCACCCTGTGAATTTTTCAATAATATCTAGGATATGATTTGAAAGATTGAACACTATTCTTTCAAACGACAGGCAGCTTGAATCTTGAAATTTGAAAGTGTCGAAAATACATTTTCTTAAATGAAAGACCACCAAAATATTAATTTCAAATTTGTGACACAGGAGGATGTTGAGAAAATAATACGTGGCTTAAAATCGAATGCAGTAGGTTGTGATACGATCTCTTTACGTATGATTGAATTAATGGTACCAACTTTGACGTATGATTGAATTAATGGTACCAACTTTGACTCCGTGTCTTACATATTTGCTTAATTTTTCCTTGGCTACCGCTAAATTTCCAACTGCTTGGAAAACAGCACTTGTGCGTCCTACAAGTTAAAGAACCCACTCAAATATCACATTATAGACCCATTAGCATTCTCACAGTGTTTTTGAAAATTCTAGAAAATATTATTAGTTGCCAAATAACTGAATTTATTACAGAATTTAACATACTTCCAGATTGTCAGTCTGGATTTAGGTCCGGACACAGTACAGCTTCAGCTTTATTAGCAGTTACTGATGACATAATGCGTGCTATTGATGACAATAAACTTTCAGTACTTGTGCTGTTAGACTACAGCAAAGCTTTTGATACTTTGCAACATGACCTTTTGATTAACAAACTTCGTTATTATGGTTTCGACTCTCTTGCTATTCAACTTATTGGTAGTTTTTTAACAAACAGATTTCAAAGAGTTATAATCAATAATGAAATGTCCAATTGTTGGCAATTGCAGCATGGGATTCCGCAAGGCTCTACACTTGGGCCTTTGTTATTTTCAATTTATACCAGCGACTTTTACAAACACCTCAATACTTGCAAGTTACATCAATACGCTGATGATACTCAACTGTACTGCTCCTTTCCATTTATGGAATTACAACAATATAATAAATACATAAATAAGGACTTGAGAAAACTAATCGATTTATCAAATTCTCATGGTCTTAAATTCATCAAAATCTTCGTTAATGATTTTTGGCAGGGAAAGCAAAGATGTCTTGCTAAAACTCAGATCAATATAGTAGTAGTAGTAGTAGTCGTTTAATCATTCATAAAATATCAGTGATGTAGAATGATACAAGACATAACAACATCTTAATTACAGAATCATAGAACATATTAAAATATAGAAAGCAAGAAAACGTTATATTTAAAGGTTGATACTGATTGAAGCGCTGCGATGACGCTAATCTGAGAGGAATTCATTGACTGAATAAAATACATTATTATAGAGATACAATTTCAATTTTTTAATGAATCGTTTACGTATAATTTCGCTAGAAATATCTGGAGGCAATTTAAAGCTAAAATTTAAGAAACTTTTTTCATAAAGTGCAAATTGTGGTACTGTTAATCTTATTTCGTTTTTGCTGCATGTTGGATAGCCATGTATCACTGAGTTAACTGAGTTGTTCGAACGAAAATCAAAGACGTACACAGACCTTTCGTAAATGAACAAGTTAACAACAGTTAGTATATGTAAGCTCTTAAAATGCTCTCTGCATGAGACACGTGGTGCTAGTTGTTTTATAATGCGAATGCACTGTTTCTGCATCTTTAAAACTTTATCTAAATTAAAGCGATTACCCCAGTATAGTAAAGCATAACGGCCTATTGATTCGAAGTATCCGTGATAAACTGATAATAGTGACCACTGATTACAAATAGGTTTAAGCCGTCTCATAGCAAAAATTGCTTTATTAAGTTTAGTATTAATTTTATAAAAGTGGTCTTTCCAACATAGTTCGCCGTCGACAATCAAACCCAGAAAGCTACTTGCACGTAAGGCGCTAAGTTTAAGATTCACATGTGATACTGAAAATGAGTCAAATTTGTGGAGTGGAAAAACTACCACATTTGTTTTATCTACGTTAATTTTTAATCTGTTAGCAGTAAACCATGCAACAAGTTCCTGCAATGTTTTTTCCACGTTAGCTTTCAAGGAGGCTTTATTTTTGGCTGATACACATGCACTTGTATCGTCAGCATACAAAGTAAGCATGCTGTCTACATTAGCCGCGAGATCATTCATGAAGATTGAGAAAAGAATAGGGCCTAAGACTGAACCCTGTGGCACACCCCTGTTAATATCCAGTGTACTTGAATGAGTAGCTTTCCCATTCTCTTTATTTATGATTTCAGTAAATTGGCGCCTGTTACTTAAATACGATTCAAATAAATCTAACGCGTTCCCTTTAATACCGTAGAAAGATAATTTTTGTAATAGAATGTTATGATCCACAAGATCAAATGATAACAATTAATAATCATAAATTACAATTTACAGATGAATGTAGAAATCTTGGGTTAACTATTGATTCTGAGTTAAGATTCAGAAAGCACGTCAGTGCGCTAACACAATTTTCTTATAATGTTCTGAAACATGTCTACATGAACAAAGACTTATTAAGTCAAGAAATGAAACTTATGCTTACAGATTCTTTAATACTTTCAAGGATATCATATTGTAATGCTGTGTATGGTCCAGCATTAACTAATCAGGATCTATATCGACTGCAAAAAATCCAAAATAATTGTATTCGCTTTACATACAACTTACGGAAGTGGGATCATGTTACTGGGTGGATACGTCAGTCCGGATGGCTTACTATTAAACAAAGGTGGCAATATCATCTACTCACGTTGACACAGAAAGTTTTACAATCAAAAGTTCCCAGCTAACTTTATAGTAAATTGCAAAAAACCAGTGAAATTCATTCACGTTCCACCAGATTTTCCGAATTGTTATGGGTTCCTCTGCACTCCACGGCTCTCTATCAGCGGTCTTTTTCGTACAATGCAGCAAAATTATATAATACAATCCCCAGTGCTGCTATGAAATGTATGTCCCTAGAAGTTTTCAAAAAGAACATTAAAAGTTATTTCTTGATGCACTAATTAATCTTTATGCATATGTGTGTTTACTGTGGTCGCCGTTATTATTATTATTATTATTATTGAATTATCTTTTCTATTCTTTAACAATTGGGTTAAGTGTAAGAACAGCTATGCTGAACTTCGCCCATTATTTATTTATGTTTTTTATATTGTAAATTAAAATTTGGCAATAAAGACCTGTTATTATTATTATTATTAAATTTCTTTTTTCCAGAAATTCGAAGGTGTCTCAAAAACCGTTACATTTAAGTATAGGAAAGCCTTAACATCTTTTGCTTGGCATAACGTGTAGAATCAGAATTTTCATTCTATTTAAAATAAGAAAGTTAATGGCGACTTCCGATATAACCGGAAATGATATAAAAGTGAAAATATTTTATTCTGAAAGATCACTTCCTCTTGGAGCAGTGTATTAATTTTCAGAATGTTTATTACATGTTCCTTTCCCCGAGAACTTTTAATAGGCCACTCAACTTGGGAGACCCTGTATACGGAACTCGTCTATTTCAGGTGATTACACCACGTTAATCAACACTATGTGAATTTTCATGTATTGGAAATGCATCATTAAATCAAGTTCAAATCTGAAATTAATAATAGTGTTGATTAACGCAGTACAACCATCTGAAATAGACGAGTTCCGTATATGACCTGCATGTATTCTTCCCTGAATTTAACAGTATTGTTCTTCTTACTTGTTATTTTAACCTTAATGGAATAAGTAATAAAAAAAATGCACGACTGTTGACTCAAGAAAGAAATGTTTCATTAAGTTTCATCAAAACTTCATTAATTTTATTAAATAGAATTAGAACACAGTGGCGCAGCTACAGGGGTGCTAAGTCGCCGTAAGCGCCTGCTCCAAATTTAAAATAAATTTTTTTACCTGGATTTCTAAAGATTAGAACGAGGAAAAAGTGACAGCTCGCTTGCAGTAAATCATACTTTAAAGATTTCAGAAAAATATATGTTTTCAAATGCAGAATAGCGCAGTGATAAATTTTAATTACATTTGAAACCAACATGAATGTATTTAAATTTAACGATTTCATTTCACTCCAAAAATGTTGATTCCTGCGACATAAACTTTCAAAACAGGCTTTCTTTTCAAGCTTAACTGTAAATTAGTCAGATTTATCAGCAACTTATATCTAATATGTAATGTAATGTAATGTAATGTTTATTGGTGATAAATACACAAGGTATTACACACGTCATAAAATAAATGTAAATAAAATTTTAGTTACAATTACATATATTAGATGCATAAAACAAACAGATTCATAAAAAGACAGTACAAATATTTTTTAAATGATATATGGAAGCTGTAGAAAGTCTTCGAAGGAATAAAAAGCGTTATTCAACAGATACTCTTTGATTGTAGATTTAAATTGTGGCAATGGTTTTTCATATAATTCAGGTGTTAAACAATTAAAGAATTTAATTGCGTAATAATTGCTACCATAGCGAAACTTTTTTTGGTCTATGTTGGGGCACTACTATATTCGAACTTTGTCTAGTGTCGTATTCATGATATGTATTGTGGTCTAGATAATTGTTAATATTTGATTTTATGTGAACTAAACATTCTAAAATATGAAGTAATGGGAATGTCAATATTTTTATTTTTTTGAAAATGTCCTTACAGCTATCTCTATGACCGATGCCACCCATAATACGTATAATTTGAAGTAAAAAAATTCTTTTTGCTTCAGAACACTGGCCCCATATTAAAATTGCGTACGTCATGACTGATTGGAATAGCCCATAATAGGCTGTTAACAAAGTATTCCAAGGAACTGCGTGTTTCAAGTATCGAATAAGGTATATTGTTTTAGTTAGTTTATTTGCAACGTATTCTACTTGTTCATGCCACTGTAGAGTGGGATCTAAGTAAACACCCAAATATTTGATGGACTTCACACCACAGAAATCGTTTTCCCAATTGTCGACATTTCTCAAGGAAAAATACATGAATTCTGTTTTGTCTTCGTTTAAACTAAGTTTATTGCTTAAAACCCAATTTTTAATATTTGTTACGGCTTCCGCAAATGTTAGGGACCCATTAATGAAACTGACATCACTTTTTAATAATGTTGTGCCATCTGCAAATAGCGTTATCTTTGAATTAATTACACATTGATCAATATCATTAATATACAGCAAAAACAAGATTGGTCCTAGGACGGAGCCTTGAGGAACACCAGCTGTAACGTCTATCATATCAGAGTATTTATCTTGATATCGAACAATTTGCCTTCTATTGCTTAAGTAAGACGTTATAAGTTTTATGCTCACTGAATCGAAATTATAATACTTCAACTTAGATATTAGAATATCGTGTGACATACAATCAAAAGCCTTTGAAAGATCAAAGAACACTGAAAAAGCGTGTTCTCGCATCTCGAACACATTGGTGATGTATTTGATTAGTGAATATATAGCAGTGACAGTGGAGCAACTCTTACGAAAGCCATTAATTGAAGTGACTTAGTAGTCCTGTTCTAAATCGTGATTTAGCTTTATCACGAAGTGACTTTAATAATTTTAGATTGTCTATTAGCTAATCAACAGAGGCCTTATTTTTCTTTGCAGTTTTTAGAGGTGCATTAGGTGTATTCATATCAAAAAAATTCAGGATACAAGATTTTAAAAAAAGAATTTTATCGTTGATGTCACGAATTTGATAAATACTATTTAGGGGAAGATTATTACCGTGTATATTAAGTTTGGAACTACAAGTTTATTTACCATTATTTTCTTTTAATTTACTTGTACATTGCGAAAGCCAATTTATGTTTCGTAGTAGTCCGCATAATTGTCGAAATACAATTTCCTCGTTTGTCCTGATTATTGTTGCGAACTGTTTCGTATCAGAAATAGGATGTCACACTGTATAAATTAAAAGAAGGTAATACGGTTAATTAAAAGTAATTACACATCTGCTAGACCCCATTGCAATCATTTCTAATTTCAGTAAAATTCTTGAATATATTATTTATCATTCCGTATGTAATCAAACTCACAGCATTCTCTCATTTGATCAATATGGATTAGTAAGTAAACGTTCAACGGTTTCAAATCTTACAGTTATCACTGATTTCATATCTCACAGCATGGATAACAATACAGGGTGTGGATAAAGTATGGAACAAAATTCTATTTTCTGTTATCTTGGGTTTGATGAAAAAATCCTGAAACAGGTCGATTTTAGTTTTGTCCCGTGCATTTTATGACATAGTGAATTTCATTCTGCAGCCATCTGATTGCATCCAGGTGTGACGTCATCAGTTTTTTCAAATAGTAACATTAGACTTTTATTATCCCTTGTCGTTAAGTATCCCATTGTGCATACAACGGTATAAAAAGGTTGGTATCTTACATAACAATTTTTTGGAGAAAAACACTTTCGAATTTAAAAAAATTAAAATTTTATTCCTATGATAAACTAATCAAAAAATGATAAACTAATCAAAAATTATCAACAACTTAGATAAAATATCAACGGAGGTGTTCAAACTGTCCACCGTTGGCCATTTGACATTGGCCAAGACGGACGTACACACTTTCTACGGAACGTCGTATTGTTTCTGGGTCAATATTGCGAATTTCCTCGTAAATGCGAGTTTTCAGGTTATCCAAGTCATGTGGCTTATGTGTGTACACCTTTGATTTCACATGACCCCATAGAAAAAAATCAAGTGGGGTGAGATCTGGCGAGCGGGCAGGCCAGTCAATTGTTCCCCTTCGTCCTATCCATCTCCCTGGGAAAATTTCGTCGAGATACCTGCGAACATGCTGGCCAAAATGTGGAGGTGCTCCATCTTGTTGGAACCAGATTCTGGGATGAGGCGCATCAGGATTGGCTTCGTCCGGAAACAGTATTACCAATGCTGGCACGAGGTCAAATCTTAGAAAATCTAAATATCTTTCAGCGTTTAAATTTCCCTCGAGAAAGACAGGTCCCACAATGCGATCTCCTATTATTCACGCCCACACATTAACTTTTTGTTGGGTTTGGGTGTGACCCTCCCGAACCCATCGAGGATTTTCGCCCGACCAATATCTACAATTATGGCGATTCACCTGACAGTTTATTTTAAAAGTTGCTTCGTCGCTAAAAAGCACATTACTGAGAAATTCGGGATTCTCATCGCATCGTAGCATCAATTGTTCACAGAACTCGTTTCGACGGTCAAAGTCATCTTCATTCAGTTCCTGAACGAGATGGACTTTACATGGATGAAGTTTTTCCTTCGTCAAGTACTTTGCGACTGTGGAAAAGTCGACTGCATTATCTCTGGCAATGTTTCTTGTTGAAGTGTGGGGGTTGTTTTGAACTTCCAAGAGAATGTTCAGTCTAGTACCTTCTTCAGTTCTTGGACGACCTTGTTTGGGTCTGTCTTTCACACTGCCAGTTTCTGCGAATTTTGCCACAATTTTGCTCACCGTTGATCGCGAAATCGGTGTTCGGTTTGCATTTTCTGCATTGAACAATTGACAGGCTTCTTCATGGCTACGTATGTTATTACCAAAGCCAACCATAATAAGAATTTGAATTCTGTTTTGTTCGCTCAAATAAGCCATTTTCGTGATTCACTTTCAACACTATCAAATTTCCGTTCTAGTCAAAACGAATACTCAGGTGCAGTACTTGATATACGGTTATAAGCTAATTGAGAGTACTTTGACATTACTTTCGTTTACGCCATAGTTACTTGCGTTTTTCAATTGTAAAAAACATCATCAACCGGAAATTTAAAAAATCATTCGGTTCTAGGAACAAACGGTAAGGCCTGCATAGGGTTTTTTTGTTTCCCTTATGTCGACTGGTCGATGTCTCGATTGAAGATAATCCGAGGTACACCTCAGACGTATCTAATTTGTTGATAATTGATTAGTTAATCATAAGAATAAAATTTTAATTTTTTTAAATTCGAAAGTGTTTTTCTCCAAAAAACTGTTATGTAAGATACCAACCTTTTTATACCGTTGTATGCACAATGGAATACTTATCGACAAGGG